>CM053599.1:39385381-39445834 GCA_028646575.1 Pseudocheirus occidentalis | reverse complement strand
AAAAAAGAAATCAAAGTACAGCATAACAACTTATCACTAAAACAGCCACATAGTTTTGACCAAAGTGGTCACATAGTTTTAAACAAAGTACACTCATTTAGTAAGTTTTAACAAAGTACATTCATTTAGTAACTCAATCATTCTTAAGGAGGCAAATGTCCTTAATTGACACAAAGTACAGAGGTCAAAAGTTCTCCACCCACATTGTCTTAATCTCTAATCAAAAAGTCTTTTTTCTTCTTAATTGAAGATTAGTTTCCAATTATCTGTAATTAGTAAGTCCTTAACTCAATCATCTACAGGTAAAGGTCAAAGTTCTCCACCCCTAGTAAATCATTATCTTCTCAGTTTGCATTAAATAGCAAAGGAAAGGTCTTTTTCATCTTGACTTGAGGCTGGCTCTCAGCTACTATGGTTCCCCTTCACACAGTTTCTGTTCCTGGGAAGATAAAGCTTAAAAAAGCCACAATAACATCCAAACCATTGCTGGCATCCCAGTTCACTTTCTGCCTGTGAAATCAGCACAGACCCAAAAGCAAGGTCTGAGGCGTCTGTCAACAAAGGAATCTGACAAAGTAATATCAAAACAGAGATACAAAGTGCCAGCACCACATTCACACTTCCAGTTCTCCTTCCTTCTCACTTCTCAGTTCTCATTCCCAGTAGTTCCCGCTGGCCCTCAGAAGTTCTCAGCAATTCTAGCTGGCAGCTCTAGCTGGTCCTCAGAAGTTCTCCAGCAGCTTTCAGAAGAAGTTCTGCCACCACAAGTTCTGTTCTCAGAATCTTCTCTCTTCTCATTTCTTAGCTCCTCAGCCTCCACACTGCTTGTTCCCCGAAGTTCTAGGTCTCCAGCTTTGGCTTTTCTTTATATAAGTCATTAGCTCCTCCCTGTTCTACCCCTTCCTGTTACAACAGGAAGTTCCTCCCACTGTGGGATTCAAAAGTTCTGGATCTTTTTTTTTTTTTGCTTTTTCTTTTGGAGGGCAGTTGGGGTTAAGTGACTTGCCCAAAGTCACACAGCTAGTTAGTGTGTCAAGTGTCTGAGGCTAAATTTGAACTCAGGTCCTCCTGACTCCAGGGCTGGTGCTCAAAAGTTCTGGATCTTAATACTTGAAACAAGATGTTAAGTATTTCTGTGTTAATTAAGTAGGTTAAACAAGGTGTTAATTACTTCTGTTTCTTAAGGAACTTGAAACAGGGTGCTAAGTACCTGCCAATATAAGAGGATCTTCAAATTCCATTACTATTAAAGCATCCTTTCTCTTCAACTGGATCTTTATGGTTCTTGTGGGCAGGGGCCCAGGATTATGAGTCTTTATGCCACAGTGGACACTTAAGAAATTCAGTTGTGGAGCTGAATTATTAAAGAGATAGATTCCTCTTTTTCAAGGTGCTGCATATGAATTTCATAAATTTCCAGCTTGGAATTTTTTTTTAATAAATTAATTCTTTTCTAAGACCACCAACCTTCATAGAAAGTGATTATTTAGTTTTTTAAAGTTTGTTCTCTCTCTCAGAGTATTTATAGAGTATGTGATCCTTCTCAACTGTGGCCGTACATAAAGCTAAAATTAAATATTTAAATGCAAGCAATCTAAAGACCACTCACTAGAGAAAATGGCATTTTAAAACAGAAAAAGTTTTAAGACATTTGGAATAAATTATTTAAAATATTTTTTTCTATAAAGTGAGGTTTCATTGATTTTTCTTAAGTCAACCCTGTCAGGTTAATTAAAGGTTTAAAGATATAGTCTAGTTCTCCAAAAAGGAACTCTATACTTTTCTTTTTTTACCTTTTGTTTTTGTTCTTTTTTAAATAATAAATGTAAAACCTGCATCAGCAAATCTAAGAACAACTCAGGTATTGATCTTCCAAAACCCATTACTAGGGATTTGGCCTTTTAGATGTATAGTAGAATACAAAAAGTCAACCCAAGTCCTGCTGAAAGGGCCCTACACCATTTGAAGAAGATCAAGGTACTATGCCAGGCAAAGGGATACAGAGGTGAAAAAAATAGGAGGGGGACCAGGGCATAAATGCCTAGGGCAAGCCATAGGAGTCTATACAAAGCAACACTTCCTTCTCCAACTTTACCATTCCAAGGAATAGAGCTGCTTCTTAGGATTTGCCTTGTTTCTAACCGAGGCCAAACTGGTCTTGCTATTTCCCACCTGTCACATTCCATGTCTCACCACCACCCTTTGTATAGGTTACCCCCCCAAACCCATAGAATTATTCTACCTCACCTCTACCAACTTGAATCCCTAACTCCTTTCAAGACAACTGAAGTGTCATTTCTTACATTAGAACTTTCCCAGTCCTCCCTACTGTTGGTGTTCTTTCCTCTACTGCCTATAGAAGGTTAAATTCTGGGATCATACTGCCTGGGTTCATGCCACCCAATCAAAACTACTTTGTATGTATTTAGTACTCAAGCATCTGTCTGGTCAAACTACATTTGTAGATAGAAAGTCAAATTTGTAATCAGAAAGACCTGATTTCAAGTCCTCACTGATACATCTTGGGAAATCATTTGATCTCAAGGTGTCCCAGAGTATAAGTTGCACATAAGGTATTAATGTGCAATGGTAGGATGTAGCAGAGGCTCCCCATTGGAACTATTATATATGTATGAAACTAAAGAGAGGGTTAAAAATGTTCTGTGTTGACTTATATGTGTATATGATGTTTTCCCCCAGAGAATATAAGCTCCACAATATATATAAGAATATAATGGCAGGAATTATTTTGTATTTGACATTGTGTTCCATCATCTTGCAGTGTTGGACATATCGTAGGTGTCTGATAAACACTTACTGAATTGAATTAAATATCCAGTTGGATAATCAACTCTGTGACCTATTCAAACGTAAAATAAGAGGCTTAGACTATGAGTTAGTTTGGTTCAGAATCTCAAAAAACATAAACAGCCCCATATCTCCTGTGGAAGCATTTATTAGAAGCATAGAAGTCACAGTTTGGAAAGATGGTAAAACAGTCTTGGCTTGAAGTCAGATGTCTGGGGTTCAGATCTTGCCTCTAGGTTTATTAGCTCTAGGTTTATGGGCAAGCTGTTTTCTGAGCCTCAACTTCCCCACTTAGCAAATTAAGATGATGTCCTGTAACACCTTTTTCCAAGGGTTATTGTAAAATTCACCTGAGATAAGAGTGTAATGTATCTATCATTATCACCAGTGTGTTATATATAGTATCTGCTTAATAAATGTTTCTTGAATTGAATTGGATCATATTTGACTGGACTGGACCATGAGTCAGATGAAAAAAAACAAAAACAAAAACAAAATATGAGTTGGTAGCATGCATAAGAAATGCATGGACCCACACTTGTTGATTCATTCATCGGTCATTCTAGTTTTTTCTGCCTGCCTACACTCCCGTTTTCCTCTAGAGCAGTGGTTCTCAGCCTGTGGGTTATGTTCAGTTTGTAACAACGAAATTACATCTTGCATATCAGATATTTATAGTACGATTCATAACAGTAGCAAAATTACAGTTATTTTACCATGTTAAGAAGAAAATAATTTTATGGTTGAGGGTGGGGGTCACCAAAAGATGAGGAACTGTATTAAAGGGTCACAGCATTAGGAAGGTTGAGAACCACTGCTCTAGAGGAAGGAATGTGGTCTAGCCAATCTTCACCAAACTAAATAATCTCTTAAATCTATTCCATGTCTGGCTTTGTGGCTAGTGACCCTGACAACAGGGTCAAGAAGCCTTCAGTCCAAGCCCTGCCTCACTGACTAGCTCTCATACTGAGTGTGTGACCCTGGGCAAATCAATAAACATATAAGTGCTCTCCAGGCAACACTTGTAGGAAAACTACAAATCTGCATACTTCAATGAATTTTTCTCACTGACAAATCACAGGTTCAGACAAAAAAGAAACATTTTATTATATGTATTATATATAATATATATTTTAATTTTAATTTATATTAATTTTATATAATATATAATATCTATTAAATACATAATTATATTTCTATATAATAATATAATAAATAATTATATAATAATTAATGTTTATTAATTATTATTAATTTTATTTATATGTAATATAATATATAATGTATACTATATACTATATAATTAT
Source organism: Pseudocheirus occidentalis (assembly GCA_028646575.1). Taxonomy (NCBI): domain Eukaryota; kingdom Metazoa; phylum Chordata; class Mammalia; order Diprotodontia; family Pseudocheiridae; genus Pseudocheirus; species Pseudocheirus occidentalis. Next base: position 39,441,719 of record CM053599.1, on the reverse strand, counting down.
ATATTATATGTAATTATATAATATATAAATAATAAATCTTATTACTTTATTGATATCAATAAATAATTAATAATATAATATGTAATTAAATAAATATAATCATGTAAATATATTAATAATATAAAATATATAATTATAATTAAATTATATTATATTTATATTAATAATTTAATATAATATATTTTATATATTATTCATTCTACAGCAACTACTTCCTACTGGTGGTATCATCACAACTCACTGCACCTGAGTATCTTCAGGTCTCTTCTAGATTGAAGTCTTTTAGTAAACTGTAACCCAAATGTACTCCAAAGGCACTGAAGTTGAAATTCATTACTCTTCCTGGTGATGAATCAAAATTGATCCTTTTTTATTTTTGGCTTCTTAGGTCACCATTTGGAATTTACTCTAGAAAATCTCTGAATTTAGTTTAAGCATATCTTGTGTCTATTTCCTCCCCTGTGTAAGCAAAATGAGTCTGAACAGAATCTATACAAACACTCAGGGTCATATGTGCATATCATATAGGTCAGTCTTTATTTTACCATATTAAAATGTGGAAGATTTAAGGGACTCATAAGACCATAAACAAATATGGAAAAATAAAGAACCATAGGACTTCATAAAAGGAAGGCAAATATACTTTGGGATTTCTAAACAAACAATTCCCTTTCTATTGGAACTGAATTATCTGAATAGTTCTCTGAAATTGGGGAGAGGAGGCACAGCAAAGTCTCAATAATTTGCTTTCCCAAATGTTGGATGTTTCACTTTTCTTCAAGCCAGGGGGTTTATCAGATATCAATTTTTCTCTTTCTTCAAGAGGTAGAACTGCTCAGAAAATCTACAGACGATTTAATCTTTAAAACACTGAACTTGGAAACTCCTACTTGAAGTTACTTACAAGGTAACCCTCAAAGCTGGTACTCACCTAGAACCCTTATTTCTCCATGTTGAAGGACAGATTCAGCATCGCAGTCTAGCAAATCAATACCCTCATTTAAAAAGGAAATTGGGGCTTAGGAATATTGTCCATGAACTAAATGTCTGGTAATAGAAAAAAAAAGTACAACCGATGGTACTATGTTTTTCTGTACAAGCTCTATCATTGCCCTGACAATTGCCATTATTAGGGATGGGAAAATCCATTCTAAACATCCTTGCTTTCAGTCCACTGGGTAGAAAGTTCATGTGACTGCCATGTGCTTCTCTCCCAAAGATACTGTTCTAATTTTCTAAGCAAGAGGTCACTCATGTACAACCCACTCTACTTCCAGAATATAGAACTCTATGTGCTCTGGTCTGCCTTTTGAACAGGGAAACATCAAAGAAGCAAAAATTATCAGAGAGGGGGGTCTAATACTCTTATAGGACAGAGTCTTATGCCAATACTCCATTCTAGTAAGTCCCAATCATCCAACCATCTTGTCAGTTGTCCTCTCAACCATTTTAATGTCTATTTTCAGGGAAGAGATATATTCATGATGATTTTTTTGGATGGGGCAGTGATGCCTTATATAATGTCTATAAATTCTATGAGAACAAATCCAGGGGAAAAATCACAATCTGTCAGGACTCAGCCATTTAATTCTTTCCCAACTAGAGGCAGCTAGATAGCCTAGTGAATAAGTCACTGAACCTGGAGCTGGGAAGATGAGCTCAAATTTGGCTTCACAAATACGAAGCCTGTGTGACCCTGGGCAAGATGCTAAAGGTCTGTCTGCCGCAGTCTCTTCATGTACAAAATGGTAATAATAATGGCATCTACCTCTATGGGTTGTTGTAAGAGTCAAATAAGATGAAATATGTCAAGTACTTCACAAACCAAAAGCAACTCTTGTTATTATTTGTTTCTATCGTGGGTATATTTTTATGTGCATTTTCCTGGAGATGCCAGAAGAGAATTCGACCTACGAGAGGGTGGGGCCAATATGTTTAGTCGGAACCACCAAGGGAGCTGACATTACATTTTACCAAACCCTGAAAGGTCTCAGCAAAAGTGGAGTTTCAATGTTAGGATATCAATTGAAAAATTCTAGTTCTTTCTCAAACAGAGAGGCAATGAAACCTGGGCAAATCCAGGAGGTATCAGCTTAGATTAAGGTCTTTATCCTTAGGAAAAAACTCCTTCGGGGCCCATCTTTACTTCATTTGGAAAATACTATCAGTGGGGCTCCCTTCTCAACTGAAAAAAACACAGCATTCATTGCCTGGGAAGAGTTACTAGTTTGTTGCAAGTATAGAGTAGTAGCAGATGATTGAGAGGAAAGTCAGAGGACATATCCGACTCTTGTTTACTCACTGTCTGTATGACTTTGGGCAAGTCTCTTCCTTTCTCTGGACCTCATTCTCTTCCTATCTAAAATGGCACTAGATAATTTCTAAAGGCTTCTTCTTGTTCAAAATATTATGATTATGCTCAGTTTAATTCTCCAAGTATTTGCTAAGAACTTACTATGCACAGAGATAGTAAAAAAAAAAAGAAGCCCCTTCCCTCAAGGGGCTTACGTTCTACTAGAGGAAAATAGCTTATATGCACATGAATAAATACAAAATATATACAAATTCATACTTTATGGAGCAGGGAGAACTTTTAAATCAATCCTAGAATCAGAGGACCTGAATTCCAAACTTAACTCTACTATCTGCTATGTTGGATATTAGGAGAATCACATCCTCTCTTCGGAATCTCAGTTTTCTCATCTATAAAATAGAAGAGGACTTGAATCAAGGGAGCTCCAAGATCCCTTCCACCTTATAATTTTACATTGTGGGTCCTCCTGTAAGCTTCCTCTTATATTCTTCTACTCTATTCAATTCTTACTCTTCTATTCTACACAGAAATCCATCCAAGAGGGCTTAGAGGTATGTATAAAAGTTGGGTATGTTCAGCTTTTGGAGGAGATGGGATAAACCAAACCTGATATATGATACTTGACAATAGCAAGACCTGCCAGAGCGTGGCAGATAAAAGGGGAAAGTCCCAGCAATGGTTTCCAAGAGGAAACCCAGCAGTTGGGTAGGTACAGCATTAAGGAATCCCTGCAGGAAACAACAGGCAGAGATTCAAACAGTCAAAAGGCCTGTGTCACAAATCTCCAGGGCTGGAAAGCTGGTGACTGTCCCAGAAGGAAATCAGAGAACATTGTTAGGGTATTCTAGCAAAATGCTAAAGGCACAGGTCCAGAATCCTCTCAGGAGTCCAGCCACAGAAGGGGTGGTTTGGCATAATTAGAATTACAGAATCTCAGAGTGGGAAGGAAATTCCAAAGTCATTTAGCCCAGGAGTTCTTAACTGGGAGACCATAGACCTTGAAGGGCTTATTAATTTAAATGAAAAAATACATCTTTGTTTTCAATAACCTTTGACTGAAATTTAACATTTTCTTCAATTATTTAAAACTATGATTCTGAAAAGACATCCATAGGCTTCACCAAAATACCAAAGGAAGTCATAACACCCAAAAATTTAAGATCCCTTAATCTAAATGGCACAGTGGATTTAGCATCAGACTTGAAGTCAGGAAGATCTGAGTTCAAATCCAACCTCAGACACTTACTTATTATGTAGCCCTAGACAACTCAATTCCTCTTTACATCAGATCCTCATCTGTGAAATGGGGATACACTGGAGACAGAAATAGCAAAGTGCTCCTGTATCTTTGCCAAGAAAATCCCTTGGACAATTCTGTGGGGTTATAAAGAGTTGGACGTGACGGAGTGACTAAACAGCAATAATCTAAGCCAATCTGCACTTGAAAAAGAACACCATCTACTTTATAGAGTCCTAGTGGCCATCCAGCCTTTGCTTTAAGAGCTTCAGTGCAGGGGAACCAGCAACTTTCAAAGGAGGTCTGGCCTACCTGGACATGGCTCAGATTTTTAGAAAGTTTTTTATTTTTCTGTTTGTTTTCCCCTGACATCTGCCTAGCCACTTTGCTGAAAATTCTCCTTTTTCTTTGTCCCTCTAAGGGCAGAAGATTAGTGACCATAAGGCTCAATTCTAGTCCTCGACAGAAATGTTATATTATGCAGAGTATGGAAAGAGAGTAGGTACAGAGAAACAAGAAACAGGCCCAGGACTCCAAGTGGAATACGAAGTTAAAAAGTTGACTGCAAGAAAAAAGAGAAAAAGAATGTGATCAAAAGAAAAGATCACTGGATTTCAAGTCAAAGGTCCTGGGTTTGAATACCAATTGTGGGATTCAATCCAATCCAATTCAGTCAGTATGAGCTTTGTCCTGTTGGGTGAGTCATTTAAACTCTTTAGGCCTACATTTTTCCCTTCTGTAAAATGGGAGATTGGATGACCTTAGATGGCCTTCTAAGTTCCTTTCAAGCACCGGATTTATGGTCTCATGGGTCATATCTCCTCTATTCAGTCCTCTGGGGTCTGAGATAGATTTTTAAACCTCCAGAGGGCATGCTGAATAACCCCAGCTGGAGGGTTGTGAGCCTATGGTCCATCTTTTCAGCTGCGGGCTTCCCCACAGGTTAGCACTCTATCTAAAAGGCTTTTACTGCTTTCAATTGTATAGCAGAGCCACTGGGGCCAGGAATGCAAGGTGGGGATGGCTAATTCTGAACCCTTATATATTATATCAATAATGTTTCAGCATAGCCCTGCCTTCAGCAGTAATGGAAAATTCAGTTCATAAGCTGGATTTTCTGCTCCTCTGAGACTAATCTTTTGTCAGTAAGGAACAGCCAGTGACAGTTGTTATTCGGTTCCCAGAGTCTGTGAGCAGTGTGCTGTCTTCCCTCAGAATCACAGAACATTAGTGAAAGGATCCACCTCTTCCAAAGGTAGTTGACTCTACTTTGCAATAGCTCTAATTGTTAGGTTTTTCCACATCAAGTCAAAATCTGTTTCTCTGCAACTCTTCCCAAATGAACTTAGTTTAACTACTGAGTACCTACCAGACAAATGTATAAAGTATTTGGAAACAAAAGAAAAAGGTTTGGAATTCTTAATTTTCCATTTGCTATTCATGTGGTATTGGCCAAATTGCTTAATTTCTCAATTCAATTCATAAACATTGATTAAGCACCTACTATGTGTCAAATGCTTTACTCAGAGTCTCAGTTTCCTTAGCTTTAAGTGATGAGGAAAAATTAAGCAACCAGAAAAAATGGATCTAGAAGGTCCCTGGAGTGGTTCTTACAGTCAAAAGCCTGGGAACACCCAGGCAGGCCATCTCCCTGGGGTTCCAGACATATGTCTTTCCTGGATATTTGCATTTTATAATCCGTGTCAGGTCTTATTAATCTGATTTTTTCCTACTCTTCTCAATAGCTATTTAATGCCTTGCTAATGATCAATACACTTGCTCTGATGATAAACAAAGACAAATGGGCTTGTGCACTCTGGATGGTATTTGTAATTACCACCTCAGTAGACATTCAATTACATTTAATGAAAGGGTGACATAGTTTCATCTCCACCCTCTCCACCACTGACAGAGATGCATTTAGACTGGATTCCTGGCATACAGCTATCAGTGCCTCCCTCTCCTCCACCAGCCTCAGTTCATTAATGCCAACATAGTTCCCTGGGTGTATATTACCTATAAATGCCATGACATCTCTCCTAATGGAATTTTAGAGTAAGGCGTCCACCTTGCCTATCATCCCGCCATCTTGCACAGTCACTCACTAAAGCTTCATTTAGCTTCTTCAGTATCTACCTGTAAGGATGTCAGCTTGATTCATTGGCATTCTGGTCCTTGGGGAGGTTGAGTCAAAACAAAGAGCAGTGAGTGAAGATTAGTGCCACTGCTTTCTGACCCTCCACTAAAAAGATTTCTTTTGTCATCTAAACAGGATGAAAGCAAATCACTTTTCTTTTCAACTGTATAGGGTTGGACCCTCTGACTCTTTTCCTGTGAAACCTAAACTGCTAAGGAAGCAATGACTTTTTTTCTTCTCCCCAAACACCAAAAAACCCATTTCACTTATCATAGGCTGTGATGGGCTGGAAGAATATTTTTATAGTGGGGGAAATTGTCTCTGAACAACATCTCCCAGTTCACCATGCATTGGCTCTGCATTATGGTAATAAGGAGCAGAAGGCAGGGTATGCACTCTGATTATGGAGAGTCTTTTCCCAATACACTCAGTATAAAAAAGGAGTCATGACACGTAGAAGTAAAAGAGTTAAGCAATAATAATTATATTATTATAATAAATAATATATATATAATATGTATTATACAATATGTAAATATACAAATATAACTAGAAAAATATATAATACCATGATAAATATATAAAACCTATTATATTCTAGGCAATGTGCTAAGTTCTTTAAAAACATATCATTTAATCCTCATAACAACCCTGGGAGGTAGGTGCTATTTTTTTTTTCTAAATTTCATATTCGAGATAAAAGTTAAGTGACTTATCCATAGTCACACAGTTTCTAAGTATATCATGCTATCTAGATTTGAACTCAGGTCTTTATGACTCCAGACCTGGTGTTCTATCCACAGTGCTCCCTTACTGCTTCCAATTGTTATGTCCTCAGAACCACCTTGGGAAGTACATTATTTTCACCATTTATGGATGAGCTATATCAAGGCCGATAGAAGTTACAAAGGGTCACATAGGTGGTCAACTGTACAATAAGGTTTATAACTATGCTCAATTCTCCCAATGGATTAGGACACAAGGTTAATGTGCCCGAGATTATGGGCCTGGAAGCCACAGGTTCTCCACCTCTGGCCTTAGATCATTTAATTCTCTTTTTGTATCAGAGACTGCATCTCTGGTCAGAAGCATTAGGCCGCTTAAGTATATTTTTGGACACTTAAAATCCATATACTTGCTGGAATAACTCAACATGCCTTCTCTACTGCAACTCTATGGTATCGTGGAAAGAAAGCTGAACTTTCATTTAGGAGACTTGGTATGTAGTTCACTTCCACTGTCGTTTATTTATTTATTGAGGATTTCTTTATTGCATTTTCAGCTAGTCAAAAAGAAATAAAGGGCTTTTTTGATTAAAAAAAAAAGACATCCTTAAAAGGACTTTTTGTAATTAAGTCAGTAGCAAATAAAATTTAGTGTTCAAAAGACCTGCGAATTTTGCATTTGAATTTAAATTTCACAAACATACAATATTAATGAATGATAGGAGAAAAAGATGACATCAACATTAGAAAATAAACACCTTTTCCACAGAAAGTCATTTATGAAACATTTCAAAAGTTCATTACTTAAGGAAAGCACACAGTAAGTTTCTTTAAGAAAGGTCATTTAAGGAAGACATAAGTATTTCAAGAGGAATGGGCACTGGGATTGAAAACAGAAGTGTTAAAAATGCGCCAACATTTTGAAATGCTAAAAATATTTCCCTCCTACTTTATTTATTTAATGTTATGTTTAAGGAAACACTTGCCAGACAAGTACACCATAGGCAAAAATCAATTACCTGTATTTTAAAATAAAAATATAAATTCTAGACCTAGAAATTTTCTGAGTTTGCATGCCACATATAAAGGTCAATATTTAGCCTTCATTGGCTAATTTCTTAGTCATTAAAAAATACAATCAAGCCTGTACTAATTCCCCAGAAACTTGGGGAAATATAAGATCTTTAAATTGTGGGAGTGTGCATATATCTGTGTGCATCTTTGTTTAATGATATGATTCACAGATACCACCTTATTCTGAAAATTAACTTTCAGTTTATTGTAAACATCTCTTCCCTAAACATGGGCTCAAATTCACTTAAAGATCAAATCAGACCTCCGACACTTGATACTTACTAGCTATGTGACCCTGGGCAAGTCACTTAACCATGATTGCCTCACAAAACAACCAAACTTTAAGGGATTTCTGAAGCAGTATGCCACTTGCACATTTAAAAATATAAATAAGGAAAAATGCTCTTGGAATAAGTTATAATTAGCTGTTTTTGCATATTTTCCCAAAACTACAGTCATAGTTTTATAAGAAAGTATACCTCCTTTTAAAATTCCTTTATTCTAAGTAACACTTAATTGTGATAGACAAAAGCCCACTGCTAATTACGTAATTAGGCAAGTTGCTAAACTTCATCCTTATCTGTAAAAGAAGAAAAATAGACGAGGAGATCTTTGACATCCTTTTTATTTCTAAATCTTCTGATACAATGAATTCTATATCTTTGCATACTGACAGCATGTGGCTTTGAGAAGTCGCCAGCCTTAGTTTTCTCATCTGCAGAATGTGATGGTTGAACTGAATAATTTCTTCCAGTGCTACCTATGAATTGTCTTAGAAGTTATGCTATTAAACACCATTAAGCAAGAGCATCTTCCTTAGGTGAGAACCCCTCCATCCCTCTTAAACGTTCTATGGTTTTGAGGTACTTTTTATTCTCTAGCACTAAATCAAATCAGGAAAATGTTAATCTATCGGTGATGTTAACGGATTGACTGATGAGAGCTGACTGAGTGAGTTTCATCAGGTGTTACATCCACTAGGTACATGTAATTTAAGGTTTCTGTGTCTCATTGGATAATGAAAGACGTTGAATCCTGTCAAAGCAACAAACCCAGGGGACTTGCAAGTAAGTGGAAATATGGCTTTGTGAGAGACATAAGGGATCTTTGAGGCCATGCAGTTCTATTTTCTATCTATTATATTTCAGGAGATTATTTTTCTTTAGATACGTACATATATTTCACCAAATACAGGCCATTTACAAAGGGCTTCTTCTCTCCCCTCCTTCCTCTTCCTCCTCCTCCTTATTTTCCATCATTCAGGCATTTTCTACTTTCAGCTCCATGCCAGTCTCAGAAAAAGAGGTCGTCTTTCTCCTTGCCAAGTGCAATTCCTGGATCAAATTTCTCTCCATTTTAATCCATCCTCCACTTGGATACTAAAGTAATTTTCCTAAAATATAGATATGACTGTGCCATTCCTTAAACAACAAACCCATCCCTCTTGGGCAACTATCTCCTTGTGGCAGAAGGACTTGCATAATTCAATAAAACCGTAAATTCTGCCATGTAAGGTTACTCAGGATGGACAGGTCATAGTGGAAAGTTCTGACAAAAGGTAACCCACTGGAGAAGGAAATACCAAACCACTCTGGGATCTTCATCAAGAAAACCCCATAGACAGTATTAAAACTCATGACACTGGAAGATGAGTTCCTCAGGCTGAGAATCTAGCATGCTATGGTCCACAAGTTTGCAAAGCGTCAGACATGATTCAACAACAACACCGCTCCCATATTCAATAAACTTTAGTGACTCCATATTAACTCTAGGATCTAATATTGAGTTTTCAACTGAGTATTTAAATAGCATATTTAAAGCTCGTCCTAAGTTGTAACTTTTCTGCCTTTCTAGTCTTACACTTTGTTCTCTTCTACATATTCTATGGTGCAGCTATACTGGCCTGCTTAAGGATCTGTCCACAAAAGACTATGTCTTCTATTGCACTGGCTCTCTCCCACACCTGAGATGCTTTTACTCCTCACTTCTACCTCTTAATTCCCATGGCTTTCTTCAAGACACCTCAGATCCTATCTTCTGTAGGAGATCTACCCCTAGTTTCATCAGATCCTCATATCTTCCTGTCTAAGATTACCTTTCTTATACTCTGTGAACATCTTGTGTATTCTTATATAAATGTCTTCTCCTCCATTAGAAGGTCAGCTCCTTGAGGGCAGAGACCTTTTCCCCCCTCTCTTTTTCTCCCTAGGACTTAGCATAGTGGCAGACACATTTTAAAGTAATAAATGCTTTTTGAACAACTTACTAAGTAAGACAAGGTAGATCACTAGTTTGAGTGGAGAGATCCTTCCATTTTTGGTGATAGCAATACAACTGTAGGGCTATTCCCATATAATTCTTGCATTTCCTTCCCTTTGTTTGTGGCATTTGTTCTTTTTTCCTTTATCATCATCCTCTATTTTGGAGTTCTGATAAGGTTTGAGTAATGAAAAGTTTGTTATTTTGTCTAAGATCACACATGCAAGTAACAAAAGTAATATTTTAATCCAGTCTTCTAAGTCCAAAACCAGCACTCTTCTCATAGTGCCATGATGCTCATGATTAGTCATTAGTCTTGTCATCAAAGACATACACAACAGGTTTTAATCTCTTGTAGGATTTCTTAAGGAAATAGACCTTTTAGTTGTGAGGGACCTTAAAGGTCATCTGTTACGAAGTTCTCATTTTGTAGGTGAAGATGATAAGATTCAACAGATGAAGTATGACTTATAGGGAGTCATAGGTACATTAAGTGGAAAAACAAGGACTCAAGCTCATGTTTGAGTCCTAAATTTATGTTCTTTCCAATACATGAACTCATAGCAAAATGGGGAAAGAAGGTGAAGTATCTAGTATCAAAATGGAGCTGCCCAACACAGAGAGCAGTACAGCCCAGAGAAAAAGCAACAGATGACATCAATGTAGCTTTCAGTTCACTTGATCCATTGGCTGGCCCTGTTGTGCAGCCATTGTTCATAAATATTTTGTGCACGGGCTGCCTCTCTCCCTTTACTTTTAGCATGGTCACTTGTGGGAGATTGTATACCTATGTGTATGAGACAACTACCTCCTCGTTCATTTTGCTATTCTGTTAAGTTAAATATATTTTCCTTTGAACTATTTCCTCCAACTGGATGGGTAAAAAGCAACACATCACCTGGAGTGAGTGAGCTCTAGGTACATTGTACTTCAAACCTAGGCTGTATTAAAAGGGTCACACATCAAGGGAATCTACCCATTTTCTCTGCATTTTTCTGCTGATGTAATCTAGACAAGGACCCCATGTTATGATTAGTGCCATGCAAATTGGACAATGCCCCTTGACACAATGAGCCTTGGTTCCTGTTAGTCAGTGGATCATAGAATTAGAGCTAGAAGCATGGGTATGCTGGGGGCAGCTTGAACTGGCTCCGTTGTCAAATTTTCACTGTGAGCATTTACACCTCAGAAATTGGTAAACCTACAAATTAAAGCTTAATGTATTGTTTTGGTAATTGGGTTTAAGAAAGTGATGAAAATGTCAATATGCAAATTGAACTTAAAGTGTATTTTGGGTACTTTTTTTTTCAGAGAACCAGTTAGTAAATATTTACTAGCACACTACTGAATAGAAAGGAACTAAAAACCTCACCACTCACTGTATAGATGACAAAATTGAGGTTTCTAGAAGAATCTATGATTTGACTAAAATTACATAGAAAGTAAGTGACAAAGGTAATATTTGAAACTTGTCTTCTGAGTTCAGGCTACGGCTCTTCTCAGTCTGCCACATTGTCCAGGAATAGATAGTAGTCTGATCATTTAAGTTATTCACAGTAGGCTTTAATTTGCAGGAAGGAAACTCACTTTTGAATTATCATGTGCCTGCCACAATGGTCAGCACAAAATAGGTGCTTTATAAAATGTTGTCACTCATCATTCTTGAAGAGGAACAGTGACATTCAAGGGTTATGACTTGACTTGCCTATGACTTGGATATAAGTGAGGGAGAGTTGTGCAAAGTCTTCAAACTCACTTTTTCTTCCAGAGTCATCAGAGTCCAGTGACTAGACGAAAGTCAAGACTATTGGAGAAGGCCCGAGATAATGCTTAACAAATGTTTTATTGATTGAATGGTATCCTATTAAAACATGGTTAGCAAAGTACACAGAGACGGAGACTGGGCCTATGATTTCATTGTTATGGAGAATTCCTGGGAGGGAAAACTTTTTCTACAAATCCAAGTTGTCCCATTCTCTGCACCTTTTAGCCTTAGGGTATCATCCAAAGTCTCTGGTCTGAAGCTTTCCTGAATGGCTTTTCCTTGGTAAGTACGGTGTACTATGGAACACTGAGCTGTCACTTAAATTACTTGCATTTTGGCTCTGCACATTGCTCTTTGGGTGACGCTGGACAAGTTATTTAATCTCCCTGCGCTCAGTTTCCCCTCCTGTAAAAGAAGTGTCGTGGACTCCACGATTTCAATATTCCCTTCCTAATCTTGATCCCTGCTGCTGTCTCTAAAGTCTTTTCTAGCTCAATATCTAGTGGTCTTCCCATTGCTTACATATCTCAAATAATGGCACCATCTCAGAAAGGGCTTTGTGTCCTTCAGCATCAGTTTCTCTAGTAATGTTAAATGTGTTCATAGTCATTTTCTTGGCTTTTGTGAGCTATGGGCAGTTTTCACGGGTCAGAGAGGGATCTAATTAAATAGATAATCTGTGTCTTTTGGTAAATTGATAAGGACCAGGGCCACTTAAAAATCTCTTGAGGAAAAGCAATCATTAAAACTGAGTGGTAACCCGAGACCTTTCTGCTCAAAGCAAAAAAACCAAGAGATTAACTTGAACTGGAAAACTTTTATGGGTTTTAGAAACTATGTTTACTACTGAACATATATGCATCAGCCAATCTCATGTCCTCCCTGCTCCCGAAACCTCCCATTCCTTTTTCCACATAGCTGGTCAAGTGGCCCCAATCAATCAATAAACCAATCAATAAACATTATTAAGTGCCTACTATGTGCCAGGTACTGTGCAAAATCCTAAAGATACAAAAAGGCAAAAGACACTACCTGCCTTCATGGAGTTCCCAATCCACTAGGGAAGATAACCAATAAACTAACCCTGAATATCTCATTACTGCTACTGCTGCTGCTGTTTAGTCATTTTTCAGCTGAGTCTCCTCATGAACCAATTCTTGGGATTTTCTTGGCTATGTTTGCCTGGTAGTTTGCCATTTTCTTCTCCAGCTCACTTTACAGATGAAGAAAATGAGGTACTTACTCAGCTAATAAGTGTCTGAGGCCAAATTTGAACCAGAGAAGATGGTTCTTCCTGACTCTTGGCTCAGCATTCTATCCATTGCACCATCTTGTTGCCACCAGAATATCTTTATGGCTCTCCAGATCTGACCTATCATTTAAAGCCTAGCTCAGTTCCAAACTGCAATTCAATTCAATTTAATAAACATTTCTTTTTATCTACCAAGAACCAGATATTATGCCTATGAAAACTCATTTCTGACCACCTCCACCAAATTCTCCTCTAAAATGCTACAGTATTTATAATCAGTATCACAAAGTTTAGCACTTAACTATAGGTTGTCACATTTCTACTCACAAGTTGTATGACCTTGGATAAGTCACTCAGCCCTTCTAATTAATCTCTCTGGGAGTCAATGTTTGCATTTTTAAAATGAAGGGACTGGATGAGACAATCTCTAAGGTCACTTCAAATTCTAAAATTCAATGAGTCTGTGATCCTCCTTTACCAGCCCTTACCCATCCCAGTATCAAGGAAAAGCATTTAACCTCAACTGAACTTCTTGATGGCTGCTGAATTTTATCACAAACTTGCTCTTCTTTAAAAAGGATTTTAATTTAAAAATCTAGCACCAGCTTCTGTAGGGGAATAATTCTTCGCACTTACATTACTTCCCTGCTCCCCAGAGCTCAAAGTGCTTTACAGGCAATTGTATCATTAATCCTCATGCACTTTTAAGACTAAAAAACTGTCAAGAACAAAAGACTGTCTAAAGGATCACTTGCTAGGCAAGGGGAGCCTAGGAAAAGAAGCAAAACCCAGGTTCAAACCATGTAGGTTTGCCATTCTCACTTGAGAGAAGTTTTGCAAAGATGAGAGTCCATAAACAATTCTCAGAGCCATTAAAAGGCTTTAATGATCGAATCATATATTTAGAACTGGAAGAGGCCTGAAGGGGCCATCTAGAATAACCCCCTCATTTTCTGGATGATTAAATTATTGGAGTGTACTGGCAAATGTTTAACAAACAGCTTTCTGAACAACAACAACAAATGTACAGTACACTTTTAAATTTAATCAGTATCATTAACTTTTTTCCCCATGACTCTGTATAGATCCCCAGGGAGGGGGACATGTGCCCTCAAGGCCACATGTGACACTCTAGGTCCTCAAGTGCATCTCTTTGACTGAATCCAAACTTTACAGAAAAATTCCTTTTATTCGAGGATTTTTATTTATAAAAATGCCTCTAGGCTTCACTCCATCACCCTAGACAATCAGTAAAATAATAAATCAAAACAAACAAATCAAATCTGATTTGCAGATTTACAAGGTGCTAATGCTCACCCTGAAAATTTAACAATCTGTTCTCAAGAGCTAGTTTGCTAAAAGCCAATCTTAGACCCCAAAAGGCCCAAGTTTCAAGGATAACACTTATTGGCTATGTTAAACTGGTTGTCATTTAGTCTTTTAATGTCATAGGCAGCAATTTCAGACTAAAGACTTCCCAGAAGTTTCAGGTATTCATTGGTAACAGGAAATTCCTCCAAACAGTGAAATCAGAGGTTCAATGACTATATTGTTAGGTATTTTAAAGCTATCTTTGAATGTACTAGGCTTTGCATACATTTTGTTAGAACATACTATGTAACCAAGGTAGTCAATATTAGAGGGGTTGTGGAAACTAATATATTGTTGGTGGATTTGCAAATTGATACAATCATTCTGGAATGGTGTGAAATTTAAAATTGTGAAAATAAGGTAAATAAAATATCCACATACTTTAGCCCATGAATTCCACTGTTACTCATGAACCCCAAGGGGCTCATTTACCAAAAAAAATCTTCATATACATCAAAATGTTTTATAGTAGCACTTTTCATGGTAGCAAAGAACTGTAACCCCATCTTTTATAGGAAACCTTTCCCAACCCCTCAGGAGGAAGGAAAGAAGGAAGGTTGGAAACAAAAAGGAAGGAAGGAAGGAAGGAAGGAAGGAAGGAAGGAAGGAAGGAAGGAAGGAAGGAAGGAAGGAAGGAAGGAAAGGAAAGGAAGAAGGAAGAGGGAGGGAGGGAGAGAAAGAGGAAAGGTGGGAGGATATATGAATGAGTTAATTTTTTCACCCTTTCCACAAGGGAGTGGTGTTGACCTTAGAATTCTGAGAAGTGAAAACATGAACCTGACTTAACTGAAGATTATATGGGCAATCAGACCATGTATACTCTTTTGATTCAGCAATACCACTTCTAGGGCTGTATCCCAAAGAGATGATGAGAAAGGAAAAGGACCCACTGTACAAAAATGTTTATAGCAGCTCTTTCCGTGGTGGCATCAAGAAGTGGAGGAGATGCCCATCAATTGGGAAATGGCTGAACAGTGGTGGTATATTAATGTAATGGATTATTGGTGTGCTGCAAGATGAGCAGGTGGATTTCAGAAAAAAAGTCTGGAAAGACTCATGAACTCAGTGAAGTGAGCAGAACCAGGAGAACATTGCACATAGTAACAACAACACGGTGTGATGACCAACTTTGATAGACTTGGTTCTTCTCAGCAATACAATGATCTGAGACAATTCCAAAAGACCCGTGATGAAAAATGCTATCCACATCCAAAGAAAGAACTATGGAGTGTAAATGCAGATCAAAGCATATTATTTTTAATTTTTGAGGGGGTCTTCTTGTGACTTTTTTTCTGATTTTCCTTTCACAATATGCCTAATGTGGATATATTTTCACATGATT
Source organism: Pseudocheirus occidentalis (assembly GCA_028646575.1). Classification (NCBI taxonomy): domain Eukaryota; kingdom Metazoa; phylum Chordata; class Mammalia; order Diprotodontia; family Pseudocheiridae; genus Pseudocheirus; species Pseudocheirus occidentalis. The sequence goes on along the minus strand of CM053599.1, from coordinate 39,426,243 downwards.
GCACATTTATAACCTGTCTCATATTGCTTGCTGTTTTGGGGAAGGGGGATCAGAGGGAGGGAGGAAAAAAATTGAAACTCAAAATCTTATAAAAATGAATGCTAAAAACTATCTTTACATGTAATTGGAAAAATAAAACACTATTTACTATAATGAATAATGATAATGATATTAATCATAATTATAATTACAATTTCTTGCTTAAAAAAAAACCAGAACATTATATGAATAAGCTGAAGGAGGCAACAAGGGTGTAGAGTTAATAGAATACTGGATCTGAATCAGGAAATCTCGAGTAAAAATCTTGTCTCAAATACTGATTGTGTGACCCTGGGCAAATAATTTACCCTCTCTTATTCTCAATTTTCCTCTTCCTTAAAAATGGGGTTAATAATAATATCTACCTTCAGGACTGTCAGGATGAAATCTTTGTAAAGTGCTTTATAAACCTTACAACACTATGCAAATGCTAACTAACTGTTATTATGGAACTCCCAATACAAAGAGTCATTCTAACAATGCAGATCCAACCTGCCTATGATTCAGTAAACAAAGACTTTCATATTTTCCTGAGAAAGTTTAGGTACCTTGTCCTGGGTCACACAGCAACTGTATTTCCAAGGAAATATGTCCAGGTCTGCCTGACTCTCTATATTCACTGGTGGCTCAGTGAATATAGCTCGCCCTGGAATAGGGAAGATCTGAGTTCCAATCTGACCTCAGACATTTAAAAGCTGTGTGACCCTTGGCAAGAAGATTTCACTTCCATTTGTCTCAGTCTCTTCAACTGTAAAATGGGAATCCCAATAGCATATATCTCACAGAATTGTTGACATGAGCAAATGAGAGAATATTTGTAAAAAGTGCTTAGCACATTGCCTGGCACATATTGGATGCTATATAAATGTTAATTATTTCCCTCAGGCTGCGTGTTTCTGTATCCTCTATACTGTGCTGCCCCTCAGATCTTTGTATACACTTACTTAGATGACGGCTGTCACAGTAAAGATAGAGATAGCATGCTATGGTTGAGAGTATGTTGGCCTTGGAGTTATGAAGCCCTGGATTCAATTCCTGCCCCTGATCCATTCTGTCTGTTTGACCCTGGGAAGTAGTTTACCTGCCAGTGACTTCAGGAAACTTTCTAAGCCTATACATTGAAGGATAGTTGCATGTCTGCATAAATGGAAAGGGGGTCTTCACAGATAAAATGTGGGGTCTACAGTACTCTTGCTGGTTCTGTTACTGTTGCTGCTGCTGTTGCTGCTACTGCTACTAGTACTACTACTAGTACTACTAGTACTACTACCTGGTACTACTACTACTACTACTACTACTACTACTACTACTGCTACTACTACTACTACTACTACCTGGTACTACTACTATTACTACTACTACTACTACCTGGTACTACTACTATTACTACTACTACTACTACTACTACTACTACTACTACTACCTGGTACTACTACTACTACTACTACTAACCGCTACTACTACTACTACATACATGGATAAATTGAGATCTACCTTATGTCTTATTTAATCAACCATCTTTTAACCCCAAGACATGCTGCCCAGATCTTTATGGCCTCTTATAACAGAAAGCAATGCCATTTTGGAAAGGGAAAATGCTACTGGGCAAAATAAGACACAGTGAATGGGGTCTTCTAACAATTACCTACATTTAGCATGTTCTGCTCAGCTCTTGTATTTCCTAACTAGGATGGACCATCCATTATGGATGCTCTGTGAGCTCTGATTTCCAGGAGCATGGATTTTCCAGAGGAATTAGTGGTATGCATCAGCTCTTCATCAGAGTCAAGCACCTGTGGCAACAAAAGACTGTGTGGGGGTGAAGTGGAACATACAAATGAGCTCTTGCATAGACAGATTAAATTCTAGAATAATTTTTTTCTTTTTTTTCCTTCCTCCCAGAACAACATGCCAAGCTAGTAATACAAATTTGAAGACTATTTAGCATTCCTACCTCAGGCCATCATTTTCAGCATGGCTTTGTGCTTAAAAAGACCAGGGCTCCCTGTCTCCCTATAAAAACATAATTAACATTCTCCACAGGGTGAGTTGTGCATATTACTTGCATATGGATGCTTTCTGTCTTGTTAGCTTGCACACTTGGTTTGGAATAATGCAACCAAGAATGTTTTAAAAAGAAGAATGAATGCACAGACTAGTTGCAGCAGGCTGTCTCTCACCCCCTTATTTATCACTTCTTTCTTCTTTTTCATTCAGCTTATTTTCCCCCTGTCATACTCAGGAGTTCCAATAGCATACTTTTCCAAGACCTGGAAGGTAGGGGAGCCTTTCAACATTTGATTCCTCAGTTCATGAAGGTACATGAGAGAAAGTGTGTCCAGGGCAGAATTGATGAAGCCCTTCTGTTACTCCCTGGTTCTATTCCCACCCAACACAATATGAATCCTTTTGAGCTCAAAAAGATCTGGCAAACAGATGATGAAGTAAGTCACTGCCTCTTGTTGGAAAGATAGTAGCATTTAAGTTTGGAATATGACTTACATTATCAGAAATGATTCCGATGTTTATTCTTTTCTCTATCATTTCTGTGTATATGACTTGTAGGTCTCTATATCTAGTCCAGTGTCTCCACTGAATTGTAGCCCCTCATCATCATCTACTTATTGGATATTTTAAACTCTTCCAGAGATATCATAAATTCAATGTCAAAAACAAAATTTATTTACCCCCTTCTCCCCTCCATGCAACCCAAACATCACCTAAACTTCCCTGTTTCTCTCAAAGACTCTATTACTATTTCAGTCTTTGATTCTGACATTGTCTTCAACCCCATGCAACTCACTCAAAGCACATTCATTCAGTCACCGAATCTTGTTTCTTTTTTCAAAATATCTTTCACTCAACCCTTTCTCCCTATTCACATATTCACTTTAGTTCAGATTTTCATCATCTTTCATCTGTTATTGCAAGCCTCTGAATCAGTGTCCCTGCCATCTCTCCTCACTCCCACCTATCTTCCACATAGCTGCCTGAAAGGTGGGTGTCATTATTGTTCCTTTTTTTATTGATAAGAAACTGAGGCATATAGAGGTTAAGTGACTTGTCCAGAGTCTCATAGCTAGTAAGAGTCAGAAGTCGGATGTTAATTCAGGTCTTCCTAACTTCAGGTCCAACACTCTTTCTACTGAACCAACCAGCTGCCTATTTATTATTATTGTTATTATTATTATTATTATTGGTCTTGGTGTTGTTCTATTAGTGCTTTCTCTATCTTGTATGGATTTTATTTATTCATACATACAGATGTAGGGATCTATGTCAGTCAAGATTGATTCCTTCTTGGAATTTATATACCCAGTGCCTAGCAAAGTTCCTGGCACATAGTAAGTATGTAATAAATACTTAGATTCTTTGATAAATTTATTGATGCATTTGTTTTACCTGGCTATACTAATTTATTGCAAGGAAGAGTGAATTTACTGAGTAGGAGTAGAGCTCAGAAAGGGAAGAAATAACCAGTAGCATGTTCCAAAATGTGCAAAATGAGACAAAATATAAGTTTTAATGGGACAAGACAAGGCAATTGAGTCACTATTTGAAGAATGTAATATACACCTAAAAAAACAAACTGTACACAACACAAGTTTACAGTTTTATTTGCTCTTCTTTGCACGAGGAAATGTCTTTTGGTAATTGTTAAGTTGATAATAAAAAAAGAATAAAAAGATTCAGTTTAGACAGTTAGCCCAGCCCATTTCCATTAAGTGTCAAGATGCTAAAGTTTGGTACATTTAACAGGTAAGAACACATCTATCTTGTTTATACTTGTGAGCAAAAATAATCATCACCATAATTATAAAGAGTTTTAAGATTTACAAAGAGATTTATTTTTCCTTTCATCCCAACAATACCTGAAATGAAGTGTTTGGTACAATTATACATATTTTACATATGAGGAAGAGATAGGTTAAATGACTGACTTACCCATGGGCACACAATTAGTAAGTGTCTGAGGCAAGATTTAAATGTAAATCTTCTTAGGGGTAGGTAGGTTGCACAGTGAATAGAGCACTGGCCCTGGAGTCAAGAGTTTCTGAGTTCAAATCTGGCCTCATTCACTTAACACAAAAAAACTAGCTGTGTGACCTTGGGCAAGTCACTTAACCCCAATTTCCCTCCAAAAAAGCAAAAAAAAAATAAATAAATTTCAATCTTCCTGATTCCAAGTCCGTCGTTCTATCCACTTCACATCCTAGCTACCCATTGTGAACAAGGCCTGGGAACCTCCCTGAGCATGACAGGAGGTCTATTTAGAATAGACTGAGAAACTTGGGTATGGCCTCTTGAGGCCATATAAAACCATTAAAGGAGTTGGAATTGAGAGATTTCAAGTGTCTAGCAACAGAGAAGAGAGTTACTCCAAGAAGGAATCAGAACAAGGGAGTAGAGCCCTGTATCCTCAGTCATGTTTTCCTCTCTACCCTTCAAGAAAGAGGGGGATTATGAGCTTTGAAGGGTTTGGAGGCTTCTGGATTCTCACTGTTATCTCATCAGTGTGATTAAAACAACTGGTGGCAGTGAATGAATCAGAAATCAAAGATATATTGCATTTGATGAAGAAAGCAGGTTCAAGAATGATGTGACTAATGTGGAAATATGTTTAATAGCAATGTAAATGCATAACCTATAATAAATGGCATGCTGTTTGGGGGAGAAGGGAGGAGAGGGAGAGGAAAAATTTTTGAAGTCAAAATCCAACAAAAGTGAATGTTGAAAACTGCTTTTGCATGTAATTGGAAAAAAATATTATTAAGTGGGAAGGGAAAGAAATATACAATAATAATGCCACATGAAAGCTTGCCAAGTTGAAAAAAAATTCCTGCAGTGACAGATTGCTATAGTCACCTAAAACTGAGCATTTTTTTAAAAGAGTCTGTGATGGAGCACAGAAGAAAAGCTACCCAACACCTAAAGGTAACATCATGATGAATACAGCAAAAGTATTTTCAGGAACTGTATTATTCTTTTTTTTTTTTTTTTTTTTTTGCTTTTTGGAGGGCAGTTGGGGTTAAGTGACTTGCCCAAGGTCACACGGCTAGTTTTTGTGTTAAGTGTCTGAGGCCAGATTTGAACTCAGGTACTCCTGACTCCAGGGCCGGTGCTCTACTCACTGCGCCACCTAGCCACCCCTGTATTATTCTTTTGACACATGTTCTCTATTCATGATCCCACTTTCCTAGGACTCTGTATGTGCTTGTGGAAGCATATTTAAGACTTTTCAAAAGATATTATATACTAACTGCTCTGACTCTTAGTAAATATCTGTTTCTAAAAACTACTTATGTCTGTCTGACTTACTGATATTGACTATTAATCAATGAAGGAAGCACACCAGTGGGGGCTCATGCTCCATAGAATTAAAAAGATACCTCTCCTTGCAACCCTAGAGGATATAACACCCATGCTGCATTTAAGAGCCCACTTGTTAAGGTAAGTGAGAATTGCAATTCAGACTCCCATAATTTATATGAACTATATTTTTTTAAAGAAGGATCTAGACATAGATAGAACAATACCAAATTCTACAGGTGTCTGATATTTTTTTCCTTTGCTTCCTCAGTACTATGGCAGGTGAAAGACAAAATGACTGAGGAAATGAAGGTTTGAGCTTCTGAGCATATTAGTTTATTAAGCAATTTATATTGACTGCATAACAAATCAGACCAGACATCCCCAGCTTAGGACTGGACTCTAAATACAGGGGTGGAGCACAGATTTTTATGCATTAAAAATAATTCAGTAAGACCAATTAATTAAGAGGAAACAATGAACCAGGATATAAAATGAGGTTATCTGATTTCTAATTAGAGAAAAGAGTAGGGACTTTTCAAGTTGGGATGGAAAGAGTAAAGAGATGTAATTCCCTAAAATCAAAAAAAGACCCCCCCCCCAAGTGTCTATACTCAAAGGAACATAGAAACAATAACTGACTGATTAGTATGGTCCCAGTTTTCAGATAAGACAAATGGGTTGCTTGAGATGTATAACTGTGAGACAACTCCTTGCATCAATTGTCAGATCTGACAGCCTTTCGGGTCAGCACAACTTAGATCCCTATTTAAGGGTCTCTAGGCAGCAAGTAGGGTTAGTCCAGCTTCTGAGTCACATTGTAATAAGGTTTTCTAACAATTCCCATAATTGAGTAGGAAGGGAACTGAACTAGTTCCAGAATTGAGTCACAAGATGAAGTCAGTGTGGTTCACTCAATTCCAACTATCAGTTGTTGCTCCAATTTCCTCAGTTCTCTTACTACTCTCTTCCCTAGTATGCAAATTAGCTTTGTTCATATCAGTGTGCATCAATGTCCATCCCACTTGGCCTTGGATAATGGAGAATTACCCATCATTAGGCAGACTCATAAACCAAAGTAATAAGCTAATAATGTAGAAATGGAAATTTTTTTAGGTCAGAGTTTAAAAGAAAGTATCTGAGCAGCTGGGGCGGAAGTTTAATTTTCAGAGATCACAAAGATGCTGGCACAAATTCTGAGATCCGAACATTCAAAGAAACCTAGTCAAGTTGCCAGCAGCTAGAGGTCTGCATTGTGCAATTGATTCTCTGTCAATGTATGTCTCAGAAGTGAAAACAGTATAGGAGACAGATGAAGGAGAACTCCAATAAGAGGAGAGAATTGGGTTTATTGTATGGTGGGGCCCCTCCAGTTATCTCCAGAGGTTACAGAAGTACAGTTATTTACATCAACTCTTCACAGTAACAAAGAAATGTTACTTCCTTTGTGCTACTTTTCAATAATCTTTCTATGTCTTATATGTTGAGCTACCAAAGCTCAGGAATCATGCCATTTTCATATTTTTATTTCACAGAGAAAGTATTTAATAAATATATGCTGGAAAAATATAGCACAAAAACAAATTCTAATTACAAATATCTAAAGAAAAATAAATGGAAATGAATGAACAAGAAATTTTCATGCTGGCTTAGAGGGAATGAATAATATAGTTATATGAATGTTATCTTTTTGGTTTTAATATACATATTTTTCCTTCTTGAACTTGATAATCCTACCAAACCAACTTTTCTGTTGCTCATGTACAACATTTCATCTCTTATCTTAGATAATCTTGCATAGCCTAAATGTATATTGGGTTCTGAGATGAAGGGATAATTCATGCCCCTATAGTGAGTAAGTTTATTTTGCCCTTAGGATGACCTATCAAGGACCTGCGCTGTGTAACTTAGCTGCTAATTATCATGTCCCAGGAACTAGCCATTCCTGGTACCAAGGCATGCTGGGGAGTGGAACTGGCAATTTCCCCCAAGTTTGCCATTAATTAACTCTTATCTTGCAGCAGTTCATAGCCTTTCCTTGATAGGGGGGAACACAAAGGGCCAGGCACCAAGCTTCCTGACTTGGAGCCAATTTTTGTTTAGCAAAGTATATAATCCCATAGTCCCTCATCCACTTTGGAATCTCACCCATGGAGGAAACATCCTGCCTGGGACCAAGCAGAACCCTGATGGCTGTATCAGAGATTCCTTAGCTTGTATGGTCAGGTGTTGGTCCTTCTCCGCAGCGGTGATGACTGTAAATATGTATAGATATATATTCCCTGCATTGGTGATATTTTTCTCTTTCATTCTATTCTTATCCCTAGAGTTATATTCTTCCTGTTTCTGTGTGTATTGGGACTTTGTTTTTGTTTTTCTAAGGTTTCCTGTATTATTCCATGAGTATAATTAATATAGATATTGTTTTCTGCTTGTGTAGTGTGTGTGTCATTTGTGGGAACAAATTTGAACCTAAGTTCTACTCAGAACATGGGGGGTTGGGGTTTTTTGGTTTGTTTTTTAATTTTTTTTTTTTAGACTGGGTCTTTTTATTTTGCCACTGACTAGAAACACAATGTCAATTCACCCACCCAGCATCAATGTTGACTGGTTCAGAAGCTTTAACCTACTTTGTATTTTCAGCCTGAGTTAGTTCACCTCATTTTAGGCAACCTGGTAGCCTTCCCATAGATCATCATATTAGTGGCAGACTCAGTGTGGTCACCTAATCATCCAGCTTTAGCCATAATGCAACTCAGAACCTTTGCACTTAATTGATTCACCAGCTTTAGTTGCCCCCAGTAGCAAGGATTACTGGTGTGAGCTACCCTGCCTGATTAATGCATTCCTTCTCCACCTCCTATTCCTAGACTGGTTAGTGTTCTTCAAAACTTACTTTGGTTTTGGTGGCAAAGAACTAGAAATTGAGGGCATGCCCGTCAATTGGGGAATTGCTAAACTGTGTTGGAATACTGCTGTTATAAGAAATGATGAGCTGGTCAATTTTCAAAATATATGGGAAGACATATGAAAAAACGAAGAGTGAAATGAGCAGAATCAAGAGAAAATTGTATGCAGTAACAGCAATATTGTTGGAAGAACTGGGAATAACTAAGTTCTTTTGAATATTATAAATATTTAAATCAACTACAAACCATCAATGAAAAAAGATGCTTTCTACTTCCAGACGTATGTGTGTGTTTACATATCTCCACCAAATGGTGGCCTTCTCTAGTGCATGTTGGGGAAGGAGGAAGAAAAAATAAAATAAAAATTGTACAATAGAGAAGAAAAGAAAACAGAAGAATGCACAGAAAAGCAGGGTAGTTTTGAAAATGATGTGTAGTATTTATTACACATTCAAAAAGAAGTGTGAAATGGATATTCATGGTTTCATATTGAATCCTCTTTTGTATTATGCTGTGTATATGGAAATGATTTTTTCTTTTTATATTTAAGTTCAAAATGAATATTTTTTAAAAAGAAAAAAGACATCTAGGAAGAGAAAAAAACTCAGTTTGGTCAACAGTTCCTACATTATTTCTCCAGTTACTAATACTTCTGCTGCCAACATTAACATTTATTCAGTTTACATACATTTTGCATGTGCTTTGCATATGCATGTAATCTCTCCTGTTAGAATGTAAACTTTTGGAGAGCAGTGACTATTTCATTTTTCTCTTTGTATTCCCAGCACTTAGCACAGTGCCTGACACCTATGCTTGTTGATGTATTGATTAAAATATTCAGTACAACAAAATAATTTAAATTTAAATAGTTACTAAGTCAAAAAGAAAATTAGTTATGATGGATAAAGGTTGAAACTGCCCATTTTAATTTTTCTTGTTAATAAAGATTTCATTTTTGTTTTTATTCGGTTGTTCGTTTCCTAAATCTGGGGACTACTGGCTGTTCTTCATACCCGTAATGCTTTCCCTCCTTACCTCTGACTACAAGCTTCCCTGGCTTCTTTTCAGTCCCAGCAAAAAGCTTAGTTTCAAAAGGAAGCCTTTCCTATTCCCATTTAATTTTAGTTCTTTCCCCAGTTGATTATTTCGAAATTATCCTGTATATCGCTTCTTTTGTACTTAGGTGTTTGCATGTTGGTTCCCCCATTAGACAGACTACTTTTTGCCTCTCTTTGTATCCCCAGTGCTTAGCACAATACCTGGCACATAGTAAGTACTAAATAAATGTTTATTGGCTGATTAATTTGTTCAGTACAGTTTGTTGAATTGATTTTAATTATATGACCTTTCCTATGGGGGAATATAGAAAAAATAGGAAATGATCGACCCAAAGACTTTAGAACTTCAATTGATGGGGCGGTAGTAAAACACAAAACAACAGTGAACCATACAAAACAGTACCAGAAAGTGGTCATTTTAGTGGTAGGGATCACATGCATCATTGAAGTTCAGAAAAAGGGATCTTCAAGGTTATAGTGCATAGGCAAAGTTTCTTAGAAAAGATGAGATGACTTCATCCTTAATGACAGATAGAATTTTTTATTTCTATAAATCCAGAGAATGGAGCATGACTACTTTTTTTAGCCTGCACCTCTGATTTCTTCCATTTGGGGTTTTCTTGGTGTTGGCATTTTCTTCCTGGGTGCATATGAGCAATACTTCTACAGCTTATAGCCTGAGAGTGCTGATAGATTAAGTTCATGGACATACATCTAGAACACATCAGAAACAGAACTTAAACCCAGGTCTTCCTGATTTCATACCTGGTGCTGTATCAGTTTTATCATATTGTTTCTCAAACCACATTTAACCCAAAAGGAACATATTTTGTCTCATTGATGGTAACAGACAATAAACAAAGTCAAAATTTCATCATTACTACCCATTTTGAAGGAATTAATTGAATAGCCAAGATCTTGTGCCCTCTACTCAATGATGAACATTCTAACAGTTGATCATGTTCTTTATGTCCCAATGACTCCCATAAATCATCATCTAAAGCCCACTCCACAGCCGCTACCACTTGATTCCTTATTTTTATCCTTTTCAAATCTTCTGCCAAAAGTTTCATCCTAACTCCACCCAGTCTTCCCACTGTGCCCTTTGGAATGCCTGTTCCATTGGCAAAACATTTCCCCACATCTTAAATCTATTCCCCTCCCACTTTGTCCATCTATAAGCTCTCATTGAAATCTGGCTTTCCCCTGATAATAGAGCCTCCCTGGCCATCCTTTCCAGTATTTGGCTCACCTTCACTCATCCTCTTTAGCTCACTGGAAAGGCTAGGGAGTTGGAATACTCCTTGTTCCACATTGCCTCTTCCATACTCCCCTCTTTCCTCTATCACTCAGTAACCTCTTTTCCTTTGAGCTTCATATTATTCATGTCTATCACCCAACAGAAATCCTAGTGGATGCTAACTACAGACCCCCAGGTCAATCCTCTTTCTTCTTCAATGAGTTTGATACCTGACTTACAATTTTTTCCTCTTTTCCCCAACTCCTGCCTTCATACTATGGGGCTTCAGCATGTATATTAATTGTCTTTCAAATACCTTAACCATTCAGTTCCTCAACCTTCTCACCTCCCATGAACTCTTCCTTTATCCCACCTCTGCTACACACAAAGATGGTCATAACCTTGATCTCTCTATTATTTAAAAATATATCACTTCAATGTTCCAGAATACTTAAATCCCTTTATCTCCTTCTGCTTTACCTTATATAGCCTAATCTTTGTCATCACCATGACCTCAAATCCCTTCATCCTACCAGGGGATCAATCCTTTGATTTCTACCTGGCCGTCCCTCCTTCACATTTACTCCTTTACATTGTTACTGTCAATTCACCTCTACACTGTCTTCCATCTTGAATCTCAAGTCTCCTTATTGTATCACCAATTGTGTCCAACCAAGCCTAGGGCTTGAATCACTCGCACCATTCATTCCCTTCACACCTACATACATTTTTCAAAACAAAAGTGGAAATGATCATTCAATCATTTGCACTGGATCCACTACAAATTTATGTTACATAACCTCAACTGGATCCTCACCGCTGCTAAGAAATAATACTATACTTGTCTTATCAACTTACTATCTCATCTCCTTAACAACCCTTTCAAATTTTTTTGCTTCCTCAAACTTTCCATAGCTCCCTCCCCCCCCCATAGTCTCAGTTGAGAAACTTGCCTTACATTTTATAGGAAAAAATATTAAGACTGCAGTATATGGACTGCAACGACTGAAAAAACAAAAGATCAAGCTTCTGAGCATAATGCTTTATTAAGCAATACATGGCAATTACTGAACAAATTGGGAACAGGCCTCTTCAGCTTAGCACTGGGTGCTGAATACAGGGGGAAACCAAGTTTATGCATTATAAGATAACAATAAGCAAGATACAAAACAGGATGCATAATTAGGAAATCTAATTTCTAATTGGAGAAAAAATTAGGTACTTTTCACGTTAGGACAGAGAGACTGAACAAGTGCAATTCCCTGAAATAAGAAAAGAAAAAAAAAGGTGTCCCACTCCCCCAGGAGCAAGGAAAATGTAACTTGTTGACCAATATGGGTTAAGTTTTCATGTAAGACATATGAGTTGCTTGAGATGTATAATTGTGAAGAAATTTTTTTTTTGCTTTTTTGGAGGGCAGTTGGGGTTAAGTGACTTGTCCAAGGTCACATGGCTAGTTTTATTTTGTGTGTGTTTTAAGTGTCTGAGGCCAGATTTGAACTCAGGTACTTCTGATTCCAGGGCCAGTGCTCTATTCACTGCACCATCTAGCCACCCCAAAGAAATTTCTTGTTATCAATCTTCAGTTATGACTATGTTTCTAGTTAGCACAACCTAGGTCCTTTAGTTAATGGTCTCTAAGCAATACATAGAAGTGATCCCACTTCCCAGCTACACAGGGCTAGGTTCACACAGTGCAATAAGGTTTTCTCACAATTACAATTAAACTTTTCTCACAAGGTAGGAATTGGACTAGATCTATAACTGAATAGAAAGGGAACTGAGCTAGATCCAGAATTGAGTCAGAAGACAGAGTCACTTACTTCCCACAATTACTTCAACTATTCACAATAAGAGCCTTCTTCTCCCCTCTTCCTCATCTCCTGTCACTCAGAGTCTTCTACCTATTTCTCCTCCTTGATCCCTGTTACACATGATGAAATGACGTTTATCCTTATCAAGGTTGATCCCTCTACTTGTTCAAGTAAGCCCATTCCATTTTATCTTGTCCTACATATTTCGCCCTAGTCATCTCCACACTTTCACTTTATTTTCAATCTTTCCCTGACACATTTCTTTCTGCCTACAAACATGCCTATGTCTCCCCTATCCTGAAAATAAAAACCTTCACTTGATCCTTCCATCCCTGCCATAGTAGCTATTCTATTCAAAAAGCCATCTACAATAGGCGTACCTACTTTCTCTCCTTTAGCTCTCTTCTTAACCCATTACGATCTAGCTTCCCACTTTATTCCACTTAAACTGATCTCTCTGAATTTACTAGTGATCTCTCGATTGCCAAATCCAATGTTCTTTTTTCACTCCTAATTCTCCTTGTCCTCTCTGCAGCCTTTACACTGTGGCTCATTCTCTGCTCCTTGATAATATCTTCTCTCTGGATTTTTGGGACAGTATTTTCTCCTGGTTTTCTTTGTCTCCTTTGCTGGATCCTCCTCCAGATGACGTAGGTATCCCTCCAGGTACTATCCTGGGTCTTCTTCATTTCTCCCTCTACACTACTTCACTTGGTGATCTCATCAGCTCCCATGGATTTAATTACTGAGTCTCTATGTTCATGATTCTCAAATCTAACTTTCTTCCCCCATTCTCTCTTTTGACTTCAAGTCTCACATCTCCGTCTGTCTTTCCTAGATCTTGAACTGGATGTCCAGTAGACATCTTAAGCTCAATATGTCCAAAAGAGAACTTATTATCATTCCACCTAAAATGTACCTGCTCTGCTATATTCTCTATTACTGTAGAAGGCATCACCATTCTCCTGATCCCTCAGGCTCACAACCTTTGAGTCATCCTGGTTTCCTCACTATTTCTTACCCCACCCACCCACCCATATCCAAGCTATTGTCAAGCCTTGTTGATTTTACCTTTGTGACATCTCTCAAATACACCCTGCTCTTCATTCTAAAGAACACGGTCACCACTCTAGTACAGGTGTTCACTGCTTCATGCTTGGATTATTACAATGGCCTGCTGGGTGGTTGGCCTATTTCAAGTCTCTCCTCACTTCAATCCATGTGGGGCCTTCTTCAATCAACCTGATCTATATCTTGCCACTGGACCCAGATGTCTCTGGAGGAGAAGGTGAAGCTGATGACTCTGCACAGCCCTCAGTCAATTAAATCCAATTCACTTGCAAGTCATGGCATCACCTTCCCAATGTCATGGTTCTCTTCAAGAAGAACAAAAAAAAAGACAGTAACAACAAAATAACTCCAATCCTGCTCCATTCAGACACTGAAGTGATTTTTCTAAAGCACAGATCCAATCATGTCATCCCTCCCTACTCAAATTTTAGAGGTGTCCTGTTGCCTCCAGAGCAATACAAAATGCTATTTGGCATTCAAAACTTCTTATAGTCTAATCCCCTCCTATCTTTCCAGTCTACTTATACCTTATTTCCCAACAAGTATTCTTCAGTCCAGTGACACTAACCTGACTGTCCCATAAAGAAGACACTCCATGTCTAGACTTTAGGTATTCTCTGGCTGTCCCTCATGGCTGGAACATTCTGCCTCCTCTACTCTGACCTTCCTAGATTCCTTTAATTTCAAACTAAAATCCTACCTTCTCCAGGAACCCTTCCCTAATATCTCTTCATATCAGTGTTTTCTTGCTTTTAATTAATTCCTTTTTATCCTTTACATAGCTTTCTTTGTATATTTTTGCTTGCATGTTGTCTCCAACCATCTCCTTGATGGTAGGTACTGTCTTTTGTCTCTTTTTGTATCCCCATGTCTTAGCATGGTGCCTGACACTTAATAAATATTTATTGATTGATAGATATATCCCCATTATTTCTAAAAGTTCAGCTTAGCCTTAAGAAAAAATAAAAGGAAGAGAAGAATTTGGCCTCTGATTCTCATTATTTTTTAATTATACTACTATTTTGTACCGTGGTACTATTGCATTACTTTTGTTAGTTCAGTGGCTAGAGTTTTGGATTTAGATTCAGAGATATCTGAGTTTAGATTCTGCCTCAGACCCACGGTAGCTATATGACCTTGAGCAAGTCATTTAACTCCTCTCAACCTTAGTTTCCTCATTTGTAAAATGTGTATAATGGCACCTATATCACAGGGTTGGTGTGAGAATGAAATGAGACAACCTATGACCAGTGCTTTTGAAAATCTACAGCTCTTATTTTTATTAATGATAAGACATTGCTATGTGACTTTGTTTGCTGCTTCCCTCCACTTTGGAATAGTAGATCGCCAGCATCAATTTGTGAAAAGCACACCTACCCTAATGATATCGAGGATGGTACTGGGAAAATAGAATCACAAAACCTCACAATTAGAAGAGAACGCAGAAGCTAACCACTACACCCCACACCTGAACAATAATGCCATCTACATAATACCTAACAAATGGTCTTCTAACATTTTCTGGAAGACACTCAATGAGAGGGAACCTGTCACCTGCCACACCTACCAAGGGAAACTAGTCCAATTATCGCCCAAAATTCTGTCACAAGTCCAGAAAAATAAAGAAGCATGAGTGGGATGTTGGTAAAGCAAGATGCCTAAAATCTACACAGTGAGGAAAGTCACATTATTAAGAAGCACATGCCATCATATCTTTACTATATGCAGCCAGTGGTTATATACAGTTCAACCTCACAGAATTCATTTGTGCTATAATGTGTTTGGTCAAATCCCTTCAGGCAGTTCCATAATGTCAGTTTTCTATATTCCTGCTATGCAACAGAAATTATGGGCTCCATAAAAATGTAATGGCTATATGATTTTAGTTAAAACCCAATTTACATTCTGCTTTTCAGTTCAATATTCTAGTTGATTGGGGCCCTTTGGGAATGACTTTCATCCCATATTACTGAGGCTCATTAAACAAAACAAGGAATTGTACAAAATGGTTATACTTGTGCTTTATGAGTATCTTAAACATTATTTACCTTTCTCCCCTACTGTATATCTTTTAAAATGTAATGCAAAGTTGGGAGACAGAAGGTGCATGAATATTTTGATATGAGGTTGTTGTTTTTTTAATACTTCAAGAATGAACTAGCTCAGTTTCTTGGAAACAGTGATCAAGCCAATGTCACAACACATCCCCAAATCACCTAAGTGCCATGTTTGTAATTGGTAGACTCTGAATGTGGTAATTGTTCACTGAGGAGATGCCCAACCAGGAAATGTGAAAGAGAAGGACAAACAATTAGTCACTGAGTTCTCCAGGATGGAAAAGCTAGAAAAATTTAGACTTGACCCTCCATGTCTAATTCATTTTATTTCTTTTCTAACCTGCCCTGGAATAGAGGAGAAAATTTACTTCTCTCCAATGAAGAGAAATGAATTGGCTTCTTTTCCAGGGGGTATTGCTCACAAACGAGTCATTCTAAAAGATAAACTTTACTCATCTGTGAAGTTATAGTAATAATACTTATACTAGCCTCTTCCAGAACTGCTTTGAGGAAACAACAATATTAGCTCAAAAAAACAATATAAATGTTTATTATTACTATTATTATTATCATTATTAGTCCTCTTTTGCTTCATTATTCCACTATAATAATGATGATGATATTATAGCACTTTAAGGAACTATGCTAAATGCTTTACAATATTATTTCATTTCATCCTCCCAAGAATCCCTGCCTGGGAGGCAGATGCTATTATCATCCCTATTTTAGAAATGAAGAAACTGAGGCAAACAGTGGTTAAATGTCTTGCCCAGGGTCACTTAGCTGGTAAGTATATGAGGCCATATTTGAACTCATCTTACTGACTAAAGGCCTGTCATTCTAGCCATTGCAACACCTAGCTACTCCTAAAACTAACCTAAAAGTTGTCTTCTGATGCCTTAGCATTGCCTCAGGTAGCCCTGAGTTCTTGACACTAGCATGGTTTGGTCAGATAAAATAGTGAAACTGGACAGAGAGAGAGAACACCAAGTTCAAATCCCACCTATATCATGTACTAGCTGTTTGACTTTAGACCATTCACTTAATTAGTCTGGGCCTTGGTGAACTCATTCATGAAAAAAAAAACCTTTCAGGGATGAATCAATAGCCTCTAAGGTCCCTTACAGCTTTAAATCTCTAATTTTATGATAAGGCTCGATTAAGTTTGTTGGTAACTTTTGCCTGAGGATCAGCCTAGCTAATCTGGAGAGACATACTCCTAGTTTGGCTGCAAAGTGATAAGTGTTTATGCTACAACCATTTTTGATGGTCAATCACTAATACAGAGAAGGATTGAAATCTGAATTGGTAGATGGAGTTACTACACTGAAAAGAATCACAGGTTTTTAAAAATTTCCATTGCTATTATTCTTGCTATTTTAATATTCTTCTCTCTTCAATAGATTCAGATAGAAATGGACCTGAGACAAATCATTATCCTGTTATTATCCTTTTAAATTCGTTGTTCTATGAATTATTGCACAAATGAATAAATCAACTTTTTTATTTGATTTTTTTACACTTCAATAAAAGCTTTCGGAAGAATCCTATTTTCTGCAATCTCACTTCAAGCATCCTCCAAGAGGAGGCAGAAAAATAGGCATGCTATGCACCTCAGCTTGTTCCCACATGATTTTTATTTCCTTTCTTAATAGGCCAGTTAGCATACATGTATTAAAAACTTACTATGTTCCAGGCACTGTGCTAAGAGCTAAAAAAAAATAAAGGAACAAATATGGTCCCTGACATCAAAAAGCCCATATTCTCCTAGGGGAAAACATACAAAAATTGTTCATACAAGATATATACATTATAAATGAAAGTTAATCTTACATAGAAGGCCCTAGCAGTGAGGAATAGTAAGTCCCCTTACACAAAACTCTAACTCTATGCTTTGAAAGCTTTTCATTTCTCATAATTTGGAGATCATGAGTATATGTTATGGCAGCATCTATTAAAAAAAGATTTTGTTCTTGAATTTTGGAAATGAATTTATGTCCCATTGATTGTGGGAGATGGTAAATTAGTTCCTACATAGTTTTTCTTCCTTGAGCTCTCCAGAGCATTTTAAATTCCATACTTGTTATATGGAGATTTGTCATCTGTCAGTCTAGGAAAGATAATGAGCTCCTGAAGAATAATTGGTAACTGGACTTGTTAATATATATCACTGGTAGTGGTCATGAGAGTGGTAGCAGTGGAGTAGGAGTAGAAGTAGGAGTAAGAGTAGCAGCAGCTGCAATAGCAGTAATAGTAGTAGTAGTAATTTATGCATATGTCATATGCATCAAGGGGATGCCACTATCCAAATAACTTCAGGTTTATTAAATTATTACTATGCACCAATCCTTGGCAATGGTAATAAAAAGACCAAAAAGAAATAGTTCCTGAATTCAAGGAACTCACATCCTCCTGGGGAGAAAGTATATGTTAATAAACAAATGCAAAATGTAAACAAAATAAATGCAAAGTAAGGGAGGGAAGAACATTAGCAACTGGGGACATCAGGGGAGATTTCAAATAGGTGACAACACCCTAATCTTGCATTTTAAAAAATTCAGCATTTTTTTTAGAGGGGGGGGGTGAGGCAGGGCAATTGGGGTTAAGTGACTTGCCCAAGGCCACACAGGTAGTAAGTGTTAAGTGTCTGGGGCCAGATTTGAACTCAGGTCCTCCTGACTCCAGGGCCAGTGCTCTATTCATTGTGCCACCTAGCCACGCCCAGCATTTTTATTTAACGTTTTGAGTTCCAAATTCTATCCCTTCTTCCTCCTCCCTCTTGCCCCTTCCCTGAGCTGGTAAGCAATCAGATATAGGCTGTACATGTGGAATTATGTAAAAGATTTCCTTATTAGTGATTTTGTCAAATAAAAGAAAAATGAAAAATTGCATCTTTCAATCTATGTCATTCAATATCAGTTCTTTCTCTGGAGGCAGATAGCATGCTTCGTCAGTAGTCATTTGGAATTGTCTTGGATCATTGTATTGCCGAGAAGAGCTAAGTTAATCACAGTTCCCCATCTGACAATATTGCTCTTACTGTGTACATCCTCCTCCTGCTTCTTTTCACTTCGCTATGCACCAGTTCATGTAAGTCTTTGCAGGATTTTCTGAAATCGTCTTGTGTGTCATTTCTTAAAGCACAATAATAATTACATTACAGTGGTATACCACAGCTTAACCATTCCCCAATTGATGGGCAACTCTGTGGTTTCCAATTCTTATGCCCCACAAAGAGTTGCTATAAATATTTTTCTATAGATAGGTTCTTTACCTTGTTAATGCCTTTGAGATATAGACCAGTAGTGGATTATTGGATCAAAAGATAGTTTTATAAACCTTAGTGCATAGTTCCAAATTGCTCTGCAGAATGGATCAGTTCACAACTCCACCAACAGTGCGTTAATGTCCCAGTTTTCCCATATCTCTTCAGCATTTAACATCTTCCTTTTTTTTTGTCATATTAGTAACTCTAATCAGTGTGAAGTGGTGTGTCAGAGTTGCTTTAATTTAATTTATTTGTATTTTCTGATCAATAGTGAGATAGAACATTTTTTCATATGACCACAGATGGCTTTCTTTGTCTGAAAACTGCCTGTTTAGTATCTTTTAACAATTTATCAGTTGGGCAATGACTTATATATTTATATATTTGACTCAGTCAAACTGCATTTTGAGATAAGTCAGGTGGTCTCAAAGATTTTACCATTTTCCTTCTTCATCCCAAGAGTGTTTTTGTAATGATTCGTTGAATCAAAGTAAGGAAGTTAAAAATCTGGTTGGTGTTTCAAAACATGTTTGTCTTCGTCAGTCTGCTCACTAAAGCCATCAATATTCCCTCCAGACTGAACATCAAACAGATGAAAGGTAACATTCTTCTTATTCTTGAGTGAAAAGTTTTATTTGGAAAGTGACAGACATTTTGACATTTAAGATCTTTTCCTCAAATTTGAAAGTTTTTTTTTCTCAACTGAAGGGGGAGAATAGCCTGCCAACGGGTAAAGTTGAAGCATTTATCTCTAACTCAGTTATAAGACTTAATCAAAAAATACAGACCAGTGCCCTTAATGGAATTTTATACACTTTTTATTCATCGTTTTAAAACCTCCACTAAAGCTGATATGTCTTCTGATCCATGTTTTTCTTTATAAAGAATGACTTGAGTGGCACATTCTCCGTTATCCAGCATGAATAGAAAATTGGTAATAGAGTAAGGGATTGGATAGCACATCTAAGGTCCCTTTTAGCTCTACATATATGATCTATTAATAACTGAAGATAGATACTTAAAACAACATTTACATTTCTTTGATGCTTTAGAAGGCACTTTAACACTTTGTCATGAGTCATCCTTATGATGGCAGAGGCAGAGGCTCATCCATATGAATATTTCCTAGTACTCTATTGAAATATTGAGGACATTTACTGAGAGCTAGCCCTTCTCTCTTCTTTACACCTCATTAAAATATCGTTTCCTGCTATTTTCCCTGTTCCAGTTTCAATTAAAGAGGTAGCCCTTTGTGTAAAAACCAATCACTCTATGGATACCCTTGATCCCATCTCATCTTGTTTTCTTTTTTCCTAAAAGATTACCCCCATTAACATCTTGATATTGTTTATAATTACTCGGTTCTTCCCTGATGCCTACCAATATACCTGTGTCTCTTCTATATTAAAAACAAATTTACTTTATTTGATCCTACTATTCCTGCTACCAATTGTCCTACACCTCTCCTCTTCTTGTCAGGTAGAAAACCATCCATTACTAATATCTTTTTATCCTCTTCTAAACCCTCTGCAGTCTAGTGTCTGACCTCAATCAAACTGAAAGTGCACTCGCAAAATTAACTAAGAATTTTTAAATTGCCAAATCTATTGGTCTTCTCTCAATCTTTGTTCATCTTGACCTCCCTCCACCATTTGACGCTGTCATCTACTCCTCCTGGATACTACTTCCTTTCTAGAGTTTTATGATAATGCTGTCTCCTGATTCTCCTTCTCATCTGACTGCAACTCAGGGTACTTTGTTGATTCTTCATCCACGTCAAGATTACTATTGTCCAGAAGTCTCCAACCTGGACCTTCTTCTCTTCTCCTTGTATATTATATAGTTTAATAAGTTCATTAGCTCCCATGGGTTCAGTTTTTATTTCTATAAAGTTGCTTCATATGTACAGAGATGGAAAGATAGATAGAGATACACACACATATATACATGTGTATACGTGTGTGCAATTCAACATACAAGAGTACATACATACACATATGTGTATACACACAAACATATGTGTGTGCATGTGTGTAGTAAGTAGGTAGATGGGTATATCCTTAACCTCTCTTCTCTGATCCAGTCTTGCATCACCAATTGCCTCTTGGATACCTTAAACTATACAACCTATAATCATCTTAAGCTCAACATGTCACAAACAGAACTCATTATCTTTCTTCCAAAACCTTTCCTTCTTTTGAACTTCCCTATTACTATTTAGTCTCCACCATTTTCCCATTCACCCAAGATCACAACTTCAATAACATCCTTGAACCCTCCCTCTTAATCACTCCATTTATCCAATCCATTGTCAAGGTGTATTATCTGTGCTTTTCTTTTTATCATCTTTTGTCTATGTTCCTTACTTTCCATTCATATCACAAGAACTTTAGTTCAAGCCCTCATCACCTGATGCTTGAATTATTGCAATAGTCTGCCATTAGACTTTGGGCTCCTTAAGGATATGACTGTATTATGACCTTCTTTTATCCAGAGTGTTTGGCACAATGCCTGGAAAATGGTAAGTCCTTAATAATTGCATGTTGACTGATTGCCTGAAATATCTTTTTTATCCTTTCCATTCTCCATTCACTTTCCATAGTAAATTGGCTAAAGTGTAGGCTGTATGATGTCACCACCTCTCCCTGCTGCTTACCTTGTTCCAGGGTTACCTCCATGATCATATGTAAACTTGTCTACTTAATATTTAAAGCTCTTTATAACCTATTTAAAAGTCTTTATGACTTTTAACCTGTCTCCTCCGTATCTTTCCATTCTTCTTAGATTTTACTCTTCCCACTCTTAACTTGGCATTCCTTCCATGATCTAGAAATCTTAGCCTATTTGCACTACCTCACACAACACTCCATCTCTGAACTCTGTGCCTTTGCATTGACTGTGACCCATGCCTAGAATGCTCTGACATCCCATCTCCAATCTCAGATTCCCTCACTTACTCTAAGCCTCACCTTGAATGCTGCCTTCTTCAGGCGGTCTTTTCTGGTTTTCCCAGTTGCTAGTACCTTCCCTTCTCAGATAGCCATCCATCAATTCTGTATATATCTTCATCTATATAACATGTCTTTCTCTGCTAGATTGTAAGCTCCTTGAGTGCAAGTTGTGTTTTTGCCTTCCTATGTATCCCTAGTGCTTTGCACAGTGCTTCAAACATAGTAAACCTTTAATAAATTCTTGCTGACCAATTAACTCACTCTCTAGGTCTCAATTTCCTTATCTTAAATGAAAGAATTTGTGTATTTAAAGCCTTAACGTCTGATCCTATGACATTTCTTATGCAAAGTAGTACACAGTTTCCCTAAACACTAATCAGTGCTCCTTCACTCAAAATCAAAGTCAAGTGCAAGTCATGTCATCATTTGAAAACAAAAGACAAATGTAATTCTAAACTATGATCCAACCTTCTCTTCACCAAGGCTGGTCTTCACCTCTCCCACCTGCCAGTTGTCTGCCTGCTTCCTTGACCCACTAACTCCAGAGAATTAGAAACAAGCAATCATCTCCCCAAGTTCTCTGTAGTGGTGAGAGTTACGAGGGGAACTTTTCAAAGCAAACAATACCTTCTAGTCCAACCTCATCAGCCAACCAATGAAACAAGGATCTATTTGGTTCCTGCGAGGTACCCACACCAAAGCATGTATTGGAGACATATCAATTAAATTAAGCAGTCCCTGTTCTCAAGGAGCTTAAATTCTATCAAAGGAAACAACATGTACCCATATAAGTATGTGCATAATATAGTTAACATAAATATATGATGTTTCAGAGATAGGCATTAGCAGTTGGAATGATCAGAGTGGCCTTATTTAGTAGGTGGAATTTGGGCATAACTTTAAAGAGAGAGCATTTTAAAAGGTGGTGTTAAGGAATGAGGTCATTCTAGATATAGAAGATAGTTTGAATGCTAGTTTGAGGAACAGCCAGAAGGTCACCATCCCAAACCAGCATCTGAATCTCCTGACATTCTACATATAGTAGAAGCTCAGTAAATGATTTCTGAATATTAAAAAAAATGAGTGAGCATGTATACAGGAGTAAGAAAAGGTTATGTCAAGGAGAGAAATGAGAGACGATGGGTGACTAAAATCTTTGTTAAAAAAGAAAAGTATTTTAAAAGTTTTGAAGATGTGTAAACTAAATCTTCCCATTCATTCTATATGGAAGAATCCATTGTACCACATGTATCCAAATCTATTGCTCTTTTTTTCATCAACTGTGAAATTAGTATCTGGCAAAACCCTTTGTTAAAGAAATATTATCTGTGGGAATCCTCATTTCTTTTTTTTTAAAAAAATTACAAAGTTTGTAGGCATCAGGGAGTGTTGCCCCCTTTTACAGGATACACAACATTATGATTTTGGTAGAAAAATAGTAAAAAAAAAAAGAATGAATAATCATTTAATAAGTATGTACTATATTGCAAGCACTGTGCTATGAACTCAAAATGTAAATACAAAAGTATGCCAGTCTCTACCTTCAGAGCTTAAATTCCAATAGTAAAAGATAGCAGGAATAGAGAATGGTGGTCAGGAGAGGGTGTTGTTGTTGTTTTTCTCTAGGGCGTCAAAGATTATGAGTTGATATCACCTCTTCCAGAAACAGCAGTAGTAGTGGTTAGACCACTTTGCCTGGAACAGAATGTGGAAAACTGGGATTAAGAGGGAGTCATAAATCACCGCAGGGTGAGATGGT
Source organism: Pseudocheirus occidentalis (assembly GCA_028646575.1). Classification (NCBI taxonomy): domain Eukaryota; kingdom Metazoa; phylum Chordata; class Mammalia; order Diprotodontia; family Pseudocheiridae; genus Pseudocheirus; species Pseudocheirus occidentalis. The sequence continues at coordinate 39,402,767 of CM053599.1, read as the reverse complement.
CTAGTTAGATGTTTAGAAGGGATATGAAATATAGGCTGTACTGTTTCCAGAGAAGAATGAGGAAAATGTTGTTCAATTTCCAGAGGCCTCAGACCCTGAACAGCATTCATTTACATTGATATATTCTATTTCCTTTCCTCTGGAACACATGATAACAGAATTGGAACTTAAAGGAACTTTAAATATCATCTAGTCCCACTCTGATCAATTCCAATAGGATCTGAATCCAAATTATCTGACTCCCAAACCATTGTTCTCTCCAATTGTAGCCTTTCCTTGGAGTCAGGAAGACAGGCTTGAATCTTGGTAGCATCTCATCCATGAGCATGAGTAATTCACCTAGTCTCTCTTATTCTGTTTCTTCAACTATAACTTGGGATATAAGTACATGGGTAAAGAGTTGAGTTAGGGATCAAATACATCCAGGATTTTCTGCAAGTCAGACAGTAAGGAACAAAGTCCTGAGTCATCTCCCAGCAAAGTCTAGTCTAATGGTACCAGAGAAGTGAACTCATCCATCAATTGGTCACGTTACATTTAGAAGTGAACTTGATGAAGAGATTGATATGCAGAACCTACTTTCAATTTAAAGGCATTCTCCCTAGTGACCAAAGCGGTATAGGGAAGAATATGATCTGCAACTGTGTGTAGGAGTTGGTAGGGTTGGTGTTGTGGTTCTGTTCTTAATATAGTCAAAGTAAATACTCCTTTGTTATAATTGATATTAATTGTCTATATTAATTGTCTACACATCTTCATTAATTGTGAATAGAGCACCAACCCTGGAGTCAGAAGAACCTGAGTTCAAATATGGCCTCAGACATTTAACACTTACTAGCCTTGTGACCTGGTAGAAGTCACTTAACCCCAATTGCCCTGCCTTTCCCCTTCCAAAAAAAAAAGAATTATCTAACTTGAAGTGATATTCTAATTACTGTGATATGCTGACAGTTAATCATGAGGAGAATACATTAGAATGGGAGCCTAAGCCAATAGCATTATTGAAAATCACTCCAACACCCCTCAGGGGTACCCCCTAGAGCCCTGAGGGGTAGATGTAGCTATCCTTACTCTAGAAGAGAGAGTTCATAGTTTCACTACATCAGTCCAAGTGAGGAGGGCACTTTTGAACTGTAAGGCACCATATTTTGTTGTTGCGTTGTTTCAGTCTTGTCCAACTCTCTGGAGACCTATTTGGGGCTTTCTTGGCAAAGATACTGAAACAGTTCACAATTTCCTTCTTTTTTAGTTCATTTTATAGATAAAGGATTGAGAAAAACAGGGTTAAGTAACTTAACCAGGGTCACACAGTGTCTGAAGTCAAATTTGAACTCAGGTCCTCCTGACTCCAGGACCAACACTCTATCCACTCACTACTCTATCTAGCTGTCCTCAAAGCACAATATAAATGTGAGCAAACCTTGTAATAATAAGAGTATTTTAATGTATCTGTAAATTTTGTGGCTCCCTGGGGTGGCTAGGTGGCACAGAAAATAGAGCACATCCCTGAATTCGGGGGGATCTGAGTTCAAATCCAGCCTCAGACACTTAACACAAAAAACTAGCCATGTGTTCTTGGGAAAGCCACTTAACCCCATTGCCCTACCTTACCCCCTCCAAAAAGCCAAAAAAAAAATCATGACTCCCTGATTGCATAAGAGAATGACATAAATTCTTAGAATTCCTCAGTATGAGGAATATGAGGAGTATGAAGAGCTTAAGGCTGGATGGCCCCCATTCTCTCCTGCCAGTTCATCTTCAATAAGGCTTTCATTTCATTTCATTTCATTTCTATCATTTCATCTGGGGGTTAGGACGACCTGCTTCCAAAGCTGTGATTAGCAATTATTAAACATGTGGTATCACAAAGAAGAATGAGAGCAGACAGCACAGACTGTGCCCTCATAGCAGCATTAGACTGGGGAAGAGGAGAGGGAAATAGGATGAGACCAAACTGGAGAGAATCTCACCTGGTAATTTCTGATTTTTTTTTGTATTTTTTTAGCATTTTATTTTCCCACAGTTGCATGTAAGAACTTTTTTACATTGGTTTTTAAAACTTTGAGTTCCAAATTCTCTCCCTTCCTCCTTTCTGCCATCCCCCTCATCAAGAAGGCAAACAATTTGATGTAGGTTATACCTGTGTAGTCATGCAAAATATATCCATAATAGTCATATTGTAAAAGAAAACATAGACAAAAAACTTCAAGAAAAATAAAGTAAAAAAAAAGTATGCTTCAATCTGTATTCAGACACCATCAATTCTTTCTCTTGGGATGGATAGCATTTTTTCATCCTAAGTCCTTCAGAGTTGTATAGGATCATTGTATTGTTGAGAATAGCTAAGTCATCCACACCTGATCAATCTTACAACATTGCTGTTACTTTGTACATAGTACATTTCACTTTGCATCAGCCCATGCAAGTCTTTTTTTTTTTTTGGCTTTTTTGGAGGGCAATCGGGGGTTAAGTGACTTGCCCAGGGTCACACGGCTGGTTTTTGTGTTAAGTGTCTGAGTCAGGATTTGAACTCAGGATCTCCTGACTCCAGGGCCAGTGCTCTATTCACTACACCACCTAGCCGCCCCCCACGCAAGTCTTTTCAGGTTTTTCTGAGAGCATCTAGCTCATCATTCCTACGTTACAATAAAATTCCATCATAATCACATACCACAGCTTATTTAGCCATTCCCCAATTGATGGGTCTCCCCTCAATTTCTAATTCTTTACCACTGTAAAAGAACTGTATAAGTACTTTTCTGCATATAGGTCCTTTTCATTTTTGTTTTTTGTTTTTTTTTTTATAACTTTTGGGTACAGAATAGGAGCAGTATTGCTAGGTCAAAAAGTATGCATGATTTTATAGTTCTTTGGGCATAGTTCAAAATTACTTTACAGAGAGGTTGAATCAGTTCATAACTCTACCAACCATGCATTAATGTCTCATTTTTCCCATATTGCCTCCAACATTTGTCAGTTACCTTTTCTGTCCTATTAGCCAATCTAATAGGCATATCATCTGTATTTCTGTAATCAATAGTCAGTTAGAATTTTTTTTCAAATAGCTATAGATAACTTTGATTACTACATCTGAAAACTCATTATATCTTTTGATCATTTATCAATTGGATAATGGCTCTTATTGTTATAAACTTAGCTCAGTTACGTATATGTCTGAGAAATGACGCCTTTATCAGAGAATCTTGCTCTAATTTTTTTCACACTTGCTATTGCTAACTATATTTCCCTCCATCCTATTCTGTCCTCCCCTATTTAGTCTATTTTCTCTCTCATTTCACCCTGTCCCTCCTCAAAAGTGTTTTGCTTCTGACTATTCCTTCCCCAATCTTCCCTCCCTTCTATCATCTCCTGCCTTCCCTTATCTCCTCCTCCTACTTTCTTTTTTAGGGTAAGATAATCTATATACAATTGTGTGTGTGTGTGTGTGTGTGTGTATTATTTCCTCTTCGAGGCAATTCCCCTTTATCTACTCCTCCACTGAAAAAGCTGTTTCTTGCCTCTTTCATATGTACCCCATTCTACCTCTCCCTTTCTTTCCATCTTAGGAGTTACAAATGTCATCTTCCCATGTAGAAATGTAAGCAATTTAACTTTATTAAGTCCCCTGTGATTTCTCTTTCCTATTTATCTATTTATACTTCTCTTGAATCTTGTATTTGAAAGTCAAGCTTATTTTCCCCCAGAAATATCATATGCCAAGCCTTCTGATTCTATGATGTATAAGATGCTAAATATTGTGTTGTCCTAATTGTGGTTCCACAACACTTGAATAATTTCATTCTGGCTGCTTGTAATATTGCCTCCTTGACCTGTAACTCTAGAATTTGGCTATTCCTAGAAGTTTTCATTTGGGAGTCTCTTTCAGGAGGTAATTGGTGGATTCTTTCATAATTTTTATTAGGTAGCTTAATAATTTTTTAATTCTCTCTCTTGTATCTGTTTTCCAGGTCTATTGTTTTTCCAATGAGATATTTCTCATAATCTTCCATTTTCCCATTCTTTTGGTTTTGTTTCATTGCTTCTTGATTTCTCATAAAGTCATTAGCTTCCATTAGCTCCATTCTAATTTTTAAGGATCCAAGTATGGGGAAAACAACAGAGTCCTGCCTCTGTGTTAGCAAAAAGACCCCTTTAATTGCCTTCTGGCCATTTGTGTGACCCGCTTACATTCTGATGCCTGGGAATTCTGTAAGCAGATGCTGCTGCTGTCACTGCTGCTGCAGCTGTTGATTCTGATTCAGTCACTCCTAAGGTCTGCTTCTAGTTTACTGGGTCCCAACTGTGCAGGCGCCCCTTCCTGCAGACCTTCTAAATTGTCTTTGACATCTGTGGGCTGAGAGGCATGGAAACCACCCCTGATGCCAGTGATTCAGAGAGCCAGGGTCCTACTATGGGTTTGCTGGTGCCAGTCTGCACTCGTGCTCCTCTTCCACCCTGCTGCAATAGACCTTTCCTGCCAACCTTCCAATTGTCTTAGTAGTTGGAGGCTTTGGGGAATAAATATCTCAGGCAAGTTCCTGCCTTCTTTACCTTGACTCTGCCTCCATAACTTCCTATTTAACTTATTCTTTTTGCTAACTGGGTTCTAAGCTTTGTTGTTTCTATACTGCTTAAGGGTTTCAGATGCTTTCAATATGGCACAAAGTTCAGTTCTATGAGACAAAGTCCTGAGTTTTACATCTTAGATATTCTTCAGCTTGTCCCATTTCTCTTCTTCTTTTCTCCCCTTATTAAGGGCCTGGCTTCTGATATGTTAAGTGAAAAGATGAAAAGCCCATCGAAAATTTACTGCAATTTACATTTTTAAGTATAAGATACTTCTACTTGAGTAGGATATGGAGATGAGCCAAAGTTTCATCTCAAATTAATTTAATTAGTTCAAGAGCATCTTTCTAAAGAGAAGCTAATCAGTGCATTCAATATACAAAAATTGAAAATAACCACATACATATCCTTCTTTAAGGGATTTCCTTCTTTCACACTTGTATAGGGTTTTTTATGGTTCTGTTTTTGACTTTTTAAAGTAGACATTGCCATATGGTCGCTCATTTAGCATTCTATTTGTGGCTACTGCTCGTGACTTAATCCAAGATGTTACAGAAGGAAAGGGAAGATTAGATTTTGTCTTTACATAGAATAGGAAAGCCTTTACACTTTAATCAGAAGGGAGATATGTGAGGCTCCAGAATTCATTCCAGTAACATGGTGGCTCAGTTATACTACTATGTCTAGGACTTCATGCTATGACTTGGGACCTGGTATTGCACCACAATTTTCCTTTTGAACTGATTGTGTTGAGCATTACAAATTTGAATGCTTGGTCTTTTATTCTTTGAGATTACTAGCAATAGAAATGTTATTGAACATTGTTCCTGTTGGCTGATTAGACCATTTACCTGGAAAATGCAAAAGATCAAGAAAATGTAATCAATCATTAAATATTTATTAAGCCTATGATTTGGGACTAGGTCTTCAGTTCAAGACACCACAAATCAAAGAATCACAGAATCTCAGAAGTGAAATGCACTTCAGAAGGCACTTCTATCCACAAATAATGAGAAAAGAGTCATTAAACTCTTTATGTTATTTGATTCACCTATCCTTCAATAGACTATATATATATATATATATATTCCTAGATCAGGACAGCAAGAACAGAAATAAAGACCCGGGTACACCCAAATATTCATATCAGCCTTCTTTACAGAAACAAATATAAAAAACTAGAAACAAAAGAGGTGCCCATTGATAGTGGAATGGCTGAAAAAATTGTAGTATCCAAATGTGATGGAATATTTTTGCACCTGAAGAAATGACAAGGAACTAATGCTGATTGAGGAAAGCAGAAGCAGGAAAACTTTGTACACCATTACAGATACATCATATCTGTGACAACTAACTTTGATAGACTGGGTTCCTCTCAGCAATGCAAGGTTGTAAGATAGATGCAAGGGACTCATGATGGAGAGGACTATCTACTTACAGAGTCTGAATGCAGATTGAAGCAAACTACTTGCTCTCTCTCTCTCTCGCTCTCTCTCTCTCTCTGTCTCTGTCTCTGTCTCTCTGTCTCTGTCTCTCTCTCTCTTTCTCTGTCTCTCTCTCTCTGTCTCTCTGTCTCTCTCTCTCTGTCTCTCTGTCTCTCTCTCTGTCTCTCTGTCTCTCTGTCTGTCTCTCTCTCGTTTTGTTTTGTTCCTTCTTTCTCATTGTTCATTCCATTAGTTATAATTCTTGACTAATTCTTAGTGTGAAGGTATTTTTAGAACCTATATTGGATTGCATGCCACTATGGGGGGGTGGCAAGGGGGAAGGAAGGAGGGGAGAAAATTTGGAACTCAAAGGATTGTGGAATTGAATGTTGTAAACTAAAAGTAAATAAATAATTTTTTTTAAAGAAATGACAAGTTATTCAGAGGAATTCAGTAAGGAATTCAGAGAAACATAGCAAGATTTGTAGGAACAGATTCAAAGTGAAGAAAGTAGAGCCAAGAAACAAATTACGTGATAGCAAGAGTTATGTAAATTAAACGCGCGCACACACACACACACACACACACACACACACAGGTATCCGAATTTAGATTTAAGGACATAACCAATTTTGGCTCTAGGTAAAAGATGATAAAAACAAATCACCGCCACAGTTATATAATATTACATATACCACATTTGGCCACTTCGTTGTGTTGTTTGTTTTTCATGATGATGATGATGATGATGATGATGATGATGATATGTGACATTTATTTACTGCTTTAGTTACATATATTTTCTCATTAGGTTTAATTTTCTTTGTTATAAGGGAGGAGGCATATGAGGAGCCACAACTATTTATTTTTTTATTTGCTTGTTTTCACATTAGAGACTATAAACATACCCTCATTTGTAGGAAGAGGCAGAGTGAGAGAGAGATTGGGTTACTAGAGACACAAGAAATATGAAACCCTGGTGATCAATCAGTCACTCAAGCATAATGTATTTATTAAGGGCTTGCTGTATGCCAGGTACTGGGTGCTGGGAATAAAAGGTGCTGGGTGCTGGGAATAAAAGGACAAAACAAATCAAATAATGCATACTTTTTTTCAAGAAGTATATTTTCTTTCAAGAGAAACAACAAATAAACATATGAACAGATACAAACTAATTACAGAACAAAAACAAAGTAGTTAAATATAAATATAAAGCTTCATGTAGAAGCTGACCTTTTGTCCAAGTCTTGAAGAAAGTAAATGACTGTGGTGTAGGGGGTAAGGCATGGATGCCAATCACATCTTAAATAAGCATATGAGGGTGCAGGTTCATATACTATAGCTAAAGCACTTACATCATACTTTTTCATGGGAAACTTCACATTGTTTTCTACTTGAGTCGCCTAACTTGAAACGTTTAGGAAGCCATTCCCTTGGGACACTTCCCTGCTTGCATAGTGACTTTATGTATGTCACTCAAGAGGCCATGGTTTCAGGGATGGTCAGAATGTTCCAAGCCTCTCTTGCATAGGGGTGAATAACAGGGGATGGTGAGTCAACATCCTGAGATACTGAGCCTAGGTGGTTGGAAACAGGCTCAAGGGGGTCCTTTGCCTGGATTCACACCCATAGCAGACCCCTCAGCGCTAACCATTGACATCACCCCCTACATTGTGGGCACAGATGATGGAGAAGTGCAGTCTATATTCCCAATGACTATCAAATTGTGTGGATTTGACCATGTCACTCCCTTATCCAATAGATTCTAGTGGTTTGCTTTATAAATTTCTACGTTTTTTGAGACCCTTCACAAGCCAACCCCAACCTACCTTTCCAGCCTCATTATGCTTTATTTCATATTCTCTAACTGAAGGCTGTTCTAAATCCCCTCACATACAGCATTCAGCCTCCCTTCCCCATGCTTTTCTTCTGGCTATCCACCATGCTTGAATTATATAACTTCATCATCACCTGTGCCTCATAGAAGTTAGAGAGAGGGCAGAAGATTCCCAGTTATGGGGCATAATATTGAAGATAAGTCAGCAAAAGACACTGAGAAGGAGTTAGATGGGTATAAGGAGAGCTAGTAATGTGTAGTGTCATGACAATCCAGAGAAGTAAGACAATCCAAAGAGAGATGGTGTTTAGTGCAATGGAGATACAGACAAGCATAAAGACTGCATATAGAACAACAATTTTGGCAATTATGAGATCTTTGGTAACTTAGGAAAGAGCATGTTCAGTTGAGCGATGAGGAAAGAAGACAGTTTTTAAATAGAAGAGGAGTAGATGAGACGAGAGGAATTAGAAACAGTAAATGTATATAACAAAGTTTTCTAGGAGTTTGGCTAAAAATGGGTGGAGATGTAGGATGATAGCTTAAGGAGTGTTGCATAACTATTTTTTTAAATAGGAGAGACTTGATTATGTTTGAAGCAAATAAAGAAAAATAGTAGCTAAGAAGAGATTGAAGATTAGAGAGACAAAGGAAATGATTGTAAAAATAGAAGTTTGACATTTGTAGAAGTAGAAATTTACTGGAGAAGATGGGAGATGATGAAGTCAAGGGCACATCTAGAGGGGCTGCTGACTTTGGAAAGTTTAAAGGTCACCTTGTTGTGACCACTTTTAAACCAAAGACTGGAGAAAAGAAGGAGGGTGAGGAACCATGTCAAAGGGTTTTGAGACAAAGAGGGGAGGAGGAGAGGTAGCTCCCTGTGAATGCCCATGAATGGGATATCTGGTAACTTCCAATACAATTCAATACAATTCAAATAAAGCATATTTGTCACATACTATGTGTAAATCAGTAGTTTTTCCTTAACAGAAAAGTGTCTGTCCTCAAGAAGCTTACATTCTCTTATAGGATTACAACATGTAAATGGTTTAAAACATAATTCTTTCATTAGTCAGAGATCACTAACAGCTCTCAGAATCAAGAAAACTCCCTTGAAGTAAATGGCACCTGAGTTCAAAGGCATTTTGTGAGGGGCAGTGGCCATTCTCAGAGCAAAAAGGAAAGAGTAACAGTGATAGAAAAATTGCATTCAAGGAGAAAGACAAAATTGAGAACTAGAAATATGTAAGCAAATTCTTCTTTGCCTCCTGAATTTCCCAAATCTTTTCTAAAACGATAAACATGTTATTCCATTTCTAAAACCCTATGGCCTTGCTTTGAAATAACTACAAATATGTAGAATGACTCAGAGAATCACATAGTTGTATGCCATTTACCACTGAATTAGTCATCAGTGTCCTTAAAGTATACCTGTGAGGTCATATGCTATATCAGGAGGCCTTAATGTGAATCAGAATGACAATAAAGCTGATTAGACTGAGGACAGGTAGTAGGAACTGGGGAATGTCAAAGGTAGAGAAAATCAGTGCTCATAGAAGTCCATTCTGGGAATGGAATGACCAGCAACTTTCCAACTCCCACCATGTCTACTAGACATTGGTAAAAATCATATGTGAAATTCATGGCGCAGATCCAAGATGATTCAAAGTACGAACCAGTAAATAGCAACAAATTTTCTTGTAGTATTACTATTAAGGTGGAATAAAATAATAGTAAAAAAAAGTAATAGCAATAAACATGTCATTTGGTCATCTTATTCTTCTTCAAAATCTCCAGTAGCTCTTTGTTTATTTGCTGAGTAAAGTTCAAGTTTCTTAAATTTTTTTTAGTTTAATTGAATTGCATTGATTTCATGATCCACAAGATCTGGAATATTTTGAACTTTCCATCTTTATTTTATATATGCATGGATACATCATGTATATGGACTCTCTTGTTTTTTTCAAGGCCATGTGCTTTTCTGATGCCTTCAGATTATTTTGACAGCTATGTGGAGTACAGATGGGGGAGAAGAAGGTTGGAACCTAGGGGCAAGGAAATTAAGAGGTTTATTGTAATAGTCCCACCAAGAGGGGCTAATATGTGAGTAGAGAAAAAGGAAGAGTTGTAATCAATACTGCGGGAGAAAAATCAAGAAGACTTAGAACCAATTATCTATGAAATGTAAGAATTCATCGGATAGCTAGGTAGTACAATAAATAGAGCACTAGGCTTGGAATAAGGAAGACTTCTCTTCATGAGTTCAAATCTGACCTCAAACACTTAATAGCTCTATCACCCCCAGGCAAGTAATCTTTTTTGCCTCAGTTCCTCATCTGTAAAATGAACTGGAGAAGGAAATGGCAAAACACTCTAGTACCCTTGCCAAGAAAACCCCAAATGGGTTCACAAAGAACTGAAATGGCTCAATAACCAACAAGTGGTGAACCCGGTTAAAAGACGAGACTACACTCACAAGAAACAGGAACGTTTGAAGGAGCAGTGGTTTTGTTTCTTTGTCTGTTTTCCCCTAGGGAAAGATAATGAGTTCTGTTTCAGGCACACTAAGCTAGTGATGCTGACGGGATGTCCAGGGGTAAATGTCCAGCAGGCAATTGGTGATGTAGAACTGGAGCTCAGGAGTGAGAACTGAGCTGGACCAGGGAGTTGTCTGAATAGAAAGACTAAATGGACTCATTAGAGTTCATGATATCAGCTAGAGTCCTAGAGAGAGAGGAAGCGACCCAGAACATTAAATCCAATGACTATATTCTACTGCACCTGAGGGGAAAATGAAGGTAAAGGAGAAGAGAAAGAAAAAGTAGCACCAATGAGCTAAATTGACCAGAGGTCCCAAGAGACCAATTGGCAGAATAAGGGGGATGCCAGATTAGCACCAAGAGATCATTGCTCTTGTCGCCAACAAGAGAGGAGAAGAAAGGAAAGGTGAAAGTAGAACCAGAAAGCTGATCTCTCCTCAACAACTAGAAGGAAAAAGAATAAGAAATGGAGAATAAAAGCATGATAAAAGTCCTGGCTATCACTAAAGCCTTGTCTCTTGCTTATGGTGATCCTATCACATTCTCCGTGAAAATGCTCCCCTTGCAGAAGTCAAAATTGTAGTTTAGCTACTCCTTCATCAGGTAAAGCATTCCATTTTCTCAAAAGGGTAGAGCAATATCTCCAACCTTAGCTTAGCACAGTACTTAGCATAAATTGGTCCTTAATGAATGTTTATTGACTGTCAGTTAAGAATTAATATATTTGAAAAGGTTGGATTTGGTTCATGAGAAGTCAGTCACCTCTCACAATTCAATCTCCATGCTCACCGGATTCTACTTTTATGAAACAAAGGGGATTATTCATGTTATAAATAGGCCTCCTTAATCCATGACCAACTATACTGATCTGAGCTATGTGTTAGAGGGATGGACTTTTTCTAATTTTCCTTCTTTCATCTGTAACCTGACTTCAATGCATACTCAAATCACCAAAAATGGAGACATCCATATGGAAAATGGTAGAGGCCTATTGTAAGAATTCATTGGGTAGCTAGCTACGGATAGAACGGATAGAACACTGAGCTTGGAATAAGAAAGACTTCTCTTCATGAGTTCGAATCTGACTCCAATTTACTCTGTAGCTAGAATAGGTTGCATCTTTAAAATTGCAATATTGGGACAATCTCTGTGTGTGAGTATCTCTCTCTATCTCTGTCTGTCCCTATCTTTTTATCTCTTTGCTTCTCCTCTCTTCTATCTCTCCAGTAAAGGTAAAGGAAATGAAAATTTTATTTAAGCCATAAAATAGGTATCATGAAGCCAAGCTGTGTAGAAGGAAGGTCCACCACCCTTCCTATGGCTTGAAGAATTGGGCTTAAGGTTTTAGACTGTTTTGTTTGTCCTTTTCAATTGTAGGCACACAGAAAATAGTCCCTAGACTCAAGAATTTGAGCTATGGTGATCTTGGAGATAGAATTCCAGTCTAGGCTTCCCTTTCAGTCCCACCAGGAGGATATGAGGAGTAAGATTATGTAATGCTAGCCCAGGGCAAGCAGCTAATTTTGGCTTTGGAACATGATAACACTATGCTATATAGGAAATAAATTAAGCTGGGGACCTAATCTTCTCCCAGACTAAGGTGGCATAAAGCAGAATTATACCTTCCTCTGGTGTTAGGGGAAAGGATGTTTGTATATGTATTTTTGTTGTAGCTTTGAAGTACATATTCTTTTGCAAAAGTTACTTTGATTGTGAAGTGGAATTGACACGTGGTCCTAAATGGAACTAGGGTGCACCACACATGTAAAATTGGAGTAACAAGATTGGTAGGGACTTGAATCAATGGCAGAGAGACTAGACATTCCCAAGTTTTCTTAAGAGTACTGTAGAACCCTGGAGGAGGAAGGAAATAAAACATAGTTTTATTCCTCAGGCAGAGGGAGGTAGGGTAATTGCTGTTACATATCTCTTCTCTTCTCTTTCCCTCACTCCATGTACATTTTAGTTGGTTGTTTGGTTAATTTGTCTTCTAGCTAAAATTAAGTAGAATACTCATTTACATAATCACCACAGGATGTATGTATCTTCAGGCTCAATCTTCAAGACAACAGGAAACTCATCTGCTTTTTGCCAAGAGACTGGAACTAGAGAGCCATATTCTAACTCAATTACATAGGAGAGAACTCTTCTAAGCTAAACAATAATTATATTATTTTGAAACTCATTGTCTCTTCCAAAAACCCTTCCCTCTTCCCAACTTTCCTATCACAAGAACACTACCAACATCTTTGTAACTGAGGTTCCCAACCTTGGTGTCATCCTCTACTGTGGGGATGTCAAATTCATGGCCACTGGGCCATATGTGTTCTGGTAAAAACAAGTATGATCAAAACCAGATTAAAATGTAATTGGTAAATATTAACAAATGAAATAAAAGCACAATAAAAATAATGTACATTTTCAGTTTCTTGCATCAAGACAAAGCATAGAAGGATCCATTTCTATTTGAGTTTGACACCACTGCTCTACTCTTTCCCTCTAAATCTTGATGTTTTTCCATGTACATTACACAAAAACGTGTGTATATTTTATATACATATGTGTGTATGTGTACATATATGTGCACATGCATGTATGAATAACTATATTTTGTACATCCTATTTGTTGCTGTTGAGTTGTTTCTATCATATCCAACTCTGTGACCCCATTTGGAATTTTCTTAGCAAAGATACTGAAGTGTCTAACTTCTCCCAGAAAAAAACAATCCCCCCAACAACTTATCAGAAAAGTGTACATTTGGCATATGCTTTAAGACTTCCAAGGAGAAGTAGGCTGCCACCTCTACACCTAATTTAGGTCCTGTAAATTGTAATTGGGAGACCTTGCTTAGAAATTAAAGCAACTAGGTGGCTCAGCAAATAGAGAGCTACACCTAGAATCAGGAAGACATGAATTCAAATTCTGTTGCAGAACTTATTGACTGTGTGACTCTGAGTAAGCCACTTAAGTGACTCTGAGTAAGCCACTTAAACTTTTTCTGCTTCCCTTTCCTCATCTTGAACTGAGATAATAGCACCAACTTATCAAAGTTTCTGTGAGGATAAAGAGAAATAATATTTGTAAGGCACTTTGTAAAGCTATATAAATGGTAGCTCTTACTGTACCATTATTTTTGCTTTGTCTTTGAAGTCTATGTAAGTGCATAGAGTTCAGCATGCCACTACAGTCATCTTCAAATGTCTCCTTCTGATAATCTCTATGTAAGTGACCTTGAATATTCCAAATCTATGACAACAGAGTGAAAGCTTTGATCATATCAAGCTGGACAGTCTTCATGTACCAGCTGAATTATGAGTTGGATGGCAATCATCTGAGGACCAGCCCAATCTCTGTCCCAGAGTTTCATTACAGTGGGAGGAGATGTCCAGCAGCAGCAACAGCAATAGCAGTAATCTAAAATCATATGGCAAATTATGGAAGCAATCTCAATCTACATCAGTGGAGGGAGTCCAATATCCAACAAAATCAGAGAATTCCTCTCTGATTAATGGAAGTGTGTATAGTTCATCCCAAGCTTGTGTTCTTGTTTTGGTGCAAAGACTTTAGAAGTGAATGAAAATTTGGTATGTATCTAGTGTTTCACATGAGAGGCAGTGTGGAGTACTAGGTACAATTCTGTACCTGGAACCTAGAAAAGTTATTTGACCAAGGTCACAGGCATTAATTACCAAAGTGAGGATTTTAGTTTGATTACAAATTATAACCTTTACATTGTGCTGTGGTCTTATATGAATCCTTGTGGGGAGGGGTTAATATTATTGAAAATTTATCCTGGATTATTATCCCCTATTAACCTGATAAGTAAATGACAACAAATCATCCTTGAGGAATCTCCTTCAGGTCCAAACCAGTCTGTCTTTGATTCCTTGCTGTCCAACTAGCCACCACAAGAGCTTCATCTTTACTTTCTTTGCAGTTGTCTTCCTCATGTCTTCTTCACATTTTGAAGGCTGAGTTGTTCCCAATGCAATGGGTTGCTCCACATCTGTTCTCCCAGTGTCACGTGGAATGAAACAATCACACCCCCTATTCTGAGCCATTTTATCTGAAATAGACTTTCCTATTTTTTGCTGCCATTTAACTAAAAATGACCAAAGCTATTTCAGGCTCAAAAACAAAGACTCATCATCACACAGTGTTCTGGGAAGCTGTTTTCAGGCTCTCAGTCCCCACCTATCTTTGACCTGAACTGTTTTGACCTTGATGTGTATAAGTATTATATTTGACAGGGCTTTGAGAAGCGGCTGGGGACTAGAGCCTCTAGTTTTTTTCCTTTCAATTTTTCAGGACTTGCAATTTTCTTCCCTTTTTTGTTAGCCCCATTAAACTTCAATGTGCCCATCATCCCTTCAAATCACAGAAGAGTAAAAGAGCAAGGCAGACTTTAACCTAGCTTTCCTTGCTGACGTTTTGTGAGTAGTTTTAGGAATAAGTGACCCTGAGACATCGGATACTAAATCAACCTGTGTTCAAAGAAGCAACTCAAAAATAATCGTTTCTATTATGTAATTTTTATAAATCTTTTACATGATATCTTCTTTGAGATTCACATCCATCCTGAGAAAAAAAGATTAAAAAGTATTCATACATATACTCATTTGCAATGAGGAAACTGAGGAACAGAGATTAAGTGCCAAAGGATATGAAGTTTAAACATGGAGAAATCAAACTGTTGTAGGCAAAAATACTATGACAGAGACACAGATTAAGATAACTTTCCTCAGGTTGACTGATCTTTATAAAATGACCAACCTGTCTCTAACCCAACAAAATTTCTACATGGTCTGACTGGGGAATCATTAAGAATACCTTAATAGAACATGGAGGGAAGCTATGCTCACTTGTATCTCTGCTTATTTAAAAGGGATTGTTTTTCAAAACATTCAAGTTCTGAATTTTCCATTTAAACAAATAAAATAAAGTCTTCCAAGATATGGCCTTGGCCCCAGGTCTTTCTATTCAAGTATTCCTTCTACTATATCACACTGCTTTATATTAAATACAAAGGTCAATAACTGTCATGATACACTTAGAAAATGAAATATTTGTTTGAAAATGCAGAATTACTTAATAATATAGCAATATATGACTTTCAAAAATGCTTCAGTTGAGTCCCTCAAAATACATAAAAGCAATATCTTACTATTGAAATCATGTGAAAGCATAAATATCATCCCAAATTAATTGATCCAGTCTACTAGTATGCACTTTCCTTTATAGATAGAACCAAGTTCAATGTCATACAATTTTTCTGCAAATCTTGAAGTGGTACATAAATATTACTGTTGTTATTATTATTAATTGTTATACGTAGAGGGATAATGATGCATTTTATAGTGTGTCTTTAATAACTGTTATTGTTGAATTTAGCCCAAAAAAAAGAAATTCCTCACTGGAGTTATGTTTGAATGAATGTATTCCTATTCCCTCACCTAATTTCCCTCCTGACCATGGGTCTTGCATTTCAAGACAACTAACTATTCATTTACTCAACATTCACTATGCATACAATGTGCCAGGTCAATGTTCAGAGTCACGGCACTGAATATTGTTCCTTATAGAGTTTATTGGTCCATATCATTTTGTACCACTTAAAAGTGGCCATGAACTAAAAGTGTAGAAATGCCCTGACTTCAGCTCAGAAAGATGTTTCATAAAAGGTATTTCATACAATTACCAGTGTTCTCCAAACATTACTGGCCTGGGAATTTGGTGAACTATGCTATGTCTCTGATCTTTCACTGTCTGTGAGATCTTACGTAAGTCACTGATACTCTCTGAGTCTTGGTTCCCTCAATTTTAAAATGAAGAAGTTTTACAAGATAATTGGGGAGGTCTTCTTTAGTGCAAATCAGTATTTTGCAAAGATATGTGTCAAGCTCATTTCTATACCTCAGTTGTTGGAAATATACTCAGTTGTTGGAAAGCAGTTACTGGATCCTCACCACTTTTTACAGTGATGCCATGTGTCGGGAGACTTTAAAGAAGTAGGATGTTGTCATTCTATGTCTCTAGAAGTCACTGCCATTTTCACTAATCTTTTCATTGAAGGATGACAAATAATAATGACATTTGATGAAACTGAAGAATGTGTATACCCATCTACTTCCTAACAAAAGACAAAGAAGTAGATTGATAGATTGGCTTCAAATACTTTCATCTCCCTCCTCCCTCCATTTCATCAAATTCCTTGACACTTTATGGACAATGAATATGCTAACAAGACTAAGTATATGTCCACCAGACAGACTGTGATAAGTCATACAATGAAGGAGAGGGGTATCAATTCTTTAGACTTATAAACACATAAAATGAAACCAGATGTTTCAGGTCAGTATTTCTACTTCTTTAATTCTTGTGCACAGAAGTTTCAATAACTAGGAATAGCACATTTTCAATAACATTAATATATTGCTTTTTCAATAAGCCTTAGTCTCTCACTGGACCATTCACACATCTTCATCCATCATTTTTTAGGTGGAATCACAAGTTTCCTTTCTATCTGATTAAGTCATTGCTGGTTTCCATCACTTTATTCTCTGAGAGCTCCCCTCCTCTAGTTACATCAAAGTCATCACACCTTCTCATGCATTCCATCTTCCAGCAAAGAAGATGTTCGCTCAGTTGGTATGTCCCAGCAGTTTCACTTTCCCATGAAATACAGACAGACATTCCCAACAGTGATATGCATATGAATAAGTCTAAGGCACTTATGTGCATCAGTCATAACCCAAAACAAATTTATTCTGACACTACCATTTATCAGCACACCACTCTGGCTTTCCTGACAGAGTTTTTCATCCTCCTGCTTCCCAGGGTTCCTAGAAATTGGCAGCTGTGGGATGATTGGGGGCCTCAAACTTGCCAGCTTGAGCCCACTTTCTGACTGTGTACCTCACCTCTCTTAAATCTTGTCCATTCTTTCTCCTTACAATTTCTGGTACTAAGTGAGAGCTACATTACACTTTACAACACTGTGTCACTCTCTGCCCTTTCC
>CM053599.1:39357382-39377176 GCA_028646575.1 Pseudocheirus occidentalis | reverse complement strand
ATATAATGGTAATCAGAGAATGCTAGTTATTCCCTAGATATTAAGGATTTTTCACTTATGGAAACTTGGAGCAATTGTGATTGAATTGAGAACGTTTCTTCTAACATCATCTCCTCAAAGTCAAATACAAAGAAACCTCAGTGTACATTCTATTGCCACCCCACCCCCCTACCCTCCAGGCTTAAATTGACCTTATTTTTGTAGAAGTGTATTATTTTTGGTTAGCTGTACGGATATATAGTGGATACACTGTAGAGTAGATAGTCACAGAAGACCTTTTCTCCTAGGAGGTGTGGGAAGGAAGAGAATGTTAGTTCAGAGAAATTGGCAAGGGGGAGCATTATGTATGCAGAACAGTGAGTTAAGAAGTATAACTCTACCATACAGTATGGAGAGAGAAGTAGGATGTAAGAAGACTGGAAAGTCAAGAAGGTGACAGATTATGAATAATTATAAATGTCAGAGTAGTTCATATTTGATGCTAGTAATGATAGGGAGATACTGGGGTTAATTGAGTATTAGGTTGACATGGTTAGATCTATACTTCAGAAAAATTACTTTGGCAGCTGTATAGGGGAAGGACTGGAGTGGCAGAGATGAGGTAGGAAATTCAGTTGAAAGGCTAATGCAAAGTCCAGGTGAGATGACTTCTGAGAAACAGAACTCAGATTGTGGCTGTGTGAGTGGAAAAAAAAAGAATGTGTCCAAGAGATATTATAGTGAATTAATTTTACGATTTGGTAACTGACAAGATATGTGATAAGAGTTAAAGTGAAATGGCACAAAGGTTTCAAACCTGGGTGACAGGAAGTTTTCGTGCTTCCTTGACTGAAGTGGCAAAGTCCTAAAGAGGGAATGATTTGGCAGGTGAGATAATCCATTCTGTTTTTTGACATTTTGATTTTGGGATGCCTAAGGGACATTCAGTTCTAAATGTAAAAAGGTAGCTAGTGGTGAAGAACTTAAGTTCAGTACTAGAGTGGGCTAGGTATTCAAGAATTGTCCATGTATAGTTGATCATTGAAACCATGGAAACTCATGTGACTTCTAAGTAAAAAAGAATTAAAAGAGCATAGTGCCAGGACAGTGTTTACAGCACCAACTGTGATTATATATATTTCCTCATGGCACTTGATTGAAAAATATAGCAAACTCTTCATATAGAGGACAGAACTAAAGCATTTATTTAGACACCAGAAAACCAAATCCCAAAACCAGTAAACTGATTCCGTCATAGTACCAGAGAAGCTAGTAAACCATAACAACAGTCATGCCATCCTTTAGCCTTCCCACAAATCAATATCAGCTCAATATTTACTCATAAACCTATCTATCTCCCTGCCTGATCTCCTCTCTCCCACCCTCTCACTATCTCTGACTCCCAGCTTCCTGTGGCTCACTTCACCCTTCAGCAAACTCCCCCCACCAGAGGTTCCATGTGATTATATTCAGCCCATTATGGGGCAGAGTTTGCTTTCAAATCAGGGAAGGTCTTCAAATTCCCATTAGGCCTATTAAGGGGCAGGGAAGATCTTCAAATTCCCATTTCCTTTACAGAGAGAAAAGGGCCAAGATAGAGTTTTTGGATGTACCCAAAGTGGGTGTGACATAGATTAGGGTGTAAAATTGTAGTAAATCAAGTCAGTATAGTTTCATGATTTCTGTAGTTGTTTTTCAGTAGCATGTATGTGTAAGAGGGAAGGAGTTAAATGTTAGGGTCAATTTAGGATTGGGATTTGGGAAGGCATTTTCAGTGATAGAATGAGGGAAGTAGTGGAGAGTTGAAATGGTCCACCCAGGATTTGATTTTAGGAAGAAAGGACAGTGTAGCCAAAACAGGGATGATGGCCTGGAAAAGTACAGAGGCATGAAGGGATTAAGTCTTAGTGAGGATGAAGAATGGGGGGGGGGTATGGCAGAGGAAGTGATGGAAAGATAAAATATTATCATCTTATTAGGCAATTTTGAGCATCTCTCACTGTAATCATTACTTTATTTAACCCTCCCCCTTCTTTGGTTTGTTTCTATGTGGAGACCAGTGATCTTCTTATTCTGCCATCTTGTCAGGTCTTATAGATATATTCATTTTTTTGTCTAAGTAGGAAAAAAGATACCAGATAAAGTTCAGTAAATTTTTAAGCATGCTATTCCTGCTTCTTAGAATCAGTGCAATCAATCATTCTTCTTTCTCTGGTGATGTTCTTTGACCTTTTGTCATCTTCTCAGCACAAGACTATTTATTCTGAGACTAAATCCTGTAGGTTTCCAAATGGAGAATGATGTAATTGCCCTATTTACTTTATTGAATCCTCTAAGCTACTCCTGTGATTCATGGAGATTCATGATGAGAATGCATTGGAAGTTAATATAAGATAGCCTTACATCCCAAGAGTAGAATTAGATGTACATAATAGGAAAAGTCTATCTATGCATTTTCCTTGCAAAATATAAATCACTAAGCCATAGTTTTCTGCTGTTTAGTTTATTCTTGTTTAGAGGACTCCCATCAAATAAGTGGATCTTCCTGAAATTGTAAGGCATGTTTTAGACATAGGACCACAGTTCAGAGGTCTAAGAGCTCTTAGGGCCTTCTAGTCTGTCTCATTTTATAGATGAGGAAATGAAATTACAGTGACTTGAGTAGGGTCACATGTATCACATTGTAAAAGGTGAGTTCTGAAGCTAGTTTATCTGATTCCAGAACCAATGCCTTTTCCACTATACCACGGCAATCAAAATTAAATATCTACTTGCACTGCTCTAAGCACTGTATGCCATGCTAAGCACTCTTTTAAGTAATTTTAAGATGTGAGATCATGCAGAATTAATAAAAAAATATGTAATAAAACTGTACTAAATCTCTAGCAATTTTTTGCTTGCCAAGCAATTCTAGAAACAATTCATCAGTGTTGATTTAATATTTTAAGTGTTAGCTGTTTTTTCATCTTACTCATTTCAAGTGGTAGTTGATATTCCTGTGGTATATATGGGTAAATGTGAAATTCTATGTTTAGTTTCAAGAATTCAGTAGTTCAAGTTAAAGGCATGAGTATATTTGAATTGATTGAAATGTAATGCCCAGATTAATCAATACATTAACAAATAATTTATTAAGTGCCTACTACAGGCCTAGTAAATAATAATGACAATAAATACTAAGGATAATAATAATAACTAAAAGACCAAGCCACATAATAAATTGAGTTCTAGACTTGGAATCACAAAGAACTGCCATCAAGAGCTGTGTGAGTATTCTGACACATGCTAGTATTGTAACAATAAGCAAATTGTTTGATCTCAGTGCCTTAGGTACTCTATGAGACTATAAATTATAGTTGAGTTGCTGGGCTGCAACAATGCAAGGAGTTTCCATTCCTGGGGTTCTGTAATAATGAAGAAAATATAGATGCCAACTAAAATATAAAAACCAAAACAAAAATAATAGCTGATGTTTACATAGCACGTTAAGGTCTGCAAATTAATTTTCACATATTATGTCATGTCATTTGATCATATCCAAAGTATTATGTTCAAGCCTGAAAATCATAAAATCAGGCATCTAGAGAAGGAATGCCAACACACTGAAGGGCCTAGAAATGGACTATATCAATGTAGAAGAGACATTTAGTAGAGAAATTAAAGCTATCTTGAATGTTTTCATGAATGCGATATGAATAAAAGGGATTATTTTGTGTTTTCTTCTAATGTAGTTTTTCATTAAACAACATTTGGGAATTGCAACCAGCAGGACAAATTTTTAATCCACGATTTTGTGCCCATAAATGTTGTAGGATGAAAATACTGTAAAATAGTATTCATATAATTCCACGGATATAAATTTATTTGCTAATTTTGCAGAAAATTATGGGAGTAAAGTTGTTGAAAGAGGTCTCCAACTCTCTCTTGTATACTTTAAGTTCTCAAAAAATACTGCATCATATTAACGTACAATATTATAGCCACGGAAAGACCTATACTTAGTTATTTTTCTATTCTTGGTGGGATTCAGTATCCATTTCTTCTCTTTCTATTCTTTTTTTCTTAAAAGGGAAATATCTGGGAGCAGATTTTGCGTATACCTTTCATCCTGGAAATCATTAATGCTGTCCCCTTCATCATCTCAGTAAGTGCACTAGAAGAAAGAAAAACTGCATGCCATTTGAGTTAAATTGAGGTTTTAAGGATAAAAGTTGGTAATAAATATTTGATATTTTGGATGACCGAATATCATGCTTGTGTCAATAATGAAATTATTAGTTAGTGAATTAACATCAACTAGATGGATTCTGTGATTAAATGACAACTAATGGGGATGCTGTCTACAGTTGTAGAATAAAGCTCTCCAGATAGAGAACCCTTGGTTTCATTGACCCATGTTTGTCCCCATTCAAAGCTGTACATTCACAAAAACTGCTACTTAAATATCTAGTACTAGGAACAATAGTGGAACAGAAATTGTATTTATTTTAAGAATATTGTGTAGCAATGACAGAAAAATAATTGTGTAGGCAGAATAACATAAATAACATTACTTTTCCTTACATAATTTATGCATTAAAAATCACATTGATTTATGCATTTTTTAGTTGTTCATCATAATTTACTGAACCTAATTCTCTCTCCAGTACAGAGACTGCCAGGAAATTGCCAGAAATTCTTCTCTTCATCTAGGTTTATCCATGAATATACAGCCAGTACTTTCCCATGTGAAAAGGGAATTTCAGCTTAAATGAGCTGTTGCCTCTTTATAAAATGACTTATTGTGAATTCAGGGTTTGTAGCTGTTTAACATGAGGTGATATGTTTTTTTCTTCTTTCAATCATGACCTAAATTGGACTAAGCTACATGACTATTTATGGCTATAAAACTCTTGAACAAATTCTCCAGCTGTTGCTCAGATCTGATAGTTTTTCATTTTGAATAACTAATGTAAGCAAAACAGCTGGAGTTTTATTAAATGAAATGACTAATCTAGATTTAAAACTGATTGAGCATCGGAAAATTCAAGGCCTTTGAAAATGTCTGAAGGCTAGACATAGAATCAATAGGGCCTTTGTCCTGTCTCATTTCCTCATTCTACCTTTCATAAAAAGAAGCTCCAATGCTTTGCTAGCTTTTTACAGAGAATGGTTCACAGAGCAATTTGTTTAGTTAGGCTTCATTATTTATTGGGTGCATTTCTCTTATCTTCCACTCTGTATTTCCCTAAGAGATGTTAATGTCTTCAAAAATTGATTGCACCTGCCTTTATCTGTCCCTTATTACTACTGTTACCTTTATACCCCTCACCTTTCCCATAAGAGGAGAGAATCTTGGATATTGCTTTCAAATTCGTGCAGCTCTTCCATTAATATAACTTTTTTTATGTTGACTTTATTTGCATTGAATCACCTTTTCAATCTAATTGGTGTCCTTTTTTTTGACAAAAAAGGTTTTAGTTTTAATTTATTTTCCAGATATTCTGGCCTTCCTTAAGAAATCTATTCATCCCTGTCTTTCTAAATTGTTGGCTTGCCAAACATGCTTTGGAAAATATGATTGTAAGTATAAAGTTAAACTGAAATTGTGATTTAAAAACACATTATTTCAAATTTGCTACTATTATTCTGATTAAGCACAAGTGGATTATGATTTTAGCACCTTATTTTATGGGTTTTTATTAGTTGTTCTTTTTTTGGCTTTTCCATACCTCTTAAACAATTTATTGGTGTCAGATTCATTAAATTTAAAAATAATTTCCAACTATCATATTGTAGTGAACTTGTTTTTTTTAATATTTTCTGTTGTGTACAAATTACTCTTTAAACATAAAAGAAAATAAGTATTTTGAAATAAGATTTTTGATAAGATAATCAGGAAGGCAAGAGTGCTTGAGATGAAAACGTCCTTGTTCGGTGACTGCCAAGTTTTTCCCCATCCTGACCATCTAGAACTAAAGTAGACTGGGAATATTCCTATAATTTCAAACCAAAACGTTTACCAGTTTCTGATGCTTACTATTCCATTCACCCTTACCCACTCCTGTTGTCAACAACCACAATAAGATTCAGACCTAGTAAAATATAAAAAGTTCAGATGATCTTAGAGGCTACTAAACTAATGACTGATTTTTGTTGCTCATCTGGTTACGTACACACTCAAAAACACATTCCTAGATTTTCAGATCATCACACTTATATAGAGCTTTCAGGGTTATATTGTATTTTCCTCACAAAAATTCCAGTTAGGAAGAATAATAATATACCCTTTTCACAGATGAGAAAATTGAGTCTGGGAGGAGATCAGTGACTTGCCATGGTCACACAGGGATTAAATTGCAGAACTTGCATTCAAACTCAGTTCCCCCTTGTTTATGGATTCAAGACCTAGGAAATAAAACATCTAGAAATGTGTTTGTAGGAGGTGTTTGATACCTCTATTTTATAGGTGGCCAGGTAATTCATGAAATTTGTAAAGCAATAAAAGACCCCATGGAGAGAGCTAAAGGCCTTCTTTCATAATTTCTGGCTTGCTGCCCATTCTGTTTAGGAAGGATAATGCATGACCCCAAATAGATAAGTTTATTGCAGTTTGGGGAACTCAGAATCCTAGAAGAAATGCTCAGAGTGAAAAAGGGGAGTGTGAAACAGAGCAAGAAATGATGAATTGGGAGGTTGGCAATGGATACTTTTTATGTAGACTTTTTGCCTGAGATTGGCCCCAAATAGAGGTAATAGGACAATATCTAAGAAACATATAAAAATATTTAACTAAATGAATTTTTGTTTTTTATTTTGAAAATTTTAAGCAGCTAATGCTTGGTAACTGAAAACATGAAATTTCCTAGTATCATATAGGTCACTAATGGGTAATATCTACTATGAATTTTTATGAGTAAGAAACAAGAACACTGTGGCCAAAGTTACATTAGAAAATAGAGTCTTGTGGGGGAAGACAAATATGTTTCAGACATATCCTAACAAGTGTGTTCTGACACAAGTTTTGGCTGTCAAAACATTTTGGAGAACATTTGGGTTTTCATAAGTGAGCAAATGTTTTAAAAAATCCTATCCTGCAATCACTTGAGTCTCATGTCAGCCCTTAGCCAATGATTAAGTAATGTAATAGGGGAGTGACTGATTGGAATAGTTTGCAAAGCCATTTGGCTGTTTTTTTAATTGTCAAAAGGGAAGTATTTGTTTCACTAAATACAGATTACATAAATGTCATTTATATTACAGTTATTTGGGAAAGTTACATAAATGAGAAAAATAGCCCATTGATTCAAGTTGAAATGGAGATATAGTTGGAATAATGCAGGCAATACTCATTTATACCTGGATTATCCATTGTGGAAATATTTTTGCCCTTAACTTCTCCCTGTTCATGATGATCTTTTGTACCTTTTTCTGCTCATTAACCTCTCTCCCAGAAGGAAAGCAGAATAAGGCTAAGAGACGAGTTGTCAACTTAGCTACACTGAAGAGTTTTCTTTAAAAAGGGGCTGTGTTGGAGGTTAAATCAATATCTAAAACGAGGTTTTAAAAAAATCAATGAATTTTTATTTGTCAAACAATTATACTTCAAAATTAAAGTTGATTGAATATTTTCATGCTCTTATCTCTTTCCTTGGGATACCCTCTGTGTAATTTTATTTTTTAAAGAAGAAAGACTTACCATTAGCATTTGTCCAACAAAAAGCCATGATTCCCAAAGGATAAGCAAAGAAGTGCTGAGAGTCTTAGGAAGACCAGATTTATAAACTGGTATTTCCAAAAAATTTTTAATGATGGCATCCATGAATCCTTCATTTTTCAACTGGAATGACCTGTCAGCTACTGCCTCCTTGTTATGACAGTCAAAGTACCTATATATGAAACGTGAGAAGCCACATAGTATAGTTTACAGAAAGCTGGCCGCTGAATTAGGAAAACCTGTTTTCAAGTGAGGTCTCTGATGCTTACTGAATGTATGACCCTGAGCGAATCATTTAGTCTCTCGTTTCTCCAGGGGACTGTGTAAGACTGTTATCTCCATAACAATTGCTGATCTACATTGGCAGAGAGGTAGTTCCCAATAGTGAAACTCCCATAACTATGCCAAACAAAAATTATAATAAAAGAGAGGCAAAAAAAGATAGAGGTTCAATGAAATTTCTACACAAATATTATCTTGAATAATATGAGTTTTAGAAATAAGGGACTGTATGAACTGTTGTAATTTTCTTCTTGTTTTAACTTTTACTTTAGAATGATCTTCATAGAGCCATTCAGCGGACACAATCAGCAATGTTTAATCAAGTTTTGATTTTAATATCCACGTTACTTTGTCTTATCTTCACCTGGTAAGATGCAAAGTAGTTTTTGTGTTTTCAACTTGGTGATGAGTCATTTATAATACACAGGTGGATTTTTTTCTGGAAAACATGGCAGTTTTAAAAATTCATTTTTAATTAATAGTTGGTTTAAAAGAGCATTAGTAATTGGTGTTTCTTCTGAGAAATGAATGTTGTAAAAGGATCTATATAGAAATAAAAATAAGTTACAGGTTTGTTTGTTTTTGTCTTTCAAAGAGGACAAGTGAATATGTCTCATACAGAAACATTAATTTCATCTCAGACATTTTACCAGATATATGTGCATCATTCATCTCTTTCCTCAGAAAGAGGATAGTCTACTTTAGTAGAGAGAGACAGGGTGGGATAGAAAAGAGAGACTTGGTTTGAAGTCTGAAAGATTTGGGTTCAAGTTTTGCGTTTCCCACATTCTTGCTGTGTGACCATGGATAACTTCTCAGTGACTCAGGCAACTTTTTAAGACTATAAGTTATCCACAGGTTGCTTATCTATAGTATCTACATGCTGATAATTCTCTACAACAATGAAAGGAAATATGCATACAACCACTCCCTTCCCCCCACCTCCCAAATAAGCTATTAATTGATTTAGGAAAGAGAGAATATGGTAAATGTATCACTAATTTTGATTTTTTAAAAAATAAAAATGGCTATTTGCAACACTGTAGACCAGTGTGAGCATGGAGATTGTTGTTTTTACTGCTTGTGCTTTTTAGATGCAGGGAAAGAAGGGAAGGAGAAGGAAACAAGCTTTTATTTAGAGCCAGGACTGTCCACTATTTATGTGTCCAGCACTGAGCTAAGCACTTTACAAATGTCTCGTTTGATCTGCACAAAATAAAATGGAATCTAGAAATTATTAAATTTAGTTGATCAATGTTAACTGTTAAAATAATGTTTTGGCCTGTTATACTCCTTGTGACTATTAACATGTGTCAAATTAACTGGGTAATTACTTTGATTATTGCCCAATCTCCTTCTCTGTGTGCTGTGTGAACCTAACTCAAGATATTTGAGACAGGAAGGATATATTTAGAAATGACCATAAACCAAACACTCTAAATCTACCTACTGAGTTCTGAAAATGCTAGCTCTATTTATTGGCTTTGAATGTTGTGTTTCTTTTTAAATTGGATAAATATGTTTATGAAAAATGCAATATATTCAAAAATTTTTTGTCCATCAAGTAGCTTATTGAGAGCTGTTACAAACATTATGAGCTGTTTTTGTCATAGCCTGTGGATTTTCTTCAGATAGAAAAAGAAGGATCCTATACCTTCTTTCTTTCTTTTTTTAAAAATTTATTTATTTTCTTGTTTACATCACTCATTTCCATGAGATTTTAAGTTACAAATTTTCTCCCCATCTTTCCCCTACCCACCACCCCAAAACAGTGATTCCACTATATAGCCCCTCCCCCAATCTGCTCTCCTGTGTCCTCCCCCATCACCCCTCTGATTTTCCTGTAGGGCAGGGTGGATCTCCCTACCCCAGTGCCTGTATATCTTAATTCCCAGTTGCATGTAGTTAATAATAACAATAACAATAATAATATATACATATATATTTTTAACATTTGATTATAAAACTTTAAATTCTAGGTTCTTTCCCTTCCTCCCTTGTCACCCACCCCCACTGGAAGGATAAGCAATTCAATACAGGCTGTATATATGTAATTACACAGAACATCTTCACAGTGGACATATTGTGAGAGACTGATTAAATGTCCCTCCTTCCTATCCTGCCCCCACCCTTGTTCTGTTCTCTATCCTGTCCCTTTCCCTTTACAGAAGTGCTTCTTTCTTAATCTTTTAAAGCAGATTGTTGTTGCTAATGCCATTTTATCCAGGATTATGTTTCCATGAAGTCCTAGGCATGGGAAAAAAAAAACAGAAACACTCATGAATAGGTGTCAAGAATGGTCTGAAATTTAGATTTAGTCTAGAATACAAATTGAACTGTAACTCAAGAAATCATACGCTGATATTTCTATATGAAATGGCACATTGTATTTGTAGGTCTCTGCTTGCTACTCTGACTAAAGAAATGATAAACAGGCAAACAAAAACATCCCAGAAATTAAGATGACCACTGATAATTGTGTCTGTTTTAAAGCAGTCCCAGATACAAGCAAACTCATTATGTATCCCTGTGTACTGACCTGGTTTTGATTTTACTAGAAAAGAAAAAATATTTTAAAAAGTAAGAACACTCAGTAATACAATTGTTAATATGTAGGCTAGATTTCGGGGTTTTTTGGTTCCAACAAGACTTAGCAAAGTCTCCTTAAAATTAATAAAAATTTTAATGTTAATTTATGAATACATCGATAATTTTTCAAAGATATAAGCACATTTTAGGACTGAGAAGATACTAAAACATATCCCCAGAAAACTTGGCACATTGGAATTTTGTATCATTGGGCTTTTTCCTCCATTGGAATAACTGACTTCCAAGAGCTGCCAATTGGATATATCAAACTAAATGTCCCATAGTCATTTTCAGTTATCATGTTTAAAATAGATCTCATTATCTTTTCCCAGAAATTCTCCCCTCTTCTCAAATTCTCTTTCAGTGTTAACTGCACCACTATCCTAATTTTTCAGGATCCTAGTCTTTGTGTCATTCTCAACTTTTCACACTCACTCACTCCTATATTTCTAATCTGTGACAAATTCCTGTCATTATTACCTTCACAACATCTCAGATCTACTGACCCAGCCACCAGTCTGGTGTAGGCCATCATTACTTTACTCTTGGATTGTTGCAATAGTTTGTTTGTTGACCAACTTGCCTCAAAATCTTCTCCAGTCCATGTTCTAGTTAAATGTAAAATTAATTTTCCTAAAGTGCAGATATAGTCATGTTACCACCTCCTTTCCATCTGCCCTCCAAATACCAGTGGCTCCCTGTTACCTGCAGGATCAAACATAGTAATCTCTGTTTGACTTTTAAAGCCTTTAATAACCTGACCTCTTCCTACCTTTCTAGTCTTCTTATACTTTACCTTCTTCTGTGTAGTCTGTAATCTAGTCCAATGTCACTGGCTGCCTTGGTCTTCCTCAGGAATGTCACTTATCTCCCATGTATTTTCAATCCTCACCCCCATCTCCTTTGCTTGGATTGTTCTCCCTTCTTGTCTCTTCCTCTTGGCTTCCCCAGTTTCTTTCAAGACTCAGCTCAAGAGGCACCTTTTGCAAGATATCTTTCCCAGTCTCTTGACTTACTCTGTCACCCCTCCTATTACCTTCAATTTATCCTGCATATATTTTATGTACATAGTTGTTTACATGTAGT
The DNA here is from genome assembly GCA_028646575.1 of Pseudocheirus occidentalis. NCBI lineage: Eukaryota > Metazoa > Chordata > Mammalia > Diprotodontia > Pseudocheiridae > Pseudocheirus > Pseudocheirus occidentalis. Next base: position 39,365,544 of record CM053599.1, on the reverse strand, counting down.
ATCCTCCCTACTCCCATTAGACTGTGAAATCCTTGAAGATAGAAATTTTGTACTTCTGTTTTGTCTTTGCTTTTCATTTTGTCTTTTTTTGTTTCCTCAATCAGCCAATAAATATTTATGAAGCATTTGCTGTGTGCCAGGATTATGTTTAGTACTGGAGATACAAAAAAGGCAAAAAACAAAAACCAAAAACCAAAAACTGGTGTCTGCCCTCAAGGATCTCATAGTCTAATGGGAGGAGGGATAGCATGCTTCTATGTATAAACACTTAATAAATTCTTGCTGCTATTTAAATATAAAATAGGAAATATATAACTAATAAATTATGAAAGTAATTTTTTGTTAAAAGAAACTATATGTTACTAATTGCAAAAGGCAACTGATACTATGGGTTAAAAGTAAAGTATTCTATAACAAGAATACTGTTGTGCAGATAGCAGGCACCTAATGAAAATATATTCAATTTTATTCAAATTGAATCAACATATGTGGTGTTGTTTCAGGAGTCCCCAGAGATTTTTTAACTGAAAAGGTTCTCAGTGGTCATCTAATTTATACCAAGTCTAGCAGTTTTATGTGGAGGAAGGAAGGCTTAGGTTACATAAGGATCTATGTTTAATAGCTATTTTCAAGTCTTTAAAAGTTCAAGAGATAATTGGTTTGATCTGTTGGTCCCAGGTGACCAAACCAGGATCAACAGCTAGAGTTAGACAGTTAGAATTATACTTAATATGGGCAAAGATTCCTCAATGATTAGATTATCCCAAATGGAAATGGTCTACCTCAAGAGAAAGTAGTTTCCCCTTCCTATAAAGGCTGGAATATTTTTAAATATCTGGAATATTTTTAAAGGGATTCCTATTCAATCTTTGGTTGAACTAGATAGCCTTTGAAATCCCTTCAAACTCTGAGATTCTGTGATTCTACATTTAGAAATCAGTAAAATTGATATTTCTGGGTCTCATTCTACCAGCTGAAAAATTAACATAACATTTGTAAGCATAACATTGTGTTCTTTATTTTTAAGTATTTGCCCTTAGCTACTGATTGTAGATGTTTCTGAAGGACGGTTATTAGTATGCAAAATACTTTCTTGTTCCTGAACCCAAGTTTTTCTGATTCAGCTGCCAAGCAAAACAGCCCTTTGTAAATAGATATAGTAAAAAGATATCCATTCTGTGATGATGAAGCATGTTATAATTCTTTTTCTATACTGATGTCATTCCTCACATGCAATTATGATTACAGAGTGGATGGAAATTTTATAGAATTTGGATTTCAAATTATATTCACTGGTTAAAACTAAAAAAAAAATTGACAAGGTAAAACAAAGTTCAGCCTTAAAAAAGAAAAAAAAAAGTTGAATAAGTGTCTGGAATTCTGAAGCAATAACACAAGTCCCCTTCTAAATCTTCTCCAATTTAAACATACCTAATTCTTAAATAGAAGTGCTTTACCATCTTAGTTAAGTTCCTCTGGATACTCTCCATATTATCAATACCCTTCCTAAATATGTAGGGCTCAGAAATGAAAATGATACTCCATTGTGTGGGGCTAACTAGGGAAAAAAAGTTCAGTTGGACTGTCTTATACTTCTTAATTCCCAAATGTGACACTTTTCTTAAGGCAGCCTAGGGCAGTGGTTCTCAACCTGTGGGTTATGTTCAGTTTGTAACAATGAAAATACATCCTGCATATTAGATATTTACATTACAATTCAAAACAGTATCAAAATTACAGTTTTGAAGTAGCAACAAAAATAATTTTATGGTTGTAAGTCACCACAACATGAGGAACAAGGGTCACAGCATTAGGAAGGTTGAGAACCACTGGCCTAGGATAATCTTAGTTTTACTTGCTGCAGTTTCAGTAAATGTGTTCTTAAAGGCAGATACTCTTTGGAATCCTAATGATGAGGTGTGGGCTCTGGGACCCCCCACCTTTTTCTTGAGCTCTCCTTGAATCTTTGAGGTGCATACTCTGGGAAGCCTCTTGAAGTCTGATTGAATCCTCAGGAGGCATTTGCAGAGGCCATAAGTATTTCATTGTGACTGGGCCCAAAACTGTTACTAGCCTGGCCTTCCATTGTCCATCTGCTTCCCACCCTGGAGTCTATCAAGATATCTTATATTGACCTCATTAACTCCACCTTAAGTACTGGAGTCTGACCTCATTAACTCCACCTGAAGACCCTCCCCAAACTCAGTACTGGAGTCTGAACTCACTGGCTCCTCCTGAAGACCTTCCTCAAAGATTCAAGGAGAGGTCAAAAAAAAGGCGGGGGTGGGGGGTGGGGGGGAACTTCCCAGAGCCTGCACCTCATCACTAATAACTTGTACATAGGTAGTGATGTGATTAGTATTAGGGTTGCTTGAGACCCCTAAATACCAACATTCCAGGTCCTGCCAACAGAATTTGACTCAAGTCTTCCCTTGGCCAAAGAGAAGCAAAGTTTATTGAAAGTTTGCCATATTGGGAAGACTCTTAAAGAGCCTAGGTATCTGTAAGGCTTGTATTGGGCAAGCAAGCCAGAATCATCTGACAGAGAATAAGTCTGTGCTAGATCTTTCTATGGCACTCTCACACCACATGGAGGGAAGATGGGATCTTATATACAGAAAGTTTGTGGGAGGAATCTAGGAGTGGTCTAGAGGAGGAGTTTGGGGAAGGTCTTCAGGAGGAGTCAGATGAGGTCAGACTCCAGTAATAAGTGAATAAAGGTGGGAAGTTGCTGGAGGCTGCCTGGAGACCACAGACAATGGTGGGCTAGGCCAGTTCTAGGGTGGGACAGGAGGATCAAGGGTGGGAAACTGTTGGAACAAAGGAGAGCTAAAGACTTGGGCAGAGCTACAACTTAAGGCCCATGGCCTCAGAGAGATTCCTTCTGTGGGAAGATTCAAGGAGGGATCAGAGGGCTCCCAGAGCCTGCACCTCATCATTAGCATCTAGTAAATGCTTGTTGAATTGAATATCACACTGACCCATATTGAGTTTTCAATCCAGTTATTCTCAGATTGTCTTTCAACAATGGGCTATCTTGCTTTGTTTCCCTCATCTTCTTACAAAGGTGATTTTTTGTAACCTACATGTAAGACTCTATCTAGATTTATCCCCACTGACAATCATCTTCTCTGATTTGGCCCGGTACACTAGCCTATCAAAGACTTTCAAACCTTACTTCTGTTCAGTGTTTTTGCAATATCCTCCAGTTTTGTGTCAGCCAGTCAGTTTTGGCCTCTTAGGTCAAAGCAGAATAAAATTAATTTCAAGTCTCCTTGCAAAGCTGTAGTTATTTGAGTAGCTTTTACATTCATGGAGAAAATTAGCTGTCTCATTTACTTTAGATCTAGAGTCATAATAAATTGCAAGAAAGTATAGTCATTCTACAGGTAAGGAAAATAACAACAACAATTTCCTAATAATCAAAGAGATTCAGAAATGTAATGAATGAATGGGCTACCATAGAGGATAGTGGGTTTGCTTTTTTTTAAATGTAATTTTAAAAAAATCAATTTTATGTTCCCTCAGTCTCTGAATGTATTCTTCTCCATACATAATGTAACAAAAATATTTTTTAAGCCATTCAGAAAAACAAAACATCAATAAATTCTGATAGTATATATGCTATTCTCCATTTATTATCCCCTATCTTGTCAAAGAAGGGAGAGAAGTGAAGTTTCTCATTTCTTTAGGGCCAAGAAGAAGCAGTTTCTTCTTATTGCTAGTTTCCACCCTCTCCCCCAATTACACTGTTTGGTCATGGGAAATTTTTCCCGGTTTTCCTTATTTTACTCTGCATGCTTCCCAGAAATCTTCATATCTGCCATTTCTTATGGTACATTAACATTCCATTGGATTCACTTATCATTTAGCTGTTCCTTAGTCAAACCAGTTCCTTTTTGGGTGAGTTATCTTTCATTGGGAATCTGATTTGGGCAAAGTCTAGGAGACTACTTCTTAATATGATGAGGTACAGGCTCTGGGAGCCCCATTGAGCTCTCCTTGAATCTTTGAGGTACAGGCTCTGGGAACCCCTGAGAGCTTTCCTTGAATTTTCTTCTTGAAACTTCCCAGGGAAGGCATTTGCCTGAAGTCATGGGCCTTAAGTTGTGGCTCTGTCCAGTTCTTTAGCCTTCCTTTGTTTCAACAGTTTCCTACCCTTGAACTGGCCTGGCTCACCATAGTCTGTGTTCTCCAGGTAGCCTCCAGCAACTTCCCACCCTTAATCACTCATTACTGGAGTATAACTTATCTGACTCCTCCTGGAGACCCTCCCCAAACTCCTCCTCTAGACCACTCCTAGATTCTTTTCACAACCACTGTATAGCAGTGGTTCTCAACCTTCCTAATGCTGTGACTCTTTAATATTTGTGTGTGGGCTAATTTGCATGTGGGCAGAACTGTCTGGGGACAGATAGAAGAGTGGTGTCTCAGCTCCTAAGACAGTCAGAAATATGTGTTTTGCAATGGTCTTAGGTGACCCCTGTGAAAGGGTCCTATGACCTCCAAAGGGGTTTCGAACCACAGGTTGAGAACTGCTTTTATATAGGATCCCATCTTCCCTCCATGTGGTGTGAAAGCACCATAGAATGAGCTAGCATAGACTTACTCTGTCCTGCTTGCCCAATACAAGCATCACAGATACCTAGACTCCTTAAGCATCTACCCCAAATGGGAAACTTTCAATAAACTACATTTCTTTTTGGCTGAGAGAAGACAAGTTGAATTCATTCAGTAGGACCCAGTGATTTGGTATTTTGGGGTCTCCAGCAACCCTAACCCTCTTTATGGGTAACATCTTCATTTTTATGGTTATTTGAGGGGGGAATGATGAGGTCAGACTCCAGTAATGAGTGATTAAGGGTTGGAAGTTGCTGGAGGCTACCTGGAGACCACAGACAATGGTGGGCCAGGCCAGTTTAAGGGTGGGGAAACTGTTGAAACAAAGGAGGGCTAAAGAATTGGGCAGAGCCACTACTTAAGGCCCATGACCTCAGGCAAATGCCTTCCCTGGGAAGATTCAAGGAAAGCTCAAGGGGCATCCTGGAGCCTGTACCTCAGAAATTTAAGGAGAGCTCAATGGGGCTCCCAGAGCCTATACCTCATCATTATATCATAAGGGGAATCTTTTTTTCAACTTAGGTTAGATGGCTACTAATGTTTCTGCCAACTCTGAACTTCAGTGCTATATATGTAGGTTGGGCCCAGGAAGTAAAGACAAATAAAGACAATATTGAAGAGGTACCCAAAGAGGGTTAAGGCTGCCTGAGACCCCAAAATACCAACATGCCGAGTCCTATGGAAAGAATTCCACTCTAGTCTTCTCGGCCAAAGAAAAAGTAAAGTTTATTGAAAGATATGGGGTAGACTCTTAAGGATCCAGTCTATGCTAGGTTGTTTTATGAAGCTTTCACACAGAGCAAGTCTATGCTAAGCTATTCCACGGAGCTCTCACAGAGCAACTCTCTGGTAGGCCATTTCATGAAGATGGAGGGAAGATGGGGTCTTATATACAGAGGAATCTAGGGGTGGTTCAGAGGAGGAGCCTGGGGAGGGTCTTCAGGAGGACCCAATGAGGTCTGACTCCAGTTATGAGTTTGGGGAGGGACTTCAGGTGGAATTAATGAGGTCAATGCAAGGGTAATTTGATTTTCTGATAGGCAAGGGGTTTCTCAGAGCATGTACCTGAAAGATTCAAAGAGAGCTCAAGGGGGGGTGGTGGTCCCAGAGCCTACACCTCATCAGTATTACTATATAGATTAAAAAGAATTCCAAATGCAATGCTCTTAGCAACTTTGTAAAATTAAGTAAATCGATGATATTTATATGAAGGAACAAATAGACAAGAATATCAACAAATATTGTGAAGAAAAAGAAAAGGGAGGCTTGCAATGTCTGATCTCAAGTCACAAAGTAAACTTATGTTTGGCAAATTTGTTCAACCCTTAGAAAGATAGGACATTTGACTAATGGGATAAAATAGATAACATATCATATAAGTTGATTTTATATATGCATATATATATATATATATATACACACACACACACACATCATTTATATATCATATACTATAATGGACTACTGTTGGTGGTAGGGTAATATACTATGTAGAATATGCAAAGAAATATGTATATATGTATCTATATTTGATATTGACCTGCTATTGGTATAATGTTATATAATGTTATATATACACCCTCACATGTACATATTATACTTGGCTTTTGTTCAGGAAGAGTGCTCTAAATTATTTTTGTTATCATAATAATGGAATTTTTCTAATCCATCTTTACTTTAGCTAGGTCCCCTTTTGAACCAATGATCCACATTTAGGAGACAGCTGGCTTAGATTTTAAATTCAGTGTCTGGCTGTGAAACAATGCCAAGTACACTGGTGCAAATGGGGATCAAACACATGACTTTGGCTTATTATAAATGTTCACTGAATAGAAGAGAATAAAACTGAAAAGATTTAACCATATATTCTAACAAACTGAGCTCTCTGGCAACAGATTCTTATAACTGCTACATTAAATAAAAAGCAGCAAATTCAAATATTCAATGATGTAATTTTTGCTGTTGTTTTCTATATTTTCATGCCTATTTTAATTAATTCAGCATTCTTCACATAATTATTATTTATGAATATGTGATTTATATCAGAAGCCATTTTAAGAGATGTACATTTTGCATTTTAGGCCAAATTTAATACCTGAATAAATACACAAATGTCCTGCTGGGGGCAGAAACCGAATTCACCAGTCTATTTTCTAAAAGTTTAGACTACTTAGAAGTGATTAATGCTCCCTGTCCAAGTTTATTTGAGACTTTCTTGGTAGGTGTTCACTTCTAGTGAGCATTTAAAGTGGATCATTGAAGGACTGTCATTAGTATGCAAAGAACTTGCTAGTACTTCAGCTGTTAGGCAAGTAGCCCCTTGAGAATAGATACAGTGAAAAGATAAGTACTATTGATTGAAGCAGGTAGATTAATATACCATAATGGCATTTATCATCAGGTCTTTGATGTTTGATTCACACACAGTTCATTTTCTTATAATTTAATATTATATCAGTCAAGAATGACAGTCACAAACCCTTGAAATGAATGCTCTAAACTGCTGACTAAGGCTAGATGTATATAACATTTACTAATGTAGAAATATGAGCAATGAATTAGATGGATAATTCAGGAAAAACAAATATATTTTGACCTTATCCAGCAGTCTAGGCAAAATTGAGAAGGCTGATTTAACTGGAAAATAACTATATAAAGAGGGTCTCAAGTTATTTCTGCTTATCTTCATACTTGATCAAACTTCCAGGATTGGGTTGCCATTCATTCTCAGATTTATCTTTGGTGTGTCTTTCTCACACTAAGGATTGCTTCTATATTCCTTTAGAATAGATGCATTTGTTATCCCTGCATTTTCTTAGTAAGAGATTAGGTATGTTAAAAACTTAGTTAAATCATGACATTTTCATGGGATTATTGAGACTAGAACAGGTCTGCACAACAAAAGGCCTGTGGAAGGATTTTGAGTGGCTACGATGACCTGCTGCAATGAATGACAGCCACCCATAATCCTTTGGTGGGCTGGCTGTATGTTGTGCAGCCCTGAACTAGACACTCCAATGGTCCCTTCAGGGGCCCTTGAATTTGTCAATTCCATGTAGTCTAGTTCTATTCCTTTAAGAAGAACCATGGATATACTATACCTCATGAATGAGAGCAGAACTATTTCAGTCAGAACTCCTTAATCTAAGTTTGGAAAGGTGCTGTTTATAAGCTATGTTCATTTCTTGACTTGTGGATCTGTAATGCCAAACAAAGGCAACTTCCAAGGTTCAGATTACCAGCATAGCAAACCCCATTTATTCAGAACAGAGAAAGTCCAAATACAGTATAACTCATTCATTTAGCAGGTAAGTTCTCAATTCAATCCAGGTACTACTCCACCCCTAGACAGTACATTCATTTAGTCAGTCAAAGTCTCTTCTCAAATGGAGATCTGTTTCCAGTCATAAGCAAAATACATTCATTTGGTCAATCACAGAGCACAAAAAGGCCAAAGGTTTCCCACCCCTGGACACAAAGTAATTTCAATACCATCTATTAACACCAAGCACTTTCTCAAAAGGGGCAGGAGAGCACAAAAG
>CM053599.1:39338944-39356882 GCA_028646575.1 Pseudocheirus occidentalis | reverse complement strand
AATGCCTTGCCCCTATCATTGACGTAGTGCGGTCGGGCTACTACAAAGTCCCAGGAAAAGGGAAACTCCCCAAGCAGCCAGTCATCGTGAAGGCAAAGTTCTTCAGCAGGCGAGCAGAGGAAAAAATCAAGGGTGTTGGTGGAGCCTGCGTCCTTGTGGCATAAAAATCCAATGTTATCAAATAAAACAAATACCTTTATTAAAAAAAAATGAGATCACACTCTTTAAATAATATATTTGATCCATCACAGTCCAAATAGTTCCCTAAGGCTTTTTCTTTCAGTCATGCATAAGGGACTGCATCTCCAGAATTAGGACTGTTTCACAGTCCTCAATAAACTCAAATGGCTCCCTAGTACCTCTAGGATAAAATACGGCATTTAAATAAATGCACACACCATCCCTATGCACCTGGACCCTCCCTATCTTTCCATTTTGCTTACATGCTACCCCCCCCATCCCTCCACACACTCTGCATTCCAACCATACTGAACTATTTCCTATTTCTCACATTGGATACTCTCACTTCAACTCTCATTCATGAATTCTAGGATCTATTCACAGTGGTCTCCGTGTTGTTCCATCTCCCTTCTTCTTTGCTTGAGCTGTCTCTCAAACTTCGAATCTTCTCCCTATTCACCTCCCCTCCTTAGAATCTCTGCCTTCCTTCGTGACTCCATCTTCTGCAAGAGGTCTCTCTTGAGTCCTTCCACCCTGGGTTTCCTGCCAGCTGCTAGAGGCTTCCCCTCTAAGGTCAGTTCCTATCTATTCTCTATATATCTTGTATTTTTCTATTCATTCCCGTGTTAATTCTCCCTCATTAGAAGGCAACGGACACGATGTTTGTTGGGTTTTTTTGTTTGTTTTGGGAGAGGGGGTTGTGTGTTTTCATTGTCTCCTTAGAACTTTATCACAGTGAGTACTTAATAAATGTTTGTTGACCAACTGATTGAAACTAGCAAGATTAAGTGGCTTGCTCAGAGTCACACAAGGAAGTGAGAGGCAAGGTCAGGATTTATACCTAGTATTTCTGACTCTAAATCAATCAATCAACAAGCATGTATTGAATGTCTTGTATGATCCAGGTAATGAGGGAGTTGCTAGAGATTCAAATAAAAAGATGAAATAGTCCCCCTCCTGAAAGATTATATATTTTATTGAAATGAACCATATACACACATAAAAACATGCAAAAAATATGACACATTGAGGAGTTGAGAGCCTCTGGCAGGATGATGAAAGGTGTCAAATAAGAGGCATTTGACAGAGTTCAAACCCTTGATTTTATCAATGAGTAAATGGGGCCCAAGAGAGGCCTAAGTAATTGGGGAGTGCCATAACCTATATAAGAACTTGATTCTAATTTCCCAGTATCATTCTGCACCTTCTGGTCCACTCCTCCTTCTATTGTCTCTTTATTGGCTATCTCCCATACCTAGAATGCTCTCCATCATCTGTGCCTACAAGCTCCTCTGGCTTCTTTCAAGGCTCAGCTTGAATCCCACTTCCTTCAGATGGCCTTTCGCTGCCCCCTTTGTACAGCATTACCATTCTCTCTTGATTTTCGTTAATTAATTTTGTCTATATATTATTTGTACACAGTGTTTACATGTGGTCTTCTTCATTAGAATGAGGGTAGGGACTATGTTTCACCTGTTTTTATGTCCCCTATGCTTAACCCAATGTTTGGCACATAATAAGCACTTAATAAATTCTTACTGACTAGTCTTAGCTCTCATCACCTCTTGACTGAATCATTGCAAGAATATTATAACTTAACTCTCTCTCCCCACTCCCCAGTCTATGCTGGAAGATGTTTACAGATTATCTTTTCCAAGACACTACTTTTAGAAAATCATTCTTTTGCTGCTCTTAAATGGACAAATGGCTCCTTCTTGCCAGTGTAATAAATTCAAATTTCCATCAGATGCCTTATTTAATGTGGTCATGCCCTCTCCACATACATGATATCAGGGATCCTATACCGTTTAGACTAATTTGCAAGAGTTTTCTCACCATAATCCCTGTGTCACAGGCCAGACTTATCAGTGTTCCTCAATCATTTATTCTGACCCCTGTGCCTCTGTTGTTTCGCCCTGTCATGCCCTTCCTTATCCCCACATATGAAAACCCAGTCTATTCATTAAATCCCCATCAAACTCTATCTTTTTCGTGGAGTTCTTTCCTACTATCATCCCTTTCGTTCCTCCCTTCTCTAAACTTCAGTTGCAGGGAGAATCTAAGCCAGAGGTTCCTTATTTATGCGTCATGGACCTCAGGGAAGTCTGGTGAAATCTCTGAACTCCATCTCAGAATAATGTTTAAAAACATATATGTATATATGTATATATATATATATATACAGAATTGCCAACGAAAACAATCATATTGAAATATTGAAATATAGTTATCACAATATTTTTAAAGAAAATCAATAAAATACATCTTTAAACCTCCTTCCCCCAAATGTCTAGCCATGTCCCTCTAATAAAACATCTGAAACCATAATTTCTATTCTTGCTTCAAATATCTTTGCCACAGAGACTCAGTCAATAAACCAATGATCTGCTTCTCTGCTCAGAAACAATGTTTCCAAAGTACAAAGATGACTGTGCCATCTTAATGAGGCCTCCTTAGGCATCTTGTTTGAAAGGCATAATCAGAACCATGAAAATGCAGTGACTTGTGGTTTCAGGAAACATCAAGATAAGTAATAAAAATTAAATGTGCAGCTTGGACCTTGTACCCCAAGGCACTCTGAGTCACAAAAAATGCATGGAGGTCTTTAAAGAACTTACACTCAGTGCAAAAAAAAAAACATATCAGTACATCAATGAAAAGATAACTATATTAACATATCTCACATAAAACCATGAACTGGCTTTGTGAAAATACTTTGTTTTCTTTTGACAAAATGTTAATACACTAATTTCTCTCTCCAGTGCCATCATGGCATGAGGGTAATTCTGACTTGTACTAGACATTGGCAGAAAATCATTAGCTCTGACAATATTCTTCCAGCAAAGCACTTCTTGGATATCTATTGCCCAAGGGCCAACCTAACTTGAGAGAGGATCGCTACTAGGCTATCATTAGATAATAGTTTTTTTAGCCATATGTTTAAAAAACATGATCCCAAAGTTGTAGAAGGGACACAAAATGCTGGATGACCATTTTTCAGCAATGTTACAGAAAGTATTCATGGTCAGACATGGGTCCAACCAGATGGCCTCCAAAGTCTTGGCTGGCTTTGCAATTTTGTGATTTCTTGAGATGAAAATAGTTGCCAGAGCAGGGATTCAGAGATTATATGTCAATAGCAGACAGAAAGTCAAATATACAGGGAGTTTGGGACCTGACTCAACTAGGAATTCTGAATTCTGATCTTTTAGTTTTCAAATTTTGGTGGACCCTACTGATGAGCCCATGTGATCATGACAAACCTCTTTTGACATAGTAGCACTTATTGACCTAAGGTATATTTTTTTTATAAGTTACTCTTTTTTTTTTAACTTTTTTTGAGGGCAATTGGGTTAAGCGATTTGCCCAAGGTCATGTGGCTAGTAAGTGTTAAGTGTCTGAGGCTGGATTTGAACTCAGGTTCTCCTGACTTCAGGGTAAGTGTTCTATTCACTGTTCCACCTAGCTGGCCCCAAGTGAAGGTCTACTAAACCTAGCAATAGTAATACTCAATGGATACTCATTCCTGACCTATATGAAAAGGAAAATGATAAAGCTATGGTATTATCATAGAATCTCTAAAGTACCTATATACTCATGTATTGGAAGAGGCAGGACTTATCAAAACTGTGAAGGAGGAGAAATTTATCTTTATCGTTGGTAAAATCTCTTCTTTCTGGATTTAGTTTTTCTCATTTGTAAAACAAGAAGCCTGCTTGAGCACTACAGGATTTTTTGACTCTGCATTCTTGTTCTAGACTCATTTCTTGGCAGAGTAGCAGTGTTACATAGTGGTTAGTGTGCCAGATTGAGAGGAAGAAAGACTTGGGCTCATTCTCTTCTTTCATACTTACAATCTGTGAGGCCATGATTGTCTGTTAACCTCTCTCCCCTAGTGTTTCCTCATGGTGCTCTCTGAAATTACCCTCTGAAATTATTGTTCGTATCCATATATATCTCATAGGTGCCTAGCTATTTAAGTGTTGTCTCCTCAGTTAGAACATGACTTCCTTGAGAGTAGGGATTGTTTTGTCTTTTTGTGTGTGTCTCTGGTGCTCAGAACAGTGTCTGCTTCATAATAAGTACTTACCAAATGTCTGTTGACTGACTCCAAACTTGGTGAATAGAGTTATTTACTGCACAGACTTTTTAGGAGGATCAAATGAGACAGTCTATGAAAGCATTTCCAAATCTAAAAGTGCTATATAAAGATCAACAATTTCCGCAGGACCCTTCTGCTCTCCCCATAATTTTCTATCATACGTCTCCCTTTCAGGGAAATTTTCTCCCATTCTTTTTTTCTCAAAATTCCTCATAGAAAATAAAGAAAATATTTAATAGAATATATATATATATATATATGTATATATATATATATATATATATGATACAATTTCAAGAGGGAGAGAGAGCTACAAGTTATTACTATTCTTTCCTCACTGTTATGGTCAAACCCCCTGACCAAGAGTCCAGCTCAGAATTTGAAACATAACATCCAGACACTCACAGTTAGGCCTGATGAAGCACCCACTCCTTGGAATATTCGTATTTTGAAAGAAAACTGAGGGGACAGGGTAAAGTATAATTCAATTGAATTCATCTCTAATGGGGTAATTTCAGAAAATTAAATTATTTAGAATAATTATTTTTTTAAAAATACTTTCCCCAAATCCCTCAAAACACAAAACTATCATATTTATAAAGCTGTCCCAGGGAACTTATGTTACACTGAATCATAGGTATCACAGGATCAATTCATGTTTCTTTCATGTAACAATAATAAAAACTTCCAATAGTACATTGTATAGGTTAGAATTCCAAACTCAGAGAATGACTGACTCTCCAAATTCAGAGAAACTGAAGAGGTCATCTTACTTAACTGGTACCTGAGCAGAAATCCTCCATAAAGAATTTTTAACAAGAGTTAAGTCACCTTTACATGGGGGACCACCAATGAAGGAGAAACCACAATCCTGTGAGGCATCCATTGCCTATTCCATTTTTCCACTATTCTAGTAAATAGGTGGTTTACTTTTGTGATTACTTTTTACATCAAGCTGAATTTTGTCTCTGTTTTATTTCCAGTCCCTGTTCCTAGTTCTACCCTCTGAAGCAAAGCAAAACAATTGTAATCCTTTTTTTTTAAATATGGCACCCAATTCTGTCCTCTCTAATATTATCTTTTATAAATTTGGTGTTTCTTCAGCCGATGTCCATATGGCATGATTTATTTTCGAGGAGGGAAGGAGGCAGGGAGACCAGATCCCACTTTCTTGCACAGGAGATCAGTGCGGTGGCCAATCACAAACCAGATCCAACTAATCTGCTCCATTTCTGACTAGGCCCCTTTTGCCCCTCCATAGGTAGCTTGGTGACCCCTCTTCTCCAGAGTGTTAAACATGCTGGGATTGGATTTAGTAAGAACATCTGATCAGCATCTCAGAACTTCTGAGTTTAAAAGATCTAACAACTTCATCTTTCCTAGTAGCAGAAATTATTGGTGTGGGCAACCACAATTGGCCTATGGTATGCTCTTGAGGGGGTTCATCGCCCTGGTTTCCCTACTTTGGACACTCATTATCTTGCCCATATTCTTCCAAAATATGGGGGCTAGAACTGAATATGTTCCTCCAGAGATGTTCTCCCCAAGAACAGAACTCAAGAGGACCAATGTCTTCTTCATTCTGTATGCTATGACTCTATTAAAGCCAACAAAGATGGAATAAACATTTCCTTCCACCAAATTCTTGTACAAGTTTCTTTCTACCACACTAAGGTAACTGTGTCATCTCCAGTAATGATGTCTGTGTAATGTATGGAAAGTGAGAATCAGTGAGGGGGATTCTCAGTCACAGATAAACAAAATACTAAGATAAAAAGAATGGCTAGTAGATTTCATTTTATTCTCCCTTCACTGATGACTCATAATGAGCTGATAAGCCCATAAAACTTCTAGCTCCTTTTCACATGTGCTGTTGTTTGAGTCTAGATGTGTTTTCTCCACCCTATACTTGTACAATTGACTGTAAATCCAAGTATAAGACTTTATACTTGTCTTATATGTAATCTTCTTTAATTCAGCCCATTGTCCTAGTTTCTCAATGTATCTATCTACACACACACACACACACACACACACACACACCATACAAAACCTATATAGAACTATATACATAAATACATTACCAGGTCAAGTAATCTATGGTGTAATGGTAGAGTGAGGATGTGGATTTAGAAAGATCTGAGTTGGGCACTTGCCTTAGTTACTTGCTATGTGTGTATACATACATTCTCTCTCACATATACACTATATATATATATATATATATATATACACATATATATATGTATGTATGTATGTATTCCTATATAGTATTATACACATAAATTTTAATCATATATAATATTATATATCAAATATAAATATTTCTCCTAGCTTGATGTCATTTACAACTTACACGTGTATCATTTATTCCCATTTATGCCTTCATCCATGATATTGTTTAAAATCTAATAGGTAATATTTCTATAGAGCTTTAAGGTTTGTAAAGTAGTTACATATATTATTTTCTTTGGTACAACTCTGTGAGTTAGGTTCTATTATTATCTTCATTTTGGTGATGAAGATGCTGAGGATGAGAAAAGTTAAGTGATTTGCCCAGGGTCTCATAGCTAGGAATGATCAGATTCAGGATTAGAACTCATGTTTCCCAACTCTGTCTCTGGTACTCTAACCAATATGTCGAAGACAGATCCCTGGGGCTACTCTACTATAGATTTCCCTCCAACTTCACTACTCTTTTGGTCTCCTCATTCTAGTCATTCAGAATCTACCCGAATCCTGATTTGTCTATCATCTGTACAAAGAGAACAAAAGGGATTCTATCAAATACTTAGCTGAAATCCTGAAATTATTTCTAGTGCATGCTCAGATCTGCCCAGCAAATCTAGTAGATCTGACAAACAAGGAAATAGGACTTATATGAATGAATTACAGGGAAGGAAGAATTGCCTTTACTTCCTGCATCCAGGAAGTTACAGGCAGCAGGAGAGAAGTGAGCTCATTAAGAAAGAACAAAGAGGGTAATAACAGAAATCGTAATTCCTACTATTACCATTTCCTCCTACATTAAGGGGTAGAAAACTACCCTATAAAAGTCAGTGTAATGCCATCTGTGCTGTTTCTCTGGCTTCTAGAAATAGTTTAATTGATAGGCTAGCAGGAAACAAGATGAAACTTGATTCTAATTTGCGTTCTGTTCCACCTCAAAAATCTCATCCATGCATGGACCATGCTTTGTATCTAATCTGCAAATTAAAATGTCTCTCCTTTTCATATCATATTCGATTGGATTAATATACTGAACATTTGAATGCCTTGCACCAGTTATGCCCCTACACGGTACATGTATTGTCTTGGTGACAAGTAAATAGTTTGAATATTATCTCAAAGTGTACTCTCTTGGTTCTTAATGTGATTAGACGGGACCTTCAGGTTGTGTACTTCTGATGGAGTTCTGTTAACTGATTTTGTCAGCAGTTTCACAAAGATTGCATTTTTGTAAGAGGAAGAGCATATGTTTTCGAAGGCCTGGTGGACAACGCTACATGTGGAAAGAAATTAACAATATGACAACAGTCCTATAAAACTAAATACAGCTTTGTTTTATAGCATCTCATTCCACAATTCCATTGAAACTGACAGGCCTGAGATCAATACTCCATCAGGGGAGATTGTCTGCTCGTCCTGAGATGGCCCTGGCAGCATTCCACCCCTCAATAACAATACACCACTATTGACCCAGGAACAGAGCAGTGCCTGCCTCACATATTGCCATGTTCCTCCCCAGTAATCTGGACCATCCTGATAGTCACACACTGGCCCAGTTTATTAGATCACCAGGGTGAAAATCTTTTGATAATGCTTTCATAGCTTAAAAATATGCGCCAAGTAATTCAAAACAAGTTTCAAGATGCTTCAATCGGCTCATTTTTGGTGGAGTGCTTATGTCAATTTGCAGCCGTGCTGCAGAGAAATTGAATATTTTGAGTCTTAATTTAAAATGTTCATCTCAAGAGGTTTGAGTCTTCGCTTTCAGGAACAATTGATGTCTTTTTCTTCCCTACAGGCCATTTTCTATTCACTGTGCCAAAGGCAGGAATGCCACCCAAAGGGTATGAGACATCATTTGGCCAAGAATTTTTCAGAGAAATCAGCAGAGACAGGAGAAATAATGAAGGGGTAAAGTGAGCTCTGCATTGTGGTGATTTCTGCCCCCCACTAGAGTAACAGGCAAAATTTCTGCAGCATATGTGCTACCCACCAGTACCCATTCTGGGTTTGTGGGCTTCTGTTATGTTTCCTTCCCCTTATAGCACTTCCTTGTTTGTCTTTTGCAAATATAGCTCAGTGCCACCTGGAGGCAGAAAAACAAAGTCTCTGAAAAGTCTAACCTCTTTAAAACTGGAGTGGGAGGGGGCGTCTCATGGCTCAATGAGTCTCTCCCTTCATTTTAAAAATGAGTAAATGGAGGACCAGGGAAGGAAATGCCTTCTCAAGTTAGGCTCAGAACCTGTGTCTACTTGTCCAGGGTTCATTCCACTAAGTTAGGGTGTCCAAGGTAACTCCAGTAATGCTGAGGGTGGAAGAAAGGGAAGGGGGAAGATAGGAGAAAAGAAAGGGAGTAAATCTTCACACTCTCAGCCACAGTGTGTAGAAAGATATGTTCAGTTATTTCATTTTTGTCTCCATTCTCTCTTCAAAGAGGCTAACAATGTACCCTGTTCTTCCTGAGACACAGAGGGAAACAGTGTGTGTGTGTGTGTGTGTGTGTGTGTGTGTGTGTGTGAGAGAGAGAGAGAGAGAGACAGAGAGAGAGAGACAGAGAGACAGAGAGACAGAGAGACAGACAGAGACAGAGAAAGAGAGAGAGGGAGGGAGACAGAAAGAGAGACAGAGACAGAGACAGAGAGAGAGACAGAGACAGAGAGAAAGAGAGACAGAGAGATAGAGAGAGAGAGAGTCAGAGACAGAGACAGAGACAGAGACAGAGACAGAGAGAGAAGAGACAGAAGACAACAAATGAGTATTGGGGTGATTGTATGTCCTTATACCTATAAACAGAATCATCGGATCAAGAGCTGGAAGACATCTTATATATGACTGGGCTCATTTTCTAGCCAGAGAAACTTACACCTAGAAGAGGGGAAAAGTATAATAAGAGGGAAAGGCTACTTGTTTTGAAGACACAGGACCTGGGTTCAAATCACTTCTCTGATGCATAATACTGATTTGACTTTAAATCGGTCACTTAACAGCCCTGAACCTCATTTATGTCATCTATAAAACAAAGAAGATGAATTAGGTAGCAACTGAAGTCCATTCAAGTTCTATTAAATGACATACCCCCAAAGTTATTCAAATATTAAGAGGTGCAGCTGAGTTTCAAACACAAGAATTCTGAATCTAAATTCAAGACTGGAAAGCAATGTCTCTGTAGACCCATATGACACAGTGGAAGAGCTATTGGCCTTGGAGTCAGAAGACCCTGGGTTCAAGTAATATCTCCAATAGGTGATTTTGAATATCTCATCTGACTTGAAGTCCCAGCTCTCTTATCTGTAAAGTGAGGATAATAATACTCAGATTACTAATTCAAAGGTTTATTTGGAGGAACAAATGGGATAATGGGAAAGAACTACAAAAATATGAGCTGTTCTTTGTTTGGTTATGAAAGGTCAGGAAACAGAAACAAATTTAAATATTAAGAGGAAAGCAGTAAACAAACAACTCCAGAAAGACATAACATCCAACCAAGGTTCATCAGTAATTATATTGCTAAGCCTGCTAAATGGTATAATAATCATTCTGAGCTTTCTGAAATCTTATAATCTTTTATCCAAATTCTGTGTATTCTTTTTAGGGAAGAGACATTTATATAGAAAGAGATTTATATAGTCATCAGTGACAGCCCAAAGTCATGCACACAGTTGGGGAACACCAGAAATATAGCTCCGGGTTTCCTTACTAACAATCTCTTGACCTGTTCTCAGCCTATGTTGGGACACTAAGGGGGATAAGATCTGAAGTCAAAATTGTTGCTCATCAAGGTTTGGCAATTTTATTATTCACCAAGATCCAACTTTCATGAAACCATTTTGAAAGTCAGGCTCAGAAAGACAGGCTCATAAAAACAATGCTTCAGGTCAATGTCAGCTACCTCAGGTGACTTTTTGTTCCCTGGATGGTCAGGAAGAGAAAAAGACTTATACAGGAATATACAGCCCCCAAAGGAACAAGGTTTCCTCTGCTGTCTATGTAGGCCCAACCCACTGGCCTAGGAAGTGCTTTCACGCCCAGCAAGTGCTGGGATATTTATCCTTCCCCCACTTCCCTTTCCCAATTGAGTATCTAGGGAAAATAAAGTGCCCACCTCAAGGGATAAACATAGTAAGAGGTGGGACTGGGATAAACTAAAGAAAGGAATAAGAAGAAAGTGGAAGAGATCACAAGATCATAGATTTAGGACTAGATGGGAGGGACCTTCAAGATCAAGGAATTCAATTCCCGCATTTCCTGTGTGAGGAAATTGAGACCTGGAGAACTTAAATGATTTGCTCAAGATTAAAGTTAGTGAAGAGAAGGGCTGCATTAAAACCTGGGCCTGCTAACTCCAAGCCAAGAATTTTTCCCCTTCTATTAATAAGAATGAGGCAACTGAGAAGAAGACACAGAAGAGAAAACCTCCAGGTCAAGTAAAACAATCTCTGGCAAAGTGGGAAAGTGAGGACTTGAATTCAGGATGACCTGTATTGAGCCTTGTATCAACTACTTGTATGAACTATGACTCTGAACAAGTCACTTGGGGGTTGTTTTTTTAAATAAATTTTAAGATTATTTTTTTTACATGGCCTTGATTTTCCCTTCTATTCTTTCCTGTTCCTGGAAAGACATGCCTTACAGTACCCTCCTTCTTTCCGTTAAAAGAAGAAGACATCTTCCATCTCATGGTGAACTTGGCTTTTACTCCTAGGGAAGACGCTAGAGGTTACCATCCATATCCTGTATCATGTTTCCTGGGGCTGTGAACCAAGAAAGTAAGAAAATTTTCCAAATGGTTCCCTGGGCCCTTATGTTATAGGGGTCTTTGTGATGTGTGTTATAATTCGAGTTGTGTGGGGAGATCTAACCCTCCTTCAGTAAATCATGCCCCCTGAAAACTATCATTAATCCCTGAAATGTCACCATTAAATATTCATTTATTTGAGTTAACAAATGTTCAAGTACTAACACTTCTGAGAGGGGAAGTCCATTTGCTCATTCCCTAAACAAGTGTGGTTTCCTGGAGAAAAGACAATATCCTGTAAGTGATTTTTGAGGAGAAAGAAAGAGAGACAGCTCTGTAATGAAAAGCTTGTTCACCAAGAGCAAGACTAAAAGGAACACTCAACTATTCCCTTTAACTCTATTCTGGAAAAAAGTTGGGTCCTTTCAAAAAATCAATCTGATGATGTTTGAAGAGTGGTAAGGCTTCAAGGTAGGGTTCAGAATCTCAGTGCGAACAAGCCAAGGTCAAGAACACGGTAGAGGAATAGTAGAGTTGGAAAATATAGGATAGGCTCCTAAACCAAAAGCTAGAAATGACCTTTGAAATCCTTGAGGCCAGCTCCCTTATTTTATATATTAGGAAACCAAGGCACAGAGTCACTGAGTGATTTGTCCAGGGTCATATGACTCACAAGTGACTAAGACAGAATTGGAACCCATATCTTTCTGCTTCTACATTCGGTGACAAGGTCACACTTCAGATGAATTCCAAACAAGGCATAACAACATCACATTTGCCTCCAAGAAGAGGTAAATGAAAGGTGAAGGCTGGAGATCAGAATATGCTCAGACTAGATTTATTTTGTTTTAAAAGGATGTCAAGTTAGAGAGAGTCAATTGAGACAAATATCAGTTTACTACTCCCAATTCATCTATGGGCACATGTATTAAGTCTCAGTTTCTTCATGTAGAAAAATGGGTACAATAGCGTGGACTGCATTTCTTATTGTTCAATTGTTTTCAGTCATGTCTGATTCTTTGTGACTTCATTTGGGGTTTTCTTGACAAAGATGCTGCAGCGCTTTGCCATTTCCTTCTCTAGATTGTTTTATAGGTAAGGAAACTGAGGCAAACAGGCTTAAGCGACTTGCCCAGGGTCAAACAGCTAGTAAATATCTGAGACTAGATTTAAACTCAGGTTCTCCTGACTCCAGGCTCAGTGGTGTATCTACTGCCACACCAACCTACACCATGTACTTCACGGTCACCATAAAGATCAAATGAGATTGTGTGTTTGGGATTTGTTCACATCATTTTCATCTACCCCATTTTAGCAGGCATTTTCTCACTAAAAATAGAACACAAATTTGAAAATGCAAAAATTACTCTAAACTGTCACTATGGAAGTACCCAGTCTGCCTCCCGGCACTCCAGGGAAGCTTTTGAAGACTGAAGAGAGCAGGTATAAAATCATATACTTTAAAGTCAAAATTTGGAGAAGGAAAAGCACAGTTCAATTTGGAAAATATATGAATCAGAATATCTTCAAATCCAGACATTTCAACTCTGAACCCTTTTGCCCATTCACAAGAGTAAATATATTCAATTCTATTTACCAATGTAGCCTTACAAAGTCTTTATTAACCTCAATCAGCTACCCATGACTGAAGTCAAAGTGGAGACCCTTAGATTTTTAGTCATCTTTCTTAGCTGGAAAACCTCAAACCAAAACCTCAAAACAAAACCCTAATTAGGAACTACCATCTTGTCATGACATCTATGTAAGGTGACCAACATGATTGTCATTGCTATGTTCTCCTTGCAGGACCCATCTAAACGATGTTGGGGTTAAGAATCTTGAGAGAAGGCAAAAAATGTTACAGTGTAGATGCAACATTTTGGTGGCTATCCAAAATTATTCATTATCCCCAGGCTTCAGGAGAGTGGTTAGGAGATTTTCCTGTCTCTGATAATTGATGGAATAGAAACGACTAGCAAACTAACTCTAGGGAATGTATATCAAAGCATAGAGTGGTATTGAATAAATGAAGTAGAAAGCAGAAAGAGAGAAGGAGGGAGGGAAAGGGAGATAGGGAGAAAAAGAGGAAGAAAGGGGGAGAGAGACAGACAGACAGACATAGAGGAGAAGGAAGAGAAGGAAGAAGAGGAGGAGAAGGAAGAGGAGGAGAAAGAAGAAGAAGAAGAAGAAGAAAAAGAAGAAGAAGAAGAAGAAAAAAAAAAAGAAGAAGAAAAAGAAGAAGAAGAAGAAGAATAGAAGGAGGAAGAGGAGGAGGAAGAGGAGGAGGAGAAGGCAGAAGAGGAAGAGGAGGAGAAGGAGGAAGAGGAGGAGGAAGAGGAGGAAGAAGAAGATGAAGAAGAAGAAATCGCAAAGAGAGAACACAGAAGATACACAGAGAACAAAAGAGACAAAGATACACAGAAAGAGACAGATATAAAGACAGAGATAGACAGAGAGAATGGAGTATACAGACACCATTGAATACCCATGAGCATGAGTCAGTAAGAATCACCAGCAATTCAGTGAAGGCATTTGCTTCTTCCTCAGTTACTTTAGAAGATTTGCTGGAACACAGTCTGGGGAAAGAAATTCAAGAACAGCAAGCTTTTCCAGGAAAAATTTGGGATGTTTTTTCTATCAGTCCTTTGGGAGAAGCAAAAGGAAAGAGCAGATGATATGGTCAAGCTGCCTTATTTGGAGCCTGGGAGCTTGACGGTCACCAGGCAAAGAAAGACATGCCTTCCCTGCTTTATAGGTCATGGAATGGTGCTTGTTATTGGTATAAATCCAGAGACCATTTATCCAAAAAGTGATATGGGGAATGGGCTCCAGGATGGAGCTAACAGAAGATTTGGAGGAATGATTAGGAGGAATCAGACTGAGCTATCTAGTCTCCAGCATATAGCCATTTGAGGCTAGAAGGGGTCTCCATTTTTACAGTGAAGGATTAGACGTTTATCACCTTGGTGAAGGCAGTGGGTCATCTCACATTGGAAGACCTAAGCAATATTTTCCAAGAAAGGATTCAGAAAGGTGAGGTCAAATGAACCCTAATAAATGCCTGAAAATAACAAATGTCTGAACGCACATGCAGCAGAGGAGAGAGACTGCCATAGCCTAAGATCAGACTGAGAGGAAATGAGAGCAATGAAACAGTCTGCTGGTTCCTAAGATGGAGCCACTGAGGGAGAAGGTGACTGAGAAGGTCATATCAAAGAAATGGGCTGAGACAGGCCACTGGGACAAGTCTGAAGCTACTTGGGGCTAGTGGTCATCCATTTAGACAATGAGGAACTGAGGAATGAACAGCAAGACAAATTCAGCAGAATATAGAGATGGAACAACTCTGGACTAAAAAAAGAACATTGCAGACTGGATTGTAGAATCAATGGGGAACAGGCAGCTCTAGGATAAAAAGAAGCAGCTGCAGGAAAAAATGAAGAAAGAGAAAATGACCAAACTACAGTCTGGGGTGA
The DNA here is from genome assembly GCA_028646575.1 of Pseudocheirus occidentalis. NCBI lineage: Eukaryota > Metazoa > Chordata > Mammalia > Diprotodontia > Pseudocheiridae > Pseudocheirus > Pseudocheirus occidentalis. The sequence goes on along the minus strand of CM053599.1, from coordinate 39,342,160 downwards.
CGTGGGTGGAGCAGTAATAAAAGTAAGGGACAAGAGAGAGAGACCCAGCCTCTCAAGGAAAGAAAGGAGCTGAGGCTTAAGTGAATTAAGGATGCAGGAAAAGAGGTTTGTGTGGTGAGCAGAAGTCAGGATTGGACTGGATCCCAGGAAAGAACCAACTGAACATTGAGGGAATGTGGGAAAACTCTCAGATAGACACACCATTAGGACCACTTCTAATATGCAGGAAGGGAACCAGTTTCCTTTCTGCAGCTCCCCTGGTGTCCCTGATGGCCTGCTCCCCTAGGAAGACACAGAGAAGGAGAGGAAAGAGATAATGTTATTAGGACTGAAAAATCCCTGGAAAAGTTAGACAGAGGTGCAGAGAAGGTACAATCATTGGGCAAGTGTCTGAAGTCAATAATTCATTAAATCTCTGCAAGCCACAAAAGAGCATTACTGAGTGACAATGCATAACCTGGCTTCTAGAAGTGTGTGTGTGTGTGTGTGTGTGTGTATTTGTGTGTGGGGGGGTGTGAGTGTGAGTGTGTTTGTGTGTGACAGACAGAAAGTGAGAAACAGAAAGAGAAAAAGATCAAGTCAAGACAGAGACAGAGAGACATAGGGACAAAAAGAGAGAAAAAAAGACAGAGGAAGACAGAGATGGAGAGGGAGAGGGGAACAGTGTGTTTATCAGTCACTAAATGTACTGGGAGGGTATATGTCAGGGGAATTAAAGTAGATTCTGAGAAACTGGGTCCCTTTCCTCCTGGATTTGCCTTCCAATAACTTCTGAGAGAAAAAAAGTCAGTTTGAAAATAGAAGTTCTAGGGGTGGCTAGATGGTGGCAGTGCATTGAGCACTGGCCCTGGAGTCAGGAGGACCTGAGTTCAAATTTGTCCCCAGACACTTAACACTTACTAGCCATGTGACCTTGTCACTTAACCCCAGTTGCCCTGCCTTCCCCCTCCAAAAAGCAAAACAAAAACAAAAATGAAACCAAAAGGTCATGCATACAGTCAGTCAATAAAACATTTTTAAGAAAAGAAGTTCTGGCAGTTAAGTAGTACAGTGGACAGAGCAATAGGCCTGGAGTAAGGAAGATCTAACTTCAAATCCAGGCCAAACATTTCCGAGCTGTGTGACCCTGAACAAGTTGCTTATTCTCTGTTTGCCTTAGTTTCTTCTTCTAAAATGAGAATAATAATAGTGCCTATCACCCAGGGTTGTTATGAGGCCAAATGAAATAATGATAAAGTACTTAGACCAGCATCAGGCCCATAGTAAGCCCCACCTAAATGCCAGCCATTGCTGTTCTTACAGCAACTTAGGCTTCTCGGTCAAGCTGATGAGCAAATGAGTTCCCCTATACAACTTTCAAGGACTCTTTTTTTCCTCTTTCTCCTTTAAAGATTTATTCAAATATGCCTTGCCTGCAGGTGAACAGCTATTTGCAAATCTCTGTGAATGTGCTGGACCTGGCATGGATGTAGTTTTCTTTTTTTTTCCCCTTCCTGGGTTAAATGAGGTGGCCCTCCAAATTAACAGTGCATCTAATTGGGCACAGCGGGAGCCAAGGCTTTTGTCTACCCCTGTCCTCTTCCTGCTTAGCAGACACTAGCCAACAGGGGGCCAGAGTCATTACAAATGCAGAGGTAATGAAAATGAAAACCCCTTCACATTTCTACTTTGCATTTTCAAATGGGGGTCTCTGAAACACAAAGATGAAGATATCACCTGCATTTCACTGTTGTTTGCTTTTTCTCTGGCTGTGTCCTGAAATGATAGAATTATGATAAAATGGAAAGAACTCTGCCTCTAGAGTCAGGGGGTCTAAGTTCAAATCTTGTCTCTGGAGTGACCACTTTAATGCCAAGGGCCTTCCCTTCTTGTCTGTAAACTGAGGGGGTGGACTAGATGGCCCCCAAAGTCCTTTCCAGTTACAAAACCTTAGTCTGTGATCCCATGAAACTGGACACCGCAGAAGTCTTTCTCTAGTAATTGTCTGATACAACCTCCGTTTTACAGACTAGGAAACTGAGACTCAGGGGTTAAGTGGCTTTGCTAGGTTACAAAGCTGCAGTAGAGCTGGTTCTAAATTTCAGCTTTCTCTGTTTCTATTCCAGTGGACTTTCCAGTCAACTATAGGATCTAACCAGATATGGGATTCTTGGCTCTGTGACATCCCCCCCCTTTTTTTTTTTTACCCTGGGCATGTCTTTGATGGGCATGTGAAATGAAGGGGCTGGGAGTTTCGTGACAACTCCATATCCCATGCTCCTGAAAGGTACGTTTATAAGAATGAAATAAAGTAAAATGTTTTGTGATTCTTCTTGTTGTTATATGTCCTCTATTCTTGAAGAGGCCCATGACATCAGGAAAATGATGCCATGACTAGCAAGTGAATGGGATTGGAGTGAGGGAGGACTGTACAAGGTTACCAGTCTCACCTTCTTCCCAGAGCCATCTGGGTACAGTGGCAAGATATAGATCAGGACGACAGATTCAGACAAAAGGGGCTAGGAAAAGTGGAAGGAGAGATCAGTGCTTATCTTGACATGCAAGTAAGCAAAGTTTCCTTTAATCATTATCTTTGCAGGACAGTCATTACCAGCCCAAGTGCCAAGGACAAATGGGGAGCCATCAATTTAATGCCTGCTTCATGGAGCTAACCCTTTTGTTTTGTTTTGTTTTCTCACTCCAATGTAACCTAGTGGTTTTCAAGGTCATGATTACAGATGAGCCCTGTTGTAATGATTTAGGGCTCCTAGTCATGGTGGCTCATAATCAATCAATCAATAAATGTTTATTATGTGTCTACTATATACCATGCACTGTGCTAAGCTCTAGGGATACAAAAGGAGGCAAAGGACAGCCCTTGTCCTCATGGAACTTACAATCTAATTGGGAAGATAACACACAAGCAAATACATGCAAATCAAGCTATAAGTGGGAAACAATTAAAAGAGGGAAAGAATTGGAATTAAGAAAGGTTAGGAAAAGCTTCCTGTAGAAGGAGGGATTTTTGTTGGATCATACAGGAAGCCAGGGAGGTCAGTAGTCACAGTAGGGGGAGAAAGAGCATTCCAGGCTTGGGGACAGACAGAGAAAATGCCTGGAGCCTTGAGATAGAATGTCTTGTGCCTTGAAACAGACAGGAAATTCAGCAAAGTTGCAGGATATAAAATAAACCCACATAAATCCTCAGCATTCCTATATATTTCCAATGAAACCCAA
>CM053599.1:39317310-39338444 GCA_028646575.1 Pseudocheirus occidentalis | reverse complement strand
CAATGCCTCACTGAAGGAGACTAAGTGGGCCCTGAATTTACATAATGAGTACATTTTCCAGATTGATCCAGCCTGTGAAAGAAAACAAAACAGAACAATTTTTAATGCGACTTGGGCACCTTGTGTCCACATCTGCCATAGTTTTGCTTTCCTAACATAATTGATCTTGTTCATGTAGAAAGAACCAACCTAGAGAGCAGATACTCAAGGAATGCCAACTTCAGCCCAGGCCTGCATAGGATAATAGAATCTGAGTTGGTGATTTAGATTACCCTACCATTGTACAGAGTTAGAAAATTATGCCCAGAAAGTACTTGAGATCGTAGATTCTAAACAGAAAAGGATATTACAGTTCATCTAGTCTAATCCTTTTAATTTACAGGAAGAAAACTGAGGCTCAGAAATGTGAAATGACTTGCCCAAGGTTATACAAATAGTCAGTGGCAGAGCTGGGCGTCATTTCTAGTTTCTATGTCTCAGATTCAGGATTTTTGATTTCCAGATCTGCCATGGCACTGTCATAGTTCCTCTGATCCAATAGCTTGAATTCTACCAATAGATCTCAGAGACCAATTATATAGATGTTTAATCCATTTGGCACTGCCACACCCTTTCTATTCTCTATTAAAATCCTCTCTCCTTGATGTGTTGACCTTCCGAAAAGAGAAGGCAGAATTCTCAGTTTACTTTGCCAGTTTGGGTCATCATCACCAGGATTTGGGGTGATTCACAGTGTCTCCTTTTTCACAAAAATAGCAAGGACTTCCTCATCTAGCACTTTGGAAATGGTCTCTTAAAAGTAGACAGACTATGCCATGTCAATCTAGAATGAAAGTTTAAAACAGGGAGGGGCATAACTAGATACATGGTTGTCTGAAAAAGATCAAGGTAATTTAGTGACTTGCTACCTAAATTTGAAGTTTGCATGTGGAAAACTAGTGAAAACGTATTCCATTAACAGAGGAAATAGATTCCAGAGATAAGCAGAAGATTATCAGCCCCTGCTCTGCCTGGTCAGACCATGGCTGATGTTCAAAACTAAGCACCATACTTTTGGGGAAGGCTATTTGCAAATCCAATAGAATGCAGAAGAGAACAACTAAGGTGGAGAAGGGCCTTGAATTCATGCCATGTGAGGAGCAGTTGAAACATTTGGTGTATAGCTTGGGGAAGAGAAAAGTGAGGTGGGGGTATGGTAGCTGTTGTCAAGTATTTGAACAACTGTTAAGTGGAAGAGAGATTAAATTTGTTTCTATTTGGCTCCAGGTGTACAGTTAGGAATGAGGGGCAGAAGTTACCAAAAGGTTAATTCAGATGTATTACAAGGGAACAGTATGTAACAATAGGAGTTCTTGAAAAGTAGAATGGGAGATCTGTGGGAGTTAGTGGGCACCCTCTCACTGGTGACCTTTTTAATTTTTTTTTGCATTTGGGAAGACAGGATAATTGGGGTTAAGTAACTTGTGCAAGGTCACATGACTAGTAAATGTTTAGTGTCTGAGGTCAAATTTGAACTCAGATCCTCCTGACTCCAGGGCTGGTGCTCTATTCACGACACCATCTAGATGCCCTCTCACTGGTGATCTTTAAGCAAAAGTTGGAGACCACTTGTTAGATGCTTTATAGAGGGGATTATTTTCCAGATATTCATTGTACTAGATGTTTATAGAATTGGATTCCAATTCTGACTTGGCAGGATTCTATTAAAAGGCTAGTGATAGTCTGATTATGTGCAATACAGAAATTCCATGCCTGTCCCTCTGTACCTGTCCAGAAAACCCTAATTCCCAGCTTCAGTTCCATTTTCCCTGGAACCATGGAACCTATCAATCATTAATTGTATGTATATATACATACAATAATAATCTTCTACCATGTGCCAGGTAATGAAGCAGTTCCTAGAGGTTTTCTGAGGAAAGCAAAATAGCTCTTGCCCATATGAAGCCACTGATGTTTCAAACTAAACCTGGAGGAAAAAAATTACGAGTCATTTTCTGGTACTAATTAGCCTTTTTTTTCTAAGCAAATCCTCTAGAGGAGGCACACTTACGATGATAGGTGACAGTTGTAAGCTTGAGAAAAATCTAGAAGGCAGCTAATCTACAAAAAGGAGGAATCTTTTTTTTTAAATCACAAAAGTTTCCAGATCTTTCAATATAGGGTTAAATGATGGCTCATACCTTAAAGTCGAACCAAGTTGATGGTCAGATGATTTACCTCTCTAACCTCTCCATTTGCCTCCAATTTGACCTGGAGTGTATCCTTTTATCCTTTCTTAACTTCTGTTGTATTGTTTGGGTGAGAGACGATCACCAGCGTCTTTTCAAATCCAGGTACTATTATTTCTAAGCTTCTACTTGCTCAGTTATCCCTAAGAACACGCTTGTTTTATGGCCCATGAAAGAGATAATATTTGTAATGATGACTGATTTCATTTTGGGGAAATTACAAATGGCCCTTCTCCACAAAATGTCAAAGCTTCTGATCTAACATTCTTTAGAAGTTTAAAATGGGGAATCCAGTTCCCCTAAAAGCAGACACATAGAGTATTGTATATGTTGTTCTAGAAAGACTATGGTATTGGCAGTAGAGCAGTCAATGAAAGCATATTAATTGCTTACTATTAAGTCAGCAAGTATTCATTCAGCCTCTGCTGTTTGCCTCCATTATGCAAAAGGGCAAAAAGCAGTTTTTGCTCTCAATGAGCTGACAGTCTAATAGGAGAAGGAGGAAGAATGGATGGATAGCATATAATCAGCTTTGAGCAAAAAAAATGATACATGCATATAGAATAAACTGGAGATAACTTAGAGGGAAAGAAGATCCTAGAAAGGTTTCTTGTTAAAGGTGAGCTATTTGTTAGCAAGCCAGGATTTGCAGATGAGGAGGCAGATAATTCTAGTCATGGGGAATAGCCAGTGAAAATAAAAAGTTGGGAAACAGAGTGTCTAGCGATAGGAACAAGTAGCATCATCATGTGGAAAGAATAAGGTGTAAGAAGATGGAAAAGTCGAAGGAGCCAGTTGATGCAGAGCTTTAAAAATCAGTCAGAGGATTGTATTTGGTCTTGGAGATGGTAGGGATCCACTGGCATTAGTAAAATAACTAATCATGTCTACCACATATACTTTAAGAAAATCAGTTTGATAGTGAATAGAGAATGGACTGGGATGGGGAGAAAGTTGAGTCAGGAGACCAAATAGTCAGCTATTCCAACAATCCAAACATGAGATGATGTAAATTTGCACTTGGTGGTGGCAGAGGAGAGAAGGTGGTTTATATAAAAAATATTGTGAAGGTAGAGATGATGTCTGGCAGTAGATTGGATATGTGGGATGAGCACAAATGAGGGACTGTGGGAGGATAGTGATGCTGTCAAGTTTAGTAGGAAAAGCAAGAATAAATGAAAGCTTTTGGGAAAAGATAATGATTTTCACATTTGGACATGTTGAGTTTAAAATGCCTATGGGACCCCTCATTTGACATGTCCTTAAGGCAATTGGTGGTATGAGACTGGAGCTCAGTAAAGACATTAACCATATGGATTGATGATAGAGAAGGACTAGAGAGGCCCACTCCCTCTGATTTCTTATCCAATGACCTTTCACCACAACACAAATTGAATACCCCTAGTCTTTAAATAGATATTATAGAATCATAGATTCTGAGCTGTGAGAGATCTTAGAGTCTACCTAATTTAGCTCTGTCATTTTATAGAAGAAGAAGCAAATGCACAGAGAGCTGTATGTGGCTTGTATCCAGCCACATAAGAAGTTGGGAAAAGAGCCAGGAGATGAACCTTGCTTCTCTACATCCAGAACTTTTGCTCATTCAGTTAAACTGCACCCCTTTTAGGGGTGCAAAGGAGATACTGGCTGATACTTGTCCTCTTGATGAGGACCAAAATGACATCACTATCTTAGAGTCAAGTTCCAAGTGTGTCTGACCAGACCAACATGAGCTCAAAATGCTCTACCACAGGTCACGCACAAATAATGCAGGCAAACATTTGGGGGTGGAATCTCTAAATTAGCAAATCTTGCATTTCTTTTGAGCTACTTCAATTCTGCTTTGCTTATAGAGCACAGAATCTTCTCTGATGAGAGCATGCCATGCCAAGCAGTTCTATGCCAGCATCTCCCATGTGACACAATCAGTTCCAAAGTTCTTAAGAGCAACGTTGAGAATGTCCTTGTATCACTTTTTTTTTTTTACCACTGTGTGAGCACTTGCTCTATGTGAGTTCTCCATAAAAGTCTTTTTGGTAAGCTTAGGTTTAGCATTTGAACAATGAGGCCAGTCCATCAGAGTTACACAATCTGCAGTAGAGTTTGAATGCTTGGAAGTTTAGTTCAAGAAGGAACCTCAATGCCTGGTACCTTATCCTGCCAGGTGATCTTCAGAATTTTCCTAAGACAATTCACATGGAAGGGACTCAATTTCCTGGCATGACCCTGGTAGACCATCTAGGTTTCACAGGCATACAACAATGAGGTCAACACAAAGATTCTGTAGAACTTCAGTTTGGAGCTTAGTCTAATACCTCTTCTCTCACATCAGAGGTGCTAGTCTTCCCTGAACACACCTTAAACCTTTAAGGAGCTACTACACTAGTCATGTAAAGGGGAATCACACCTATTATATTCCTGCTTTTGTAGCCTCAGATGAGTAGTATGTGGTATTTTTCAGAACAACAAAAGGAGGGAGAAGCAGTATCCTTTGGGGCTTTGCTTCCTCTCTGCACCAGAGACTCCCATCCATCAGCTTGTCATTGTTGAAGAGCCTGCTGATGGCTTCTGTAGTCAGGGTGAGGATATGTAAATATAATGGAAATCAGTCAGGGTCCACTTTCTCCTACTGAAAAGGGAATTGAATTTCTCAGGCATGTGGGCAAAGTGATGTTTATTAAATGGTAAAAAACAAATACCATAAAGGTGGTGGTATAAAGGGAATGCTGGGCTAATGGTATTTGGGAAGCTACTTCCCCTTTGATGGACACAATTGAGTACCATCTGTGCTTGTGAATGTCTCATCTAATGCTCCATTTTTTTAATGGAATCTCTGTCTTGAGTCTCTGGTTGCCCTTGGCATGACCTGTTCCATTGCAAAAATGTTGAAAGAATTTGAAATTTCTGAGATGGGACACAGAATAGAAAACAATACGGTGAGTACTAAGAGGCTCATTGCCTATTTGTTCATGTCATTGCATGCTGACAAAGATCAATAGTTCCCTTTAAATATGGTACCTGTGGGAACTGGATGCTGCTGGATATGAATAGCTGACTAGTTTGGGTGCTAAGCTGACAGCAAGCAGGAGGGGAATCAATAACCTAGCACCTGGGATTGCTTGAACCTTCTCAATTGCAAGCATGTGACCTGTATCCTAGAACTGCAGATGGGGATGTGAAGGGCTGAGGGGATAATGGAATAAAATTCAAGATGGAGTTCTTGCTTGTTTTCAGACTATGGTCCTTTGGACAAGAAGTCTGTTTGATTTTGTTTTGACTCTGATTGAATTCAATAAATGGGAAATGACCACCTTTACATTTCAACTGATGCTTACTAAGGTTCAGCTGTGGGTCACCGTGCTATGCATGGGACATACAAAGGGATGTGCATACAAGTTAAAGGGAAGATACAGCCTATACACAGATTAGTAGAAGGGAAATTGAAGAGGGAGAAAGTGCTAACTGTTCAGAAAACTGAGGAAGGATTCATGGAAGAAGTAGGATCTGCATTTAGCCTTGAAAGGAGATAAGGATGCTGAGAGTCTGATATGAGATTGGGTGCATTTTCACCATGGGGGACAGTTTTTGTAAAAAGGTGAGAGATAAAGAGACATCTTACTCTTTGTTTTTTTTTCCTGGAATATGGAGTCAGTTAAGGGAAGTAACATAAAATATAGCAGAAAAAGTAGATGGAATCAAAACTGTGAAAGGGTTTAAATGTCAGAATAAGAAGTTTGTATTTTATCCTAGTGACAAGAGGTCACCATAGAAGGTTGTGGAACATGAGAGTGGCCTATTTAGACTTGTGCCTTAGGAAAATTATTTTAGTAGTTCTGTAGAGCATGGATTAGAGAGAGAAGAGACTGAAATAGAGATCAGTGAAGAAGCTATTATAGTCCAGGTTTGAGGTGAGGAGAGCCTTAATCAGGTTGTGGCAATATGAGTAGATAGAAGGGGATAGGACATTTTTAAAATCTGTTGTAACTGTAACATATAGCTGCAGAACAACCTCTAATGAGTTACTCTAAAGTTTTTTTGCATGATTTTGAACACATGAATTTTTTTAAGGAGGATGGGATGTGTTGGATCCTGAGGTTTCAGGACAAAGGTGTGGAGACAGCGTTGATATTACAAGACCAACAATGCATTTGTCCTGAGGGTGCTGGGTAAGGCACAAGTCTCTGGATCAAATCTCATACAAGATTTTCTGTGCAGTTTTCAGTCTCAAATACACTTAACTGAGGATGATGATGATGGTGGTAAAAGAAATAATAGTTTTAATAGTACTTCACAAATGTATTATCCTCACAACAATCCTAAGAGGTAAATATGATTAACCCCATTTTATAGATTAGAAAGCTGAGGTAGACCAACTAAATGACTTGCCCAGGGTCAAGCAGCTGTTGAGTCTCTAAGATGGGATTTGAGTTCAGGTTTTCCTGAATCCAGTTCTAGCAGTCTACTCAATAGCCACCATTCTGGCCATGGATGAGTGCCATTTGATCTATTCATTGAATGAGGTGATAATGTAATTATAGATCTGGAGTTGGAAGGGACCTTAGAGCACATCTTATCTGGACCCCTAATTGTACGAATGGTGAAACTGAGGTCCAGAGAGGTTAAGCAGTTATCTCAAGGTCACCCAGTAAAAAAGAATAGATCTAAGAATAAAACCCAGGTCTTCTCACAACAAATGCAGTTCTATTCCCATTATGCTATGTTGCCTTCTATTTCTTTTAAATAAAAATTTTAACATAATGAAGAATTTACTCTTGAAAAGAGTTCCTTGAGTGAGTTGTACCACCTTCAGAGTTGTTACACAAATGCTAATTAGCTTGTCTTTCAACCATCCCAGAAAAATGGAGAAAGATATATAATTTCTATTTGGAGCTTAAGCCAGCAAGAGGGAAAAACAAACACTTGTTATTCAGTTCTGCTTTTCCAACATTCAATAAATAAATGATTTAAGAATAATTAGATCACAAGTGTCCTCAGCTCTCAACAGATATTTTTGGACTGAGCTATTTCTTCCTTTCTTATCTGGATACCAATATGAGTGACTTTCTGAAAAATCCCAGTCAGATAAGGTAAAATAATGCCCCTTACTACTTACTAAGCTCTATGAGGTATCTCTTGAATTATCCTTTTGGAATCAAAAGGAGTGTATCTCTAAAGGAAGCACGGAATAAGTAAAGTATTCATTTAAGTCTCTTCTTTCTGGACCTTTCGAAGAAACAATCTAAAAATGTAGTTGGGCATACAGGGGGAAGGAAGAGACCATTAGGGTCCAGAGAGAAAATGCATTAAAACAAAATTTCCTTCCAAAATGACTGACATTGCTAAAAGTGTATGAGATGATTATATTAGCAATAATTCTATTAGCCATAATTTTTGAATGTAAAATTGTGTGAGCAACTAGCCACTGAAAGCCCAAAGATGTGCCAAGAGTTCCATAATGGACTATTTTGTTGATCATTATAACAACCCTGATATGTGTCTATGAATGATTTCCTATAAAGTAGATTTAGGAAGAAAGCACTTTAAATTGGTCCGGTTAAGAAAGTGGATTATTTTTCTTGGTAGGAGCTGGAGCAGTCAGATTTGTCACATGTAGTCACTCAGCATATGCCAGTAAGTTTCAACTTCCTTTCAAACACGGAAATGTAGAACTATAACTTCGGATGGGGCTGGGGGAAAGAACTGAAATACTCATAAAAGGCATAATGATGACCACAACATGGAAATTCCCAATGATTTCATTGATCCCCTCTTGCACCTCTTTGAAGACATTAAATATATTTCAGAGTATGTTTTGCAGCCTTGCAAACAATCTGGTTTCAAGTTCTGCCTCCATTAAACCAGTGTTTATCAAAAGTCAGCTAGTTTTCCTCATTTTGCACAGAATTCCTTGATTACAGACTAGCTAGTTAATTGATAAAGATTAATCATAGAGGACGAGAACATCAGAGATCATTGCAAGAAACTTCTTCATTTACTGATATAGAAACTGAGGTCCAGAATGAAGAGATAACTTTCTGAAAATCACACAATATATGCTACTTGTGATTTAGGATTATCATTAGGCAAGGTAAATAATATACGTTCATCCCTTTCTCCTTTCCTGTGAAAGGGAATGGTAAAGTGATAGATGAATCTAGTGCAGAGGGTAATGGTGCCAAAAGTACATAAGATGTTGAGGGATGAAGGTGTGAAGAAATACTGGTGTAATATTTTATACTGAAAAGTAATAGGAGAAAATGTAGCTTTAAACACCACTGGTGAGTCACAGCTCTACATTCCCACCTGTGTGGTGGCCAGTGCCTCCCCAGGAGTTTTACAGTGAAATCCATCATGGTTGCTGCTGGGGTCATGGCTCACTGCCCAGAAGTTCCTCTGCATTTAGGGCAAAGACTCTACTTCAAGGACAATAAATCTGGTAGAACAATCAGAAGAAATTATGTTGCAACAATATGGATTCCTTCTGATTGGGATCCAAACCAGATGCAACACAAATCATACACCATCCTAGAATCAGGCAGAATGGGGGCCTCCATGAGTCATTGAGCACATCTCCAAAAGCAAGATGCAGGAATTGTAGCTCATTGTCAAGAGTTAATAGAAAAGTATCTAGATCCTTACCCTTGCCACAGGCTATAGACGTAATTGGCAAGGACAATATTGCTGTCTCCTCACATCTCCACAAGGTCATTCTGACTGACAGAAGACTCACTTCCACTGAACCTCTGGTGTTGGGCACTGTTGTGGTATCCAACACTGTCACTGGCTTCCAACCCCAACTCACAGAGTTCTAAGTGTGCACCCATGACCTGGAGAAGATAATGGGAATAGTGTTCTTCCCTCATCTGTGTAAAGCAAAAGATGCCATGTACCTTTGTGAGGTGGATACATCAAACTTCTGGACTTGCAGTAGTTCATATGGCACCTGAACAAAAAGAAGATACAGGAAGTATGGCTGGAACAGAAATTGGAGATGGCTATGTCTGAACTGAAGAAGAATGGCATGCAGTCTGATGAGAATCTCATGTGCCTCTACAGAGAGGAGCTAGAGGAGCTCACCTTGTTGGTCCAGCCAGAAGAACAGCAAAGAAAGTCAGGCTGAGGGTCTGTAGAAGGTGTTCCACATGGCCCTTGGATGTTGTGCTTACTGATCCAGGGCAGTATTTTCATCCATCTCACCCTAGTTTCACTGTTGGCGTAGCTTTGCTTTCAAGCAAGGCTGACAGCTGAGTCTGAAGACCAAGCGATTTTATGAAATCCACCACCCTTCTCTAATAGGTCCTTGGAACTGGATTAGCCACAGACAACTGATGAAGTAGGGTGGCGAATCTTCCCATCTTTTTCTTATATAAAGAGAGAGGTTTGCTCTGATACCAAATTTCATGGCCATCCATTGGCCATCCACACTTTTGGAGTGCTGTGTGATTAGGTATTTTAGAATGTTCCCTTCCTAATGTCCTGACCAAGTCCCCTTGGCATCTCATGGCTGAACATATCTTCCCCAAAGCAGCCTGATTTGGGGCCATCATCTCAGTGAGATTCACACCCCTCATCCCCATATCTATTATTTCATTTGCCTCTATTGATTGGCCAGGCAGCCTTCTTCCTTCCAATTTCTGGTGTCTCTTCTTCAGGAGAATGCAAACCTCTGTCTTCATAAATCACCCCCAGAAGCTACCGTTTCCCCTCTGATGTTGGGACACCCCAACTGAGAGAGAAATATGAAAGGTGGCATGTATTATACTTCAACTTGCCTCCGATTCTTCTGAAGTCTTTGACCTAGGGTTTCATGTCTATTTCCATGAGTACTTGGGATCGTGGGTCCTGCCAGGTCAGATCTTTGAAGGATGTGGTTCCTTCCCTTTCAGATGGGTTAAAAAGTACTTCATTCCCTCAGCCATAACCCCAAAGCCTCCCAGTTTGCTGGAAGGAACTATCATAGAAAACTTCCCTAAACCAGTTAGAACTAGTCCCTGTGTTAGGTGAGCATCTGTTTGCCTTCAGTTAGTTGGATGTTCAGGAGCTGACAGGATTTCCCAAATTGCTTCTGGGTGTGCATACACGTAGAAACCACCTGTCTTAGAATTTGACTAGTTTGTGTAAAAGTCCCAAATAGATGTATTCTAAAAGCTATCTGAGAGCAAAGATATGCCCCTAGGGTTTATCTACTTGGGGCAGGTAGGGTAGACTGAAGTGAACTTGTTGCCTGACCCCTTTGGTCATAACAGGCTTAATGATAATTACAGCTTATAGGCATACAGGCCGTTACAGTGACCGAGCACTTTTGGTCAGCAATGCTCTCCTATTCCTTTCTCAGTACAGTCCTTTGAGGGAGGCAGGTGAAGTCTCTGATACATTCAGCACCTGTGGAGTAAGTGGGCTGGTGAATTCTACATGTTTACTAAGTACCTATTATGTGCAGGACAGGTTCTAGGGAGACACAAAGGAGCAATGACGGCTCTCATGTTGAGGAACACCCTGATTAACAAGATGGGGTAGGGACAACCACAAAGGATTCTAATTAAAGTTACAGTGTGATTAGATGCTGAGAAGAGATCACATGATGGTCTAGAAGAGCATAGATTCCCAAAGTGGAGGATATCACCCTCTGGGGAGATCTAGAATGATCCATGGGGCAGTAGTAGCCTTGGGTGCAATTGGCGGGCATTGAATAAAAATCAGAGGGCAGTGGAAGCATAAGAAAAGAATGCTTTGAAAAGCCATTCATTCAGGTTCCTTCTGTTGTGTAACAGAATTAAAGTTGTGGTGATTGCATTATTGTACAAATAAACACACAAAATGCAAGTTATAACCAATCAGCGGTTAAGTCCACTGACAAGTCTTAAGTGAGTGTTGGCAGGCCAGCCTGTTTCACATTGCCAGGAAGTCCAGCATGCATCAACATGAATATATGTGTGTGATGACTGGCTTACAATATGTTACTATATATGTGATGCAATATGTGTTATCTATATTTCAATGCAGGAAAAAAAACAACAAATTTACAATGAATTATTAAATCTAATATATGTCATTTAAATATATCTACGTGTGTATATATATGTGTATGTGTGTGTGTGTGTATATATATATATATATATATATATATATATATATATATATAAAATGCAATTTAAAAAATAGTTAAAGAGAGTAGATTTTCAGGGGGGTGCTGAGTCAAATTTTTTTTTAAAAGCAGGCAGGAGATCAAATAAGTATGGAGACCTCTGGAGGATTGGAAGACAAAGACAGGGAGAGATAGACAGGGGGAGAGGTATCTCCTCTAACTTGGAGCATCAGGGGGGAGGCTTTATGGTAGTGTCCTTCATATCCCTTGAGTCAGACCCTTGAATGTGGGTTTGTATGAAACCCTTTTCTGGATTATAAAAATAAACAGTGAGATACCTTGGGGGCACAACTAGGACTTGTCTAAATGTATCAGACCACTGGACTGTCTTTCTGTGCATGATTCTGGAAGCAATTTCTTTAATGCTTTTATGTGTCTCTCCTGGCTCCTTGAAACGTAGAAGCCTTAAGATAGAATGGGGGTATCTTGATGAACTGAGGCTTTTTTGTGTTCTGGTAAAAAGAATGCATCAAATCCAGGGACAGGAAGACACAGGCCTTCCTTTTGGGCACCCTTGGCTAGTTTGTTCCAGACTTTTTCTCTCTGGTCATCATCTGCTCCTTGCCACTTGCTTTATTTCTCTTAGCCCTCATTTCTTTCCCCTGACTTCCTGCTGGCACCTCTCACTTCTTGGGAAAAATCAGAAGATGGATCCTACTATGACCAGGGGATATGCCCTTTTTCCTTAGGTGGAGTGAGGGGAAATCAGGATGTAGTTTTGGAAGATATTCAAGATGTGAGGACTGACCCATTCTCTTCAATGTCTGTAGCTGAATTGAGATGAGTGGCAAGATAAGTATTTCTGTCTATAAGGAAGAAATTGGATCTCCTTGTTTTTTAATTTTTAAAAATTTTTGAATAAAATAATGTAGGAGAAAAAAATCACCACTAGTAATCTCTAATCTCTCAGTTTACATAGAATGATAGAATTCAAATGTTGAAAAGGTCCCTAACAGCCAATCAATCAACCTACATCTCAAAGAAATCTTTCCTCTAACAGACCTGACAATTGGTTCTCCAACCTAGGTTTGAGGTAGGTCAGTCAATAAACATTTATTAAGTGCTTAATATTTGCTAGGAGGGCATCTAGCTGGCACAGTGAATAGACCACTGGACTGGGAACTAGGAAGATTTCTCTTCCGGAATTCAAATCCAGTCTCTGGCCATTACTAGATGTATGACCCTAGGCAAGTCACTTAACCCTGTTTGTTACAGTCTCTCATCTGTAAAATGAACTGGAAGAGGAAATGGCAAAACCACTACAGTATCTTTGCCAAGAAAACCCCCAAATGGAGTCACAGAGAATTGGACATATCTGAACAGCAACATTAAATATACCAAGAACTGTGCTGGGGGGAAACCCAGCCCATTTCTTTTTTGAATGGTTCTGCTAATTGTAATGAAATTATTCTTGACATCTAGGCTGAATTAGCCTCTTTGCAACTTTTACCCGTCACTCTTAGTTCATTCTCCTTGTGCTAAAGAGACCAAGTCTATTCTCTCCACCAAATGAAAGACTTCCAAATACTTGAAGATGTATTGGATATCTGGCCAAAATACCGAGCCATGGGTGAAACTAGCAGAGTGCTCTAAGGGTGACTTGGAGCTGAATGCCTTTAAGTCAAGGACTGCCCTATAGCAAATCTCAGAATACTTGGAGGCTTTGGGAATTGCATGTGAACGATCAAGCTTTGGTTTGGTTTGGTTTCAAGCATCTTCTCCTTATTTTTTTTCTTAATTTTTTTTTCTGACCCATTCACCATTAATTGTCTTTGATTTGAGGAAAAACAATATTGAGATTATTCAATTGTTCTTATGGGACCATAATATTTATTCTCTTTAGGCATAAATACATTGCAGATTTTCATGTTTATTAATTTTTTATTGTGAAGACTATTGCATTATGCAGGTTATGTGGTGAATACATTTAAATTCATTACTTACACAAATCCCATCAACAATTTTAATGCTGATCTGATTATTTCAATTATTATGTCAGTAAAGATATTAGCAACTTCTTGTTTTTTCAGTTCCAGAAGACAATTCAAGATTATTAGGTAGCTTACCATTTAATATTAAAAGGATCAATGAAGACAAATTGACTTTGAAACTCCTAGAAATTCCAGTCTCTGTTTAAGTGATGGGGTGATGAGCTTTGCCCAGGAGAGGAAAAAAAAGAATGGATATAAGCACTAGTAATATGTATCTTCTTGTAGTCATTAGAATAAGATTTTATAATCATTGGCCATATTTAATGTGACATCAACTGTATGTGTAGTTCTTTAGGGAGAGAAATGGGAGGGGCTAAGTTGTAAGCTCAGTAAAATCAATAACTTAGCCCCTCTCTCTGTATATACATATGCAAATATATTGACATATCGATATCTATAATATATAGATAGGCATTGCAAAGACCAAGTGAAAAAGAACTCTCACAAAAGACCTCCCCAAACCAATACTCCCCCCCCCCCATTTTGCATGTGTCTGCAGTTTTGGAGGCAACTTGGTGGTATAGTAGCTAGAGCATGAGACTTGGACTTAGAACTGAATTCAAATGGTCTCATCAGCACTTACTAGCTGTGTGACCTTGAGCAAGTCATTTAATCTTTCTCAACCTTCTCCATTTATAAAATATATCATATATATGTATATTATAAATTTATATAAATTTTTATAAATAAAAGTTATAAAGATAATTAAAGCAGGGGGCGGCTAGGTGGTGCAGTGAATAGAGCACCGGCCCTGGAGTGAGGAGAACCTGAGTTCAAATCCGGCCTCAGACACTTAACACAAAAAACTAGCCGTGTGACCTTGGGCAAGTCATTTAACCCCAACCTGCCCTCCAAAAAGCAAAAAAAAAAAAAAAAGATAATTAAAGCATCCACCTCAAAGGGTTGTTCTGAAGATGAGATTAATTTAAAAAGGTAAGGTGTTTTGCAATCATTGAAGCACTGTATAAATGCTTCTTCATTGTAGTAATTGTAGTAGTAGGAAATAGTAGCAGAAGTAGCAGTAAAAGTAGTAGTATATACTTCTAGACATAAATAGACTGAGCTTCACTCTTGCTTGTATCTAAATTAACTCAAATATAGACATAGATAATAAGTTTCCCAAGAAATACTTTTAATTGCGTATGGACCGTTGCTCTGGTTCGGTCCTTATCTCCTTGGCAGAAACCTGATTCTCTGCCTTTACACCACATCCCCAGTAGGAGGCGCACCCTCTGCTCTTCAGTCACCCAAGCACTGGATTCTTCTGATGGAGAGAAAACCGTATAAAGAATGGTGCCAGAAAATAAGAACCTTAGAGAATCCCCATTTTCCTCGGGTATAATAACCTGTCTGCTTACCATTTTCTCTCATATCAGTACACTAAAAATGCAAAACAGGCAAGACCACGTTAAGTGAGCAAAATACTGAAATATGCACATAATTGCAGCAAAAAGGTATTTTTAAAAATTTAGAAATGAATTGTCAGGGTCAAAGTGTTTGACAATGTATTCCCTCTATAACTGAGTTTCTTGAGAGCAGGAGCTGCTTTTTACTTTATTGTAGTAAATGTTTTATGTTTCAGTTCAATTATGTCACTCTGGTTTTATGGAAACAGGAAACACACTGGTGGGAGCTCAGGAGCTACAGTATCAAGTAGTATTGTCCTTTTACCAGAGGTATCCCACAGAGTGTTAGAATTGTAACACCACGACACATGTCCCTCTTTAACCTTAGACATGTTAGCATGAATGTAGATTCAGTGAGAGGCAAGTTTAGAAAATGAATGTAGCAGTCCAGAACATCCCTAGCTTATAGAAAGATCTTGGCTACAAAGCTTAGGTTAAGAAAGAACAGTATGAATGAGAAAGGGATAGCCTCAGTAAAATAATATGGGCAGCTAGGCAGTTAGATGGCACAGGGGACAGAGTGCTGAGACTACAGTAAGGAAGATTCATCTTCAGGAATTCAAATCTGGCCTCAGACACTTAGCAGTTGTGTGATCCTGGCCAAATCATATAATCCTATTAGCCTCAGTTTCCTGATCAGTAAAATGAACTGGAGAAAGAAATGACAAACTACTCTCATATCTCTGCCAAGCAAACCCTAAATGGGATCATGAAGTGTTATATGCCTTATAGGTTGTTACAATAGTAGATTTAGAGCTAGAAAGGAATTTATAGATCATCTAGTCCAACCCCCTTATTTTATAGATAACTGAAACCTTGAGGGGTCAAGTGACTTGCCAGAGATCAGAAGGTAGTAAAATGGGAGAAAAAAATACAAAACAGGATTTGAATTCCAGTCTTTCTAATTCCAATCTAGCATTCACTCCACTGTAATGCTCTTCTCCCACTACTTTCTAAATTCTATGAAATCAAAGTTTCTATTATCTCTAAATTTTTCATCTTGTCTAATGATTAGTCTTGCACAAGATAGGTGTTTATTTTTTTTAGTCTAAACTTATTCTCCTGGGTAAAATAAAGACATAAAACACATTCTCCAGTCACCTAACCAAGTCAATTAAATATCTCAGTGAACCACAGAAATATACATACTCGTCTATTCACACACAGGGGAACCAATGACTTCCCAACACTCTAATGCTCTGCTACTGACATGCTTTGTCACAGATTAATTCTCCATCTCTATCATACTAAATAAAAGAGGTGCAGCCATACTCAGTTGTTACAAAGTGGTGATGAACTAGTATCCATAATTACCAGTTGTGAGATCATCTATTATAGGCATTGTGTGCTATTACTGGACCCTGAGGATTGAATTACCTATGGATAAGACTTGGGACCAATGTGCTACTCCCCACACTGTACCATATGTAACTGCTGGATTTTGTCTCTTTGTTAAGTTGATCATACCCTGAGAGATTGGGATCAAATATTTTCTCACTTCTTTTTGAAGAAGGCAAGCCCAGACTAGAAGAGGAAATATGTGGAAAGAGCAGTGTATCCTAATTCAGAGAAGCTTGGATTCAAAAACCCTCCTCTGTGATTTACAACCCATGATCTATGGGAAAGTCACTTCCCCTCTCTGAAATGATTTCCTGCTCTAAACTCTGTAAATCTTTGACCTGGAAATATTGGTCCTATAGGGACTACAGATGTGCAAATTCAGATCAGGCACGGAGAGTTTTATTCTGACTAATATAATAAGACACATGAGTTTATGAATAACCACCTAGGACCCATATCCACCCGAGATCAAACTCTGTGAGCTCCATTCCACACTTATAATTTTTCTCAAGCCACTTATCTAAATTAAAACTTCTATTATCCAACCTAAAGCTCTGCTTTAAGAAGGAGAGTTGATAGCAAGTCAAACTGTCTTTTCTTTGCAGTAGCTTTCCCTGAAGATTTTTAATTTGGAAGAAATTAGTCTGAATGAACATTCAAAACTCTATAATTCAATTCACTGTTTATCCAACCTTGGCAATATCATCAATAGCAATTAATGCCTAGTTTCCTTCTAGGATCTTATATAACTGGAGTCTGGTGTTTGTGCAGATCTGATCAAGGTGATTTGTTGATCCAATTTTCCTAAATGGAGGATCTGGGAAGTTGATTTCCACTAGAGCCATGATGACATTGAAGTGACTTGGACAGACAGTGGAACATATATAGGTTCTCTCTAATTGGTTCTGGTTATTAGGAGAAACCTTCCCCCACCCCCCGCCCCAATTGGCTGTGTAGTCAACATTGTAATCTTCTTGAGAAAAAATTGCTTGGTCAGGTTCGGTGATTTCTCCTTGCTTTATTCAGTCATCTTTGAGTTGTGGGATCTCTAGAGAGACTATGCTATAAAGGGAGAGGTTTGGGGGTGTTTTGCTGCATTAAGGTCACATAGCTTCAAGAAGCAGACCTTGCTTCAGGACCAATTTGTTCCCCCCCACCTTTTCCGTGCAAAAGCAGTGGAACCTCTGACCTTGTGAGTTTTGAAAGGTTGAGATACTTAGCTATATGAACCCCGGAATAAGAGTCTAGACCAGATTTTGTAGCCTGCCTTGTAGATGTCATGAAGATCAAGAACAACTTTCAGGATGGAGATTCTGGAATTGGACAAGTAGAAAATTAGATAAGAACTTGTGAGGCAGACAAGCACCATATGAACCTTAATTTGGGGGGATCACTGACTTTTAGGAACTCAAGATCAGCCCAAGCTTGAGGTGTTGAGGGAAAGTGCTTGTGCCTTGTGTTCTTGCTATATCTGTGAAGTAAATATCCCTTTGTAAAACTAATGTTATGTGGTTGAATGGAAGTGAGATGATGGTATTTGTACCTACCAACAGAGGCAACACAGTTTATGGGAGCTTGAGCTAATGGTAGAGGAGAAGCGCGAAACCTTGAAACTCAGGAGGGCAGCACTGAATCCTAATGGGAAGGAGTAACTGGCCTGATTATCAGAGAATGAGCCAGAAATTATGTACTATATGTAGGAACTCATTCAGGATGCTAGAGTGCCCTTGAAATCTTTGGAAACTCATGTGGTCGACCTTCTGCTCCCTCATTGGAGAATAAGAAAAGCAATTATAGCATGTTATTTTTTCTTGAGTGGGGGAACCATTAAGATTTCCTTAAGAAAGTAGCTGAAGAAGAGAACCAAAGTGACTTAGAACAAAGTTGTTTTTTTTGTAATTTTAAATTTATTTTACTTTATTTTTAATTTGTGGAATAAAACAGGCATTTCAAAACATAATACAATAAAAACATGATTGTACATGAAACTGCGACTCTATTCTTCACAATTTGCTAGTCATTCAAAATATACAATAACATTATCATGTAAGTTTCTTTTTTCCTTCCCTCCCCATGCCCTAGAAATGGCTACCATTAGAAAAAAATAGATATGTGTGTGTATTTGTGAGTATAAACATATATATGTAAAATTATTCCAAACATACATTCTTTTAGGTGAGGCCAACACTGACAGGTTCTTTCTAAATTATTCCGAAGTAAATCCAAGAATCTCTATTTCACATTATGTTTAGACAATTACAACCAGCTATAGAATTTCCAGATATGTCTCAATGTGTTCTGAAGGAAATTGCATAATATATCAGCATGACTCTTCTCAAAGCAGACTCTTTATTCTCATATATGTAGAAGGATTCTAACTGAGGTGTTCTCAGTGTATTTCAGACTCTCCACTACATTTCAAGCGAGAGGTGCTTAGTAATTCTATCCTTCCTCCATTTAGTTTCAACTAGAAGCATAAACATCAATAATTTAGGCCCAATGGGACATGGGACTAGGTTGAAGAAGCCATTGTTTCAGGGGCAAATGTTTTTTATTCTGAACTGACAACCATCACACAAGGTAGCTCCATCTCTTTCTCTGTCTCTCTGTATTGGTCTCTGTCTGCGCTTATATTAGTACCCTACACAGAAGTCAACTTGATTTGGTTATATGATTGACTTGGCATTTGAATGATCATGTTTTCTAATTCCCCATGGAGAACTCTTCTGTTCAGTGCGTTAAAGGAAGGGAGTTGGCAACCTCCAATGAGTTGATGGTCAAAGTTCTGACTGATCTCCTTGATCTCCCTACACAAATATTTTGGGGGATATACGTATGTAAATAAGGGATCAAAGTGGAGGAGAGGAACTGTTCAATAGAACTTAAGCTCTTTGAAAGCAAGAATTGTTTCATTGTTGTCTTTGTTTCTCCCCATATCTTAGCATAAGATCACACATATCAGTTGTTTAATAAAAGTATGTTGCTTGCTTGACTTTGCAATGGTGATGAGAAGAAGCTGACTTTGAAATGAAGTGGGGAGATAATTGGATTGCTTGAATTCATTTTAAAAGATTAATCTATAGGTCAAAAATACTTTTTACCCTGAAAGTTGTTGAAGAAATTCCTTTTCTCACCTTCTTTCATTTTTGTTTTCTTCTTTTTGATGGTGATGAGTTTCCAGGAAGAATGAGGAGGGGTATTATTGTAGCTTATGGATGATTGAGGTTCTAGAGTAACTGTGACATCATTTAAGATTTTTTTCCCATAGAAAGAAGGGTCACAACACAAATTCTGTTTGTCACCACAGCTGCTGCATTGATGCAGATGTTTCCATAGATTGGGTCATCACAAATAGTGCCAGACACAATCTGTTCATTTGCTACACAATCCCCATGGTCATAAATCAGCAGTTAGACAGGTTTTAGCTTTTCTAACTTCCCCCAGAAGGCAACAATTTTGGCAACAAAAAAGCCAAATATCTCATTTAACCTCCAGGTAAATATTAAAACTTTGAAACTGACCCTTCAGTGGGCCATCTGAAGTTCATTTACCTAGGTTTTCTCCTGCCCCAATTTTTCTTCTCCAAATGAAAAATCTAATCACTGGGATTTTTTATATTGGTTGTTGGCCACCCAAAGCATGCTTATGATACTCAGAGAACCCTCACTGGGAAGATGTCACAATTTTCCCCTCCTTGGCCACTAGGAATAGTAAGTACATGCATACCTGGCCAGAGCTTTGCCCTTCCCTTCCTTTCATAATTGAGAATGGGAGAAAGTTGGTTTCAGATAATAGCTATCAGTGGTACAAAAAATATGGGGTCATCTAGATAAAAGAAAATGTTCCTAACCAATGTGTCTTATACTGGTCTTGGTTGTAACATGAAATTCCTAGATTTAAAAATTTTATTTAAAACTTTTATTTAAAGTTTTAAATTTAAAACTTTTATCTCCAATTGGTTGGCTCCTTTGGCTAGGGACTACACAGTCCCTTTTCATAGGCAGTGGCCTGCATTCACAGTTGGAGAACACCAGTTCAAATCCTAGCTCCAGAACTGTGCATTTGCAGAAGTCTGTTTATTTTCTTTGGGGTTGGATTAGGTGACCACTAAGGCTCTCCTAGCTCTAACTCTGCCATCCTGTGACCTCAATATAAGGCTGTATCTGTTCACTGGTCATCTGAGGTTGTTATTGGTCTGGGTAGAACTGACCTTCTACCCCTGCATATAATTTCTGGCATTTCATATCTCCTTGGGTTAAACCAAGATCTCTGGGCCAGACCAAGACAAAGACTGAGTAGATTATAGTAACCAAGGTCAAAACAAATATGTCTTCTGTATGAATGAGTATATGTCCTATATTAACTACTAAATTCTAAAATTGTATCTGCCTGAGGTGAACATGACTTTCATCTTGTTTTTTGATATATTAAATCTATTATACTATTTTGATCTTAAGAATCAACATAGTGATAACTCCAAATCCTAAAAAGGCCTGATATTTTACACCAGGATGCTCTCCCCATGGCATGAGAAAAGAACAGTTTGTAGCTTTGCTATTCTTTTTAAAGGTTTCTGACCCCAGCTTTAAGTGAAGTAGAATCAAGGTTATCTCTGTAAAATACTAAACAAGCAAAGTTCTGGGGCATCACTAGCTTCCCCTTTTCATTTCCCATCGTTATTTCTACTCATTCCTATATACTTACATGTATGTCTAAATAGTAGGCTATATATGCATATGAATACATATCTGAGCATGAGTGTATATGTGTATATAGAAGGTATAGGATGAATTGAATACCAAGGGATGATACTTTAAAAGGCAAAATTCTGAGGTTGGAGAGGACTAGAATAAGAGGAGACAGGAAGAGACAAAATGGGGTTAATTATCCCATATAGAAGAAGCAAGGGATAACCATTACAACTTTACTTTCAATTACTCTCATTGAATTTGGCTTAGGGAAGAAATGGCATAAATGCTAAACTTGGCATCATGCCACACAGGAGAGTAGGGGGCATGGGAAT
>CM053599.1:39290046-39316810 GCA_028646575.1 Pseudocheirus occidentalis | reverse complement strand
GCCGCCATCTTGGCTCCGCCCCCTTGACTTTTTTTAAATGTTCAGTTCTTGATACAAGGACTGAACCTTGGGAAGCAACAATAACAACAAAAGCTTATTGACTTGCCAACTTTGGAAATGAGAGCCTCAAGACATGAGAAAATAATAGCTTTGAGGGATTTACAGTTCCTCCAACTACCAGTAGGTGGCAAACATCTTCCTTCATCCTAGATCTTAACATTACTACTGTCTTAAAGGGAAAGAACTATCTATACCCAGAAATAGAAGTCTTTTGAGATTGTTCTAGCTATGTGTGTGTGTGTGTGTTTGTGTGTGTGTATGTCTGTGTGTGTATTAAATGCATATATACATATGTACACATAGATACATATATGGGCACACATATATTTTTATTTCTAAATATTGCCAAAACATGGCAACAGATAGAGGAATTTTCTTTTAGTTGAGAAGAACTGCATTGAAGTATTGCTTCTGATATGTATAGATATGAAGGTGGCATGCCATTTAACCTCTCACTAGTCCCCAGGCAACATTCAAAGACAAAAATGTTCATCTGCATCGGCAAAAGAATTGTCCAAGCTGGGCATAGTAAAACATCAGAATAGCAGATCTGATTTTACATTCTTTGATTCCAAAGCCAGTTCCTTTTTCCATTGTACCATCCAATGCCCTTCGACCTCTGTCTCATCTATGATTTTATGATCATTACTCACTAACACACTATATGATAACTTCTGAATCCTAAAGAAATTAGAGAAACACATCACATTTCTCCCTTTTGGCATTGACATTTAGTTTTGTACCAGGAAAATTTCATAAAGGTTAGCATATCATTTCTAAAAATGTGTTACTTATTTCCATACCTAAAGATTCTTTCCATTATCAATGCAGCTTCCACATTTTCTCGTGAGTTTTTAACATCTGTTCATATATGTCTCTGAACTTTCTAGTCATATATGTAGAAATAATGAGATATTTAGAGTTATATATTTCTTTCTCTCTCTATATATATATAAAGTTAGATAAATACATCTCTGTCTCCCTAATATTGCACAAGGAGACTAAAATGTGATAGTTTTGTGATCCAGAAGTTTGTTTATATACACATATACATACATGCACACACATATACACCCTGTGAAGTCTCTATCAATTGTGTTCTATTCTGAGCATCATGGTTCAAAGAGTATATTGATGTAATTTATAAAAGAATACATTTGAGTGATGAACGGGTTTGAGTCTATATTATATGAATATTGAGTGGAAGAACCAGTCATTATTAGCCTGGAGAAAAGAAGACTCAGGGAGAACATGGTAGCTGTCTTTTAGTATTTAAAGTACCGTCATGTGCAGGAGAGATTACATTTATTCTGCTTAGTCCCATAGGGCAGAGGGAAGAACAATAGATGGGAGTGGAAACCAAGCCAATTTAAGTTTACTGTCCAAAAATCAATCACAAATTAGAACTACTTGAAAGTGGAGTGAGCGGCTTTGAGAAGTGGTCAGTTTCTCTTCCCTAGACATCTTCAAGCAGAGGTTACATGCCCACTTCCCAGCATGCCAAAGTGAGGAATCCTTTTTTGTATGTATTGGACTCTAAGATGACTGAGGTCCTTTTCTGCTCTCAAATTTTGTCACTCTGTGAAATGTAGCAGTCTCCCTTGTCTTGTTATCTATGACCCAATGCTAACTTGGTTGTCCTTCTGCCAGAATCATACAGTAACAGAAATTCAGAGTTAAAAAGACCGATGAGTCACTGAGCCTAATCCATAAGTGAACAAGAAACTCCTCTGACCTATAGTCTAGAACAAACATTCTTAAACTTTTTTTTTAATGTAATGGGCCTCTTTGGCAATGGAGTGAAGCCTATGGATTCCTTCTCAGATTAAGTCAAAAAAAGAAAATTGAAGGAAATTTCAGTTAGAAATTGATAAAAATGAAGATAGAATTGTTCTTCCATCTAAGTTCACAGTCCCCCTGGAATCCATCTATAAGATTACCTGATTACAAAGGGCCATAGGCTACAAATTCTCGGACTAGAAAATTTCTGTTAAGGGGGTCAATATACCAAATTTTGCACTACATTACAATTTGGACAGCTCTGAATTTTAATGAAGATTTTTTTTTCTTTATGTCTAACTGAAATCAATTTATTTTTTTGCAACTTCCTAGCTTTTTCTCTCTGACCAAAACAAGAAAAAGTCTATTCTTATTACCATGTGACTGTCCTTCAGACACTTGAATTCAATTCTCATGGTTCTCCTAGGCCTTATCTTCTCTTCTCCCAGCTCAACATTCCTAGTTTCTTTCATACATTATTGCATGGCATGACTTTAAAATTTGGCGATAAAAACACAGTTATTTACATGTGGTTGATTGGCCAGAGGACAGCAGAGAGATTTTCTTTCTTGTTTTGGATAACATTTCTATCTTAATGGAGCTTAGGATTTAACCCCCTGGAATGGCACTCAGGACAAACAACAAGAGAGAGCACCAGCAAGAATAATCTCTGCCCCCTAAGATCTTATTCTAGAGCAGAATTTCTTAACATTTGAAGGAATGGAGTCACGGACCCTTCTGGAAGTCTGGGGAAGCCTATGGCCCCTTCTAAGAATAATATTTTAAAAGTATAAAATAGTATATATAGAATCATAAATGAAACAATTATATTCAAGTACAGTTATGAAAATATTTTAAAAGTTCATGGATCCCAAGTTAAGGACGTGTATTCTAGAGGGATACAATATGTATATGGGTAAGTGCCAAGTGTATATAACATAATGCAAGGTAATTTCAAGAAAACACTAGTAAATAGGGAAACAAAGAAAGGTATTGTGTAGGAGGTGTGAGGTATAACTCTCCTGTAAGGAAGCTAGTAATTCTAAGACATAACCATCCAAAGGGAGTACATTGTGTGCACAGGAGAAACATCTGAAAAGAAATTGAATGAGTAGATGGAATCTCCTGTAAGAGGAATGGCTAGTAGGCCAGTACTACTAGGAAAGAGAAGAGGTGAAAGGGAAAAAATTGTGAAATTGGACTGGAAAAGTATGGGGGAACCAAATTGTCACTACTGACCTTAAATTATAGGATGAGAAGAGAAAGCTACTGGAGATGCTTGAATACAGGAGTGGCAGGTTTAGACCTGTTGTAGTGGAATTCATTGGCAGATATACAGACACATTGAAGAGAAAGCAAGGCAACTGAAACTTGAAGATCACTTACATTTTTTTTGTTTTTTTTTTGTTGTTGTTGTTTGTTTTTTTTTTTTTGGAGGGCAGTTGGGGTTAAGTGACTTGCCCAAGGTCACACGGCTAGTTTTTTGTGTGTGTGTGTTAAGTGTCAATCACTTACATTTTAAAAGAAAACTGCAAAGGCTAAGCTTTAAGTTATAAATCTCTAATGGCAGAAATCCAGACAGTGCAACAAGTTGAGATAGTTGGTTATGACTAACCATACTGAATAAAATAATTGCCCTTTCAGCCTATGGATTTAGCCTCAACATATTTCATTTTCCCCCCTGCAAATATTGAGGAAGAGTGACAGAATGTACCTATGAGATTATCTTCTTGCCTGAATGTTTAAATAACTCTCTATTTTCTTTAACAATAATCCCTATAAGATTTCCAGTTTCCTTTGTCCCATAACATATTTTATAGCAGAAATAGTGGCAATTCACTTATATTTCAGGGCCTCATTGAAAACATGTGCTGAAGACAAACAGAAAGAAATGGTTTTTTTGTACTCTCTCTGAATGAAGATTTCTGACAACTCAGAACTTTACTTTCTTTAGAGAAGTATATTTCCTTCATCATCTCTGTCTTTGTTAATTTCCCCTGTGCCCATGTTAAGTGCTTACTATATGCTTGCCGATTGTCCACATTACTGATTGATTATTTTCCCAACTTCATGTTTTTTCTTCATAGATTTTCCATATATAGTAATGAAGGAGATACGGGTCCAGGAGAAGCAAATGTCACTTGAAGCCCTCAGCTTCCAATGCAGGAAGATTCCCTTGCATGTGTTTAATTTTTATTTCTCTCATTTAAGATGTAGTTACTTACCCCAGCCTGATGGATGGATGACACAATGTAATTTATCTCACCATTTCCCCCCTAAGACATATGATTATGAATGAATATATTCACGAGAACCTTTTACTACTTCAGAATTGGCATTTGTAATTATGCAGCAAGAAAAAAATGCAATGTAGGAAAAAAGGGATTTTTACTGTTCTTCCCAGATTACAAAATGTCATCACAGTGTGTTTGGATACAACCCTTCTTAGAATGTGAGCTCAAGTTGCATTTAACTCTTTGTTCATATGATAATCAGGTTCTGTTGCCTTCCAAAAAACAGTCTGTTACTTTAATGTGTACCCTTGCACAAGACTACTGCAATGCCTCCAATTGTTCCTTTTCGGTTATTTTCTAGGTGATTGGATTTTCTGAGTAGCATTAATTAGGCAGAGAACTAATGCATTGTAATTAATAAGTTCAAATCTTTTCTTTATCAGATAGTGAGATCATGCATGATGGGAAATCCCACTCACCCTGGCAAAGACACATAACGAAAGTGAGTGGATCATATAGTAGATATTCCTAAAGAAATAATCAACAACTTCTACCTTTTCAACTTACGTGACATCCTTTTGGATAGGTGGATATGGTGTTTCCTCTTTTCTTTTGTGACTGTGGTCCAAAGATGAATTGCACAGGTTGTTTCAAAATAATTAGAATTCCTTGTGTTCTTCTAAGTCTTAAAAATTAAGTGGGAAATACCACACACCACTTCTAAAGCTGCTTTTACCAACTCATGATGAAGTATTAAGTTCCAGGAACAACCAATGCTTCATATTCCCTGTGGGCAAATTGAAGAAGAATGTACTTAATCGCTGTATGAAAGAGCCAAGGTATTCAATTAAGAAAATTAAACGCAAATTTATTAAGTGATTATTTATTATGTGCAGAGAATGGTGTCAACCAGGCACTGGAGTTATGAAGATAATAAATCAGAAACATTCTTTGTCCCCAAGGAGTTAACAGTCTGTTGTTGTTCCTCCTTTATTCTTGAAGAGGACCAATAGCATCCTGACTTGTCTGTGAATTGGATTTAAGTGAGGCAGAGCTGCACAAAGTTGTCAGCCTCACCTTCTCCTCCAGTCACCTAGAACCTTTGTAAAAGTCAAGACTGTAAAGTATCAAAATGGAATGGGCTACTAAGAGTGGTAATAGCATATTCTTTGGAGGAATAAAAATGGATAGCCATCAAACCAAGAGAATTTATCTATGACACCTCTCTGAAGGCAAGACATGTAAGGCCTCTTCCAGACTTATTTATCTTTTTTGTCTAAGAATATTCAAATATTGTTCTTGATAATCTAGTTTTAATCAGTCCTTTAACCTACTATCTTTACTTATTCCTGTAAATAATTTTGACCACCACTGTGTATCTACTTTCAGTCTTGAATAGTTCTTTCCTTCAAATTTATCTACTCTGTTAGCCAGCCAGTATGCTAAGAAATTTCATTTCGAAAGTATCTGCCATATTATCTTTTTGTCTTTTCCACGCCTAGACCCAAGTTCCCCTACCAAATTCAATAATCAGCTTTGTAACCACATTATAAATAATCTTTAATGTCCTTTATCGTAATAAATTTTAATCTCTTAGCTTCAGGATTTTTTGACCTTTGGGTTAATAAGATTTCCAAGGTATTTAAAATGATTCACCTATTTGACTACTTTATTACCCAATACCTTCTAATTTTTTATTTCCCATAGCAAAAATAATCCCTAGATTTAGCATTCCTTATGGATATTGTCATTTCCATAATAAAGTTCTCTCTCTATCTCAATCACCTTTATTTTTGTAAATTATTTTATGAGTCCACATGACGCCTAGACATCTCCTGATAACTGATTGGGGAATGAAGACTAAATAAAATTGTATTTCCATTTTTTCACTATTTTAATAATATGTATCCAATGCAAGAATTGCAACATTATTGCCAAGAATTTACTGCTTTCAGCCATGCTCCTTCCTGGTGAATGTAATCCACATTTCTATGCCATTTCATCTCATACACACATGCACATTTATACACATGCACACACATATATTTGCACATATATGCATGTACACTTACACACATACATACGTGCATACATTCACATATACATATGCTTGGGGGGGTCTTCTCAGGAGATGTCATTCCTTTTTATTTTTGGTAGTCCATTACAATTAGATATTCTGCAGCTCTTAATTTAAAAAATATTACTAACTTTGCAATCTAGTCACTTGAAAGGAAGGACTATGCCTGATCAATACATACTGTAACAGACCTGTGATCTTTTACGTGTAGATACTTCCTCCAAGGATGTAAATTGCTCCATGTCGTTTAAACCTATGTGTCTCTTGTCCATGCCCTCTCATAAGACACTGTTGGTCACTTTCTCCTCCTGCATACTCTCTCCTCTCTTAGTTTTCATGACATTATTCTTTCTTGGTTCTCCTCCTACCTCTTTGGCAACTTCTCATCCTCTTTTTGTGAATTTTCATCCATGTTATAACCACTAAATATGGTATCCCTCAATACATTTTGTTCTGGGACCCTGCCTCTTTTCCATCTACATTGTTTCATTTGAAGTCGGCATCAACTTCTGTGGGTACGATTATTTTATATTTGCATATTTTCTCCAAACTATTTATCCAGCACTATTCTTTCTCCTGAACTCCATTCTCACAGCAGTCAGTAAGCCAGTCATTTCTTTTGTTACTACTTTCTGCTAGATATTGTTGTGTGTGTGTTTGTGTGTGTGTACGTGCACATGAGAAAGAGACAGAGACAGATAGACAGCTACAGAGAGAAATGTTCTGCTGTCAAAAAGTACATTCTAATGGGGAAGACAACATGAAAATAACCAGGTAAATGGAAGCTATAGAGGTTGACAGTAGTCTTAAAGGGGAAGCCATTAGCAGGCTAGGGCAAGAAGATTGGAAAAAAGGTATCCTGGAGAAAGTGACATTTGAACGGGAGCTTGAAGAAAGCCAATGAGACTAAGAGGCAGAGATCAATACACAGAGTATGTCAGACATGGGACATAGCCCATACAAAGGAGTGGAGGATGGTGGAAAGGTTATGAAGGCAGGAGAGTGGTGTCAAGTTCATTGTAGCTTGAAATAAGTCATGGATTGGTTGAAGCTTTTGACAACTAATATGTACCACACTTAAGAATTGAGTTTGATATCTCAGCACTTAGTATTGACATTGCCTAATCTTTTTATTAAACCTCTGTTGACAGCTCAACTTTTTCGAAATCCTTTGCACGGAGAGTAAGCCTTACAATTCTAAACCTTTATCTGTCCTGTATGGCTGGAGGAGTGACTTTACATTAGTCTGAGGGAGGAGTATTTTCCCAGAACACACAGGTTAGATGGAAGGGTGTGTTGCTCTAGGTCTCAGTTTTCTCATCTCTAAAATAGGGAGCTGGGTAAGATAAATCTCTAAGGTCCCTTCCAGCTCCTAGAATTTGTGAAACTCTTGCAATGTGAACAAGAGAATGTGGAAATGGATGGGGAAAGTGGGCAGCTTCCCAGCCTCTCTGAGTCAGAGATCCTCACAGTTTGCCTGTTTTATTTTGTTGAAATAAAGATTTCAAAACATAAGATGAATTTATATTCTGAGGACATGAAATTTCTCTGGTTTGAGATCTCTTTCTCTCTCTCTCTCTCTCTCTCTCTCTCTCTCTCTCTCTCTCTCTCTCTCTCTCTCTCTCTCTCTGTCCCTCTCTTCCTCCCTTTCTCCCTCCTTCTGTCCTCTATTTATACCCTATACCTTAAAGCAGTTTCCTAAGGTTCAGAGAGGTTTAATGCCTTTGACTACATGGGTAATATAGATAATATAGATCAGAAATAAGATTTGAACCTGGGTCTTTCTGACTCCATATTGAAGATTCTGTCTATCCACTACTACACCTTTCTGTCACACTCATATTTTTTTTTTTGTCAATACAGACTCATTCAGCACATTCGCATGTGTTCTTTGAATTATCACCTTCTGGGATTATTCTTGTTTTTGTTCCCCTCCACTGATGATGGTAACTGAGTGTTGGTTGTATCTTCCTTAATGAGATCTTGCTTTCCATCTAATTAGATATGCTTTTTTTCGTGCCTTACGTGATGAACTAATTATCTTAGTTTCCATGTCAGGAAATGTTATTTCTTTGAAACAAAACAATTAGAAATTTCAATAACAACAAATGGGATGTCCATAAACCAGTTAGGCCCAAATAAAAACACCAAGTTATCCATCCATGTTGCATCTGAAAGAACATGGCTTGAGAAGCTGGTAGATAATAGTTTTTGGAAGAGATTAGATCTTGGCAAAAAAAAGAGGGAGAAAACTCTTGGGATAATGAATTGCTTTGAAAAGGGGGTGAGGGGACTGTTTTGCCAGTCTTTCTTTCATCCTGCAGTAATATGTCTGTGTCAGGCGCCTTCATTCAAATCATAAAAAAGCCATTTGCAAGTTAAGCAGAATGTTTAATAGACAATACCCAAGGGGGAGAAAAAATATTGTTTTTTTATAAATAAATTGTGCTGTCTGGCTAGCATCACTGTGGTAAGAATAGTTTAGGATATTTCTCAGGCCACTCTTTTCAAAACAAAAACTGGTAGCTGTTCCTTCTTTCCTATTTAATTTGTTAAGGACATGCATTACTGCAATGTTTCTTACGGCTTTTTTTTTTTACCATGCCCACCTGAGCATAGCAAGCCAAAGAGGAAAGAATGAAAGCGTACTTTGGAAATAATATTTCTACCTCATCATCCAGCCCTACTTTCTGGAATCCTGCCTTATAATACTAATCCTTTGTCTCTTACTTTTAAAAATTTAATTTAGTCGAGTCAATTGAATCTGTATGTTAGTAACTGGTTCTTGTAGGGTCATAGTAATGTGAGACATGGAGCAGTATACTGTGTGAATGAGAACCAGAGAAGATGGATAAACAGTGAATTACAGTTGAAACCAATCATACCCTCTGACATCCCATTATTTGACCTGACAGTGCTGTGATTTCCCTTACTTTGATTAGCACAGCTGGAATGAATGGTGTAAGAAATGCCCCCAGTCCTTTGGAAAGCAAATCTATTAAGTTCTAGGACTAAAGACCAAGCTGTTTTGATGGGTGAATCAATGGGTACATAGTCAAATAATGACTGTGTCGGGGTTGCTAGGTGGCACAGTGAATAGAGCACCGGCCCAGGAGTCAGGAGGACATGAGTTCAAATCTGGCCTCAGACACTTAACACAAAAACTAGCCTTGTGACCGTGGGCAAGTCACTTAACCCCAACTGCCCTCCAAAAAGCAAAAAGTAAAAAAAAAAATGACTGTGTCCAGATAAGAACTCCATCACCAAAATTCCATGACACAAGTACTATAAAGATGACCACCTTGAAGATGACAAAACTAAAGAATAATGAATTGACTTGCCGAGAGTTAGTGAGTTTCTGAGGCAGGATTCAAATGGAGATCTCATTTTGAGTCCAGAGTTCTATTCAGTGCACCACACTGACACCACTGCTATGAAAAATGTTCTGATCTTCTTTGTTGGTATTGACCTTCCTTGATGAAAAAGAGAATGATTTTGATCTAAAGATGATTCAGTCACAGCCATTAGTATTTAGAGGAATGAGACACTTTGATAGACTGAATTTCAGAAGAGAGGTTTCTAAATGTTGATGATGGAGGGAGGATTTTGAAGTAGAAATGGGGATCAAGAATCATATTCTTTGGGGCAGCTAGGTGGCACAGTGAATAGAGAACCAGCCCTGAAGTCAGGAGGACCTGAGTTCAAATTTGGCCTCAGACATTTAACACCTACTAGCCGTGTGACCTTGGGCAAGTCACTTAACCCCAATTACCCTGCTCTCCCCCCTCCCAAAAAACAAACAAAAGGAATCATATTCTTCTTCCTGTCCCACTCTGTTGAAATTGGATATTAAGTTAAGACACACCACGCATTCTAAAGGTGAGACGAGGATTTCAGTGTCCTCTGTGGGAAGTAATGTTTTCATGATTATAAGAAGATAAAAGGAGTAGGGAAGGAAGATGTGTGACATTGTTAACAAAATTGGGGTTTCATAGGGTATAAGGAGATTGTGGAGAAATATTAAAGGGATAGGAAGCTTAAGGCTATACATGGATGGAGATAAAACATAGGACCAGGGTAAGATAGCCAGTTAAAAGGAACTTCTGCCTTGGCGGTTTATAACAAAATCATGTAGGTTCTGAGCTGTTTCATAGAACAGTATATTGTTTTAATTCTTAAGCATGTTTCAACAGGGGACTCCTGAGACTGGTACAGATTAGACTAGATCAACTGTGAAATCCATTTTAACTTTGAAATTCTATGAATCTGCAGAGTAGTAGATACTTAGGATAGGTATGGTCAAGTTTGAAGATAGAAGAATTCATCTCGATTGCTCTTTTCCCTATATACTCAAGTCATGGCCGTGCTATTCCCCATTGCTAGCCCACTGCCTCTTGTTAGCCTGAATCATTTCAAATATTTTTGGCTTATCTTGCTTGTTGTCTTCTAGGAGCATATGCTCACCATTATTCTGCAAGTAACTGGAGTTGTCATGTAATATTTTAAGCCATGTTTTCATGGGAAAAAATGTACTGGGGAATCCCAAGCACTCAGATTGAGAGCTGAAAGGGAACCCGGAGTTTATCAAATGTAATTGCCTCATTTTAAATAAGGACTTAATGGCCAGAGAAGATAAATGACTTACCAAAGGTCATGGGAAAGACATTTCAGGGCTAAAATTCCCAGCCACATCTTCTGAGTCCAAATCCCATGACTCCCAATTTGCACTGCCCCATGCTGCCTCTCAGTGCCATCATGAATACATGAGAAGTCACCTGAAATGAGAGTCTACCTTTCTAATACATGTCATGGGAAAAAGCTGTACTCCTCCTTATAGCTTGAAGATGAGAAATATTTAAGTACTCTTGGTTCTCTTGGCCGTACTTTCACCTTGAAGTTGTACTTCAATATTCCACACTCCTGGGATTCATCTGTCTTTGTTGCTAGGTTTGGTTTCTTTGTTTTGATTCTTCCCTCTTCTTTTTCTCTGCTATTTGTACAGCAGATGGTGTGAACATCTTCCCATTTATTTTCAGGATTAATGAAAAAAGCTTGGTCAGTCAGCCAGCTTCTTTATTAACATACCTTATGGCTCCCAGACCTGATGAAGGAATGGAATTGACTCAGAATTATTTAACTTGGAGTTTCCTTAGGAAAAAAAAAAATCAGAATGAAACTTACCTACTCTTTGAATTGGTCTCTTCATCTGCTGTGTCTCTGCCTAAGCACACAATTTATCAAGGTAAAGGAGCTTAGAGACCATATTGGTGAGTGGTCACCTGCCATTCTGCTAGGTGATTTATTTATAATATCATTTGTATAGACTAACTACAATCATTGAGCTCTCCCAGTGGACCATTTATCCTTTGTTAGCCTATGTCAGATCGACTTCAGTGATCAATTTAATTCCTTTAACATTTTTTATATTCAAGGTACTAGGCTAAATGAAACAGCACCTGACTTCAAGTAACTTAAATTCTATCAAGAAGACAGATGCAGACAGGTAAATAAATACTGAGCAACATTTCTTTGGGGGTAACAGTAATGGGAATCTGAAGCTCTTTCCTGCCCCTAGCCCCTTTGCTTAAGTGGCTCCAAGAATGTTCCCCGATTTGGTGGTCACATGGAGCCCATGGCTAGAGGCTTGTTTTTGTGGGAATGGCCACACCTTGTTACTTTGTAATTGGGCAGTGGGTCAAGAGGACTAACCCAGGAGAAGCCTATATATACACCCTGATGTGAGGCTTTGCTTTGGGGCGCACTTTGAGAAGAGTTGTGTGATTTGGCCAGATGAGACTCTGGGAAGCCGTTGAGCCCCCCAGCTTTGAAAAACCCAGATGTTGGTGCTTCCCTCTCTGGTAACTTGAGTAGATAATGGATGTGATAGTCAGATGGCTGGAAGCCCATCTGCTGATCTGTTTCTGGGTCTGCTTGTAACTTGTGTTTTAACTTGTGCTTGTAATACCTGGAGTTCAGGGTGCTGACTTTTTCCTCTGAACTAGGTAAATGATATGTTTGTTTGATTAAAGAAAGATTGTTAACCCATTTGGAGTTGCTTTCCTTTAGTAAAGCAGATCTAAGACCTGTGCTAGCAGCTGCCCTGGGTATGT
The DNA here is from genome assembly GCA_028646575.1 of Pseudocheirus occidentalis. Taxonomy (NCBI): domain Eukaryota; kingdom Metazoa; phylum Chordata; class Mammalia; order Diprotodontia; family Pseudocheiridae; genus Pseudocheirus; species Pseudocheirus occidentalis. Next base: position 39,304,550 of record CM053599.1, on the reverse strand, counting down.
TAGGGTGCTTGCTGATACAGTAACACTACCAACTGAGAGGGATTAGAAAAGGCCTCTTCACTATTGGCAGCATGACACCAGGGGAATGCAGAGTATAGGATGCTGTGATTGAAAGATGCCTGTGCTCATTGTGAGCTTAGGATACATCTGCTTGCAGTTTTCCCCTGGGGTCAGCATAGTTTTAACTGAACTTAAACTGAAAACTTGACTATAGGCCCCCTACTAGTGATAACTAATCATTGTTTTCTGCTGGGCAAAATACCAGTATGCAATGGCTCAGAGCATAATACAGGGAGATCCAAATCAGATGGCTCCTTTCATCCTATGTTGAAATGACAGAAGGGATTGATGTACAATGGGGTATTTCCATGTCTTTGTTCTCTAGGCAAGATAATACCTGGGAATTATTACTTTTCAGTGTAGCATCATGGATAAGGTCCTCGACTTTAAGTCAGTAATATTTGGATTTGAATCCTGCCTCATAGACTAATTAAATGGATGATTTTAAAAAAAACTCAGGCTCTATGAACCCCTACAAATATTATTGTAACATGTGCCATTGATTCATCCATTCACTCATTTAAGAAACTTTCATAATCATCTACTATTTGTAGTACTATGGTGAGTGTTGGGAATAAAAATATGAACAAGGAAAGTCTCTGCCCTCACAGATATATTCATTGTTTTGTATTGGGTATTCCTTGATGTACCATGGATCATAATCTGTGTTAGAGAAAAAAAGAATGAGAAAATTTATGGTACTGTATCTTGATTATGATCTTCTTCTGAAGGATAAACTGTAATAAAATATCTGTGTTCTCCCTGTAGGTGTGAGTATGTGAAAGTTTTGACAGACTCTCTTTGCCTGTAATTACCTGAGGGACCTTGTGGAAGTCATACCCATCTCTTAACTCCCATTTTCTCACCTGTGAAATGAGAAAGTAAGGCCAGATGACCCTTCCAGTTATAGATCCATTTTAAATGAATTGAATACCACATAATTTAAGCATCCAATTGGGATCAAATCCATTTATATTCACTCATCAAGCACCAGTGTCTCGAACACTGGCAAACAAACAATTCACCTAGAAAAAAACTAAGTGTTAATTAGGTTCTCGTTATTTAACTTCCTAATTGTTTTTCCTCATTGTGGACACAAGGTAATGACATATGGATTAATAATTTAAATTGGTCTTTTAAGTTTTGTGAGCCATTAAAATTAAAAAAAAACAACAAAACATTGGAATGGGAATGGGAGGCATCTTTCTGAAGCCCAAGTTTTGAAAGTAGTTTTGTTGTTTAATACTAAGCAACACCTTTGATAGGGGCAACTAGGTGGTGCAGAAAAGTGCTAGGCCTAGAGTCAGAAAGACTCATCTTCCCTGATTTATTACCTCCCTTACTAGCTCTGTAACCCTGGGCAAGTCACTTAACCTTGTTTGCCTCAGTTTCCTCATCTGTAAAATGAGCTGGAGAGGACATGGCAAACCAGGCAAGTATCTTTGCCAAGAAAACAATAAATGGAGTCACAAAGAGTTGGACATCATTGAAACAACTAAATAACAATGAACAGCCTTTGATAAATCATAACATCCCTACAGACCTCAGTATCCCGATCTTTTAAAATAAAAGGGTTGTGGTAGATGACCTCTAAAACATTCTCCAGCTGCAAGATTTCACATCTGTGAATAGCAGAACCAGATTTTTCCCAAGTCCATGCACTTCTTAGTACATCCATAAGAGTACTTTAATAAGGATAATTTGAATATATTAAACTATGCTAGATATTCATCACAGCTTTCTGCTTTTTTTATCAAAAGCACTAAAGAGTTGAGACTAGAAGGTGGAGTAAAGTGTGAGATTCCATGATAATTACTCACAGCAAAGATTATAGGAGTATCTTATTAAGTGTATGATGATCTGACATTGTTTCAATGGGTTAAAAGGGAAGGAATAAGAGAGGGAGGGAGCAAGGGAGGAGGAAGAGAGGAAGGAATGAAGGAATGAAGAAAGAAAGCAAGGAAGGGAGGAAGGAAGGAAAGAAGAAAGGAAGGAAGGAAGGAAGAAAAGACAGATGGGAAGGAACAATGAAGAACAATAGATTGAATGTTTAGTATATGCTTCCAGTGTGTCAGTGTGGTATAACTCTGGGGATAACAATACAAGTAGAAAAAAAACCCACTCCTTTGAAGCAGCTGATGTTCCATTTGGGGTAGGTGATGCATATAGGAAACATTGAAGCAAAGGAGGGAGGGAAAGTAGGACTCTCATGTAGGAAAATCTGCAGGTAAGGAAAAATCTAGAGAGATAGTGTAGAAATGAGTGACTGTTTCTGAGGTCCCTTCAGTTCTAAGAGTCTATTCTTAGCCTATGAGGAAGTGAGCATAATGCTGAATGGGTGAGAGACATCAAAACCTCCTACCTTACTTTGGGTAAGGAACTTAACCACTCTGGGACTCACTTCCCTCATCTTGGAAAATGGTATCATTGGTATAGAACCCCTTAATAAAAAGATTTGTTCTGTGGTTTGGATTCAGTCAAAGGGCCACATATAAGTACCTAGAGGGCCACAGGTGGCCGTGAGACTGCACCCTTGGCTGGATAGCAGCCTGGGTTCTGTCATCTCTAGATCTAGGGATAATGACTCCCTCCCCACTTCTTTCCTTTCTTACTTCTTCTGCCCTCCTTTCTCCCTGCTCTCTCTGCCTTTATGTATTCCTGTCTCTGTCTCTTGTCTATTTCTGTTTCTTCCTATCTGTCTGTCCCTCTCTGTCTCTGTCTGTCTCTTATCTCTCTCTCTCCCTCCCTCCTCTCTCCCATTGTGACTTGTTAAATTTTTCATGCTTCTTTGCATGGCTGAATCAATGGCAAGATACCTCAGCAAAAAAGATTCCAGATTAAGCCAGAGGATTTGCTATTTCCCCTGACTTAAAGCCCTTGAAATACTTTCTGTTTCTTTTGAGGGTTGGTCTTATTTTATTTTCTGTCTTAACCTAATCTACATCTTCCCTACAGAATGTGTAGGGAATCCAATGGCTCTGAAATGACAAAAAGGTATACAAAAATGTGTTTGCAGCTAAGCCAAAATAAGTAAATAAAAAAAGAGTGCCACTGAGAAACAAAAATGTTGTGGGGGGGGGGAAAGAAAAAGAAAAATGCAAATTATGAAGCTCATTCCTTTTGTATAATGTCTTGAATGTATCCATTTTCTCAAAATATATCCTCTGCATTAGGCTGGTTATAGATGTCACTGTGATTACTGCTGATGAATGTGACCATGCCCAGGCTTAATGAAAGGATGATTACTTGTATGACATAAGGAATATCAAAGCTCAGTAATGAAGGCCAACCAATTGAGATTCACCATGTGACACTCCTGTTGGCCATTAACCTTTCAAGCAATAATATTAATGATGCTTCTGAATCAGCCAAACCTGAATATGTATTTAAAAAGAGGATATTCAGAGCTTTTACTTTAATATAAAGTAGAATGAGCCCATGGTAGAAATTTATAAAAAATATTTAACAATCTAGACTTCTCCATTTCTGCCCATGGTCATAGTGTTGTTGATGATAACCTTGAGCAAAATACTTGTCCTCTCTTGGTCTTGGTTTCTCAATCTGTAATTTCGAAAATTTGGACCACATGATCTCTATGTACCCTTTTAGCTCGAATTGGCTATGATTCTATGACTGTAATTATTTTCAGAAGAATATTTTTTTCTCCTTTGGTTCAAAGTACATCCTTAGGAATTGATAATAGTGCAAGATCTGTAAGCTCCTTAAGAGCAGAGACTTCCTCTCCTCTGTGCATCCCCAGCACTTAGCCCTGTGTCTGGCATGTAGCAGGCACTTAATCAATGCATATTGATTTATTTGAATAAATAGCCCATATATATGTATATAAAATGTGTGTATATGTGCATGTTCATGCATGTGTATATATGTATATATATATATACGTGCATATATTGTTTTCAGAGTTTGTAAAGTACTTTACATAATAGACTTTGAGTCTCCTGACAGCTCTATGAGGTGGGTATACCAGATATTATTAGCCTAATTTTACAGAGAAGGAAACCATGGCTTAGAGAGGTTATTAAAAGAACATCATATTCAAATTTCACCTATGATGTTTATGATCCATGTGACCAGGACAGACAGCACCTTCCCATTCCTCAGAGTTTTTATCAGTAAAATGAGGGACCTGAACCTGATTGAGGTCCCTGCTTTTTCCACACGTATCCATTGCTAGCTAGCCGGTGTCCTAATTCCAAGTGCAGAGAACACTGATCACTGTTTCTTAGTTACTTAGAAACAAATTAATTAAGACTTGAAAGGAGAGAGAGACAGACAGAGACAGAGTGAGACAGAGACAGAGAGACAGAGAGAGACAGAAGGAGCGAGATAAACAGAAAGAACAAGATAGAGACAGAGACAGACAGAAACAGAGAGACATAGAGAAAGACAAAAAGAGACAGAGACACAAAGAGAGAGAAATCCACACCAAAAGAGATAGAGATCAACAAAGCCAGAGAGGCAGAGATTGACAGTGGCAGAGAGATACAAACAAAGAGTTTCCCTAAAAATTAATTTGTTGCTCAGTAAGTATTTATTGAACTCACATTGTGTACCTAGCTCTGTGCTAGCTACTGTGCTGAGGATACAAGAGACAAAAGATGGTCTTTATTCCCTAGGTGCTTATCGTCTAGTTTGGGAGGCAAGCTTTGGCTACATACTTTATTTGAGAGGGAGCTTTGATTTCATCTTCATAGCTGTGGGAACCTTGTCCTAGATAAATCCCAGATTGTAGCTTGGGGCACAAAGATATAACATAATTTTCTCCCATCACATAGTGAGTTTCATATATGGGATTTGAACCTAGGTCTTTTTGAACTCCAGGTCTAACACTTTACCCAATAAACCAGTTTGCTTCTGTGATTTGTTGTTGTTTGTCCTCATTCTCGAAGAGGACTATGACATCAGAAAGGTGATGCCACAACTTGCAAGTGAATTAGATTTAAGTGAGTGAGGGCTGTGCAAAGTCACCAACCTCACTTTCTCCTCCAGAGCTCTAGATCAAGACAACTGGAGATGGGCCCCCATTAGAATGTTTGTATATAGGAAGAAAGACTTCCTTTTGAAAATTGGGTTTATCAAAACTATAAGGAAACTTCATAGATGTGTACATGGTTCCAGGGCAGCCATATGTGGGATATGTCTTCCATTCCTTTATAAGTCCTCGGCATGGCCTGGCATTTGGTCAAACATACAGAGTAAGTGTTCAAGTAACTTTGTTGACTGAATCCTACCTACTCAGTCTTAATTTGTCAAAGGGGGGCATAAATCTTCATTCAACTTTCCAAGACCTCTTCAAAAGTGAAAGAACTTTTCATACTTACCTTCATCAGTAATAATCTAATTGCCATTTTCCAAATCAAAATAGAAGATGAGATCAGTCAGTTTCCACAATAAGCAGTATCTCTGAATGGCCTGTACCGTCTACCTGCTGAATACAGAGACACAAGCTAGCATCTGTGTCTTAAGTCACCAACGTACCCCAGAAAGCAACATGACCTTTTTTTTCTGAAGCAGCTAGAAGACTATACAGATGGGACACGGCGCATAGTAAGGGCTTAGTAAACATTTGTTGATTGGTTGACGTGACCACTTAGACATTCTTTAATTGCTCCAGCCAAGGCCATATGTCACAACAGAGCTCAGCACCAAAATCCATGTTAAACCAAATGTATCATTAATGCATCAATTCGTTGATAGGTAAAGGATATAGCCGATGATTGGGGGAGGGGCAAGACACTTTTTAAGTTTCCTAGCTGTTAATCCAAAGGTTGTTGACACAAATTAGATTCCGAAACTTCCTTTTAAAAAGTCAAGGAGCTGATTAAGGTAGTTCCTTGACCAACTCAATGACCCCCCCTTTCACACTCGTAGTCATTCATAAAAACCAGGCTGAATGGAAAGTGGGGGTTAGTTTTCTTTGCAAGGGGTGTAAAAAGTAAAGGACAATGTTTTGAGTCTGTGGAACTTTATGGAGACCCAGAGAAAAAGATGAGATTAAGCCAAGAGTTAGGGGAATTATGTTAATAATTTAGGGAATATCGGAGTCTTTCATACATTTTCTTTTCATCTTCTGTGAGGTAAAACAAAGGCTATACTTTCCCTTCCTTGTTACCTTAAATGCCTATGTAGGAACGAGGGAATCTTTTACCCCCACCTCGGGAGATCTAGATAGGATTTACATTTCAGTTATATTTTGAGATTTCCCAAAGGCAATTCTAAGTACAAGCAGAATAAGATAAAGGCATATTTAATTCTTGGTGGTGACTTAAAGATTGGATCAGAACATTCCTTAGTCTGCCATTTCCATTTTCCCTGAGGGCTGAAGGACCACTAATATCACTTCTGAGAGCATTTATTCACTAGGCCAGGATTCCACTTTTAATTCCATATCCCATTTTCCCTTACTTTAATAACCCCGCACCACAGAGACACAGACATAGTTGAGTTGCTCCTTTGTGGAGGCCTGACCCTCTCCTACTATTGTCATTATTTTATTAGCTCCACCTTACCATAACTGTGTCCTACTTCAAGGTTTTCCTACTCCTCCATCACCTTCTTCCCTACAGAAGTACAATTGCTTTTAGCATGCTTCTAAATCTTCTGTCCCGAGAAAAGTTCTTCACTTTAGGGCAAAATTGTGATTGCCCCAATCTGGTTATAACTCTGAGGCAAACTCTGATGGTCCGCTGCGAGCAGAAACGCAGCCTGCTCAAATGTAGGCATTGAACATATTAACCGGTACTCACTGGTGTAAGTTTCAACTTTTGTAATTATGTCAATTGAAGTTTATCATAAAACAGTTAAAGTAAGGAGAAATTATTTATGTACTCAATCAATAATTCATTTAAATAAGGAATATGGAGCATATTAGCAGTATATAACATTCACTTAAGAATAAAAATGTTTTCTTTAGCCTCCCCATGTTTTATTCAGTAATGTTGATCACTTTTATTAGGCTTTGAATTGATATGAAAGAAACTGTGGGTATAAGGGATTATGAAAAAGAGTAAATGAGAAACAATGAGCCTCCAGTATTTCATACAACCTGTGAACGAGAAATGAATTCTGCATTCAGAAATCCCCTTTTTAAATCTTACAGGGTATGGACTTAACTATTTTAGAGAAACCTTTCAGTGTTTGAAATGGGTTAAATCATTTTATTTATCAAATATAATATTTGAAATAATACATTCTACACTCCTGCTATACTAATTATATTATACCATTAATTCTACATGACTAAGACTCACAGAGGTGAGCTTAACAGCTAGCTGGATTATGCATTCTAGGCAATAATGGAAAATAATTGGGGAATAAAGCAAATTTTGGCATGTTTTAATAACTGATTAATACTTAGCTTGAACTCACAGAGAGTTGGATATGAGAGCTGGAAGGGATCTCAGTGGCCATTGAAAAGCCCACCATAACATATCCAACAAGTGTACACTTTCTGTTTGAAGGCCTTCAAGAATGGGAAATCCACCACCTTTCAGGAAATCCACTCTACTCATTTTCCTTCCCTCCTCCAAGGAGGGATATGTCTGAAGTCCATTTCAAACATTTTGTCATGGGTCCCATCAAAATGTTCCAAGTGCAAAATTGAGTGACTAGAATACTGCACAACATTCGACCCTCAAACAATTCTCATACAGGCAGATAATTAATTGACCTTTAGAAAGGTGAACAGCATGAAAAAAAATTGAAATAAGTAGAGACTAGATCCCAATCCTTGAATAGAAAGTATGACCATTTCTCTGATCATGAGACTTTACCTCCAGATGAAGTTGGGTGAGGGGAAAAACACTTTTGACCTCTTCCTTTAAGAGGGTTTAAAAGCTGAAGTAACTTCTTCCATAGGTGTGACGCTTTATTTTCTTTCCCTCTCCTCCTTTTCTGGAGAAAGTTCTAACAGCAAAGTAATTTTCTTTGCAAATAATAGGTATAAACTCAGAAGAAAAGTTGTAAAACTTCTGCTTTCAGAAATCTTGGGATTAGTTTGGGCGATCAATAAATTTTTTTCAGTAGCTAGATATGTCCATTTCCTCGAGAAAACCCATTCTACTCTGAGAAGCATGGTAAATCATGGGTAGGGAGAAAGAACATAGGAACCTCAAGAGTACAGTAAAATGCTTCCAATGATAAGCAGATTTCATGGATGAGATCTTTCCAGCAAATGATACTAAACTTCCCTAGATAGTCTTCAATCCAAGTATTATCTGCTAAGGAGACATTGTCCTTATTTCAGAATTAGTTCACAGACAGAGTCACCTTAACTCCAGGATCCATAAGACTATCATTTTCATCTCCCTTAAGGAAGTTATATTCATTTAAATAAAACATCACAAATATCTTCAGGAAAAATATTTTGTGGTTTTTGTCACCTGGATTTTCACTCCATTGATCTTTTGCATACAGACTATAAAAGTAAGGAGATGTCTATCCTACAGCACATGGAGCTTAGGCTTCAATTATAGGTGACTTGAGATGAAGCACATCATAGAGAGTGAAAGGGGAGTCATGAACCAATGAGTCCAGATACTTCAGTTTGGATTGATTCCCTTTCCTTGGCTTCATCTTTTCCAAAAATGCCTACTTGGCCTGAGTGACTTTGAAAGATAGATTAGCTTTCCTCTTCTTCAAGAGGTTGTCTGGAACCAAAAGGGCTCTTTTTTGGGGGGGGGGCGGCGTTGGTGGAGAGCTCAGCTTCAGTCATCTCCCCTGTGCTCTCATGGAACATCTAGCCCATTCCACTTCTCAACAGCTCTAATTGTTGTTGTCTTTGACAAATTTAAAAAATTTTACACTTAAATTCAAAATAAGCAAAGAAAAAAGAAACAAACTTAAATACTAAAAGTAAAATAATACAGAATAAGAAAAGAAAAAAATGCGTATTTATGTGCACAGCAGAACATGAGAGAGGATTCAAACTATGCAGCAAAATTTCCATTTCAAGAAAGCACATATAATAAATTCTGTGTGTTGTGTTGAGAGCTGTCAATCTTTTCTTTGCTTCCATGTTAGTTTTCTTTTGTTCTCTGCTGCACACTTTTCACTTTGTCTTATCCCCTTCATTCTTCTCCCACCCCTTGCAGAAGGCTACAACTAAGCACTTGGAGATATAGAAATACATAAAGATGTATGTCTAAATATGTATGTATACATATCTATATGTACACAATATACATATATATATACTCAAATACACACAAAAGTATATGTATATGCATATTCATACATATCCCCATACATACATATGCTTACACATACATATACTTAGACATCTATAATTATGGTCATATATTGACATATACTTTTCATATGCATCTATGTAAATTCATCCTACATATATTTGGCTTTGAACAATTGTTTTTTTAATCAAAGAAAAGTTTCATTATTTTTAAAATTAATTAAATTATTTTTAGTTTTCAACATTCATTTCCACAAAATTTTGAGTTACAATTTTCTCTCTCATCTTTCCCCTTTCCCCCACCCCCAAATAGCAAGCCTACTGAATGCCCCTTCCCCCAATCTCTTCTCTCTTATATTCTCCCCCATTATCCACCCCCCACTAACTTTTTAGTAGGGCAAGATGGTTTTCTGTAGATCTGTGCCTGTATATCTTATTTCCCAGTTGCATATAGACAATAATTTTTTATATTTGTTTTTAAAACTTTGAGTTCCAAATTTTCCCCTTTTTTCCATCCTCACCCATCCACATTGGGAAGATAAGCAATTCAATATAGGTTGTACACGTGTAGTTAATGAAATCATTTCCATAATTATTATATTGTGAAAGACCAGCTATACTTCCCTCCATCCTATCCTGTCCCCCACTTATTCCATTTTCTCCTTTGACCCTATCCCTTTTGAAAAATGTTTGCTTCTAACTACCCTCTCCCCCAATCTGCCCTCCCTTCTATCATCCTCCCTTTTATCCCAATGGAGTGTGTATGTTATTCCCTCCTTAAGTCAAATTCAATAATAGTAAGGTTGTCCCATTCCCTTTCACCTTCCTGCTCTTCCCCTCCATTATAATAGTTTTCTCTTGCCTCTTTTGTAGGAGATAATTTCCCCTAATCTATCTGTCCCTTTTTCCTTTTCCCACTAAATTCCTCTTTCACCTCTTAAATTATATTTTTTTAGATATCATCCCTTCATATTCAACTCATCCTGTGCCCTCTGTGTATACATGAACATAAATATGCCCACACTCACATATATATGCATGCACACACCCTCCTATACATACACATATTATATATATACATGTATGTGTATATATATATATATTCCCTTCAACTATTCTCATACTGAGAAAAGTCTTATGAATTACAATTATTGTTTTTCCATGTAGGAATGTAAATAGTTCAACTTTGATAAGTTCCTTATGATTTCTTTTTTCCTTTTCACCTTCTTATGCTTCTCTTGCTTCTTGTATTTGAAAGTCAAATTTTCCATTTATCTCTGGTTTTTTCATCAAGAATGCTTGAAAATCCTTTATTTCATTGAATGACCATACTTTCCCCTGAAGCATTATGCTCAGTAGTTCTGGGTAGGTGATTCTTGGTTTTAGTCCTAGGTCCTTTGACCTCCAGAATATAATATTCCAAGTCCTTTTTATACCTTAATGTACAAGCTGCTAGGTCTTGTGTTATCCTGATTGTGTTTCCACAATACTCAAATTGTTTCTTCCTGACTGCTTGCATTATTTTCTCCTTGACCTGAGAACTGTGAAATTTGGCTATAATATTCCTAGGAGTTTTCTTTATGGGATCTTTTTCAAGAGGCAATCATTGAATTCTTTCAATTTCTATTTTGCCCTCAGGTTCTAGAATATCAGAGTAATTTTGCTTGGTAATTTCTTGAAAGATTGTGTCTAAGTTCCTTTTATGGTCAAGGTTTTCAGGAGTCCAATAATTTTAAAATGATATCTCCTGGATCAATTTTTCAGGTCCATGGTTTTTCCATTGAGATATTTCAAATTTCTTTCAATTTTTTTTCATTTATTTAGATCTGTTTTACACTGTCTTGATTTCTCATAAAGCCATTGGCTTCCAATTGCTCCAATCTAATTTTGAAGGAATTATTCTTTTCAGTGAAATTTTGAAATTCCTTTTCTATCTGGCAAATTCAGCTTTTTAAGGCATTCTTCTCCTCATTTGCTTTTTGGGTCTCTTTTTCCAGTTGAGTTAGTCTATTTTTTAAGGTGTTATTTTCTTCAGTGTATTTTTGGTTGTCCTTTAGCAGGCTGTTGACTTGCTTTTCATGATTTCACTGCATCATTCTCATTTCATCATTTCCAAAGTCAGGGACCTACTTACAATGATGGTCTCAAATCATCAAGGATTTGTTAAATGATGTTGGTAGGTTTGGTATGGGAAAGCAGGGAAGTATGAAGTATATTAGAAGGATTTCCATCAAAAATGGTTATTGGAAATTCACTTATGAAGAATATCTCATTCCCTCACTACAGATAACTGAGATATTATGTAATTATTATACTGTGATGCTGTACTTCAAGTACAACTATCAGTTATTTAAGTTCACATGTCAGCCTACCCCCCTCTAAAAATACAAACTTCAAAGGACTTCCTTACCTGACATACAATGAAGAGTTTTCTAGTGGACAGGGAACTCTTCCCAGCACTTGTCCTGAGAAGCTTTTATTATAATCATAAAATTATTCTACAGGAAATTCTCATTTATGTGACATGGGTGCAGGATGAGGTATTCTAATTAATAATAATATTTAGCACTTGTATAATGTAGTGCTTTCAAAGCACTTTATGTATATTATTTCATTTGATCCTTACAACAGCCTTGGAGGTGTGTATTATTATTATCCCCAATTTACAAATGAGGGATCAGAGGCAAACAGAGATCAGGTGACTTGCTTACCACCATATACTTTGTAGGTATCTGAGGTGGGATTTGAACTTAGGTGTGCCTAACTTCACGTCCAACATTCTATTCATTTTACCACTCAGCTGCTAGATGAGAATAAGCATAGGCACCTAAATGAAGGTGAGCAAGTAGAATGTTCCAGAGTTCAGTGATTGGTTTTCTGATGGTCAGAATTTTCACAGATTACTTACAGAGAGAGATAATATATTTATCAAATTTGCCAATGGACCATAGCTAGATGGGATAGTTAATGTACTGGATAAACAGAACCAGGATCCAAAAGAATCCCCAAAGTCTAGAGTATTGTGCTGATTCTAGCAAAGTGAAATTTCATAAAAATAAATGCAAAGTCTTACTCTTGGATTCAACTAATCAGTTTCACAAGTATCAGATGTTGGAGGCATGGTTGGACAGCATTTTGGCATCCAACAAAGTTAACTTGATCTTGGCCTGCATTGAGAAGTATGTCTTTAAGGAATTAATTACTTAAGGAGGTGACAGGCTTAGCCTTGAGAAGACCATGCTCAAAGGGAATAGCATAGCTCTTTTCAAATTTCTGAAATGTCATTGTCTTGGGAAGAAAAGCTTGGTCTTGTTTTATTTGGTCTCAGGGGAAAGAACCAGAAGAATATTAATATAATGTACCTACTACCTCGTTATGTGGATGTTTTACTGCAAGGGGTGAAAGAAGGACATTTGTGAGTAGAACACTGATGAAATCAGTTTGAGAAGAAACATAGTCCAGAGACTGTTTTTGAGAGGTCGAGATAAAATCCTTGATTGAAGATGTGTATGGCTGCAAGATATTATTGTCCACCAGTTCATTTACATAGGACTGTTTTCGGTATGTTGAAGGATAACTAAGAATCTATAAGCTAAATAAATATATGGGAACAATGAGACAATTATATAAGAATTGTTGGAGACATAACTGATAAAAAGGGCATAGGATTTTTTTTTCAAGTCAGAAGAAAGAACTGAACCATTAAACATAAGAAGGTCTGCTTTGGGGCATTGGAAATCCAAAGAATATGAGTACAAGAATCATCAGAAAAAGCCAGGAACAGAACACACAGAAGACAATGAGAGAAGTTGCTTAAAGAAACTAGAGATCAAAAGATCAAAAGCTTGAGAAGCCAGCATGAGAAAATATAGGGGAATTGACTGAACAAGGTCAGAAACTTCAGTTGTTTCGCTGAGAGGTAATTGTCTAGAGAACTGAATCCTTTTGCTTACTGAGGAGATGGATGGTCTTATTGTCCTTTAATGGCATCTATAGAGTAAGAAAAGGGAAGCCCTTCAGGGACTTAGCTCTATTTCTCCTTTATTGTACTTAATGATATGAGGAACAACCTCCTCTGCTCTGTAGAAAACAGAGCTGATTGGCTTTGATGATTTCAGACTTTAGATTGTTTTTCAATGAAAAAAAAAGTGTAAGGCTGATATAGTTTACTAAGAGCATAAAACTTTCTTAGCCCCCTGTCAAAGGTGCCTATGCATTAAAATTACTAGACACTGCTTTGGCATTCTAAGACTAATGTAGAAATGGCTTTATGCAGTAGGAGAGCTGTGAAAATACAAGGGGCTACAATTGTCGGAGAAATGATTTTGACCATATGAAACATGGCATAAATTATTCCCTCAAGAGAAAAAAAGTAAAAACCTGCAGTCTGGAGTCAAGGCTTCAGGCACATGAGTCTCTTTACTCATATGACTTCTTATTAGTGTTGTGGCTTTGGTGGTGTGGTGGCTTTTATATAAAGCATATCAATGGGTGGTGTTGAATAAGAAGTTAGCCTTAGGATCCTGGGAGTGAATGGTAGTCATACCGCTACCCTCTAAACTTTCAAGAACCATTCTGAATTTGTGAAGTGAAGTAAAAGTGGGATAAGTCAGATTTAGTTCCAGGGAGAGAGGGAATTTGCCAACAACTGAGAAGTTGGTGGGACATCAACATTAGGATTATGGGCTCAAATCTGGAAGAGAACTTAGTGTCCACCTAATCTAATTCTTTAAGTTTATAGATGAGAAAAGTGATTCCTACAAATATTGTGTGATTTTCCCCACTTCACAATTTGTGAGTCATTCCTTTAATTTGGTAAATGAGCAAAATAAACCTAAGAAAATCAGAATTGAAAAGGACTAATTCATCTGTGTACATGTATTCATTCAAAAAGAAAATGCATGTGGTTAGTTTTCTGAACAACAGCTCAGGCCTTTGACACTGCAGTTGTACATGCTGTGAGCTTCCTAATTTTTCAAGGGTTGCATGAAATCACCTCATCAGTTATTAAGTAAATATTTACTAAATGCCTATTAAGTACCAGGCAATGTGCTAAATGCTAGGGATACAAAGAAAGGTGGAAGATATGTCCTGCTCTTAAGGAGCTCACAATCTAATGAATCCTGCCAATCCTGATAATAATAGGTTCCAATGGAGTTGAAACTCCACTCATGCCTCTTGTAGCATTTACCTGTTACCATCCCCAGGATCCTTTAGAAATATCAGTGACTGGGGG
>CM053599.1:39270164-39289546 GCA_028646575.1 Pseudocheirus occidentalis | reverse complement strand
CAGACTATTGTACAAAGTGAAAGAGTTTGCAGATCCTCTACATGATTGTATGCCACCATGGCGGGGGTGGGGGGTTGGGAGGAAGGGGAGAAAAATCTGAAACTCAAGTGACTCTGGAACTGAATCTTGTAACCTAAAAGTAAACAAACAAGTCAATAAAAAAATAACATATCTCTCCCTTATGATGGGAAACTAAAAATAAAATAAAATAAAATAAAATTGTAGTGAATTCTGGAAAAGATGAGAGAGAGACCTCTCTATGGTACTGATCAGACAGAGGGATATCTTCTTGAAATGGTAAGAAGCTCTGCCCTGGTTCCCCCAGTTCTTAGTTCCCTACCTCCCTAATTGCCTTGTGTTTAGTCCATATATATTTATCCTATACATACATATACATAAAATTATCTCTCCCAAAAGAAGTAAGCTTCTTTAGAGGAGAGATTTTTTTCATTGTTTATATTTCTAACTATAACATAGCTAAAAGTTCTAGAAAGCTGGTTAAGGCATAGAGAAGTAACATGAATTGTTAAGAGTCACACAGATAGTAAGTAGCAAAGTCATGGTTTAAATCTAATTCTTTCTGACTCCAAGTCTTATACTCTATTCACAAAGCCTCTAACACATAATTGGTAATTTGAATGACACACCGCCAAAGAAAAGATAAAACTAAAACATTATCTAGGTACCCCAGTGCATAGATTCCCACAAATGACAGGGGTATAAGGTGTTGGTATGTATTATGTGGCTTTGCATACCTACCTTACCCCCAATGAACTCTTGATTGCATTTGCTTTCTGCAGCCAATAACAGTGCCTGATCCAGATTCCAAGATAATCCAGAAGGTATAATTCAGTTCTATCCTTGACATTGAGACTTCAGTTCTATTTCTGTTTGTCTCTGTTTGTCTCTGTTTGTCTCTGTTTCTCTCTCTCTCTCTCTCTCTCTCTCTCTCTCTCTCTCTCTCTCTCTCTCTCTCTCTCTCTCTCTCTCTCTCTCTCTCTCTCTCTCTCTCTCTCTCTCTCTCTCTGTCTCTCTCTCTCTGTCTCTCTCTGTCTCTCTGTCTGTCTCTGTCTCTCCCCCTCCCTCCCTCCTTACCTCCCTCCTTCTCTCTCATCCTTTCACTGGCTTCCCTTTCTGAGTGTTTAAGAATCCGTCTAGGTATCAGAGTCACACTCTGTCAGACTATTAGAAGATATGTGAATCGCAATTATAATGAATCTTTTTTTGTGCTTGTTGTTTTTCTATCCATTACTCCTTCTTCACAGAGTCCTAATTTTATGTCTCTTGATATCATGAAGGTGATCCTTGACACCTAAAGATTATATCAGTGATGAGCACTAAGTGCTCCTTAGTCCTCTAAGACCCTACCCTTGCTTCTTCTGTGACAGAGACTGAATGACACAAGGGGAGCAGAAGGTGATAAATAAGTATCCCACAGTGTTTAGACTGTGTATAAGCATCAGTTTTTTGTGTTGGTACTCTAAATATAAGCTTTCTTTCCATTGACCAAAGGGTGAATGCACTACTGGAGTTCAGAAAGGATTTGAATCACATTAATCTTGTTGTTCTCTGAATCATATTACATTTGTCATTCTCACCATAAATAAAGGCAGAACAGAGTTGTGAAAGGAAATCTTATGGAATGTATTTGAAGAGGCAGACAAAGGAGTTGCAGAACTTGACTTTACCACATCTTAAGGCAACACAAACCATCATTTTATGGGACATTTTTTTTTGTCTGAAGCAGTAATGATAAGTACTTATAAAAAGAAAACTTTGAAAATGACTTCAGCTTGTGCACCAAATCTGTTACAAGGATTAAGGGGTAGAGAGATTCTGTGAATAATTCAATGAAGTACCCCAAAGAAAATCAACATATACTTTGATCCATTTGCGTCTCCCACACAATATTTGGGAAGATACGATGAGATGATATGTAAAGTGTTCTGAAAACCTGTAAGTGCTAAATAAAATTTAGTTATTATTTTATTATTACTTTTTCTATTTTTAATATTTTTCATCAAAGTTATTATTGCAACTCTTACTATATAACTTTATAGCAGAGATAGGCAAAGCCAAAAACAAAACAAAACAAAAAACCCTTTAAACTGGTTCAGGTATGAGAAATAAAAGAGGGAAATGTCTCGTTCATTAGACAGGCTGCTTATACCTCTACTTTCTGAAAAACTTTGAAAAAAAATAGTTGAGAAGTATTGGATGAAATAGCAAAACCCTTCTCCCCAATTAAAAAAAATAAAACAAATAAAAAATCTCCCAATGAATCTGATTATATTTAAACACAAAAGAAGAAATGGCATATTCCCTGTGTAGCTGTTTGTATGATCAGATCACTCATAAGCTAACAGATACACTAATGCCAAAGTAGAAAAAAATAAATAGCAGAAAATATGAAAATGTTCAATGGACCACATGTGGTGAGCTTATGAGAAGACATACATATGAGCTGGACAAGATTACTAGGTGTGGATGCTCTATGATGTACATAATTGTTGCTACTGTTAGTGGTATCAATAATTTTAATTTTATAAATTTATTGGTGTTATATGAACTTTTTTTATTTTGTACCCAATCAATAAAAATGAACATTTACAAATATATGTATATATGCATATATATATGAAATGCTAATATATCATATGCACTTTAATATACAAATTGAAATTGAGAAAGTATATGGTTAAAATGAAAATTAATTTAAAAATAATTATATATTTTATTGAATAAAAACAAATTCTTTATAAGCTCATAAATGTTCTGTCATTAACATAATATTTTTGGGATAAACAATGTGATTGGATATATTTATTTTTTGGAAAATCTTACTCTCTCATACAACAATTTGAAGGTTTTGCTACAAATCAGTTTATTCTGATACTTCATTTAAAGGCTAACAAAATGCATGCACATACATTCTTTCTATATATGTATATATACATCCATTCAAGTGGAAAAGGTGCATGGTTTACCGTACTTAACTTCCACCCATTGTGAAAAGATTTTTGTCAGAAATTTTTTTTTCCAAATTGCAATTAAGAAGAGAGATGCAAAATTAAACAATCCTGAGAATTCACTGTACATTTAATGAATTAGAAAATAAGACAAAATAAGGAAATAGTCAATGTTGAAGGGATTTTGTTAAGGTAGTCATGCTCATGAATGTACTGGTGCAAATGCTATGAATGGAATAAATCATTCTGAAAATCAACTTAGAATTAAGAGCATATTGTGATAATAATATCCAGATGCTTTGATCCAGAGATTTTACTACTGGGCTTATATATGAAGGTCTATTGACAAAAAGCAAGACCTCACACACACACCAAAGAAGTGTCAGTACAAAGAGCTGGAAAAACAAAAATAGCAACAAAAACCAAAACTAGATGTCCACTAATTGAGGTATAGCTAAACATACAGTATGTTCATGTAATGGGATATTACTGTAGTGTAAGAAAAAAACAAATGTGACAAATACAGAGAACCAAGGGAAAATATATGTGAACTGATGCAAGGTAAAGGAAGTGGAACCAAGCAGGAAGGTTCCCCAAAGACTGTAATGATGTAGGTGGAAAGAACAACCACAAAACAATTGAAGCTGAATGTTGCAAAATTATAAAGTACAAGCATGACCTCAAAGATGAGATATGAAAAGCCATTTCCTCCTGTTCCTTTGTAGGAGTGGGGATCCATAGGTATGGAACATAACATATAATGTCACTTTCTTACGTAGTAATGCGTTTTACTACTTTTTTCCCTCATATTTTCCTTTTAGTTTTCAAAAAAAAAGTTTGTTTGAAGGGCTAGCTTCCTAGAATGATGGAGTGGGAAGGATAGAGGGGGAAAATATATAATGTAAAAAAATCCAACAAAATTTATTTAAAAGAAAAATTTTAATTATCTGGTAAATTTTCTCTGATTTAAAAGAGCTGTACTTATAAACTAATCAGAAGTAAAAAATAATTATTGAACAAATACTATTTGTTGGGCACTGTGCTAAACACTTGAGATGTGAAGAGAGACAAAAAATATCTCTGCCTTCAAGGATCTCATAACCTTACAAAGGGTGAGAGGTCGGAGCTAACATACAAACAACTAAGGACATACATAGTATATGCCATGGGAACTGGAGATGTTACTTAGAGTAATAGCAGAGTCATTTTTTTTTTTGTTATCTGTGCATCCATTATTAGCATTATCTTCAATCACAGTTTCTTTGCAGTAACCTTTTTAAGTTACTCAACCATTAATTGCGTTAGTTAAAAGTAGGTGTTATAATCTATAAATTCATCTGATCAGGTACACACGAACTGCAAAACATTACAATATGCTAAAATTTCTTATATGAATGAGAACATCAGTGCCAACAATTCCACACTGTAGAATTTCCACTCTTTCTTCCATATATCTTGCATCCCCTACATAGCCTGAACCTCTGGTCATACAGTCTAATTTAGGGGGACTGTGTCAACCTAGATATTAAATATTAGTCAAGCTTATTTTCTCATATATTCAGCTAAAAAGAAATATTTGTATTTTTTCCCCTCTAAATCCATTTGAGTATCTGTTCTTTCCCTCCATGGTATATGTACACATTTTGGAAAACTCCTGTAATACAAATTTGTTCTAGCTTTACTCTGTTTTTTTCCCAACCGGTTTTCCTTTAGTGTTCCATCCATGTTAAACTCCAATACAGGTTCAAAACACTTGTAGCAAAACCTAATGAAACAAACATGAATAGGGGTGGTACCAGATAATCAGAGGGAACTCAACTTTGTGCCAATATAAGGCCCAAGTAATGTAACTGTATCTTTCATTTTGCAAATGAAAATGTAACCAAATCCCCAAACCACTTCATCTGTTTCTCCTCTTCAGATGAAAGATACTATTTACTGACAGTATTTTTAAATTTCTCCACTGATAAACATATTATTGATGTTTGAGAAGAAAAATCATAATTTTGATCAGTGCCCATGTTAAAATTGTTCATGGAAAGTAGAGAGCAGGAAGAAGTAATAGAAATGTGTTTTAATTTTTAAAAAATATTTCATTTATTTTCTATTTCCTACTTACATTTTTAAAATCTCTTAACATTGAAAAAAACTTCGAATTCCAAATTCTCTCTCTCCTTGCTGCCCCTACCCTACCTCTTGAGAAGGCAAGCAGCATGATATAAATTATACATGTAAGTTCATGCAATATTTCCATATTAGCCATGTTCCAAAAGACAAATGAACTCTCTCTCTCTCTCTCTCTCTCTCTCTCTCTCTCTCTCTCTCTCTCTCTCACACACACACACACACACACACACACACACACACATATACACAAATAAAGAAAGTGTAGAAAGTATGCTTCAATACCCAGAGTTCAGAAGTTCCCTCTCTGGAGGTAGAAAGCATTTTTCATCATGGGTCCTTTCGAACTGCCTTGAATTATTCTTTGGATCAGAATAACTAAGTCTTTCACAGTTGATCATCATCAAAATATTGCCATTATAGTGTACATAGGTCTCCTTGTATGTTCACTTCATTTTATATAAGGTCGTATAAGAGTTCTCAAGTGTTTTCTAAAACTATCTGGCTTAAAATTTCTTATAGCTTAATAGTGTTCCATCACAATCATCTACTTTAACTTGTTCAATCATTCTTCAGTTGATGGACAACCACACAATTTCTGACTCTTTACAACCACAAAAGAACTGCTATGCAAATTTTCACACAAATAAATCTTTCCCCCCCTTTTCTTTGATCTCTTTGGAATATAGATCTACAAATGGTATTGCTGGGTCAGAGGTTATGCACAATTTTATGGGCTTTTGGATATAGGTCCAAAATGTCCTTCAGAATAGTTGAACCCATTCACACCTCCATCAATAGTGCACTAGTGTCCCAATTTTCCTAAAATTTGTTATTTTTTTCTGTCATATCAGCCAATCTGGTTGGTGTGAGGTGGTATTTGTTCATTTGCATTTCTCTAATCAATAGCAATTTGGAGCACTTTTTCATGTAACTATTGATAGTATTGACTTCTGAAAATTGCCTTTTCATATCCTTTGACTATCAGTTTCAAATGACTCACTTTTTAAAAATAAATTTGGCTCATTTCCCTCTGTATTTGAGAAATGAAACCTTTATAAGAAAAATTTGCTGTAAAATCCCCCTCCCCCAATTCACCACTTCCTTTCTAATTGTGGCTGCATTATTTTTTTGTGCGAAAACTTTTAATTTTTATGTAATCTAAACGATCAGTTTTACTATCATAATCCTCTGTGTCTTTTATCTGGTCACAAAATCTTCACTTATCTAGATATCTTATAGGAAAACAAAATTCTCCTGCACTCCTCTAACTTATATCATCCTTTATGTATCAATCACTTATCCATTTTAACTTTATCTTGGTATCTAATGTGAGATGCTGGTTTATGCCTAGTATTTTCTTCTTTGTTTGCCAAACTCTGTTCTAGTTTTTCCTGCAGTTTTTGTCAAGTTGTACATGCTTGACTCCAAAACTTGGATTTTTCTGTGGTTTTACCAAACATTAGCTTACTATTTTAATTTATTACTCTGTATTGTGTACCTAATGTATTCCACTGATTCACCATTTTATTTCTAAGCCAGTATTAAATTGTTTTCATGATTATCTCTTTGCAATATAGTTTGAAATCTGGCACTGCTAGGCCACCTTCCATCGCATTTTTTTTATTAATTCCCTTAATATTCTTTATCTTTTGTACTTCCAGAGGAATTTTCTTATTATTTTTCTAGTTCTTGAAATTAGTTCTTTTGTAGTCTTATTATTATGGCAAATGAATAAGTAAATTAATTCTAATAGAATTATCATTTTCATTATTTTGATTTGATATTTCCATGAGAAATTCATATTTTTCAAATTATTTAGAGATATTTTATTGGTGTGAAAAGTATTTTTAATTATGCTCATATTAGTTCCTGGATTTGTCTTGACAGATAGATTCCCAAGTTTCTGTTTTTTATCTTGACTGTAGTAGAGTAATTTTAAGTGGAATTTCTCTTTCTGTATCTTCCTGATAGTTTTTCTCATAGTATTTTGAAATGCTGATAATTTATGTGGGTTTACTTTATAGCCTCCAACTTTGCTAAAGTTGTTAATTGTTTCAACTAGTTTTTAGTGGGTTCTCTAATTATACCATCATATCATCTTCCAAGAGTGATAGTTTTGTTTCCTCATTGCCTATTTGTATTCCTTCAATATCTTTTTCTTGTCTTATTTTTATAGCTAGCATTTCTAACACAATTTTGAATAATGGTCACAATAAGAAACATCCTAGCTTCACCTTTGATCTTATTGGTAAGGCTTCAAGTGTATCCCCATTACAGATAATGCTTGCTCTTGGTTTTAGGTAGATAATACTTAACATTTTAAGAAAGGCTCCATTTATTCCTATGCTTTCTAGTATTTTTTTAAAATATTAATCGGTATTACATTTTGCCAAAAGATTTTTATTCTGCATCTATTGATGTAATAGTATGTTTCTTGTTGTTTTGTTATTGATAAGGTAAATTATGCTAATAGCTTCCCTAATAATTGCATTCCTGGTATGTCCTATCGGATCATAGTCTATGATCTTTGTGAGATATTGTTGTAATCTCCTTGCTAGTATTTTATTTCAATTTTGCATCGATATTCATTAGAGAAATTAGGATATAATTATCTTTCTCTGCGTTAGCTTTCCATGGCTTAGGTATAAAAATCATATTTATCTTATAAAAGAAATTTGATAGGACCCTTTTACCTACTTTTTTTTCAAATTGCTTATACAGTATTAGGATTAATTGTTCTCTAAATGTTTGGTAGAATTTACTTGTACATACATCTGATCCTAGGGATTTTTTGTAAGGGTACTCATTTATGGCTTGTTCAATTTATTGAAAATGTGTTCTAAGAATGAGTAATTGTCATTGGAGATGATGATTATGATAATGATAACTTGCATCTATGTAGTGCTTTAGGGTTTGAAATATGCTTTTCAAATATTATCTATCTTCCCCTCACAAATGTGGAAGGGTTGTGCTTTTATTATTCCTATTGTAAAGATGAGGAAAATGAGGCAGACATATGTTAAATGACTTGCCAAGGTCACAAAGCTATTAAGTATCTGAGGGTGGCGATAGATATGTTATTTAAGTTTCATAGTTGCACTAGGTAGTTGGGGGTACGTTGTAGGTCTCACCATGGTGACCCATGGCACAGTGCAGAATTTGTGCATGGGCTACCACGGTTTTAATGTTAACAGCTGGAAAAGTGGTGTATGCAGAAAAAAAAGGACTGGATTTGGAATCTGACAACCTGGATTCTCATTCTGATTTTCCACCCATTTACTAAACTGTGTGACCCTGGGTAAGTGACATAAGTCCCTGAAGTCTTGGCTCTTCCTCCCTTAAAATGAGGTAGTTTGATTTCATTATCTCTAAGTGCATTTTAAAATAACATCCTATGAAATAAGGAGTTACTCCTCCCACGTACAATATTTGCCTCTTGGAGAAAAATGACTCAACTCAAAGGAGCAGAACTAATGAGAGGAGATAAGTGCTCTTCCAGGCTGTCTCTGATGTTGCAAATGAGTAGGTGCCTGAGTTCTTCACATCTTGGCTGATTTCAGGAGACTGGATGTCAGCTTCCCATTATTTCAGGGAAATAGTGACATTGGTTAATACCTTATATTCTTAGCCTGAGATACACTATATTTAAAAGTCAAGTCTATTTCTCTAACAGAGACACTGTGAGTAGCTGAAAAATATTCAGTTCTTACTTGCATTTGGTGACTACTTATTATCTAAATTGTTTATAAAGAGAGTGAATGACTGTACCCCCTGGCTAACTTCCCCAGTAAATCATGAATCATTTCTGTTAAAGCTTGCATGGAGAAACTAAAGACTGTAGGGCTATTATGGCCTCCTGCCAAGAAAAACTAGAATATAATTTGCATGTCTGGGTGGACAAATCACTGTGGCAAACAGTGAATGCAACAAATCCATATATCATGCAGGTACTCCCCCCCCCCCATTTGGAATCAGTGATTGCCCCTAAATCAATTTGTAAAGGAGTGCCTAATCGAAGAGGTGGAACAGGATAATACACAGTTGCAAATATGAAATTTGATTCAGTGTGTCTAAATCTTATCTTGGGCTGAAGACTTGTGGACCAGAAATGCAAATCATGAATTATAAAGTTAATACCAGGACAAAAAGACTAGTTTCTGGGTTAATCAGGAGGAGGGAGTTTTCCAAATTGCAATTTGAACACTCAGGAAATCCCCATTCGTTGTTGACATTGCCCATCACCTGTTATTAGCATTAAGATTATAAATATATTTTAAAATTTTTCCTTCCTTTTTTCTTTTTGCTTCTGTCTTTTCTTTCTTTCTCTTTCTTTCCTTCCTTCCTTCCCTCCCCTTTCTGTCTTTTCTCTTATCTCTCCCCTTCCCTACCCACCTCTTCTCTCCCCTCCCCTCCCTGCTCTCCCTTTCCCTCTCTTGACCTCCCTTCCTTTCTTCTATTATGAGTGCCTCTTATGAATGAATGAGTGAATGAATGAATGAGCCTATATTAATTGCCCATACCTTTGTAATATTGTTCTTACAGTTTGTTGAGTTTGTGCACTAGACATGTAACCAAAACACACATTCTGATTCTGATTCTGATTGAATGTATAGCGAATTATAACTGATTTCCATATTAGTTATTTAAAAA
The DNA here is from genome assembly GCA_028646575.1 of Pseudocheirus occidentalis. NCBI lineage: Eukaryota > Metazoa > Chordata > Mammalia > Diprotodontia > Pseudocheiridae > Pseudocheirus > Pseudocheirus occidentalis. Next base: position 39,279,800 of record CM053599.1, on the reverse strand, counting down.
TAATTTGTTTTCTTTTGCATTCCAAATCCCTCAGTTCTCCATTAAATAAGGTAATATAGGTAAAGCACTTAGCACAATGGCTAGCAAATAATAGGTACATACTAAATGTGTGCTTCTTTCCCTTTCCTATCCCTGCCCCCACCAAACTGGGCCACATCATCCTTTCTTAGGCAGTCTAGTTGTATCTGACTCAGGGAGACTTACTATATCAGTGTGCAATGTAGGAAAACTTTCCAGGCAAATTTAGTCCTACTACAGCTTAAAACTCCCAAGCTCAAGAGATCTATTAGTCTCAGTGTATCCAATAGCAGAAGTTATGGGTTTGTACCACCCACCATAGCAGGATTTTAAATACATTCTCAAGATTACCTTTGAATGGCTTCACTGGGGCATGGCATCACTTATCATTATGCATGAGCCAAATGATTCCTGACTCAAAGAGCACATTCAGACATTAACAGTGGAGCAGAAGGAAGCAGAAATGACAGCAACTCTTCTTGTCCAGGAGGCATAATTTGTTAATTGCCTTTCCTTGGAGATATGGAGAAAAAGAATGAATTACCTTTAGCCTAGGTTCAAATGATGCAAATTACAGTTAGTCAGTAGTTCTAAGTCCAGACCCTAAACTGAACTTGTGGGGAAGTGGGGGGACCTGAAGCATTAGCATTTTGCTGACCTCACTCACTGTCAATCTCTCAACAAGAAGTCTTTGACCTGACCTCACTCACTGCCAGTCTCTCAACAAGAAGTCTTTGATGACCTCACTCACTGCCAATCTCTCAACAAGAAGTCTTTGACCTAACTCCATCCTGTGAATAAGGGAGAAAGGTGACTTGTAACAAGAGACAAGAAAAGTCTGGAAGTGATAAGAAAAAGTGAATGCCTCTTATGAATGAATGAGTGAATGCATGAATGAGCCTACATTAAATGCCCATATCTTTGTAATATTGTTCTTATAGCTTGTCAAGTTTGTGCACTAGAATTGTAATCAAAACATACATTCTGATTCTGATTGAATGTATAGTGAATTATAACTAATTTCCATATTAGTTATTTAAAAATAATTTGTTCCTTTTGCATTCCAAGTCCCTCGCTTCTCCATCAGGAAGTTGATAGCAAGTCCCTTCATTAGTCATCTGGAATCCTGGTTGGTCATTATGCTAATAAAATTTCAGTTCAATAGTATTCCATTACATTTATATATCATAACTTGTTCATCCATTTCACAATTTATGGCACTCCCTCAGATTCCCATCTTTATACCCAACAAAAAGAGCTATAGAGTTTGTTTTGCTTAGGATGAATCCATCCCTTAATCTGTTGTTCAGATGTTTCAATTATGTCTGACTATGACCCCTTTTGGGGTTTTCTTGGCAAAGATACTAGAGTGGTTTGCCATTTCCTTCTCCAACTCATTTTAGAGATGAGGAAGCTGTGGCAAACAGGGTGAAGTGACTTGCCCACAGTCACATAGCTAGTAAGTGCCTGAGCCTGGATTTGAACTCAGGAAGATGAGTCTTTCTGAATCCAGGCTTGACACTCTATCCACTGCTTTACCTACCTACCTTTAATCTGTCCTTCCTCTAATTATCCTTCCCCTTCTTCCATTTTCTTCCTATTTCTCTGTTGAGTAAAATGTATTTCTTTACCCAACTCAAAGCTCAGGTCTGAATTTCTCCTCCACTAACTTCCCTCCCACTAACTCTTCTTGTGGATTCTGATTATGTGAGACACTTTTCTCTTCACCTATAATCTTTAATTTAACCTTCCCTTGCTTTCCTCTCTCACAGTGTATTTCTCTGTCCCTCTTTTTCCATTCTTTTATTAAGATCATGAAGACAAAACAGAAGCACTCCCAGGCCGTATCTAATTAGAGTCCCTCTGATGATGATGGAGTTCAGATGAAACACAAGTATCATCTCCCCATATTTGAATATAAGCAAGTTATTCTTTATCATTTTCATTTATATTTCCTATTTTGTGCTTCGTTTTACTCTTGTGTGTGAACTTCAATAGTTCTCTAATAGCTCTGGACTTTTCATCAGGAATGATTGGAAGTCCTCTATTTCATTAAAGATCCATTTAGACTCCTGTAATATTATACTCAGGTTTGCTGGGTAAATGTTTCTTGGCTGTAAGCCCACATTGTTTGCCTTCTGATTTCAAGTTCTCCATTCCTTTATAGATGTGGCTACTAAAAAGCATGGGATTCTTATTATGGATCTTTAAGACTCAGATTCTTATGTGATCCTAACTGTGGCTCCTCAGTACTCAGATTCTTTCTATTTGCAGCAATTTTACTTTGACATGGAAACTGGATTTGGGTTATGGTGTTCTGAGGAGGTTTCATTTTGGGATTTCTTTCAGGGGAATATTCTTTCTATTTCCATTTTACCTTCTGGTTTAAAAAAATCTGAGTCATTTTCTTTTAAAAAATTTTTGAAGTGTGATGCTTAGGCTCTTCTTTGGGGTCATATTGTTCATATAGTCTAATGATTCTTAATGTTTCTCTTAGATGTTTTCCAAGTCAGCAATATTTTTTTTTGCTATGAGATACCTTATATTTTCTTCTATTTTCAGCCTTATTGAATTTGTTTTAATATTTCTTGTTTCCTCATGAAATCATTGGTTTCTATTTAGTCTATTATAATTGGGGAGCTTATTGCTTTGGGAAAGTTATATACCCCTAAATTCCCTTTCCAAGTCTTTCTTCCATACCTCTCATTTCCTTTCCATTATTTCTCTAGGGCCTCTCATTACATTTACTTTAAAAACCCTACTTTTAAAAAAGTCTCTCTAACTCTTACTTCATCCCTTCCAAGAATTCTAGTCATTCTGTATCATGCCTATATTTCATTCTAATATAATGCTTGTTCATGTTTTGGAGTTATTCTCTTCTATATTTGTGCTTTGAGCAAACCTGTCACCATAATAACTCATAAAGGTGGGGGTTCTTTTTCTGTTTGTCCATTTTCCAACCTACTTCCTGACTTTAGACTTGAGCTTAGAGCTAGGCTCTGCAGCACCTATGAAGGGACGTTCTAAGTTGATTGTGTTGCTATTTTCTTGGAGTATTGAGTTTTATTTTATTCCAAAAATCTCATTATCAGAGTGGGTACCTGTTAACTTGTAGAGTGCTCAAAGTATTCTGTTCCAATGCAATGTCTGGGTATTGCCACTCAGATATGAGCTCTGCAAGTTCCTAACTTGTGTGGGTCTGTGCAAGAGTAGTCTGTGGCTGGACTCCACACCCATCATCAAACTGGAAAACTCTATTATTTATTCTTTGGTCTGGAATGCCTGACTTGAATTTTTTCTCTGCAGCCTGGGCAAGATATTGGATATGAGACCTTGCTCTGAACTTTGGGTCTGAGATATACTATTGCTACTGCTTACTGAACTTCCTCCTTAGTAGAATTGGCTTACCTTACTTATGCAGGAACACCACTCTTGTGTGAAGGTCCCTTTGTCACCCCCCAGGTCTGTGACCTGGAAATAGGTAAATTACAACAAAGCCACCTCTTTATACTTGTCTTTATCTCAGAACTCATCTTGAGTGAATGTACAGTGTTTCTCTGATCACTGGAGTACCATCTGTGGTTGGACTTTCTCCCCAGTTTTGCACACCTCTCTGTCTCCCTTTGCCAAGCTGAGGTAGATAAAGAAATCACTGTGACTCTAATACCAATGGAAGGGAGAGTGAGATCAACAACTTTGCAACTCTGTGTCACTTAAATTTGATTTATGTGTGATTCAAAAGAATCACTCATACCATATTATCATTTTTACCTACCTCAAAGTCCTATAGTGACAGGCAGTGATAACCCAGCAGGTGCAGATACAATGGAAACTGTAGTCACAACCCTGCACACAGGCAGCCCAAGGCATAGGGTCATCTCAGTAGACTGAATCAGCAGTGGGATTTGCAAGCTCCTGTGTGTCTGAGCAGTCTTTTTAAAGGACCACATTGATCACCTTTTGGCATGAGGAAGTAGCTAAAAAGTGGTCTGCTTCACCTAACCTAACTCAGCTCTCCTTACTGCAGCAGATGGGGTGTCTACCCTGTAGTCAAAGCACAAAAAGTACAAAAACTTTTGCAAAGATGATTCCATTCACTATTAGTACATTGAATGTGTGCGCACTTATGGACAAGATGAAATCCAGTAGATCTGAAAGATGAACAGCCTTTGAGAACTGAGAGAACTCAGCAGGTATTACATTCAAATAACAACCCTGAATGAAACAAGTCTGACAAATGAAGGCCAGCTTATTGAATTCAGAGCTGGATTTATGTGTTTTCTAGAGTGGTTACCATGAGGAGAACTGTGAACCTGGTGAAGGTTTTGCAATTAAATCTAACTCAGTCAATAAGCTTGTATACTTCCCAAAAGAAGTAAATGAAGGGATCATGACAGCATGATTGCCACTTGCAGGAAAGTGCCATACCACCATCATTAGTATGTAAACTTCAACAATGATGAGCCCTGAAGAAGTCAAAGACAAACATTATGAAGACCTACAGACCCCTCAGCATCAATGGGATGAGAGAAGACAAGCTCATAATTCTGGGTGACTTCAATGCCAAACTAGACACAGACCATGAGATGTTATGGGTAGACCTTCAGAGGAATAAAGTCAGAAATAATAATAGCAATGTTTTCAATGTTAATTTACTATTGAAAAACTGTGTCTCTTGTCACCTTCTCATCACCAACACTGTTTTCTATTTACCTAAATGCAATAAAACTTTATGGATGTGCCCTTGTAAGAATCATGGTCAATTAATACATTGTCATCATAAGAAGAAGAGACAGATGTGAGTGAAGAAGTGGAGGTGAGTGATGATATGTGGTGGAGAGTGATGGACAGATAGACTTATGCTGTCCAAGGTAACTGGTTATTCATATTCAGTAAGAATGCCCCAAGATAAGATGACTATCAGAAGACTTAATGTCAATAGATTAGAGGTTCTACAAGCAGGAACACTAACTTGGAGGGAAAGCTGAACCAATATATGGTTGAAAACAGTGGAACAGAAAAGGACTGGGCAACTTTCAGAGATCTGGTGTACAGCACTCTATTTACTCACTTGGACTGGAACACTCATAAACATCCATATTGGTTTCATGAAAATGATGGGAAAATTGAGAAGTTGCTAATAGAAAAATAAGAACTCCATAGGGTTTACCATAAGGATAGGTCATCCATCTCTAAGAAGAGAGCATTTAACTCCATCAAATGTAAAGTGCAAATGAAACTTAGAGATATTCAGGATTCTTGGCTCAGTAAGAAAGATCAAATGCTATTTTATGCTGACAGTAATAATCTAAAGTGCTTTTTTTGATGTCATGAAGACTTTTTATGGATCAAAGAACTTTGGTGCATTCAATTATTCAGTGCTGATGAAGGCTACCATGTTCTCAATAGGCCTCCATCACCCAGTGATGAAGCCATTGAGAGTATACCTTAGGTTTAAGTCAATCTCTCTCTAGCTCAACTTCCAACTGAAGAAGAATGTTTAATACCATTAGGCTCTTCTCATGTAGCAAAGTACCTGGTGCTTGTTCTATTCCACCTGAGATTTAAAAGGCAAGGAGTCCACAGCTCATATAAAAGCTGACTGAAATCTTCCAGGTTATATGGCAAGAAGAAATTATCCCGTATGAGTTCAAGGATGTCTCCACTGTCCATCTTTATAAGGGGAAAGGAAATAGGCTCTCCTGTGACAATGCCTAGGCACTCAAGATTGGGTACTTGTCATGTACCAGTCATGTACTTATCACAATGTCTAATTTATGACTCAGTATCAGCATTATGATTCAGTATTTAAGTCATGATTTTGAACAGGTCACCATATTCTGGATTCCACCTTTCACAGTTTAAGTTAATGGTTTTTCACTTTTTACTGTATATTATGGTTTTTCTCCAAATGGGACCAAAGACCAAACAATCTCTCTCTCTCTCTCTCTCTCTCTCTCTCTCTCTCTCTCTCTCTCTCTCTCTCTCTCTCTCTCTCTGTCTCTCTTTCTGTCTCTCTGTCTCTCTGTCTCTCTCTCTCTGTCTCTCTGTCTCTCTATCTTTCTGTCTCTCTGTCTCTCTCTCTGTCTCTCTCTCTGTCTCTCTCTCTCTTTCTCTCTCTCTGTGTCTCTATCTCTCTCTCTCAGTTGTTGTGAACAAGATTCTTGTTAGAGTCCTTCTTAATAGGGTGATTAAGAAGGAGGACGGTCATATTCCCAAGAGCCAGTGTGACTTCAGAAAGGGCTAAATGTCAATATAATTTTTGCTGCATGACAAGTCCAAGAGAAATGCCAGCAGCAGAACAGAACTCTGTACACAATATTCACTAATACAATCAAGGCCTTTGATACTGTCAGTCACAAGGGCTTGTGGAAGATCATGGCAAAATTTGGATGTCCAGAGAAGACCATCTGTATTGTATGTCTGTTTCATGATGACATGCTTGCACAGGTTCTGGATAATAGATGATGCTCGCATGCTTTCCCAGTCACCAATGTAGTGAAGCAAGGGTGTGTGCTTGCTCCCATGCTCTTTAGAACGATGTTTTCAGTGATGTTGGCCACCTTAAATGAAGACAAAATTAGCTACTTAACTGATGGTAAATTATTTAATTTGAAAAGACTACAAGTCAAGACTAAAATGGAGAGAGAATTGATAAGTGATTTTTATTGGTTACAGCAAATGAAGCAAATTTGAATGCTGTGGATAAGTTCACTTACTTTGTCAATATACTTTTTAAAGGTGTACACTTAGTCAAAGTTGACACATGCATTGCCAGAACTGGTTCATTCTTTTTTTTGGCACAGGGAGACTCTGAAGGAAAGTATACGAGAGAATAGGTATTAGACTATGTAAGGCCCAGAATTACCCTGACTGGGGAACCCTATACCTCCCCCATAACCATGAGGTGAGTTAGATACCAAAGGAGGAGGCTAAGAGGCTCCAGATTAATTATAGGAGTTTAATCAATCATTATGAATATTAACAAACAGGAGAAATCTAGGGTGACTGTCAGATGATTCAGTGGATCTTGGTGAAAATCCATCAAAACCCCATGGTAATTATAGAAATTAGAGAAAGAGAGGATTATAGGATGTTTCACTGGCAATTGGAGGGCATTTGGGTTTTTTTTTGCTTAGTTAATATTTTGGCTAATATTTTAGTTTATACTTAGTATTGAACCTAGTTCCCAGGCATCAAGGCATTTTTACCCAGCACAAGTGGGTAAATGCCCAGGCTCTCAAGGTTGTGTATTGGTCATGTACCAGTCCTGTACTGGTCACAGTATCTAAGTTATGGCTCAGAATCTGAGTTATGATTCAGTACCTAAGTCATTATTTTTTAACAGGTCACCATATCTAGGCTTCCACCTTTCGGAGTTTAAGTTAAGTTATACTTCATTTAACAATCCAATGTTTCATGTAATATAAAGATTATTAATCCCATAGAAGCAAAAATGGATGACATTTTCCTATTAACTGCTTTTAAAATTGAAATGAGAATCAGTGAACTAGATCATGCAGTTATAACCAAAGGATTCCTGAAGAACTTATCTCTTCTCGTTTATACTCTTGCAAAACAAGCCCTTAATGAGATCATATCAATAGAGATTGCAGAGCAGAAAGGTACCTAAACTATCAACAGTGATTCTTGCATTTCATGGGGGAGGAAAGTAAAGACCAGAGAGAAGATGCAAAAATGAAGTGAAATATTTAAACATAATCCAAGGGAGGAGATGGTGGGACAGGTCCTTCTATGATCTGAAAGTGCTTCCTTCTAAATTATTACAGGTGCACAATTTGAGAGGGACTTTGTCTTACATACCCCTTGTCTAAGAAGTTCTCATCAAATAGTCATTCAGCTTCTCCTAGAAAAACTCCAGCAATGTTGAACCCCTTCCATCATAAAGTAGCCCATTTCATTTTGGAGTTTTGATAGTTAAGAAGAGTTTTCTTGCACTAAATTCAAGTTCTTTCAAATACTTCCAGCATCCACTCATTTCTTCTTATACTGCCTTCTGGTACCAAATATGTAAAACATTACAATACATTACAAGTATATAACACCCTTTCCAAATGACAGTCTTCAAATCATTGTAGACAGATATCATTCACCACCTCTCATCCATGTCCTTTCTTCTCTTGGCCCACAATTTTCACGTCCTTCAAACAGATTTTCATACAAAGTGATCTTGAGACCCTTTTTGATCTTTGTTGTTCCTCTCTAGATACCCTCTAACTTAACATTGTCATTTCTTAAATAAGGCACCCAGAACTAAACACATCACTTGCCTCAAGCATGGTCATGACATTTGGTTTAGCTTTGAATATTGCAAGCAATAGCTCAGTTTTTCCATACATATTCAAATACCAAAATAGAACTGAGAGGATATTGAAATAGATATGACCTCCAGTGATACATATGACAACCCACCCCATCTACTCATACAGTGCCTTTTTCCATGTTCTCTCACATTACTGAAAATCAAATTTGATACATGCATTCATGTGGATTAACATCAGTAAATTCAAATAATTCTCTTTTCCTATTCATTCCCTCTGTGATTATCTTATATCTACACTGAATATATTTTGTATGCACATAATTATTGATATATTCTCTCCCCCACTAGAAAAATGTGAGCTTATTGAGAGCAAGAACCTTTTTTTCTTCCTTCTTCTTTTTCCTTTTCTTGTCTTTCTCTCTTTCATTTCTCCTCACTCCTTCCCTTCCTTGTTTCTTTTTTTCTTTCTTTGTTTTTTTATTTCTTTCCTTAGCATTTAGTAGTGTTGGCTAATAGTAAGCATTTAATAAATGTTCATTCACTGATTCATTAGAATTTAACAATTTTTTCTCTGATGTTCCCAATTTATTTCTTGATATCTTCCCATTCTTCCTGGAATGACTTCCCCTGTAGAATTTAAGGATCTGGGATCTTGCCTATATGTCCTTTTAATTCTTTAAAATCTGCTTTCCACCAAATAGGATGCATGCATGACAGTGATTGGCTTCTCAGATTTTTTTTCTCTGTAAAAACAAATTAATATAGTATTGTCATTTACCTCAAAGATTCTGATGATTTCTACACCTCAGACTGATTGGTCAGAATTATTTCCAAAATAATATGCCCCCTTTTGATTCTGTCATCTTTTTTCCCAGCCAAAGTAAAATTTATTAAAGATTTACCTTAATGGGTAGACTCTACTTTTTATAATATAATTTTAAAATTTATTTTCTTGTTTACATCATTCATTTCCATGAGATTTTTGAGTTACAAATTTTCTCCCTGTCTTTCCCCTACCCCCTACCCCCAACCCCAAACAGCAATCCCACTGTAAAGCCCCTCCCCCAATCTGCTCTCTTTTATGTCCTCCTCCAATGCCCCTCTAACTTTCTGGTAGGGCAGAGAGGGTCTCCCTACCCCAGTCCCTATATATCTTAATTCCTGGTTGCATGTATTGTAGATTTAAATTTAATTTTAAATTAAATTTAAATTCTAGATTCTTTTGGTTCCTCCCTTGTCACCCACCCCCACTGGAAGGACAAGCAATTCAATACAGGATGAGCATGTGTAATTACACAGGACATCTTCACAGTGAAGACTGTGACAGACTGATC
>CM053599.1:39253365-39269664 GCA_028646575.1 Pseudocheirus occidentalis | reverse complement strand
TGGATGTCCAGTAGACATATTTCACTCTGTATGTCCATATCAGAACTCATTAGCTTTCCGCCTAAATCCTCTGTTCTTCTACCTGCCCTGTTACTATAAAGGGAAGCACCACCTTCCTTGCCATTTCCTCAGGACTACAACCTAGGAGTCATCTTGGATTCATCACTATCTATTAATGCCTCCCATATTCAAATTTGTCAAGGCCTGTCAATTTCATTTTTCAATATTTCTTAAACATTCTCTCTTATTTCCCTCGACACTGTTGCCACTCTAGTGCAAGGCTTTATCGCCTCATGCCTTGATTACTGCAGTAGCTTGCTGGTGGGTCTGTCTGCCTCAAGTCTCACCCCATTCCAATTCATGCTCATTTTAGTCACTAAAATGGTCTTCCTAAAGTACAAATCTGATCATGTCCCTCCCTCTTCCCCCCATTCAATAAACTCCACTGGCTTCTTATTGCCTCCAGGATTAAATACAAAATACTCTGTTTGACATTCAAAACCCTTCATAGTGTAGCACTTTCCCAGTCTTCTTACATCTTCCTACATATATTTTTTGATCCAGTGATACTGGACTCTCATCTGTTCCATGAACAAGACATCCCTCTTGTCTGTAAGCATTTTCTATTGCTGTGCCCCACATTTGGAATGCTCTCTCTTCCCTACTCTGGCTACTGATTTCTCTGGATTCTTTACGACCTAATGAAAATTTCACTTTCTACAGAAAACCTTGCCCAACCCTTCTTAATTCAAGAACTGTTCCTATTAGTGGTCAGAATAATAGATTAGAACCTTCATAAATTAAAAGATCACAAAGACTCAAACTATCAATCCCTTCCAAATATTTTTTGGAATTCAACAGATAAACTGGAGAAGAATCGGAACAATATCAATATAGCAATTTCTCTCCCATCACCTAGTGCTGCTCTCATTCTCCATGACCATCAATCATCTTGTCCAATGTCATAGTGAACCATCATAAACCGCTCTTTGAAACTGCAGGTCCTCCTTTTGAGGCACTCATTAAATACCACTTTTAAGAAAGCTCTGACCCTTCAAAAATTCATCTTTGTTCCTTATGCAATGACAAGTATCGATTAGCTTTAATTGTCAGAGTGCTTCCCACTGATCTGATAACAGCCTGTTCTTTTGCTGTTTCTTCCCTATAATTGATGCAATACAACCTCCACATGTTGTCTGACCAACATGTCAAGTTACAAAGTGAATTTTCACCTTCAGAGGTTTCAACTCACTTAGCAGAATGACAATTAGAAATGTGCACTGAATTAACTTAGGTGTCACCAGCAAAAGTAACTATACATTATATTGCAAGGCAAAGAGAAACAGTGTGGTATTGAGTCCTGGAAGTCTGGAGACCTACGTCAAAGTCCATGTCTCTCAGTTTATAATGGAGCTATATGGATCAATGCAAAGATGCCTTTAAGCAGATTCTGAGTCTGCAGCTATTCCATGGAATTCCCTTGCCATCCATTGGAGACTTAGAACCAGGCCAAATTAGATGTCAGATCTGTCAGGGCTTTGTCATCAGAGTCCCTAGTGCTACCACGGGGATTATTTTGAGAAGCAGAGCTCTCAATCATTTTGGAAACAACACAAGCAGAGCACACCTGCCTCTGGAATTTGGCTCTGAAATTCCACAGGGAAAGACTTAATTCCCAATTCTGGATTCATTGGTCCAGAGCTCCACACCTTAGATAACTCACATATGTCCTATGTATGACAAGTATCCGGAGGACAACTTTTCCTCTATGTTGCTCAGATGCCTGCACCTGAGCACAACCACAGAGACTTGAAAGTTAGCTCACAATTCTTCTGCTGTCAGACATGCTCCCTAAATCACAAAGAGCACTGGCAAACATCCCCACCCACACATTGTACCAAAGTCACATTCGCTGTCCATATTCCACACAATTGTAAAACTCAATATACTCATAGTGAACAATTTCTAATATCTAAAATCCATGCTTTTCAACTCTTCCCAAACTCAACAAATATCAGAAGCCTAGACCCATCTTGATAGCTCCCTGAGTCCTACAACTAAAACTCATTAAGACTTAGGAAGCAGTAAATCTGTATAACCCAGCCCACAGTGACTCAAACCAATGTGACAAAAGGCAAATCATCCAACATCTGATCTTTCCTTTCCTTGTTTGTACAACAAATATGTTTGACTAGATTAGAGGGTTTTAGCCTTGTGTCACAGACACCTTAGACAATCTGGTGAAGCCTATGGGGCCCTTCTAAAAATAATGTTTTTAATTTCATAAAATCTAGAGAATGAAAATAAAACCAATTTTATTGAAGTATCTATCACCATCAACTACCTATTTATCATCTATGTGTCTTTAATACATGAGCTCTTGGGTTTCTTCTAAATTTAAAAAGAAAAATGATTTTCCAATTGTTAACTGACTGATAATTAAACATTCTCCCTCCTCCCCCCCCCCATGGAGGATATTGACCTTGTTTTTATGTAGCCTTTTTCATTAAAAGTGGTAACTCCTTGGATGACTTCTTTAAAGAAATCATCCATGAATTTAAAAGTCTGGCAGCAAATTTATAGAGCAACTGAGGGTAGATATGGCACAGCCAAACCATTTGCAGCTGGTACTGGATAGTGCTGACATGAATGTTTGGGTAATAGATGGAATTTTTCAAAATGAAGATGTCAGCTTAGGCAAAGGATGATGGAAATGATTGCTGTGAATGTGCAGCTACTGGAAAGCACTGCACTTGTGTTATTTATTATTTTTTTTCTTGTTTGGTACCACACCTTGCGTCTTTGTAGATGTCTTTCTTCATGCACATAGTTAGAGTTAAGCTGTCAGAATTGTCAGATTGTGGAAGACGTGCAGGGTAAAGCTTTTTAGTACTCGATGAAGCATGAATCCAAATTATACAACATGAATAAATCCTTTCTGGGGATATGTAAATAAATGCATAAAATGTCTTTAATATTTAATTCACTTGTTCCTAATAATATTTGTTTGCATAGGAGATAATAAATTTTAACAATTTCCAACCTCGTAAATGAGGATAATCCCCAGGAGCTGATATTAATATGGAATATTTTAGAAAGTAGTTATCTCAGTTTCCAAGAATAAGTATCTCGCCCCATTTTTTCCCTTAAAATATTTTATGAATTCCATGACCTTTTTTAGGGTAGGTTAATGCCACTTTAATCATTGTAAAGAGACTTTTTTTAGGGATTTAGCTATTTTGGGGGAATTTCTTGTCCATTATAATTCACTGGAGTCCTTGGTCTAGAATATCTATTGAAACATCAAGAAAAAGTTCAAATGAAGGGACCAGAAGGACTAGATCTCAAATGTTACTATAAAGTTGAAGTAATCAAACTTAATAGATATAGATTTAAGAAAAAAAAGCAGATCACTAAAACAGACTAGGTACGCAAGAAATAATAAATCAAAAATAGTAGCCATAGTTGACAGCAATGATATTTAGAGTAAGACCTTACACCAAAATAAGTTCAAAATGGATATACAATGGCATAAAATGGTGCAAAAGGGTTAAACCACACACACACACACACACACACACACACTATTATAAAAAACCCATTTTGCTTGCAAAGAAACACAATGCTTTTTTCAAAGAAGAGGTAATGATAAGGAGCCAAATTCACACCAAGATACCTGAGATCCAGGAGCCTTTTTGAGTTGCCAATACATATGAAGATCAATGAGGTTTGTCAGATGCCGATGAAAATTCCAATTTTTAAAGACCAAAAATAGTGTTGCCTGCAGGTATATAAAAGCAGAGATTAAAAAAAAAGAGGTTCTAAGATGGAAATTGAGAGCCTCTACAGCTTTACCTAAATCTTTTATTCTTACCCTTAGATTGATTGCATGGCCATGAGGAGCATTCTGGGGAATAACGAAAGCATTATTATTGTTGTTATCATTAGTAGTAGTAGCAGTAGTAGTAGGAGTAGGAGTAAGAGGAGGAGGAGGAGAAGGAGGAGGAGGAGGAGTAATTATAGTAGTGGTAGTAGTAGTAGTAAGTGGTAGTGGTGATGGTGGTGGTAGTAACTATCATTTAAATAGTGCCTACACTGTGCCAGGCACTGTGCTGAGCATTTTATAATTATTACCTCATTTGATTCTCTCAGTAACCCTGGAAAACTGATGCTCCTGTTATCTGCATTGTACAGAGTCCTCCTGACTCCTGGGTTTTTGTGTTCTCTACTCTTCTTCTTCACTGTCTTACTTTATACCTTGGCTTCCTTAGTTCCTCCAGTTACTGACTTTCTTATTTCTTACTATAGAGATTCCAGAGTTGATCTTTCTTTCCTCTGACTCCATTTTGCTGTCAGGAACTAGTTCCGCAATTGTCTATTGTCTATATCCATGTCCAGTTGCATTTATCTCCAGTAGAAAATGTTATTAAGTACACTGGATCCCAGAGAATATTGCTTATCATCACTATTGAAGAAGAGGAGAAGAGAGGAGATGGAAAAAGGGAAGAGAGGTGAAACCTGAAAATATTTTAATCTATTATAGCAGCTGGAAAAATGAGAGAACATCCATCATTCCATTGTATGGATGAGGAAACTAAAGCAAACAGGCTTAAGTGACTTGTCTAGGGTCACACCATTAGTAATTATCCATGGCTGGATTTGAATTCAGGTACTCCTGACTCCAGGCCTAGTACTCTGTCCGCTGCACCAGCATTATCCCATACAGCACCTTTGTGATTTTGTTGTAGTTGGTCCCTGAAATAGTTTGTGAGGGCATCAAATAAGAGTAGCAAATTAGAAAAGAATTGTATATCTTCACATAAAAGTTAGCTGGGGTCAGGGACATTTCTCTTTTCCATGACTTGCAGCACATTCTGGCACATGATCACATGATACCAAATTTACCCAGGGATGATATTCTCTCTCTCTCCTTTCTTCCCTCCCTCTCCCTCTCTGTATTTCTCTGTCTCCAACTGTGCTCAAACATTTGTTCAGTTCTTTGTTTTATCCACTGTTTTATGTGACATATATAGACTATATGCAAATACATATTTGAGTTATCATGTCAGTAATACTCTAGAAGGAATGCCTTCTTTGGGGAGCTGAAGCAGGTGATGGCTGAAAGCTCTTCTTCTCAGAAACTATGAATCTAGGAATCCTATTCAAGTCCTTCTCTTTGACAGAAAAGGAAAGTCTTAGAGAAGTGAAGTGGTTCCCTAAGGACACATAGTTATTTGTAGCAGAGTCAGTAATAGAAACAAGGCTGCTCACCCCTAGGTCAGGGTATTTTTTGGTTTCTCTTAGTTTTTTTAATCATTTTTGGTTAAACATATGATAATGATAATGGTAGATAACATTTGCATAACCCTTATTGTGTACTAGGTATTGTAAAACTAAGTGTTTTAACATTATTTCATTTGATACTTACAATAACTTTAGAAGGTAGATGCTATTATTATTCCTACATTACAGCTGAGGAAACTGAGAAACAGATTGAATAAATTGCTCAGAGTCACACAGCTAGTAAGTATCTGAGATCAGATTTGAACTTAGGAGTTACTGACTCCAGGTCAACTGCTATATCCTCTGTGCTATCTTGGGACAGTGTGCTGAGAAGCCTCATTTTTGTTTTTAAAAGTCAAATGCTAGTTTTAAGTACAATGTGAAATTAGAAGGAATTTCACACCAGAAGGTAGAAATGCAGATCTATAGGCAATGTAGCATAATTCCATCAGAAATGATGTCATATAATTTTAATTGAATCAAGCTGATTTGATAAATGTTAGTTGTGACATTAAAGGAAGGATGGCAGGAATATATTACTTTATGAGAAGCATTCAACGTCAACTTTCTTTTCAAGCTAACAAGAAATTGTCAATCTAAAACATATTTGTTATGATAATTGATCAGCTCCTGCTCAATGATTAATGCCAAAAGGGAGTATGTTTTTGAATAATGGTATTTACCACTCATTACTGGTGTTGAGCTGACCATTTCAAGAATTAGAACAAAAAGAGTCTTGTATTATAACAATGGTGTTATAATTATGTCAGAGATTCTGACTTAGATCTATTTAGATCTAATTAAAATATATCTAAATATGTATTTGGTGTACCTTGAACTGGAGATCAGAGTAATTACAAGAAAACACTTGGCTTTGATAGTCTTGTGATAGGCAACTCTCCAAGACTGTAAATTGCAGAGCAGGTAGCAATCTGCCTTGGTAGAGGAAGTTTCCTCACTTGGCATTGCCTATACCAATTAAGTCACAGCTTTCATTAAGAAAAAAAAAACTAGCAACAATTTGTGGAAATGTGAGCTGGATAGTGAACTTTTTCATCATCATCATCATCATCATATTGACAGCTCATTGAACTGGAGAAAAATACCTTAATGAATACAGGTAATCAATGACTGGGGGAAAGTTATTGAGCCGCATTTGTAAAATGGTGATAATGATACTTAAGCTACCTAACTTGTGAAATTGTTGTAAGAAGTGTGTTGAAAACTATAAAGCAATATATAAATTTGAGATCTACTACTGACTATCTCCCTAAGAGGATAATCCTGGAGACACATCAATGATGCTGTTCTTGACACTTTTCTCATCAACATGTCATCCACACTATCAATCCATAGAATGTAATGTAATGATAGCTGACCTAGGTGATATAAGTGCTCTTATTCCCATTGTTGGAAGGATGAAACTTAGGTGAGAGATTTCCTGAGTTCAAATACCTAAGTGAGGTTTGGAGTTGAGTTTTGAATGCAAGTTTTCTCTTCCCCATGTTCTTCCCAATTATTTTGGGCTGTTTCTAATCACTGACTTAGGTGAAGGTGTTCCAGAAGAGGGCAAGTGGGATGGTAGGAGATTCAGAAACAATTTCAAAGTGGTTGGGATGAGTTTCAACACATCGAGGAGTCTATTTCAGTATAAAGAACTAAATCAAGAGTCGGCTAGTCCACCATTTTCACTAAAAGCATTACAGTAAGTGAACAGTTTTCTCATTTCCTAGACCTACAAAATGAAAGAACTAAGCTAGGTAATAAGCTTTCTCTTCGTAGTAATTGTCTTTGGTTCTAAGATTGTAAGAGGGAATAAGCTAGTTCTCTGCTATGGTATGGGAAATGGTATGGAATGAAGACATCACTGGAATTAGATTCAGAAGAAGTGAATTTGAGTGCTAGGTCCACCAATCATTCCCCATATAACTGACATTTTATCCCCCTGAAGCTCAGTATACTCATGTATAAAATGGAAATAAAAATTTCTACCCAGCTTATGGTTTTGTTGAGAGGAAATTTGCTTTTTGAACTTTAAAGGCCTTTATTGGTGGGAGCTACTAGTCTGAAAGAGGTTCCATCTAAGAACCTCTGAAGGACTAGAACTGTACAATGTTAGAATGAGCTTTCTTATGTAGTGGTGAGCTTGTTTTCTCCAGAAGTGCTCAAATAATGCCCAGATGTCTTCCAAGGTACTTTCCAACTTGATGTTTTTTTAATTTGAGGACAGAAACTCTTTATGTTTGTCCTTGTGTCTCAGCACTTAGCACAAATTCTAGTAAATAGTGGGTGCTCAATAAGTGGTTGTGGATTTGAATTGGAGCAATTAGTTTAAACTAGAAGAAATTAATAATAAAAATTGGTCAGATTGGTAAGTATAATGGGAGCATGTGCAAAAACTTAATATGAACAATAACTTTCAGAATTCTGTTGAATAAGTAATAGGTATTTTCTTTGTGTGCTCTAAAGAAAGATGAAATAAGTATTGGAAGATTTTCCCCATGCGTTTAACCCACTCTTAATGATGAATTACCCTTAAATGAAAGAAATCATCTGTGAGGGACACAACTAATAATTCCAAATTTGTCAGATGTGTTTTTCTGTGACATTTAAAAGATGAATTTGCTATGTATTAATTATCTTTTTTACTTCTGTACTTCTGATTATAGATTACTATGTCAGCACATGAAATCAAGGTGATACTATAATGTGTACTGTTAAACTTTGCAGGAAATATGCAGTCATAAATCTATTGCTGTCCAAGTTCCTCATTAAATGTACTGTACTAACTCAGTTGGCTCCCTCCTATATAATCACCAAGTCTGCTGATGGGAAAATGGGTACATGGTCAAGTTCTACACTCTGATAATAGCAGGAATGGAGTTAAGGAGATTTTTTTTATTACCAAAAGTAGAAATGAAAGGGACAAATTCAGATGTATAACAATAACTATAGGTATAAAGCAATGGGGGCACCAAAATTTGGAGGATGTAAACCTAAAAAATGTTCTCTTTAGTAGCGATATCTGTTAGGATAATTAATCCCTCTTCCTGTTCAACTTAATTTGGTTTAGTTATGCCTTTTTATTGTTATCACACTGATGAAGAGAATGAGTTTAATATTGTTTGTCCCAGGTATGTATATTTCTATGTAAATTACCCAAGGTACCAAAATTGCTAGTTAGTGCTTTGAATATGTCTTTTAAAATTCAGAATTACCTTCAGAGATGAATTTTACATTTATATAACTATGTGGTAAAATTCAGGGGGGCATTAATGTGCTTACCCTTCAAAATATCTCATACATACATACTAATGTCTGAAATGCCAACATTAAGGACTCACTACTTGGTATAAATCTAAATCATTTCAGTGAAAATGTTCAAAGTTATGGTGCCACTTTAATCTTATATCAAACAATTTTAGCCTCACTTTTCATGGAAGTTCTGATTGCCATGTTGACAGTAGAATTATCTAAACTGAAAATACCTCACTTCAATTTATTATAACTGAGAGGAATTAGCAGATGGACTAGTCTTCTTCTTTTTTATTAAGTTGTTTTATTTACTTTTAGTTTACAACATTTAGTTCCACAATCTCTTGATTTTCAGATTTTCTTCCCCTCCCTCTCTCTCACCCCTACCATCATGGCTGCATGCACGTGGATATAGGATCTACAGATATCTTCCCATTAATCATTAATCAAGTTGTAAAGAAGGATTGTAACTGTTGGAATGATCAGTGGGAAAGAGAAACAGAACAAAACAAGAAAAAGAAACAGAGCAAGTAGTTTATTTTAATCTGCACTCAGACTCCACATCTTCTTCTCTGGATGTGGATATCTCCTTCAATCAAGAATCTTTTGGAGTTGTCCTATAACCTTGTATTGCTGAGAGGAGCCCAGTCTATTGAAGTTAGTTGTCACACATATGTTGTGTCTGTGATTGTGTACAAATTTTTCCTGGTTCTGCTCTTCTTGTTCAGCATCAGTTTATATAAGTCTCTCCAGGTTATTATGAAGTTTGTCTGCTCCTTATTTCTTATAGCACAATAGTATTCCATTACATTCATATACCACAACTTGTTCAACCATCCCCCAATTTATGGGCATCCTCTTGTTTTCCAGTTCTTTGCCACCACAAAAAGAGCTGATATAAATATTTTTGTACATATGGATCCTCTTCACACTTCTCTGATCTCTTTGGGATATAACCCCGAAAGTGGTATTGCTGGGTCAAAGGGTATGGACTTATTTATAGCCTTTTGGGCATAGATCCAGACTGCTCTCCAGAATGGCTGGATCAGTTCACAACTCCATCAACATGCATTAGTGTTCCAATTTTTCCACATCCTCTCCAGCATTTATCATTTTGCTGTTTTGTCATCTTAGTGAGCCTGGCTGGTGAGATGTGGTACTTCAGAGTTGTTTTGCTTTGCATTTCTCTAATCATTAGTGATTTGGAACAATTTTTCATATGCTTATAGATGTCTTTAATTTCATTTTCTGAAAACTGCCTGTTTATATCCTTTGACTATTTATCAATTGGGGAGTGGCTTGTATTCTTATAAATTTGACTCAATTCTTTGTATATTTTAGAAATGAGGCCTTTATCAGAGACACTGGTTGTAAAAATTCTTTCCCGCTTTTCCACTTCCCTTTTAATATTGGTAACATTGGCTTTGTTTGTGCAGAAGCTTTTCAATTTAATATAATCAAAATTATCTATTTTGCATTTTATAATGCTCTCTAACTCTTGTTTTGTCATAAAGTCTTCCCTGCTCCATAGATCTGACAAGCAAACTCTCCCTTGCTCTCCCAGATTGCTTACAGTATCAACCTTTATACCTAGATCATGTACCCATTTCTAAGTTATTTTGGTGTATGGTGTTAGATATTCATCTATGCTCAATTTCTGCCGTACTATGTTCCAGTTTTCCCAGTAGCTTTTGTCAAATAGTGTGTCCTTATCCCCAAAATTGGGATCTTTGGGTTAATCAAACAGTGGATTCCTTGAGTCATTGGCTGTTGAGTCTCTTGTACCCAGTCTATTCAATTGATACACTGCTCTATTTCTCATCCAGTACCAAGTAGTTTTGATGACTGCTGCTTTGTAGTACAAATAAAAATCTGATATAGCTAGGCCACCTTCCCTAGCATTTCTTTTCATTAGTTGCCTTGAAATTCTGGACCTTTTGTTCTTCCAGATGAATTTTGTTACTATTTTTCTAGCTCTACAAAGTAATTTTTTTGGTAGATTGATTGGTATGGCACTAAATATGTAATTTAATTTAGATAAGATTGTCATTTTTATTATATAAGCTTGACCCAGCCATGAAGAATTGATGTTTTTCTGATTAGTTAGATTTGATTTTATTTGTGTGAAAAGTGTTTTGTAATTGTGTTCATATAACTCCGGGATTTGTTTTGGCAGGCAGATTTCCAAATATTTTACAATGTCTACAGTAACTTTAAATGGAATTTCTCTTTCTATCTCTTGCTGTTAAATTTTGTTAGAGATATATAGGAACACCAAGGATTTATGTGGGTTTATTTTATATCCTGCAACTTCGCCAAATTTGTTTATTATCTCAAGTAGCTTTTAACTTGATTCCCTAGGATTCTCTAAGTATATCATCACATCTCTTGAATGAAGTTTTTGATTGTTTCTATAATTTCTTGTTTGACCCACTCATTCTTTAGGATTAAGTTATTTAGTTTCCAGTTAGTTTTTAATCTATCCTTCCATGATCCTTTATTACATATAATTTTTATTGCATCATGATCTGAGAAGGATGCATTTAGTATTTCTGCCTTTCTGCATTGAATTGTGAAGTTTTTATGTTCTAGTACATGGTCAGTTTTTGTATATGTGTCATGTTCTTTTACCTTGTGAAAAATTATATTTCCAGTTCCTCTGATCTTTCAACATTGAAGCTGCCACATCCTGTGCAATCCTCACTGTACTTCTGCAATATCTGAATTGTTTCTTTCTTGCCACTTGTAGTATTGTCTCCTTTACCTGACAGTTCTGGAATTTGGCCACAACATTTCACAGACTTTTCAATTTGGGATCTCTTTTAGGAGGTGTCCAGTGGGTTCTCTTGATTTCTATTTTACCCTCTGGTTCTAGGATCTCAGAGCAGTTTTCCTTGATGAGCTCTTGGAGGGTATTGTCCAGACTCATTTTTTTTTATCATGATTTTTTGTAGACCAATAATTCTCAGATTCTCTCTCCTGGATCTGTTTTCCAGGTCAGTTATTTTTCCACTGAGATATTTTACCTTTCTTTCTAATTTTTCAGTTTTGATGTTTTGTTTGACTGATTCTTAGTTCCTCATAGAATTATTAGTTTAAGTTTGGTTGATTCTACTTTTTAGCGAACTATTCTTGGTTAGTTTTTGGAGCTCCTTTTCCATATGTTTAGGTTTCATTTTTAGTTTACACATTTTACTTTTTAAAGAGCTGTTTTCTTCATTATAATGTTTTTCTAATTTTGCAATTTTGTTTTTACAAGTGTTGATTTTTTCTTCCACTTCTCTAACCTGGATTTCAAAGTTCTTTTTGAGCTCATCTAGGAATGCTTTCTGTGCCTGAGACCAGGTCATAATCCCTGTTGAGGCTTCAGCTGTGGGTGTGGAGTCAATACTCTCTCCTTCTGAGTTTGGTTCCTCCCTCTCACAGCAATTGTATTCCAGAGTCTTTGTCTTTGTAGCCTGCTTTCTTCCCAGTTTGTGGCAGGACCTTAGCCATGTCCTTCCTCCAGGGTTCCTAAGCCTTTACTGCTTAAAATGTTTCTTTGGGTCAATCATTTCTGTGTTTTCAGGGTCAGGGGGTGGGTTTGGAGCATCCAGGGTTCGCTCTGCTATACTGGTCCCTGGAAGTACATGTAGGGTTTTTTATTTTTTTTTTAATTTCTAGGCTAGGTAGTCTTAGGAGTAGCTGCTGCCTCTACCACAGGCCCTGCCTTTGTCTCCTACCCAGCTCCTCCCAATCCCTGCCCTGTGGAGATAGGCCTGAGAATGGCATTTGTGGTTGATGAATCAGCAGGGCTCCTCTGGACCTCCCAAAGAGCAGCCACTGTTGCCCTCCAGGCATCTCCAAGCGCAGCTGCCATGTTGCTGTCAAGGTCTTTCAGGGTAGGGCCGCCACATTGCCCTCTGAGCCTCTTGGAGTGCAGCTGCTGTTGCCACCAGGGCCTCTCTGAACTAGTCTTCTTTCTGGATTGCCATCATCAACCTCATGTTCCATAGTAGGTTGCTTCAT
This sequence comes from Pseudocheirus occidentalis, assembly GCA_028646575.1. Lineage (NCBI taxonomy): Eukaryota > Metazoa > Chordata > Mammalia > Diprotodontia > Pseudocheiridae > Pseudocheirus > Pseudocheirus occidentalis. The sequence goes on along the minus strand of CM053599.1, from coordinate 39,257,118 downwards.
TATGGAAGACAAAACTTGAATATCACATACATTTAGCACATGTTACCTCTGTGTAACTAGTAGGTGAGAGGTACTGCTACCGAAATAATCAAGAATTAACTATTTCCTCAAGGGACTTCTAGAGTGGAGCCAAGATGGTAGAGTAGAGAAATCCACCAAGATATCCCAACATTCCTCTCCAAACAACTTTAAAATGATACCTTAAATAGATTCCTGGAGTAATAGAACTAACTTCTGTTGGTAAAAATGACATTTTTCCAACCCCCAACAATTTGTCAGAAAGAAACTACTGTTGATCTCTGTGCTAGCATTGAAAGCAGGACAGGGCATTGTTTAGCAACCCCATTGCCCATACCCACTTCTTAATCACAGTTTTAGGGTGGAGACGGATGTTTGCTGTCTCAAGGGAACAGTGATCTTGAGGAGCAGTATCACTTTTGGTTACAAGGAATCAGAGATCCTGAGGAACATTATTGATTCCAGTCATGAGAGAGCAGGGGCCCAAAGGGCTCCTTCTGGTTGTAAGTAAGCAGTGACCAAACTTCTCCTTGGATCATACCCTATGGAAACACGAAAATCTTTCAAAACTTCAAAATTAACTTTGAAAACACCTGTGTGAAAAAGTCTGAATCTTGGGACAATCCACTACCTCATTCCCTTCTTGGAATAGAACCCAACTTTAATATAAAGGTCAAAGTTAAGAAATAAGCTGCAAAATTAGCAAACAACAATAAGAATCAAACTGTAAAAAACTACTATGGTAACAGGAAAAATCAAGACACAGACTTAGAAGTGGACGACAATGAGAAAACAGTCACAAGCAAAACCTGAAAGAAAAATGTGAATTTGACAGGAGTCAAACAATAACTCCAGGAAGATATTTTTAAAATTATTATAAAAATCAGAGTGGAAAATTGGGAGAGGAAAAAGAATGGGAAAAGAAGTGAAAATGGCATGAAAAAATATGAAAACAAAATTAACAACTGGTCAAAATAAGAATAAGAAATGCAGAAAATAACAACTTAAAAATCAGATTTTTCTGAATGGGAAAACACCTACACAAGCTCACTGAAGAATGTGGAAGCTATTGGTTCCAAGAGGCATTAAGAAACAACAAAACAAAGTCAAAATAATGGAAAAAAACTAGATTAAAATATGAAATATTTTATGAAAAAATGTAACCTGGAAAACAGAGTCAAAATGATTTAAGAATTATTAGCCTACTGGAAGGCCATGATCAAAGAAGGAGCCTAGACATCATGTCATAAGAAAGTAAAACTTACTCAATATCCAAAAATTATAAGGTAAAATATGAAAGATCTGAAAGAGATCCCAAACTGCAAGCTCTCAGAAATATAGCTAGATTCCAGAGGTACTAATTCAAAGATAAAATAGGTCAAGCAAGCAGAAATAAATCATTCAAATACCTTGGAACCACACTCAGAATAACACAAGATTTTGCAGCTGCCCCTGAAAGGATTGGACTTGGAATAAAATATTCTGGAAGGTAAAGGAGATAGGAGAACAACCAAGAATAACTTACCCAGCAAAAAAAAATTATTATAATCCTTTAGGGGAAAATGGACATTTTATGAAATGGAGGTCTTTCAAGCATTGCTGATAAAAAAACAAGAAAGGGATAGAAAAAATTGATTTTCAAATGAAAGACTCAGGAGAAACATAAAAAAAGTAAGCTTGATAGAGAAATCATAAGGGATGCAATGGGATTAAACTATTTACATTTTTATATGGAAAGATGAAACATATAGTTCCTAAGAACTTTATCATCATTAGGGCAGTTAAAAAGACCTTACAAAGACAGAGGTCATAAGGGTAAGTCAATTATGTTGAGGAGATCTAAAAAATGGATGCATTAGAAACAGATGAAATGCAGAAGGGAGAAGAATAAAGGGGAAAATTATCTCATAATGAGAGGCACCCAAGGAAGATCTTTATATATATATATATATATATATATATGTATGTATGTGTGTATGTATATGTATGTATGAATGTATGTATGTTCCTATCTATCTATCTATCTATCTAATCAAGTAGGCATAGAAAACTAATTTTGCTCAATAGGTAAGTAGGAGTAGAAGGGTAAAAGAAAGGGAGTAGTGATAAAAGTGAATGGTCACTTTTAAGGATGGACAGGGTAAAACAAGAGAGAGAGAGAGAGATGGATTAAATAAAAGGAAATGTGATGGAGGAAAATATACAGTTAGTATTTTGCCATTGTGAATATGAATGGGATGGATTTACCCATGAAATGGAAGTAGATAGCAGAATGAATTAGAAACAGGAATCCAACAATATGCTGTTTACAAGAAATACACTTGAAACAGGGACACACAAAGAGTTAAAAAATGGAACTGAAGCAGAAATTCTTATGAAACAACTGAAGTAAAAAAAAGGCGGAAATAACAATCATGATCTCAGACAAAGCAAACCAAAATAGATCTAATTAAGAGATAAGTAAAGAAAACACACCTTGCTAAAAGCCACCATAAAAAATGAATATGCATACTAAATATATATGCACCAAATGGTATAGCATCGATATTTTAAAGTAAAATTTAAATGAGTTACAGGAGAAAATAAAGAGTAAGTAGTATTTGGGGTCCTCAACTTTCTTCCTTGGAGCTAAATAAATCTGTACATAAAACGAATAAGAAAGAAGTTGAGATAAAAAGAATTTTAGAATTATAAATTGTTAATTTATAATTAATTACAAATTATAAATTCCCAATGGACATTAAAATGGAAATCTTGAAAACCAAAGGAAGGATTAATAAAACTGAAGTTAAAAACCATCACACTAATGAGTAAAATTGGCAACTGGATTTATGAAAAATAATAAAATAGATACATTAATTGTTATTTTGGGTTTTTGTTTTTTAAAATTTATTTATTTATAGTTTTCAAAATTCATTTCCACAATATTTGGAGTTAGAGTTTTTTTCTCTCTCCCCATCTTTTTCCTACCCCCACCCCAAAATAGCAAGTCTACTGAGTACCCCTTCCCACAATCTGTTCTCAGTTATATCCTCCCCCTTTAGCCTCCTAACTTTCTAGAAGGGTAACATGGGTTTTGGTACCCCAGTACTTGTATATCTTATTTCCTAGTTGCACGTAAAAAAAAATTAACATTTGTTTTTGAAACTTTGAGTTTCAGATTTTTTTCACTTCTTCCCTCCTCACCCACCCCCACTGGGAAGATAAGCAATTCAATATAGATTGTGCATGTGTAGTTACCCAAATCATTTCCATAGTAGCTATAGTGTGAAAGACTAACTATATTTCCCTCCATCCTATCCTACCCCCACTTATTCTGTTTTCTCCTTTGACCCTATCCCTTTTCAAAAATGTTTGCTTCTAACTACCTTCTCTCTCAATCTGCCCTCCCTTTTATCATCCTCCCTCTTATATCCTACCCCCTATTTTCTGATAGGGTAAAACAGACTATTGAGTGTGTATGTTATTCCCTCTTTAGGCCAAATTCAATGAGAATCATGTTGTCCTATTCCCTTTTGTCTTCCTGCTCTTCCCCTCCATTGTAACAGTTTTCTCTTGCCTCTTTTATAAGAGATAATTTACCCTAATCTATCACTCCCTTTCTTCTTTTCCCAATAAATTCTTCTCTTAACTCATAATTTTATTTTTTTAGATATCATCCCTTCATATTCAACTCATCCTGTGTCCTCTGTCTATGTATACATAAACATACAGATGTCCACACTCACATATATA
>CM053599.1:39243139-39253265 GCA_028646575.1 Pseudocheirus occidentalis | reverse complement strand
TATATATATATATATATATATATATATGTACATATATGCTACCTTCAGGTATCCTCATTCTGAGAAAGGTCTTATGAGTTAACAATGATCATTTTTCCATGTAGGAATGTAAATAGTTCAACTTTAATAAGTTCCTTATGATTTCTTATTCCTGTTTACCATCTCATGCTTCTCTTGCTTCTTTTTTTTGAAAATCAAATTTTGTGTTCAGCTCAGATTTTTTCATGAAGAATGTTTGAAAGTCCTCTATTTCATTGAATGACCATATTTTTCCCTGTAGCATTATACTCAGTTTTTCCCGGTAGGTTATTCTTGGTTTTAGTCCTAGCTCCTTTGACCTCTGGACTATCATAGTCCAAGCCCTATCATCCCTCAGTATAGAAGCTGCTAGGTCCTGTGTTATCCTGATTGTGTTTTCACAATACTCAAATTGTTTCTTCTTGACTGCTTGTAGTATTTTATCCTTGACCTGGGAACTCTGGAATTTGGCTCTACTATTCCTAGGAGTTTTGGGGATCTTTTTCAAGAGGTGAATGGTGAATTCTTCCAATTTCTATTTTGCCCTCTGGTTCTAGCATATCAGGGAAATTTTGCTTGATAATTTCTTGAAAGGCAGTGTCTAGACTCTTTATTTGATCATGGCTTTCAGGTAGACCAATAATTTTTAAATGATCTCTCCTGGATCTATTTTCCAGGTCAGTGTTTTTTTTTCCAATGAGATATTTCCCATTGCCTTCTATTTTTTAATTTGTTTGCATCTGTTTTGTAGTATCTTGATTTCTCATAAAGTCATTAGCTTCCAATTTCTCCAATCTAAATTTGAAGGAGTTATTTTCTTTGGTGAGTTTTTGAAATTCCTTTTTAATTTGGCAAATTTGTCTTTTTAGAGCATTTTTCTCCTCATTTGCTTTTTGGACCTCTTTTGCCACTTCAGTTAGTTTATTTTTTAAGGCATTATTTTCTCCAGTGTATTTTGAGTCTCCTTTAGCATGTTATTGACTCACTTCTCAAGATTTTCTTGCATCATTCTCATTTCTCTTCCCAATTTTTCTTCAGCTTCTCTTACTTGATTTTCAAAATCCTTCTTGAGCTCCTCCATGGTCTGTAACCAATTCATTTTTTTTCTTGGAGGTGCTTGATGCAGGAGTTTTGACTTTGCTTTCTTCCTCCTACTCCATGGCTTCGCCCATTTTTGTCCCCTAAAAAAGATTCTATCATCTGTTTGTGCTTCCATTCCTTCCTCATATTGGCAGCCAATTACTTGACTTTTGAGCTCTTTGACATAGTAGAACTCTGCTTCCAGAATAGAAAAGGCTATGTCCTAAATCACTGGGGTTTTTCCAGTTTCCAGAGCTGTTGGATGGGCTCCCACTCTATAACCCCCACATGCTCTATCTCACTGGTCACACACACCAGACCTACCACCTAAGACCACGATCCAGATCCAAGCAGGTCAAAGCAAGGGTGATTATCTTCTAAATGGTTGCTTGGTCTCTCTACAATCTGCAGGCCAGGAGCTCTAAAGCAGCCACATGGCAGCATCTGAAGCTAGCATACCTCCTCTGCTTCTCACCCTGAGGGTAGCAGCCTGACCATACTCTTCGGGTCCCCCTGTTCCAACAAAGTTTCACACTGACCTTTTACTTTGTTTTTTGACATTTATGGATTGAGAAATCTGGAAATCACTGCAGCTGCTGTTAATTTATTCTCATGAAGTCTGCTCCAGCTGGCCCTGGTTGGAGCCACCCTGGGGCTAAAACTTCAGCTCAAGTGGGACTGTGCTCAGGTCTCAGCACCCTGCGATGAACCCTTCCTGCTGGCCTACTGGCTTCCTTCAGTGAGAGATTTGTTTCTCTCTGTCACTTTGTGGGTTCTGTATCTCTAAAGTTTGTTTAGAGTCATTTTTTACAAATATTGGAGGAGTTGGAAGCCAGAGCCACATGGAAGTCCTATTTCTACTCCAGCATCTTGGCTCTGTCTATGATTGGTCTAATTTTTTTTTAAGAAAAAAAGAAAACCAAATTACCAGTATCAAAAATTTGAAGATTAAATTAACAGGAAAACTGACAATGAAAGTAAAGTAGATAGGTGTGTATGAAAATACAAACTGCCCAGATTAACAGAAGAGGAAATAAAATACTTAAATAACCCTGTTATAAAAATATATTGAACATATATTCTTCCTAAGAAAAATTTCCCAGGACCAGATGAATTTACATGTGAATTCTACCAAACATTAAAGAAACAATTACATTAATATGTATTACTATATGGAAAAAATAGTTAAACAAGGAGTTCTAAATTCCTTTGTGATATAAATATGGTTTTGATACCTAAACCAGGGAGGGCCAAAACAGAGAAAGAAAACTATAGGCCAAACTTTTAAAATGAAATACTAGTGAGGATATTATAGCAATATACCACAAATATCATACATGATGGTTACCTGGAATTTATACCAGGAATGCAGGACTAGTTTAGTATAAGCAAAACTGTAAGTATAATTGATAAAATCAATAATTAAAACAAGAATAATATATGATTATCTCAATGAATGCAGGAAAAGTTTTTGAAAATAGTACTCATTACTATAAAAAAATTGGAATACATGGAATCTTCCTTAAAATATTAAGTAGTATCTATTTAAAACCAAGAGCAAACATTTAACATAATGAGAATAAACTAGAAGTCTTCCTAATAATATCAGAAGTGAAGCAAGGATGTCCATTATAACCACTATTATTTAATATTGTAGTAGAAATGTTAACTATAAAAATAAGACAAGAAACAAAAAGTGAAGGAATATAAATAGGCAATGAGGAAGCAAAACTATCACTTTTTGCATATTATATGATGGCTTACTTTGAGAATCCTAGAGAATCAGCTAAAAATTTACTTGAAATAATTAACAACTTTAGCAAAGTTGCAGGATATCAAAAACATATTAATTATCAGCATCTCTATATATTATCAACATAACCCATCAGGAAGAAAGAGAAAGGGAAAGTTCATTTACAATAACTGCAGACACTATAAAATACTTGGGTGTCTACCTGCCTAAACAAACCCAGAACCTCTATGAACACAATGACAAAACACTTATCAAACAGAGAGAGATTAAAACTATTGGAGAAATATTCATTAGTCTTAGGTTGAGTCAATATAATAAAATTATATAGACATTTATTTACTTATTCAGTGCCATACTAATCAAACTAACAATGAATTATTTTACAGAACTAGGAAAAAAGTGAGAAAAAATCATTTGGAAGGAAAAAGAAGTCAAGAATATGAATGGAGTCAATAAAAAAGGTGAAGGAATGTAGCCTAATGGTACCAAATTTCAAACCATATTACAAAGTGGTAATCATGAAAACGATCTGACACTAGCTAAGAAACAGAGCAGTGGATCAAAGGAATAGAGTAGAAACACATTATACATTAGCAAATGATTATAATAAGCTATTTTTTATAAAAACCAAAGATCCAAGCTTTGGATACAAAAATTTATAATTCACCAAAAATTACAGTGAAAACTGAATACTGATTTAGAAGAAAAAAGGCACAAATCAACATCTCATACCATGTATCAATATGCTAAAGATAGGCACATGATTTAGATATGAAGGGCTATGTCATAAGCAAATTATGGGAGTACTGAAATATTACTTCACAAATCTCTGGATAATGGAAGAGGTTATGACAAAACAAGAGACAAAAAAGGTATTCTAAGAAGCAAAGTGGATAATTTTAATTACATGAAATTTAAATATTTTTTGTGCAAACAAAACTAATCTAGTAAAAATTGGAAACAAAGTAAAAAATTGGGAGAAGGGAGATTACAGCTATTTTCTCTGATAAAGGCTTTATTTCTCAAATGTTTAATTTATTACTATACACACATATTATATATAAACCATATTCATAAGATCAATAGTTCTTCCCCAGTTGACAAATGGTCACAGAATATGAACAAGCAGTTTTCAGAAGAAGAAATCAAAGCCATCTATAGTCACCTAAAAATGTTCTAAATCACGATTGATTAATGAAATATAAATTAAAACAACTCTGTGATATTACCTCCCACCTATCAGATTGACTAACATGACAGGAAAGGAAATGATAAATACTGGAGCAGATGTGTAAAATTAAGTACACTAATGTATTGTTGGTAGAGTTATGAATGGGTCCAATTATTCTAGAGAAGAATTTGCAATATGCCCAAAGAACTACAATATTGTGCATACTCTTTGATCCAGCAATACCATTACTAGGTCTGTCTCCCAAAGAGATTGAAGTATAATAATTTTTATGGTGATAAAAAAATGAAAACTGAAGGGATGCCCAGCAATTGGAGAATGGCTAGCTAAGTGGTGGTATATTGTGAATCAATATTATTGTGGCTTAAGAAATGATAAGTGATATACTTTCAGAAAAAAATACTGGAAAGACTTATATGATGCAAAGTGAATTGAGTGGAATTAGGACAACAGTGTACCCAGTATTAGCAATATTATAACAATGACTCATGAGGAAAAATGCTATCTACCTCCAAAGAGAGAGCTTATGGACTGCAGGTGCAGACTGAAGCATATTTGTTTGTTCACTTTTCATTTCTTGCTTCTTCCTGATTTTCTTTTTGCAACATGGCTATTATGGAAATATGTTTTCTATAACTTCACATGCTTAATTGATATTATACTACTTGCCTTTTCAGTAAGTGGTGAAAATATGAGATGCAAAAGAGTATTCACAACTCAATTTTTTTAAATTGAAAATTAATAAATAAATTTATTTTAAAATAATTCACCCGAGAATGAAGAAGGTATAAATTCTTATCTCACATGTACTGGTTGTGTGACTCTGGTCCAGGCATTTAATCTTTTAGTGCTCCAAACAATGATTCAAGACTCTCCCAGGTGAAGAAATTTTCTCCCAGGTAATTCACTATATCAATGAAATCAAAGGTCCTGACATTACTTTACCCCTACCTCCCCAAAAAAGTAGTTGTTATTCATGAAATAAAGGTAAATACACTCATCATAAATTATCTTTGCATACCATGAAGGCTGCTAAAATCAAGGCAGTATACAGATAGCCCCTGTTCTACAACTAGGAGTCACACAGACAATGAACTTTTATATGAACCTGCTGACCTATACTATATTCTAAGATGGATGTTGTCAATGATATGGACTGTACTCATTACTTATTACTTTTTTCTCCCCATTTTGAAATGTATTTTGTTGTTATTTAGTATTTAATTTTCCCCAGTTACCTGCAAAAATAATTTATTTTAGAACATTTGTTTTTAAAATTTTGAATTCAAAATTCTCTCTCTTCCTCCCTCCCCAACATCTACCGCCATCAAGAAAGCAGGAAATTAGATATAGGCTATGCAGATGTGATCATGCAAAACATTTCCATAATAGTTATGCTGTGACAGGAAACATAGACCACAACAAGTAAAAACAAAACACCTCAATAAAAATAAAGTCATAATATATGCTTCACTGGGTATTTAGACACCATCAGTTCTCTGTTGGAGGATGGATAGCTTTTTTTGTAAGTCCTTCAGAGTTGTCTTGGATCACTGAATGGACAAGAAAAGCCAAGTTGTTTACAGATGATTATGTTACAATATTGCTGTAACTTTGTACCCAGTACATTTCACTTTGCATCTTCTCATGTAAGGCTTTCCAGGTTTTTCTGAAAGTATCCTGATCATTATTTGTTAAAGTACATCACAATCACATACCACGAAATGTTCAGCCATTCCCCAATTGGTGGGCATCCCCTCTATTTATAATTCTTTGTTCCTCAAAAAGAACTGCTATAAATACTTTTGTACACATAGGTCCTTTTCCTTTTTGTTTTTTTTAAATCTCTTTTGGAATACAGACCTAGTAGTGGTATGGCTAGGTCACGCTTTGAATTTTAGACGCTGATCTCTTCCTGTATGCTTAACCTATGTCTGCTTCTTCTCTATTGCCTAGGCTAAATCTACTAGCCCCAACCCCAGTACTACTGGTTGTAATCTATACCATATTTGTTCTCTGTTTTGGCTTAATTCCTTGAAACACGATATCATTCTGACTCTTACGTTTCTTAGTACTTAGCTACTATTTCCCTGTGTACCAATTTCTCCTCAAATGCACCTGGTTGCTCAGGTGTAACCCCAAATATCACATGTTAACTGCTCTGGCCAAATAGTCCTGAGGTCAGTTATGGTCTCTTTTTATTTACTCTGTTCCATTCCAATCAAAAAACAACTTGTTACAAATTTTATTTTTCTTACAAGGAAAAATAGAGAAGAAAGTTTTAGTTTCTTAACAAAAAATTGGAATGTAAGTCAACTGGTTGGATCACTTAATTCACAAAGCCAGCATATGGAGAGAGGGAGAAAGAAACGATGTTGATGCAAGGCAGAGATATATGGAGGTTCAGGTGCTGCTGTTCCTGGTACAGAGAAACCTCTTAGCACAGACCTTTCTATTCATTAAGTTGGAAAAAAAAAGACAGTAAAGTATGCTCTTGTTTAAGACCCTAGTAATGAGTCATCCATCCTTTAGGCAGGCTCAAACCTTCCTAGTGCTTCATCCCATTTACTGAAGTCATTTACCTGTCATTGGTCTTTCTTTAATTCAGCTGTTATGAAGTAATGTGTTTTCAAACCCCTGGTGAAAAGAGCTTAGGTGAGACAAAGATGCATTACAGAATCAGGGAACAAATCACCATTTCTCGAGACATAATGGAGAAGATCCTTCCTCTATGTTAATTACTTTATCATGTATTAAAGGTACACAACTGAAGTCATAGAACAGTCCCAAGTTATCAATGAATATGAAAGTATTCTTTTCCTTCTGCTAATAAAACTAATAAAAATAATTTATTGACTGTTATGATGGATAAACTCATTGCCAATGAGAAAGTGTATTCCTCATCTGTCACAGAAGTGGTAAGTACATCAATCTGACAGTGCTATAAGCATTTCCAAGTTATGCAGTTCATTTCAGAGGCTCCATTCTATGGTTTCAGTTTGAGATGCTTATAACATTCAGATGGTTATGTCAGAGACAGTTGATAACAGGGAATTAGAAACCAAGAAGCAGATTTTAACAGTATAAAGAAGTCTGAAGTCATTAGAATAAATGTTGCAGGTAATAAATGTGGAAACTACTTTCCCCTAACTTCCTAAGAGGTAATTTGTGCATGGTTACCACCTACTCTTAACTCAGTCTCAAATGACTTAAACTTTTATTTAGTCAGCCATTTAAACATTTTTAAGCTTCATATTGGAGCAAAAGTCAAACAATCTATTTAAGTTAGCAAACATTACAATATCAGAAGACAAACAACACAAATCTAATTATTGTCCCAAAGCAGTACACTTCCATGAGTTTGAATTTTGACTCCCAGTTAAAAGTGAGAAGTTAATATCCTGTCATAGGACCCGATCCATTAGTCCTTCTCTTCTCTGACAGTGCCTCTGGAAATAGCACAGCAATTTGAGAGAAGAGCAGAGAAAGGGTGGAAAACTTTTGACCAATGTATACAAAAGTATTACCAAACGTGGTATCTAGGTTGCCATAATTTTATTCTAGCTAGATATTGCAATGGAAAGAGTACTGGGCCTGGAGTCAGGAAGACAGGAATTCAAATCCAGCTTCAGATACTCACTACTTGACAAGTCACCTAAGCTCAATATAGCTCAATTTTCTCACCTGTAAAATGTAGCTAGAAATAGTACCTAGCCCTCAGGGCTACTGTGAGGAACAAATGAGACAATGGTTATGAAGCACTTAGCACAATGCCTGGCACATCATAAACACTATCTAGTAGGTAGACATTTTGACTTTCTCCATTTTTATTGAGGGCTTTTTGTCTAAGTTTTCTTTCACAATGTGGTAAAAATGTTATAAATATGTATAATCATATCAAATTGCTTGCCTTCTAATGGGGGGTGGGATGAGAAGGGAGGAAGGGAGAAAATTTAGAACTCAAGGATTTTTTTCTTTTTTAAATTTTATATATATATATATATACACACACACACACACACACACACACACATACATATATGTGTGTGTTAAACATTTAATTTTAAAATTATAGTTCCAGATTCTTTCTCTTCCTTCTTCATTATCCACCCTTACTAGGAAGATAAGCAGTTCAATGTAAGTTGTACATGTGTAGTTGCACAAAACATTTCCATAGTAGACATATTGTTAAAGACTGAGTATATTACCCTCCATCCTAAACCCCACTTGTTCTATTCTCTACTTTGACCCTGTCCCTTTGCAAAAGTGTGTGCTTCTAGCAATCCTCCCCACCCCCCCCCAATCTGCTCTCCCTTCTATCATCCCCACTTTCATTCTCTTTTCCCCTACTTCCTATAGGGCAAGATAACCAATTTAGTGTGTATGTCATTCCCTCCCTAAGCCAGATTCAATGAGAGTAAGGTTGACCCATTCCCTTTTGCCTTCCTATTCTTCCCCTCCATTGTAACAGTTATCCCTTGCCTGTTCTATATGAGATAATTTACCCCTTTCTGTCTCTCCCCATCTCCTCTCATTATATTCCTCTCTCACCTCTCAATTTCACCTTTTAAATATCATCCATTCCTATTCAATTTATCTTGTGCCCTCTGTTTAGGTATACCTATATGCATATATACATACACTCACTTATGTATTCATATACATATATACTATCTTATATAGACATATATATGTGTGTGTATGTATACATATTTATGTATACATACACACATTTATATTCCCTTCAACTATCCTCATACTGAGAAAAGTTTCATAAGTTATAATTATAATTTTTTCACGTAGGAATGTTGATTTGTTTCCCCTGTTTACCTTCTCATGCTTCTCTTGCTTCTTGTATTTGATTGTCAGACTTTGTATTCAACTCTGTTTTGTTCATCACAAATGCTTGAAAGTCTTCTGTTTCATTGAATGACCATATTTTCCCCTGAAACACTATACTCATTTTGCTGGGTAGGTGATTCTTGGTTTTAATCCTAGCTCCTTTGACCTGTGTAATATCATATTCCAAGCCCTTTGGTCCCTTAATGTAGAAGCTGTTAGATCCTGTGTTATCCTGTTTCTGTTTCCACAGTATTCAAATTGTTTCTTCTTGGCTGCTTGTAATATTTTCTTCTTGATCTGGGAACTCTGGAATCTGGCTATAATATTCCTAGGAGTTTTCTTTTGGGGATCTTTTTCAAGAGGCAATCAGTGAATTCTTTCAATTTCTATTTTGCCCTCTTGTTCTAAAATATCAGGGCAATTTTCCTTGAGAATTTCTTGAAGGATGATTACTACCTTCTTTTTTCATCATGGCTTTCAGGTCGTCCAATAATTTTAAAATAGTCTCTCCTGGATCTAATTTCCAGGTCAGTGGTTTTTCCAATGAAATATTGCACATTGCCTTCTTTTTTTCATTTGTTTGGATCTGTTTAATGGTATCTTGATTTCTTTTTTTTTAACTAACTAATTTATTTTATTGTTTCCATCACTCATTTCCATGAGATTTTGGTTACAAATTTTCTCCCCATCTTTCCCCTACCCAACACCTCAAAACAGCTAACCCACTGTATAAACCTTCCTTGAATCTGCTCTCTCCTATTTCCTCCCCCTCGCCCTACTGACTTTCCAGTAGGGCAGGATGAAGCTCCCTACCACAGTTCCTGTATAACTTATTTCCCAGTTGGATAATAATAATAATAACAATTTTATATATATATATACATATGTGTGTATACATATATATGTACATATATATACACACATATATATTTTTTAACATTTGATTAAAGAACTTTAAATTCTAAATTCTTTGCCTTCCTCCATCATCACCACCCCCACTGGAAGGACAAGCAATTAAATGCAGGCCTTACATGTATAATTATGTAGAACATCTCCACAGTGGACATATTGTGAGAGACTGATTATATGTCCCTCCTTCCTATCCCACCCCCCTTTGTTCTATTCTCTGCCCTGTCCCTGTCACTTTACAGAAGTGTGTGCTTCAAGCAACCCTCACCCCACCCCTGCCCTCCATCATCCCACTTCTCATACCCATCACCCCTTCTTTCCTCTGTGGCAAGATA
>CM053599.1:39225294-39242639 GCA_028646575.1 Pseudocheirus occidentalis | reverse complement strand
AGAACATCTCCACAGTGGACATATTGTGAGAGACTGATTATATGTCCCTCCTTCCTATCCCACCCCCCTTTGTTCTATTCTCTGCCCTGTCCCTGTCACTTTACAGAAGTGTGTGCTTCAAGCAACCCTCACCCCACCCCTGCCCTCCATCATCCCACTTCTCATACCCATCACCCCTTCTTTCCTCTGTGGCAAGATACCCAGTTTAGAGTTTATGTCATTCTTTCCCTAAGCCAAATTCAGTGAGAATAAGGTTGACCCTTTCCCTTTTGCCTTCCTGTTTTTCCCCTCCTTTGTAACAGTTATCCCTTGCCTCTTCTATATGAGATGATTAATCCCATTCTGTCTCTCCCTGTCTCCTCTCATTCTATTACTCTTCCACCTCAGAATTTCACCTTTTAAAGTATCATCTCCTCCTATTCAATTGATCCTGTGCCCTCTATGTACACATATATACACATACTCAGATATGTATTCATACACATATAAATATCTTCCTATATAGACATATGTGTAGGTATATGTATATATACATTTATATTCTTTTCACCTATCCTCATCCTTAGAAAAGTTTCATAAGTTAAAAATGATCATTTTTCCATGTTGGCATGTAAATAGCTCAACTTTGATAAGTTTCTTATGATTTCTTTTCCATGTTTACCTTCTCATGCTTCTTGTATTTGAGTGTCAAATTTTCTTTTCAGTTCTTTTTTTTTCAGCAAGAATGTTTGAAAGTCCTCTACCTCACTGAATGACCATATTTCCCCTTGGAACATTATACTCAGTTTTGCTGGGTAGGTGATTCTTGGTTTTTAATCCTAGCTCCCCTGATCTCTGGAATATCATATTCCAGGTCCTTTGATCCCTAAATGTAGAGGCTGCCAGATCCTGGGTTATCTTAATTGTATTACCTGAGTATTCAAATTGCTTACTCTTGGCAGCCTGTAATATTTTCTCCTTGATCTAGCGACTCTGAAACCTGGCAATAATATTCCTAGGAGTTTTCCTCTGGGGATCTTTTTCAAGAAGTGATTGGTCAATTCTTTCAAGTTCTATTTTGCCCTCTGATTCTAAAATATCAGGGCAATTTTCCTTGAGAATTTCTTGAAGGATGCTAAGTTCTTTTTATGATCATGGGTTTCAGGTAGTCCAATAATTTTTTAATTGCCTCTTCTGGATCTATTTTCCAGGTCAGTGGTTTTTTCAAGGAGATATTTCACATTGCCTTCTATTTTTTTCATTTGTTTTCATCTGTTTAGTAGTATCTTGATTTCTCATAAAGTCATTTGTGTCAATTTGCTCCACTCTAATTCTGAAGGAATAATTATTTTCACAAAGCTTTTGAGATTCTTTTTCCATCAAGGAAATTTGACTTTTTAAGGCATTCTTCTCCTCATTGGCTTTTTGGGCCTTTTACCATTTGAATTAATCTGTTTTTTAAGGTATTATTTTCTTCAGTTCAGGTTGACTCTCTTTTCATGATTTTCTTGCATCATTCTCATTTCTCTTCTCAATTTTTCCTCCATTTCTCTTATTTGGGTTTCAAAATACTTCTTTAGCTACTCTATGGTTTGCACATAGTCTTTATGTTTCTTGGAAGTTTTTGGTGTGGGAGTTCTGATTGTGTTGTCTTCCTCTCATTCCATGCTTTGATCCTTTTTGTCCCCTAAGAAGGAATCTAAAGTTCGGTTGCTGTTCTTACCTTGCTTCCTTTGCCTGCTCATGTTGCCACTCAATTACTTGACTTTTGAGCTCTTTGCCACAGTAGAACTGTGTTTCCAGCATGGAAAACTTTGTCTCAGATAGCTGGGATTTTTGCAGCTGCCAGAGCTACTCGGGGCCTGCTGTCTCTATAGCCCTCACCATCTCTGGCTCACTGGTCACACACCTCAGGACCACCACCTAAGATCAAAATGCAGATCCAAGCAGGTTAAAGCAAGAGCAATTACCCCTCTGAATGGTCCCTTGGCACCCCTAAGTTCTGCAGGCCAAGAGTTCAGAAGCAACAACATCGAGGTGGCTTCATGTGCCGTCATTTCTCCACTGCTTCTTGCACCAGGGGCAGAGGCTGGACCACACTCCTGTTGCCTCCCACCCCCAGTTCCAACAGAGTTTTGCTCATCTTTCACTTTGTCTTTGGCATTTATGGGTTTTTAATTCTGGAAACCACCAGAGCTGCAGGTGGTCCACTCTCCAGAAGTCCACTCTAGAAGCTGCTGGTCAGGGCTGCCCTGGAGCTAAAACTGGGGACTATGAGGGGCTGGGCTTAGCTCCCAGCACACCATGATGGACCCATCTGTCTGGCCTCCCAGGCTTCCTTCAATGGGAAATTTGTTTTTCTCCATCACTTTGTGGGTTCTGTAGCTCTAGAATTTGTTTAGAGTCATATTTTAAGGTATTTGAGGTGGTTATGGGGGGAGCTGACAGAGTTTTCCTACTTCTACACCCCCTCCAAGAATTTTTTAAAATATTAAAATATTGTTTTTCCATGCAACTTGGAGAAAATAAAATAATACAAATGTATTAAATATATAATACAAATAAATAAATAATGAAAATAGAATGAAATAAAACTTATTTTTTAAAAAAATTGAAAGAGGAAAAAAATTAGCATTAAGGGGGAAAGGACTAATGCACAGTATGAAAAGCTGTACAGAAGTCAAGGAAAATGAGGCCTAAGGAAAGGTTTCTGGACTTAGAATACATTTGATGCCCAGTCCTGGTCCAGCACCTTCTCTACACAAAAAGCTATCTTAACCCCACATGAGCACTTGCTCTCGGGTCTCAGGTGTCTGAAATGTCATTCCTGTATGCTATAGAATTCTCCCACACACCTTGTGGGCAACACTAAAATAAAAGGGATCCAGATTCCTTGATAGTTGACTAGCCAGGTGTATCCTGCAAAGCAAAGGGAAATTCTAGTGTCCCATTTAATTTATGCAAAATTTCTGCATGGACAATGGGCAATGTAAGTGAAGAGGAGTACTGGGCAAGTGTCAAGATAATCTGATCATTGTAAATCAATGGAGATTATTCAAGTGAAATAAATTAGTAATGGAGTTCTCTTTCCCCTAAGTCCTTTCCCTTTCATTTCTTCTTTCACTCTGCCTGGAATTCACCAAGAATACTTTTATAGAAAGAGGCATCCACGCCATAAGGAAGGAAAAAGAGCATAAGCCAAGAAATATACTGAATGAGAAAGCCAGCAGTCTTTCAAGCCTCTACCAGCAGTCCTTAATGTCAGCACATTATAAAGGAGAACTCCAAAGCTATGCATTCAGATATTTATTTCCTTCTGGTCTTTACCACAGTTCTTTTTTTCTAATAGGTTTGTGACCAAAACTTAATTTGGTTTAAAATGTGTGGTTTGTGCTTGTGATGTATAGCATATTCCAAACATAGGGCCAGGTTTGTTTTAGGAAATGAAGATTAATAAGGAGCAGCTGGTACATTAATCACCTTTGCTGTGAAGGAAAAAAAAACACACATTCAGAGAAAAATTTGTAATCCCATAAAATATCTGTGAAGCCATAAACCTCTGATTCCAAATTACTTAAGTTTCTAAAGGCCATAAACCATTTTTAGTGCTGCTTCTATCTTTCCAAAATATCCATTTGGGACCTTTCTAGTCTGTTCGCATTGCATCCTCAACTGCATTCTGCTAAAACGATATAAGTTTTCTCCTGTTTGCAGAGGCTGTATTTATATTAATAAAGCTAACCTTACTCTATCATTCTTTTGTTTTGACAGTATCAACAGAAAATTGTAATTACTAAAATGTTACAGCAATAATAACAATCCTAACAATAACAGTACTTTCCTCTTGCCAAAGTGCATTTGTGAATTACTCTGCCACTTTCAGATAGTTTGCATCCAAAGAGACTTGTTTTAAGTATAGTAAAACTGGAAGTTCGGCTCCCTAGAAAGTATCCTTTCATGAGGTAGTAATGTAGCTTCTCTATACAAGAAAGAGTATAAGATGAATATGAGAATGGCAGAGAGAATGTAGAGACAAGGTCTAAAGCAGTGGTTCTTAACCTTCCTAATGCTATGACCCTTTAATACTCATGTGTAGGTATATCTGCATGTGCACAGACCCACCTGGAGATGGATAGAGGAGCAGTGTCTTGGTTCCTAAGACCATTGGAAATATGTGTTTTTCAATGGTCTTAGGTGACCCCTGTGAAAGGGTCATTTGACCCCCAAAGGGGTCATGACCCACAGGTTGAAAATCTCTGGTCTAGAACAAATGATCCAGATAAAAGACTGCCCAAGACCTTGTGCAGCTCTCTCATTACCATAACCACTATGCTTTTTATACGTTTGCCTGGAATAGCAGTGGAGAAACAAGAAATTGTGGTGACTATAAAAGCAAGACAATTCTTATGTGAAGATGAAAACTTTGCACAAAAAAACATTAATACAACATTATGCACTACAAAGAACACTGGGTTTGGATTCAGTGGATGAGGATTCAAAACCACTCTCTGACATTTATTACCTATGTTATCTTGTGTAGAATTTCTCAGTATCTAAATGTCCTTATCTGTAAAATGCAGTGGAGTATGTGTGTGGGGTTGTAATGGTAATGAAATTTGAAGATCCCTTTGTATTGGAAGGCTGACAGGTACTTAGCCCCTAGTCTCAAATTAAGCCTCTGTTAAAAAAACAGAAGCTATGATCCCCTGTTGATGATGTTATAGGAAGAGGCTGAAGAGGGAGCCCCTGTTGCTGATGTGACAAGAAGGGGCTGAAGAGGGAAAAGCTATACCATATATAAGGAAAAGCACAAGCTGGACAGTCAGAATGTCCTATGGGTAAGCATTGTGGAGGCAGGGCAGCTGCTGCTGGACTGAAGACTGAACTGAGAATCGAAAAGAAATGAGAAGAGGAATGAGAATTGAGAACTGAGAATTTTTTTTGGAGCAAGTCATGGGGAGGCTGGATAAAGTGATTGTTATTTTGAGAACAGAGTTTATGGTGCTGAAGACTTCCAAGGGCCAGTTGGAGCTGCTGAGAATTTCTGAGGGCCAGCTGGAGCTGCCAAAGACCAAGGAAGCATGACTGTGGTGCCAGTACTTTGTACAAACCTTGAAGTGACTTTGTTAATGTGTATGAAAGTTATTGTTCCTTTGTTAATCCTTGTCTTACCAGGAAAAGAGAGTGTAGAGAATTTGAGCTGGACTGGACACTGCGAGCTTCAATGTGGAGCATAAACTGTATGGAGAGCTGGGCAAGGAACTGGGAGCTGTCTGCCTTTGAACCTAGGTGACAGTTTGGTGGATTCAGGTAGGAGCTACCTGCCCTGAGTCAAAATGAAAAGACCTCTCCATGAATACTGAGTAGTGACTGATGAAATAGGATATTGAGTAATGACTGATGAAATTGTAATTTACTTGTGACCTAGGGGTGGATGACTTTTGTACTTTCCACTACCCCTTAAGAGGGTGCTGAGTAGTGACTGTTGAACTTGTAACTTAATTGCATTCCATGGGTGGAGAACTTTGACTTTTATTCTTTGTGACCCTTGAGTAGGCAAGCCTTCTAAAGGATGATTGAATGATTGAGTTACTAAATGATTGGGTTTTTTTTAAACTATGTGACCACTTTGGTGAAAATCATGTGGCCATTTTAGTGGTAAGCTGTTGAGTTGTGACATGGTAAATGTTGTATTTTCATTTTCTGTGATAAGTTGTAACATTGTGAATACTGTACCTTGATTTTCTGTGAATGTTTTGCTCTAATTTTTTATTGAATAAATAGAGTTCTATGTACTATGTAATCAGAACCTTGAAAGCTGTTCACAGTAGCAGTCCTCTGGAAAGCTGCTCATCCTTGGCTTTACAGGGGTGGGTGAATTTGAGGTCCCTCTCAGCTACAAAGCAATGACCTTAATTTTTTTTTTGCTTTTTTGGAGGGGGGAAGGCAGAGCAATTGGGGTTAAGTGACTTGCCCAAGGTCACACAGCTAGTAAGTATTGTGTCTAAGGCTGGATTTGAATTCAGGTCCTCCTGACTCCAGTTGTGGTGTTCTATTCACTGTACCACCTAGCCACCCCAAGATTTTATCTTCTAAGAAAGGAAATTTTTTTGGGGGGGTGTCTTGGCCAAATGTCTAAAATAAAGGTCTTATATCCAAAATATTTAGAATTAATAGAAGTATATAAGAAAAAAAAAAACACTGTGACCAAAGTGTACGAATAGTAAAAATGATTAGAACCTTTTGGGAAAGTGCTTACTCCCTCCTAAAGTTTGTGATAAACAATGATTGTTGTAAGGATCAAATCAAATGGGATAACATACATATAAATTGCTTCAGAAACCTTGAAATATTATATGTTAGTTAGCATTATTATCTTGAAAGGCTGTTTTTCAGGGGGAAAAAAGAGTCCAATGAAGACATGTTTTCTCAGTAAATACAGGCAATGACCTTCATAAGTTTTATCTCTGTGAAATGAAATGTTTTGTTTCCCATTGCAAAAACTTCTCACGTCATGGAACAAATGGGAAGATCTATCTGTGGGGACATTGTTCTCATATCCTTCAATATTTAGCTGCAAAAGTCATAGAGATAATCTAGTTGGAACACCTCCATTCCATGTAACAGGTGCAGACCTGTGCAAAGTCAGCTTGTGCTAGTTTGTGAAAACTGATTGTTAACTTTCAGTGTGAACATTTGTACTTTGGAACTCAGCATACACTGTAATGCAAGGTTTAATTTATTATTTTTGATGGTGTAGACTTGAGGAGATGATGAAGAAAATGTTCATCATTCAGATTAAACTTGAAAATGTATCATGTATACTTTTTTTTGATAGTTGTTTGTTAAGATTTATCAGCACACCACTGCAATGGAAGTAACTGAGTCCTCAGAGAGGGTTTGTTTAAATTAAGTCTGAGCTTAAGGAGATGTTACTCATCTCTTCCTGGTGTCCTGGGCTAGTATATCAGCAAGGCAGTATTCACAATGCCTATGTTAACTGTAAATATGTTGATATGGCTATTAATCACAAAACTTAACAGGCTCTCTACATGGGGAACATAGCTATAACATTTATTCATTCACAGTAACTGCTCAGCCTCCACACAGCTCACTCCCAGCAGCTCCAACCCCTTCTCCCCCCTGGCAGGTCCTCTTAACTCCAGGTCCTGTGTTCTATTTATTGCACCACCTTAGCAGAAGTTCTGCCTGGCTCAAAAAAATAAAAGAAGTTCCTGCTGCCACCACCTCTTCCAGTCACCACTATGGCTCCAGCCTGGCTCCTACTTGGCTCTGGCTCCTTCCTGCCCGACCCCTTCCTGCTGTGTCAGCAAGTTCAAGGAGCATGGAAGATCTTCAAATCCCATTACCATTACAGCTAATTTGTGACTTTGAATAAGTTGGTACATTGACTCAGAGATTAAGTCCATCTCTGCTGCTTTGCTTCCAGAGTCACAGGACATCACAGCACCAGTGGTCTACTACCTTGTGTTTCAAAGATCTCACAGGGCATTACTCAATCTAGCCAAGGCCATGGATCCATATATGCCCTCGTAACTTCTTCTATTAAAAAATAAAATTTCTTAATATCTTTTGTTTTTACATCACTCCCTCTTCCAGATGTATTCCTCTACCTCCTTCCTTTAGAGCAGTGGTTCTCAACCTTTCTAATGCCGTGACCCTTTAATACATTTCCTCACATTGTGGTGACCCCCAACCATAAAATTATTTTTGTTGCTACTTCATAATTGTAATTTTGCTACTGTTATGAATTGTAATGTAAATATCTGATATACAGGATGTATTTTCATTGTTACAAATTGAACATAACCCACAGGTTGAGAACTGCTGCCTTAGAGAATTAGCCTTTTTGATCAAAAATTTAAAAATGAAAAAAATGAGAAATATCAGGCAACATTGAAAAAGGCCCATCCGCTCAAAGAAGCAGAGAAGACACTGTCTCATACCTATTTTGGGGGACCAAGTATGGTCGTTATAATTACATAGAACTAAGTTTTAAAGGGTTTTTTTGGTTATTGTTTATTCCATTTATGTTGTTCTAGTCATTGTGCAAACTGCTTTCCTAGTTTTCCTTCCTTCACTTTATATCAGTTCAGATGCACAGTGTCTGAATACATGGTTATACCCTCATCACAGGACAGAGCATTTAGAGATAGGAGGAACATTAAAGAAATCATCTGGTCCTCTCCCCAGCCCATTTTACAAATCAGGAAAGTGTGTCCTATAAAAGAATAGTGACTTGCACAAGGTCACCAAGATAGTAAAACAGAAGACCCAATATTTGAACCCAAGATTTACTTGTTTTTAGATTTTGTATTCTTTAAACAAATTAGGCATGAGGGTCAACCCTACTCAACAGTAATAGATGGTTTGAAAATGAGCAGTCAAGATTTTATTATATGCTTATTGACTCAGTATTTGAGTTCAAACATAGGGCAGTGGAAAGAATACTGGATTTGGAATAGAAGAGCTCAGTTCACACATTGGTTCTACTCTGTACTGGTTTTGTGCCCCTGGACAAGTCCCTTTACCACTTTGGGTTGCAGTATTCTCAACTGGAAAATGAGGGTATTGAGTAAATGTTTTCTGAGATCCCCTTTGATTCTAATATATGATCAGATGATCTCTGCTTATAGGGGCCTGGGAGGTATTACAATGATTCTACCTGAATTAACTTTTATGTTTCAGAACTCTAGTGCTAGGCTTGGCCAAACTCCTTATTCTAAGGAGTAACACATATAAACTCCAGGTAATTCAGGTTTAAAATTGTTTCTGGTGTCTAACTATGTACTCTAGGAACACACTTTTCTCATCTTACTGGAGAGAGAATTTCTTATTTCATTTCTATTTTTCTTCCTCCAACCCCAGTAGGATAAATGTCAGCCTTTATTCTTCAGCAAGTACATGACACTTTTCACATGAAAGAATTGACAGAAGGATGTAACCCTAGGGATGGCCACCATGTTGCAGGCTCTGAGACAAATTAAATACAAAAATAGAGGTGAAGATAGCATTTTGGAGTGATGTAACTGCCATTCGAAAATTGAAAATGGAAATGGAAAATTCAAGATGTGGATAGTGTCCCTTATATTCCCCAGAATGTCTGATCATTATGAAAATATAAGGCAGTACCTATTATATCAAATGCTTGGGGTGTAGAAGAGTGTCAAGAACTACTTTAATGTTGGGTAGCTAGGTGGCATAGTGGATAGAAGGCATTTGGAGTCTGGAAGAACTGATTTCAAATCCTACTTCAGGCATTTTTAGGTCACCATTAGCTAGTTACTTAACCTCTCTCAGCCTTAACTTTCTCATCCTTAAAATGGGATAATAATTGCTAGTACCTACCTTATAAGATTATTGTTATAAAAGCACATGAGGTAATATCTGCAAACTATTTGGAAGAACTTGAAGTCCTACATAAATGTTAGATATTATCAGTGTCCTGACAAGCTGGTGTTTGGGAATCAGGAGCTCAGTGAAGCTCTGATAATTGAAACAAGGTCCTTTTGCTATTCACACATGTATCCCATGAATAGTTATCCACTGAACAGAACTAGATTCAGAAGCTTCACAGGTCTGCTCTTGCCTTCAAATGTAAGTGACCTCGCTAAAACCAGTCCCTCCTGATAGCTTACAAAAAATTCTTGCCTCTTGCTTGACTGTTCAACAGAAATATACAGGGGAGGTAAAAGGCTTAGGGGGCTAAAATAGAGAAGAGATTTTCAAGGAGATATTCAAGAGAAGGAATGAATATAAATAGGCCCTGTGTAACTTGTCTGCTTCCATTCAAAGATGGAAACTGAGGATAGAACAGGGAAAGTAGAAACTCCTAGTAGGTCTAGTTCTCTATGATAGGAGCAGCATCTACTGAGTTTCCTGGTACATAGAGTACGCTAGTGTTTTTATTTTCTTTAAAATGAGTAAAACTATTCTTGAGATCCTTTCTTTCCATACATGATATTTGTGGAAGTGAATGGTTTAGTCTGAATGGTTCCTGGTCACTCAAGTGCAAAATTCAGAACGTGAGTTCTGTGTCATGAAGTGATACAAGTGCAAACAAACAAGTGCAAAATTCAGAACAGAGTAGATACTGTTCAGTTCTATTCTCTTTGTCTCATATATGAATATTTCATCTTGTCCAATTGGAGCCTAAACTATCATATTGACGTGAGTCAGGCTTGATCTAAAATAGCCATAATGTATCATTTACAGTCAGCTATCTTGATTTTTCTTTAATGGAGCAGACCTTTCTTTTGAAATATATGTTCTCCAAAAGAGGTTGACATTTCTGCGCTATTAATTTCATAGTCATTTGACATGATAATACTATTTTGAATTTAGGATAAACCAGTTCCCTATTTCTCCAATATCCAGACCCAACTCTCACATATGAATACATAGAGAAAAATTCATATACCAAAAAAATAATCTTTTATTTTGTATTGGATGAACATATACTGTATCAGCACCATGTTGCTTTCATCAAAAGGCCATACAAACTTTCTATAGAGCCAAAGATATCATAGCTTTCTTGGTGCTATAAATTATGTGTGGCTACTTGGCATCAATTGATCTGTTAGATACATTCACATTTCCTCATTTGATTTCCCTTAAAGCAGGGTTTATTACCTGTGGTTGGTGAATTTATGTATATACAACAAACATGCATACATATGTCTGTCTATATATACATTTACATAACATAGCACATTTACAACATATAATATCCACACTCATACCCTATATGTTATATGTGCATTGTTATATACATATATATGTACAGAGAGATATAGATATATAAAATTATGTTTTAATACAATTGATATCCTTTGTAATTCACTTCATTTTATTTTATTTTTTTAAAAAATTCTGAGAAGAGTTCTATAGCCTTCACAAGATTGCTGATAGGGTTCATGACACACAAAAAAAGACCTTTGAGTGAGAAACACTTATTAGAGCATTAACTCTGATGTGATCAGATCTTGAATTCAGTTAAGGATAAACCAGCACCTCATTCCTCAAACATCCAGACTCCACCCTCACACATGCACATATACAAAACAAACAACAAATGTATAAATATAAAATATAATCAGTAGTTTTCTGTCTTCTCTCAATCAATAGATTAAATGATAAACAAATATCAACAAACAGCCCAGGAGCCAAATTTTAGGAAATACCATTCATGTTAGTGTTAATTGTCTTGGTAATATTTTCTCTACCTCTTGAAAATATTTTATTTGGCATTGTATATACTTTACATATCTTTGTAAATTCTACATAATGCCTATACAAAGAAAGATCCTTGAAGCCAAAGGCTTTTTCCTTGGGTATTTGTGTGGCTATCACTTAGCATAGCATCCTATACAGAGGAGATACTTAATAAATGTTTTTTGATTGATGAATGAATTGATTCATGGCAGGAACCATTGAATTTTGATGTTTGTAAACGTGGTCCCTAGCACAAGGTTTTGTGTACATAGTAGAGACTTTGTTAGTGTTCGTTAAATTCAATATTCAAAGGTAAACTATTTCATATGAATTTCTTATAATTAAAATCTCCATTTAAAATCACTAAAACAAGGTGGGAACTTTAGAAGATGAATCTGTATAAGAGGACACCTGAGGCATTTACTGAAGTATATTGTACATTTTTTCTTGGTCCCCAAATGAAAAGTTTCCATTCAGAATGCTAGCTACAGACAACAGTAAACCAGGTAATGAAACATCCATTTTAGGATGAAATGGAGCTATAATAAACAAAGGAACCAAGTCTGTAGCTCCGAATTTCTAAGTAAGCCATCTTAGATATAAACTGAAACTTCTCCTCCTTTAATCCAGCCCATCCACTTTACTATATATGAAATGCAGACATTTTGCTCTTATAAAAAGCTTTGTGCAGTGGAAAAGGATCCCAGATAAGGCTTTAGAATACTTGATCATCTCTTCTGTTTTGCCACTAACTAATTGAGTGACTTTGGGAAAGTCACTCAAATTTACCATCTCTCTTCTTTTAGCTTAAAATGGGAACAATGATCCTCTGTTCTAATTCACAAGCACGTTTGAAGATTAGATTTTTGACTGTGAAAGAGCTCTGCAGAATACAGATGCCATTTCAGGCATTGTTATCCTTGCTTTGATGTTACCAAAGGCATATTATCACACGCAGAAAAAAATGGAATAAAGCATGTTATTGAAGTAATGTGGAACATAAAAAAGTGGATAGGATGGTCATATAGCATGCCCCATTAGTGTTCACTCAATGTCAAAGGAAGGAGAGGAAGACCCTTGATATACGGCATGGAACCCACTGTGGTGACATATGAAAGAATGAGGATTAGAGTCTCAAAAGAGGTAATGAGACAGCCATAGAATGTGAATTGAATCCAAATTCTAACATTTACTGGATGGGCTTTGCAAATCACGCAGCCTCTCTAGGTCTCTGTTTCCCTCTCTGTGAAATAAGAGCTTGGATTGGATCACCTGGAAGTTCCCTTCCAGGTCTAAATCTATGAGTCTTTAGAGACTGGGAGAGGGGTGAGCATGGGGTGTTAACATATGAGTTAAGATTTGCATTACTGGAGAGAAGATCTATCCAAATGTGATCACAGATACACTGAGTAATTGAAATGTTGGAATTATTTTTACAGAAGTACTGAAGTTAACATTCAAGACGTTGAAGGAGCAATGGGAATAATTAGGGAGTAAAAAATAAGAACTTGCTTTCTACTTTGAATTACTTATAATATCCAGCTGGAGTAGAAGATGACTTGATATTATTAAACTTTGTAACCATGTTATGAATGCACATCAGACATATTTATTTTATGAGAAATATGTTCAGAAATACATGGAGCTATATGCAAAACTGGATAGAAGTAGTAGTGATATACCTGCCAAAGTGTGCAGAATACATACATACATACATACACACACATACATACATGTATATATAGTCATATTGCTGCATTTCACATGTAGTGTAGTAGATTCTGCATAAAAGAAGTTCATACTGGATTCATTTCAAAATACTTGGGTTTTGTTTTTGTATTTTTCTAATAAACTTGACATTCATCACTAGAATGCTCAGTAGAATAAGCTTTTCCATACACTTTACGGAACATAATGAGAGAATTTTCCATAGAATCTTCATTATAGAGATCTTGATTTGCTTTTCTTAAATCATATCTACACTACTAGAATTTTAGAACTAGATGGAACCTAGAGAAAATATAGACTGAACTCATTTTAGAGATTAGTAAACTAAGGCTCAAGAGAAATAATGTGCCTAAAGATCATACAACAAACTTTCTAACTCTCCAACAAGCCCTCAACAATAATTTCATCTTTGAATATAAGGTCCACCTCTGAAAGCATCTTGATGACTATGACATTATGTAAGATATATATGTATGTATGTATGTACGTACGTACGTATGTATATGCATATGCACATGTACACACATACATATATTTATATGCATGTGTGTTTCTGTGTGTGTGAATTTGTATATACATATATTTGTGTATGTAATATAGACACACATATATGTATATATAACATATATAACTACCTATCTCTCTATATCTACATATGTGTACATATACAAATATGTATATATGTGTGTGTGTGTGTGTGTGTGTGTGTGTGTGTGTGTATGTATAGAGACATCCTTTCTTTTTACCTTTGATCTCCTTGGAGTACATTGCCCAGCAATGGGATCTCTGGGACAAAGACTACATAGATATTTTTAAGGTCTCTTTCAACTATATAATAACTTCTTAGTCAATGTGATCAATCCAAACCAGTTCCATTCAATTCAGTTCACTAAACGTCTGTTAACACCCTACTATGTATCAAAACCTATACTAGAAATTCTAATGGGATAGTCATAAGGCTAGGTGCTTGACCAGTAATTTCATTTGACATATAGAACTCCAGGATGAGGAAACTCCCTCTATCAAAGCAGATCAGTGTCTTTTCTACAACTTATATTCATAGAGTTTATTGGGTCACAAGGCCCCAGGCACTAAAAATGTGAAGACAAAAATGAAATAGTCCATGTCCTTAAGGAACTTACATTCTATGGAGCACAAAACCAAAACAAAGTGTGTAAGCAGACAAGGAAATGCAAAGTACATGAAAATTCATTCACAGACTTGCGGGGGGGGGGGGGGGGGGGGGGGGGGTGGAGGGCGGAGGATCACAAACACCTCCAGGGTCATCAGGAAAAATCTTGGGTAGGAGATGGTACTTGAGTTGAAACTTGAGGCAAGCAAGAGATTCCAAAAGTTGGGGATGAAAATGGCGAACACTCTAGGCATAGGGGAGTCTGGTAAGTGACAGATTTGTCAACACATCAAAAGAGATATTTGTTCATGTTTCTCTCAGAAGTTTTAAAAAGAAATCATCATTGGAAATCAGTACGCATGCATATGCTATTTAAGATAACCTAAAATCCTATCGAATATTATTTCTCATGCAGAAACTTTGAGAAATACCAAATGTCTTAATTAGAGAACCTTCAACTCGTATATCAATTTTGCACAATAGACTCTTATTACCTGGCAGATGAAAGATTGATCCACCTGAGCTTATCTGTAGGATGAGAGGAGTCAGATAAGGGCTCTTGGCAGGAGGTCATCTCACCAGGCCACCACTTTAGATGTCTGGAGCTGGCTTTTCCCACTGGATGGCGATACTACTACAAAAACCAGAAGAGGGATGTCTATGAACTCAACAACAGAATTAAGAGAACTGATGGTATTTCAGTTTTGTAAAGGATAAGATTTCAGCACTTTTTGTTAAATGGAGAAAACAAAAATGTTGTATGGTCATCTTTGAGTATCAATGATTGGCAGAAAAAATAAGAGTATTTAAATGAATCTCTTGGACAGGAGACTTGGTTACTTTTGAGCATTTAAAGATTTATGAGAAAATTGCTACTCACATTTAAATCTGATTTTTCAAGGTCACTCAGAAAGTTTAGTGAATACATTTCAAATCCTTGATCTAGTAAGTTATCCTTAAATATATACAAATTGAGCAGCTACCTAAATAAAAAAATAATAAATAACCACAAAATACAGGAAAGCATTCCCTGTCTAAATGTTACCACTCAGCTGTTCTGCAATCTATAATTCCATACTTAGAGATTCATTCCCTTACTATAAAGCATAACCTCTTCTTTTTAAATGAAGAGCTGTCTTGGTAAGGCTAGCCTATTAAGCTATCAGTCATTAACTTTATATTGTAATAAATTATTACCTTTTCTAAAAGATTTTCTTGGTGATAGTTAGCTAAGTACATAACACTAAGGGAATAGAATTCTGATGGAAGGAGTAGGGCAGAAGTATAATTTGTTAGTATGTGGCAAGCTGGGCTCTGGGATACCTCAGCAGGGACCCGTGTGCCTTTGGTGTATAAGGTATATGTGTGTGTGTATACATACGTACATACATACATACATACATACATATATCTACATGCACACACATATGTCTTATATACCAGAATAAATATAACAGAAGTAAGGAACATTGTAAGAGGCAGTAGAAAGATGCTGAAAGTAAAAGAAGAAATTGTTTCCTACTTTACAATTTTAAGAAGGAACGAGGACCAAGGACCTTTAACAAGAATTTAATCATTTCATAAAAGAGCAAGCTTGGTTTTCAAGCTTTTCTACAAAGCAATGGGCCTCAGACATCAAAATGACATGAAAGTTCACTATTCAATGGGAGCAGAAGCTGCCCTTGTTGCACCAATACCCATCTTCCCTGTCTTTGCTAAAGAGAATGCTCCAAAGAACAGGTTTGGGTTTTCTCTTTAATGGGGGTCAAACCACAAGATCAGGAACATTCTGTCCCCTTCAAGTCATTAACTTATCTGTCTGAAATTTCCTTAGGAAATCCTCCCTCCTTATCACATATGGCTTGGTATCTCTAATTACCTTTAGGCTTTGAAATCCTTCTTTCCCGCAAACATTTCCACCCTTTTTGTTGGGAATAAAACACAGGGCCAAAAGATTTTGAAAAAAAGAAACACTGCAGATTGAGGTTAGGGTATTGGAGGTTCCCTCTACTTTTTTCTGTCCTCACATACTCTTTTCCTGGAGTCTTGCCCGGTAGTTGTTGAAGGATGAAGAAAGATTTAATTAGATTTTAATATAACTGAAACTAATCTTCAGTTATTGTTAGGTCCAGTTTATTCCTGAAGCATCAACCCAAACGGACATTCTCTCCTCAATGACTTACTTGCTTAATGGGACTATCCTTAAGAAAGAAAGTAGAATCAAGTATAGGAGGTACATGGACTATACATATGAATTACAGTCTCTGGCACAAGAATCAAGAAACCCCATAATGTTCCTCTGGAAATGTACGGTACTGATAATATTTGGAAAATTAAAATAAGTAGAAACATAAAACAAACTGAAACAATACAGTGGACAGAAGGTAGGGGTAAGGAAGATTTGAGATTACTACCTACCTCTGACATTTAATGGTTGTATGACCCTGGGCAAGACATTTAATATCTATGTGCTTTAGCACATATTTGATAAGTAATAGAACTGCACTATTTAGGATTTTATTTTTCCTTCATTCTTTTCTTTTTTTTTTTAATAATGAGGGATAGTAGGAGGGAAAGGGAAAGTAAGGAAAAGGTAGGAGAAAAAGTAAAAATAAAAAAGGCATCTTATTTTTAATGGAGGGAAGAGCAGAAATACACAGAGAAGCCAGAAACCTTTGAAAACTACAAGTTAAATTTATTATATGCTTAAAAAGAAAAGTTAGCTGTACAAAAGAAAGATCTGTGGTTTCATATAAAATCTTTTATTAAAATTCTACTTTATACATGGAAGTGGCTGTTCTTTTTGATGTTTGTTGGATTCAGAATTTTTTAAAATTTAAAAGAACTGCATTTTTTTTAACATTTTCTTCCTTTTATTTGCTAAGTATAAGCATCCCCCAAAGCTATGAAGCTATGTCCACTTCTCTCTCTGTCTCTGTTTCTCTTATTTTATTTTCATACATATATTCCATCATCACTCCTGTTCAGATGAGTCCTACATCTCTAAATCCAACTTAAAACTTTGTGCCAAACTTTAATCCTAGGTTACTAGCTGCCTCCTGGATTTATCCATCTGTTTGCTTTATAGACATCACAAAATTGACAAATGTTCAAAGGGGAATTCCTTGTATTTCTTCCCAAATCAACCCTTGTCCTAAACTTCCCAATTTCTTTTAGTGTTTTTTTTCTTTTTCTTTTTTTTTTAATTTTAATTTTTTTCTTGGTTACATCATTCATTTCCACAAGGTTTTGAGTTACAAATTTTCTCCCC
>CM053599.1:39202049-39224794 GCA_028646575.1 Pseudocheirus occidentalis | reverse complement strand
TTTTTTTCTTTAAAACAAAAGAGCACTTAATGGGGGTAGAAGATACATAGGAAATAACTGTCATATTAAAAAAACACATTTTCCCTATAAAGTGAACCACCCTCCTTTTTTTTCACTCTTTTATGTTTGCTGCAGTGCTGAGAATTTTAGTTAAGTCATGCTGGGGAGCTTGGTGGTATAGTACATAGAAAGGTATATCTGAAGTTAATAAGATTCCTCTTCCTGAGTTCAAATCCAACCTCAGACCCTTACTTAAATGTGTGACCTTGGAAAAGTCATTTAACCCTGTTTCCCTCAGTTTCCTCTTCTATAAAATGAGCTGGAGTAGGAAATGGCAAACAACCACATCTTTGCCAAGAAGACCCCAAAAGGGGCCACAGAGAGTTGGACACAAACGAAAAATCACTAAGCAAACAGAGCTGGTACAGTTTATGAGTGCTTGAGTTGCCTTACCTAAAATGCATTCATTTTAGCAGATTAGAGAAATTATTCATATGATCATAGGATCTTCAGTTCTCCATTCCTATCCCTTTATTTGACAAATGAAAAAAAATAACCTGTAGAGATTTGGGATATGTTGGTCAAGGTCTAAGTGAAAGAACTGTATTGCTAATTCCCTTGACTCCAGGTTAGAGTATAAGGCATACTCATCTAGAGAATAAGGATCCAGTTTCAAATCCATCTCTGGTTCACAGAACATGTATTACTATGTGCAAATCATTTAACTTCCTTGTATTTCAGTTTTCTCATCTATAAAATGAGTGTATCCCCATCTGATATTATCAGATTCCCTTCCCAGCTCTGAGTTTATGATTCTCATTGGATTCACTTCTACTTTGAACCTCATAATGATTAAATTTAAGTATAGGTGTCTCCCTCCTTCCATCTATTGTCTTTTCTTTCCTTTTATGTTCTACTCCCATTCTAGTCTTTCTTGATTATAAATTAATTTAATATTAGATATGCATGGAGACTGAAATTAGCGTTTTGCTTTTGTTTAGTATTTTGGGGTTTAGTAAGGCAACCCACTATTTATTTTATCTCAGTCAAATCTGGAATTTTCAGGAGTCTTCAGCCTCACAGAGTAAGAATTTCCTCATTTAGTGAAAGCAAATACATTTATAGAACGTTGTTGGATGGTAGAGTTAGAAAAGGTTATCCTGTGTTTTCCAGTGACATGAAGGATTTTTAATGACTTAAAAATCTGTCATTTTACTACCCCCAGACTTCAGCTAAAAATGTGATTAATTTTATGGTCAGATGGAGAGGAGTCAGAACTGACTGTAAAAAGCAAACGGTGCCAAAGTGTGGGTTCACATAATGTGCAGAAGAATAATGCAAGTATTTACTATTACATCAAATGATATAACATTTCAAGTGTTGATTAAACTAGTTAACCAAAATGAGCCTAATATGTCACATTCAAGATGTGTCCATTTCTTCATTTGCATAAATATTCAAAGATCTGGCTCTTTTTAAAATTTGGGAAGCTTGATTTTCATTATTTTGGAGTCATTGTAGGAGGTGTTAGCCAAAACATTCTGACAAATCCTCCCCCAGCCCCCCAAAAATAATAGATGTGGATCACCACACATAATGACCAGTCCAATGAGTCATTAGCTTTTGTGTTGGGTTCCTTTTTCAGCAGCATGTGGGTTAGGAAAATGGAGAGCAACTAACTATCCTGTTGTTCATTTTGACTGCTTTAATTCTGTTGCCCCAAAACTTCTGAGTAAAGTAAACCCCAAGAAAGCACCCTCATTTACCTTTCTCTTGTTCTTACTGTCATTCCATTACCTCTCTAAAATCTAAGATATAAAAGCAAGAATGGTGACATTTGAGAGGTTCAGTGAAGTTTGGTGTAATAAAATATAACAATTTTAAAAACTGAGATAATGTTTATATTTTTAAATTATAACATATTTAATTTATATTAAAGATACAGTTTTAAAAGTAGCAATACACTAACTTTTTGAAGTCCAGAGTGATTCAGAGTTTTGTGGTGGCTTAGGCCTTAGGCCTAGCTATGACTTTAGTATGCATCTTGGTGTTGCTGAGCTAGAAACTTCCATATTCCATATCTAATTGAAATACTTTAATGACAGTTCTATCTATTGGATGAGCTTGAAGAAGACTAGTCTCCCACTATGATATACCTAGACTTTATTGTTCTTGGAATTTTCTTTTTTTTAAAATTTTATTTTATTAAATGTGTTAATTTACTATTAGTTTACCACATTCAGTGCCACAATCCCTTGAGTTCCAATTTTTCTCCCCCTCCCCCCCTCCCATGGCAGCATGCAATCCAATATAGGTTCTACAGATACCTTTGCAGATTCTTGGCATTTTTCAGACCAGCAACCCTACCTATCAAATCGAGTTGAAATGGCAAGTGCTACATGCCAAAGACTTAGTGCGGAGGCATTCTCTAAATAATAATAGTAATAAACAATATTTAGATCTTACTTTAAGGTTAGCAAAGTACTTAAAGAATGCTATTTCACTTGATTCTCACAAACATTGCCATTTACAGGTGAATAAACTAAGGCTTAAAATGAGTGTCTTGTTCATGATTGAATAGCTAGTAAATATCTGAGACAGAAGTTGAACTCAGATTTTCCAAACTCCAAGGCCAGAATTTAGGTATATCTGCATGAATATACACACATTTTTATACAAGTTTATGTGTGTATGTATTACACACATATTGCATCTACATGTTTATATGCCTTTATGTTTATGTATGTATACACACTGCGTTCAGGGGCAGGCTCTGGGAACCACCTTGAGCTGTTCTTGACTCTTTGAAGTACAGGCTCGGGGAAACTCCTTGATCTCTGATTAGATCTTCCCACTTGAGGCATTTGAAAAAGCCATAAGCTTTCATTGTCACTTAGCCTAGCCCTCCACTGTCCATCTACTTCCCACCCTTGAGCCTATCAAAATATCAATCCACCCTTGAACTGGCCTAGCCCACCATTGTCTGTTAGCTCCAGGTAGCCTCCAGCAACTTCTCAACCTTAATCACTCATAGACCTCATTAACTTCTGCTTCAGACATTCCCCAAACTCATTACTGGAATCTGAACTCCTTGACTCCTTCTGAAGACCCTCCCTTAGAGCTCCCCTAGATTCCTCCCACAACCTAAGATCCAATCTTGCCCTTGTACATGTGACAATGCCATAGAATTTTCTAGCACAGACTTGCTCTGTATCCAATACAGGTGAACTTTTAGTAAACTTTGCTTTTGTTTGGCTAAGAGAAGACTTGAGTCAAATTCATTCAGCAGGACACAGTGTGTTGGTATTTTGGGGTCTCAAATAACCCTAACCCTAACTACATCATATATAGCATATCTCCAAGCACATATGTGTACATATATATAAAAACACATATATTAGTATATGTGTATGAGTGTGTATATACACATAAACATATGTGTACATACACATATTGGGAAGATACTGTAACATGACAGTGAGATGTGTCCAAAACTGCATAGGAGCAAGAGAGTGAGGTGTCATCTTTGGGAAACTGTAATGATCTTTTAATATTCATTGCCTTCTCCTTGAAACAAAAACCTTATTTATTATTAATATTTAGTCAGTGATGAAGTATGGTTATAATTCTAAAAAAAACATCTTCTTCAAAAAAAAAAATGGAATGGATGTTCACCCAAAAAAGCAATGAAAAGACAAGTGGTTTAATAAACAAATTATTTCAAAGTAGAAGTGGTATATAGGATGACATCAAAGAGATGTAAAAATAAAAAGGAAATGGATATATCTCATGGCAAGAGTGAGTAATGGACAGCCTATCTCTTCCAGGAATGTAAGGAGAAGGAAAGGATGGGTCTAGCATGTTGGGTGGATTTTTTTGGGTGAGCTATTGCTTTTTGACCCACATATAAATTCCTCAGGAGACAAGTAAAATGATCTGGTACTCCTATCTCTTTGAGGACTTACCACATTTTGTTGTGATCCACACAGTTATATGTTTTAGGGTGGTCAGTGAAGGAGAAGTAGAGTTGTTGTTGTTTTTTCCTGGAAGTCCTTTGCTTCTCCATAATCCAATAAATGTTGGCAATTTGGTTTCTAGCTCCTCTGCCTATTTGAAAACCAGTCTTTTCTTCTACTAATTCTCAGCTCACCTGCTGTTGAAGCCTATCTTGCAGAATCTTAAGGAAAACCTTGCTGGCATGAGTGCAATTGTTTGGTAATTTGAACATTCCTTGTCAGCGACTTTTTTAGAATTCAGACACAAACCAGTCTTTTCTAATCTGGTGGCCATTGTTATTTTGTTTTGTTTTGTTTTCAAATTTGCTGGTATATGGAATACAACACTTTAACAGTATCATATTTTAGGGCTTTAAATAATTCATTTGGAATTTCATCACCTCCACTAGCCCTACTGTTAGCAGTGCTTCCTAAGGCTCACTTGACTTCATTCTCCAGAATGTCTAACTCAAAATCAGCAACCACAGCTAGGTTATTAGTAATGTTAAGATCTTTCTTGTATAGTTATTTTGTGTATTCTGGCCATATTTTCTTAATCTATTTGCTATTGTCAAGTCCCTATTATGCCCATTTGGGCATAAAACTTTCCCCTGATAGTTCTAATGGTTGTGTTTGTCCTTTATTTTCAAAGAGGACTATGGCATCAGGGAAATGATGACATGATTTGCAATTGACTTTGATTTGAGGGCTGTGCAAAGTCACAAGCCTCACTTTCTCTTCCAGAGCCATCTGGATCCAGTGACCAGATATTCATCAGGATGACTAGAGATGACCCAGTGTATCAGCAATGCAGCATTCACAAAGCCTACAATAACTATAAGTATGCTGATATGATTATTAATAACAAAATGTAACAGGTTCTCTACATGAGAAGTATAGTCAGAGCATTTATTCAAGTACCAGAAGACTGAGTCCGAAAACCAGAAAGTCAAAGCCAACACAGTAGTTATGAAGTTGGCACATGCAGTTAAAGTAGTAAATACCCACATTCCCAAGCCTTCAAAACAGGACAGGCGACCTCAGGCAAAGGTCCTCCTCTCCTCACTCACAGCAACTGCTCAGCATTCAGGCAGCCTTGTGTCCAGTAGCTCTGGCCCCTCCGCAGTTCTCCTCTCTGGCAGTCCTCAGCAAGAGTCCTTAGCAGAGATTCTGATTGGCTCAAAGAAAAAGGAGTTTGCGCTGCTGCTGCTGCTGCTGCTATCTCCAGTTACCAGCTGAGATGGTATCTTGGTTCTGGTGTTCTCTTGCTCCACCCCTTCCTGCTACATCAGCAAGTTCAAGGGCCATGGAAGATCTTTAAATCTCAGTATCATTACACCCAGGATGCAATGGGAGACCCCGGTCTTTAGGCTAAGGCCTTTTCAAGTACTCACTTAGAGAAAGAATGCAAGAAAGAAAAAAAAAAAGAAGGAAGGAAGCAATAAATCTAGTAGTAAATCCCAAATTTAAGTGGGCAGTTTCTGGCTATCAAAATTTACCTTCCTTTGGAGAGAAGAAGAAGGAGAGGGAGAGGGAAAGGGAAAAGGAATGGAAGAGGGAGAGAGAGAAAGATACAACAAGCTGATTTACCTGGCTAGCTAGCTGGGTAGGAATTCAGGCAACTTGGTCTACTCGCAGGTTATGTTTGTCCTTTGTTTTTGAAGAGGACCATGGCATCAGGGAAATGATGACATGACTTGTAGTTGATTTTTGACAAACTTTTTGAGGTTTGGGGGCCTTAGGAGTGATTTGAGACCCCAAAATACCAACATGCCAGGTCCTGCTGAATGAATTTATTCAAGCCTTCTCTCAGCCAAAGTAAAACAAGTTTATTAAAGATTCACCATAATGGGTAGACTCTTAAGAAGCATGTTTGTGATGCTTATATTGACAAGTAGGGCCAGAACAACCTGGCACTGACTGACTCTGACCCCCTCATATAGTCAAGATGGATCTTATATACAGAAAGCTTGTGGGAGGGACCTAGGGGTGATCTAGCAGAAGGGTTTCTTGAGGGTCTTGAGGAAGAGTCTGAGGATCTTTGATGGAACTGAGGTAAGACTCCATGAATGGCATTAAGGATAGGTAATAGCTGAAGGCTACCTGGAGATAACAGACAATGGAAGGCTGGGCTAATTTAAGGGTAACAGTTTGGGGTATAGATATTTTGATAGGACCAAGGGTGGGAAGTAGTTGGACATTGGTAGACTAGGTTAGGTTAAGAGTAATAAAGATTTGGGTCTAGCTATAATTTGCCTCAGGCAAATGAGGATCAAGTGAGAAGATGCAATCAGAGTTCAAGGGGTTTCCAGGAGCCTATACCCCATCAAAGTGATAGCTCTAATATTCCTGAAGAACCCTGTCTTTCTTATTCTATTGTTTTCTTCTTTTTCTTTGCGTTGCTCATTTAAGGAAACCTCCTTATCTCTCATCTCCGTTCTCTGAAATTCTTCATTTAGTTGGCTGTATCTCTCCATTACTTCTTTACCTTTTCTTTTCTTTTTTTCCTCAGCTATTTTAAAAGCATCATCAGACTGCCATTTTTCTTTTCTTTTTCTTTGGAATTTTGTTGTTGTTGCTGATTTCTGTACAATATTGAGAGCCCCTGTCCAAAGTTCTTCAGGTACTCTTCCAGATCTAATCCATTAAATCTATTTATTACCTTTTCTCCATATTCACAAATGATACTGTTTAGGTCACTATGAGTCCTCATTGTTTTCTATACTTTTTTTTTTCAATTTAAGTCTAAATTTTGCAATAAGAAATTCATGATCTGAGTCACAGTCAGCTGCAAGTCTTGTTTTAACTGACTGTATATAGGTTCTCTCCCTTTGGCTTCACCTTGATTTCTATATTGACTATCTGATTGTGTCCATATGTAGAGAAGCCTTTTGGGTTCTTGAAAAGAGAGTTATTGATGAGGTGTAGGCTCTGGGACCCCCCTTGAACTCTCCTTGAATCTTTGAGGTACATGCTCTGGGAAACCCCTTGAAGTCTGATTGAATCTTCCCACTTGATGAGGCATTTGCATAGGCCATAAGCATTTCATTGTGGCTGGGCCCAAACCTCGTTACTAGCCTGGCCCTCTATTGTCCATCTGTTCCCACTCTGGAACCTATCAAAATATCAATCCACTCTTGCATTGACCTCATTAACTCCTCCTGAAAATCCTCCCCAAACTCATTACTGGAGTCTGACCTCATTGACTCCTCCTAAAGACCCTCCCCAAACTCCTCCTCTAGACCACCCCTGGATTCCTCTGTATATAAGAATTCCAACTTCCCACCATGTGTGTGAGAGCACTATAAAATAGCTTAGCACAGACTTGCTCTGTGAGAGTGCCATAGAATGACCTAGCATAGACTGACTCCTTACGAGTCTACCCCATATGGCGAACTTTTAATGAACTTTCAATAAACTTTACTTTTCTTTGGCTGAGAAGACTTGAGTGGAATTCTTTCTGCAGGACCTGGCTTGGTATTTTGGGGTCTCAGGCAACCCTAACCCTCATTGGGTAACCTCTTCATTATGACATGTGAGTTATCTTGAAAAAACTCTGTTAGTCTCTGCCCTGCTTCATTTTGTACTCCAAGGTCAAGCTTGCCTGTTATTCCAATCATCTTTTGATTTCCTGTTTTAGTATTGCAAGCCCCTATGATGAAGATGACATATTTTTGGTGTTATTTCTAGAAGATGCTATAGGTTTTCATACTCTGACATCTTTAGCATCAGTAGTTGAAGCATAGCCTTGTATTACTGTGATGCTGAATGATTTGCTTTGGATTAGAATAGATATCATTTTGTCATTTTTGAGATTATACCTAGTACTGCTTTTTTTTTTTACCCTTTTATTGATTATGAGGTTTACTCTACTTTTTCTAATTGATTCTTGCTCACAGTAGTTTAAATAGTGATTGGATGAATTAAGTTCCCCATTTCTATCCATTTTAAGTACACTTATACCCAAGATATCCATGTTTAATCTTTCCCTCTTCTATTTAATGACATTCAGTTTACTGTCATTCATAATTTTACATTCAAGGTTTCTATGCAATATAGATCTTTATAACATCAGACTTTCCTTTTGTACCAGATGCATCTGCAGCTGAGTCTCCTTTTGACTTTGACCCAGTTGTTTCATTAGTACTGGAGCAACTTGTAGTTGTCCTCTGCTCTTTCCCAGTAGTGCCTTGGACACCTTCTGTCCTGAGGAGTTCATTTTCTGTTGTCTTCTCTTTTATCATTTTAGTACTGTTCATGGTCTTGTTTTGTTTTGTTTTTCCCCTCAAAGATACTGTCAAAGATACACCAGCTAGCTCAGAAGATCTAGGAAAAGGCACCTTTTGCCTTAGGAGTAGTAAATGTTTCAATCACTTCATTAGCGCCCAAGAGCATCACTCTATGAAAGCATGTTTCAATAATGTACATGTGGTAACTGAATTATGAAAATGTTCAATTTTGTTTAGAATCCTCTATTTGAGATACCAAAGAAATGTGTAATGTATATTAGAAAAGTTTCTATTCAAAGCATTTCTGTAATCTTATAATATGGAAAATCTCATTCCCTGATGAAGCCAGTAGTAACAATGGTAATAGCTTGTATGTCTAAAGAGATTCAAATTTTATGAAGAACTTTCCATACATTCTCTCATTTTATACTTACAACTGCCCTATTTCCAGGGAAATAGTATGCATATCATTGTCCCCACTTGACGTATGGGAAATCTGAGTGTCCTATTATGTAACTTGTCCAAGATTATACACCTTGAAAACAGTGAGGTTAAGATACTAACTTTTTATTTTCTGACTCTTCTAGTCTTTTCATTACATTTATTTGGGTGAGCTCTATGATTTCAGAGTGTAGGGAAATCACAATAAGGAAACTTCTAAATCACATCAACACTCGCTTTACAACCTATACCTTTCTGAGTCAACTCTCAATTGCAATATTAATTATACTTAATAATTTTCTCATTTTTATGTGGCACTCTATATCTTAAACAGTTTTGCCTGCAAAAGCCATGGAAGGCAAGAGGTCAAAAAACCAGAAAAAGTTATTCAACTTTAGCCAAATGGTCAACGAATAGAGAAACCAGAATTTAGTTATAGATTTTGTGACTTCAAGTCCACACTGGCTCTCTAAATCTCTTTCTTTTTGTATCTAATAGATCCTGATCCATTTGTTCCTTGAGAGTAGGGGTTATTTCACTCTCTGAATTTGTATCCCAAATAGTTATCACAATTCCTGAAATATAATAATCACTTAATACATTTGTGTTAATTTTTTGATATTAGGAAGCATCTCTAAGAATGCCATTCTCTATACTTTGTAAAAAAGATCCTTACAAATGTGTGATTGTGATGGAATACCAATGTTCTATAAGAAATAATCAGTAAGATTGCTTCAGAAAAGTCTAGGAGGACTTATATTAATTGATGCAAAGCAAACAGAATCAGAAGGACACTGTACACAGTAACAGCAATATTATAATGATGATTTACTGATAGACTTTGCTATCCACATACAAATAATCCAAAACAATTCCAAAGGATCCTTGATGAAAAATTCTATCTCTACACAGAGAACTGATGAACTTTGATCCGGGCATTGAAGCACACTTTTTTCATTTTCCTTTTTTTTTTTTTTTTACAATGTGGCTTATGGAAATGTTTTGTATAATTTCACATGTATAATTGATATCACATTGCTGGTCTTCTCAATGGATGTTAGAGAGGCAGGATGAAGGTAAAGAATTTGAAATTCAACAAAAAATTTTAAAAATAAATAAAAATTACATCTGTGTGTGTACACACACATTCTATTTTTATACACACCTATTTATCTGTCAAACTTTCCATCCATCCATCCATCTGTCCATCCTTCCATTCATCCATCTGTCCATCCGTCCATCTATCTATCTATCTATCTATCTATCTATCTATCTATCTATCTATCTATCTATCTATCTTTCCATTGCTTTCCACGTGGTTCTCTTCCATCAATGCCCATCAGAAACATTGTCATCCTGAAGTACAGTGTGCAGA
The DNA here is from genome assembly GCA_028646575.1 of Pseudocheirus occidentalis. Taxonomy (NCBI): domain Eukaryota; kingdom Metazoa; phylum Chordata; class Mammalia; order Diprotodontia; family Pseudocheiridae; genus Pseudocheirus; species Pseudocheirus occidentalis. Next base: position 39,214,754 of record CM053599.1, on the reverse strand, counting down.
AGGAAATATTTGTTTTCTCAAACTGACAATGACCCAGACATTATTCTTTAATAAGAAACAGAGCTTTATCAAATTGAGAGCCTTGTATTTGAGATTTCTATCCCTCTTGAGGTTGTGGTAACTGATGCTATTCTTTGCTTTCAGCTTCTGTGCCATCTTAATAGCATGCTTATTTTTCTAATGTTTGTTTTCCCAAAGTTCATCACTTTGTTGCCAAGTTGGATTTGACCAAGACTCTTCCTAAAAGCACTCCTAAATAAAAGTTAATTTAGAAAAATATTGTTGACTTTTGGAAAAGAAAACAGATTCTAAGCACAAAAGTACCTCTGGAGAGATTAATTTGTAATTCAAGGAGATTGAAAATCATTTTCATTTTTGTCCAAGTGGTACTCCACAAAATGTTAGACGTATAGGATCTGAGATTTAGAAGAGAACTTAGAGGTTACCTAACCCAATCCATTATCAAATTCACAAATAGTCTCTCAAGCATCCTTAGGATGCAGCTGTCCAGATCTGTGACATCTCATAAATTATTTCCAGTAATGATAAGCTCACTTCCTCACAAACTGGTTCATTCTACTGAAAGTTCTAAATACTTGATGTACCACCTCTAACTGAAATAAAAACCTAGCTCCTTGAGTTATTACTACCCCCTTCAATAACTCAATAAACATTTAGTAAGCACTTACTGTATACTGAATACTATGCTTGATCTCTATATTTGTTGAGCTTCCAGTTTGGAAAGAAGAGGTATAAACACAAACTTATTAGTCCTGCCTTGTATTATTACAACATGAGTATATTTACTCTTCTGACATCAACCTTTCACATATTTGAGGATGGCTTTTGAATCCCATCAATATGTTTGCATCCTGGTTAACAAGCTCAGTTCAGACCCTCATTACTTGATTGTGACCAAAGGATATATATTTGGTGCCTTTTGTTTGCTTATACCTCTCTGGAGTGACAACATTCAGTATTTTACAACCTAATATTGTTTTGTTTTGTTTTTGATGACAAGCCTAAATTACGTACTTCAACTTTCCTCCATTGCTCCTACTTCTGTTCTCTGGTTTTGTCAAACAGCATAAAGCTCATTCCTCTTCCACATAATAGTATTTCCGATAATTGAAAACAGCCTTTGTGTCCTCCATTAGTCTTTTCTTCTCCCAGCTACTGCTACAATAAAACAGAGAGGACAACTGAAGATGCCAATGATGAAGTAGTAACCTAGAGACAGACTTATGTCTGTCATTCAAGGACCATTCTGAAAAAGTTCAGTGACATTATCAATCACTTGATTCACCTCAGGTAAAGTGGTTTTTGGTGTGAACAATTCTCATCACCATCTATTGAGTTGTAAAGTCAAGGAAGAAAGACTGAACTACTTACAAGAAGAGGCAACTATTGATACTTTCTGAAGGTAGAGGGCAAGTAATGTATAATCATAGAGGACAAGCCTACATTGATAAAGTCACAGACCTTTGAAGTATTAAAGTATATTCAGGGGCACTTCATAAATGGTACCATCTCCAAAGAAACATCATGCCCCTTCTCCTTCATACCTAGCAAATAACTTGTTGATGAGAGCCTGATGATAACAATGTCAAGGTTGTTTTTACCAGCATTATTTTTATTCTTTTCTGTTGTCTGAAGACTTATACCTATAGTCTTCAATTGTATGTATGGATACCAGGGGCCACCACCAGTGGAACTGTGTTTAGAAGTTTCAGTGAAGGGGCACGTAGGTGGTCCAGTGAATAGAGCAACAACCCTGGAGTCAGGAGAACCTGAGTTCAAATCTGACCTCAGACACTTAACACTCACTAGCTGTTTGACCTTAGACAAGTCACTTAACATCAGTTGCCTTGTCTTCTCGTGTCCAAAAAGGACCCCTCAAAATATTAGGGGGTGGAACCAAGATGATGGGGTAAAGAAAGTTTCAATGGGGGCAGCTGGGTGGCACAATGAATAGAGCACCAGCCCTGGAGTCAGGAGGACCTGAGTTCAAATCCAACCTCAGATGCTTGACACACTTACTAACTGTGTGACCTTGGGAAAATCACTTAACCCCAATTGCCTTATCTTCCCCCCTCCAATCCAAATGTGTGTGTGTGTGTGTTTGTGTGTGTGTGTGTGTGAGAGAGAGAGAGAGAGAGAGAGAGAGAGAAACTCTCAATGAAAAAAATTATGGTAAATATAAGGAATGGCATCTACAAAATTAGTTGGGTGACAAAAATGTCCTCAAGGAAGGTGAGATTACGACCAGATATGAATTAATACCTCTAAAAGATATTATATGCTACAGATTATTCCAAGAAAAAAAATCTGCTTAGCATCATAGGAAAAAAATCAAACTTTCCATAGGACACTTGAGTTTTTAATTCTCCTGAACAATGTTGGGGGTATACTTTTACTGAATATTAATGAAGCAAATTAGTGCAGAAATGTCCTACTGTGTCTCAACCACAGGAATCAACATGACTCATTAGACTCCTGTTGATTAAAAATGTGAAAGTAGGTTTTCTTTCTTTTAATTCTAATTAAATAAATTTGACAGGCTTTCTTGATTCCCAATTGGTTAAAATCTCCAAAGCTTGAAATGAAAGGAAGATGTAACTTCCTTGTAAACAACATTTACTGGTTTATCTTTTAGAAAGTTTCTCTGGGGGAAAGCAACAAAAATCAGGCAGATAGCGGAACACTAGGCATGTGACTGGTCTCCCAGATGGCAGTGAAAAAGACAAAGGTGCCAGTCATACCATTACACATGAGTTAGACAGAAGTGGTAGATTGAGTCTAGTATGATTTGCAGAGGAGTCTAATGTCACACAAGTGACAAGCCCAGATTTAATTCCCTGTTACACAGCTTAGCTATGGCAGGAAGTGGCAGTGAATGGAGCTGACTTATTTTTGCTGTCCACCCTGATTTATATGCATCCATATAGACCTGGTTGAAGACTATACTTGAGAAGCTTATCATCAGAGCCACAGCACAGCAAGGGAAGACATCTAGTTTTATTTCTGTGCTTTCTTTTCAGTGCCAAATAAAACCGTCCAAACCTTAAGTTGTACAATTCTTTGCCCAGTTTATAACCACATAAATGCAATCTATTGTGGCAGTAAGCATGGGAATATAATAAAGACCTGAACAAGGCCTGACTTGAAGCATCAGGGAAAAAAATGAAAAGGGGAATTGCTTTCCTCTCTGCTTTTCTTCTCTCTTCTCTACTCTATCCCATGCTTTCCAGCCCTCCCCTCCTCTAAAACCTCCATAAAATAGTCAGAAGTAGGATTTATGTGATGGAAGGTGTGTTTCATTGTGATTTCCATTTTTTTTTTTTAGAAATAAGTTCTTATTGATATCTCTCCCATATAATCTGCCTTTCTCAATGTAGTCCTCCCCACCTTGAACAGTCATCTCACATATACAAAAAATATAAAAAATGAGAAGACAATGGTTCAGCTAAACTAACCAACATACCAGAAAGCCCGACAGTATTAGAAACATTTATCAGATTGGTCGCCATCTTGTGGAGGAGGAAAAGGAGGGGGGGAAGGAAGAAAAAATTCAGAACTCAAAATCTTATAAAAAAGAATGTTGAAAGCTATCTTTTCATGTAGATAGAAAAAATTAAAATACTACTAAGTGGGAAAAAAAGAAAAGTGCTTGGGTTTTGCTTTCAAGGAGGCAAGAAAGTCATGACTAGCATCCATGAGAGATCCCTTGTACGTGACAGATAAGCAAGTGGTAATTGCCATAATTCCAACCCACAAGTTTGATTCAATTCAACAAACATGTATACTTACACACCATGTTTCTTGTACTATTTCATGGATGCTGGTGCTATTTTTCCTAAAGGGAGGGAAGATCCTGAATTGTATATTTCTGTTGTGTACTCAATAAGTCCTTGATTATTTAGTTAAATATAATTATGGAATTTCCTTTTCAATTGGAATTTTCAAATGGAATTGCCTTTACCAAAACTGAGACAGACGCAAAATCTATTTCATATAAATGTATTGAAACCTTCATAAGTTTACATTCCACTGGGCCTGGTATAGAATGTTGATAGATAAGAAGACATAAAGAAATACAAAGTTGTTGTTGTTTTTTCACATGGTTCTTTCAGTTCCTTCTACCTATGCCAATTGTCAACTCCTCTGTGACTTGAGAATCTTAGAGCATTGTCTGTGAACATTAAGAGGTTAGGTGAGTTACAACAGCGTAGCCAATATTTATCAAAGGCAGCCCATGAATCCAGGTTTTATAGGCTCCAATCTTTGAACTCTTTTCAGTAGGTTCCACTGCCAATGCAATGAATCCCTACTCACTGAGTAGAATTCAGAGTCAGAACTACAAGAAAAAAGCATTCAAGACATTAATAATAATAACAATAGTTAACATTTAAGTAGTACCTATTATGTGCCAGATACAGTGTTAAGTACTTTCTTTACAAATATTATGTCATTTAATCTTCACAGTGACTGGGGAGGTAGTTGCTATTATTATCCAATTTTTTTCAGATGAGGAATCTGAGACAAGGAGAGGTTAAGTGACTTTCCCAGGGTCACACAGCTAGTAAGTGTCAGAGGCTCAGTTTGAACCCAGTGTTTCCTGATTCCAGTCTTTATGCTTTCTTTACTCACTGTGGCTAACTTAGCTAAATAATTAGCTAACTTAGCTAAATAATTAATTCCCTCTAAAGAAGAATCAAGAAAGCTATGCTTCTTTTTCTTCACACATGGAATCACAGAATTTCAGAATGGAAAATCATTTTGTCAGCCATCTAATTCAACCCAAACCTGAACAATAATCTGTACTATAATACATTGAAATCAGCGATCATCTAACCTTTGCTGATAAAGCTCTAGTGAAAGGAACCTTGCTACCTGCAGAGGTGCCCTGTCACCCCTTTCAGATAGCTCTTCTTATGAAGTTTGTGTTAAAAGGATAACTAAATTTGAATTTTTACTTTTCTCTCTGGTTGGCCTGCCACCAATCATTCTGCATTAAGTCTGAAACAAGACAGCATTGTTACAAAAGGTCAAAAATACTGTCTATGACATCACCAAATTTTCCATTTAAATTTTTTAATGATTTTATTTAAAGTTTTGAGTTCCAAATTTTAACCCTTCTTTCCCTCTCCTCTCTCTTAGACAGTAAACAAATATGGATTATACTTGTGCAATTATGTAAAACTTTCCATATTAGTTATTTTGGTGAGACTTGAATAAAAGATAAAAATGAAAAAAGTGAAAAATAACATTCTTCAGTCTGTATTAATTCAGTATCAGTTCTCTTTCTGGAGGCAAAGAGTATGTTTCAGATCCTTTGGGATTGTCTTGGCTCGTTGTATTGCTGAAAATACCTAAATCATTCACAGTTCTTCATCAAGCAATATTGCTGTTACTTTGTAGAATGGTCTGGTTTGGTTCACTTCACTATGTATCAGTTCATATAAGTTATTCGAGGTTTTTCTGAAATCATTCTGCTTGTCATTTCCTGTAGCACATTTCCTGTTGTATTTTAATATTCCATTAAAATAATATACTTCAGCTTACTTAACCACCATTCCCCAAATGATGGGAATCCTTTTGATTTCTAATTCTTAGCCACCACAAAAAAGCTGCTATAAATATTTTTTGTACAAATAGGTCCTTTTCCCTCTTTTTGAAGGTCTGTGGGACATAGACTGAGCAGTGGTATAGCTGGATCAAAGGGTATGCAAAGAGATATATCACTTTTTACATAGTTCCAAATTATTCTCCAGAATGAATGAGCTCACAACTCTACCAAGAGTGTCATAATGACCCAGTTTCCTACATCCCCTAAATATCCAGCATTTCCCTTTTTTGTCATATTAGATGATCTGATAGGTATGAGGTAATACCTCAGAGTTGTTTTAATTTGCATTTTTTTCTGATCAGTAGTGATTGAGAGCATTTTTTCATATAACTATAAATAGTTTTAATTTCTTTGTCTGAAAACTGCCTCTTCACATCTTTTGGCCATTTATCAATTGGGGAATTACTAGTATTTTTATAAACTTTGCTCACTTCTCTTAGTCAAAATCTTCTCAGTTTTATTTGAGAAATCAGGCTTTTATCAGAGATACTTTTTGGGAAAATTTTCCCCCAGTTTTCTGCTTTCCTTATAATTTTAGCTACATTGGTTTTGTTTGTACAAAACTTTTAAATTTTGTGTAATCACAATGATAACAGATTTTACATTTTTCTATCATAGCTGTGGCTACAACATGCAAAATTTTAAATGAATTATGAAACATTTTAACCAGGCATTAATCTTATCATCAAGGATAGCATTTATGAGAGAAAAGAAACTTTGCTTATAATTAATAGGTAGATATCCTTTTTTGACTAAGTACTGGCTATTAGTGAATAAAAATAATTATATAGCACATTCTAGCTTCAATGCAATATGTAAGTAGATAACAAGAGGCACAATTAAGATTATTTTTAGGAATTGTTAATATAATGAATGTTTAGTATAGAAGGATCATTATTTTCGAAAGAATATGAGAAAAGTAGAATTAGTATGCTTGTTCGTTTCTAGAGTAAAGCTTAATAGCTTAATTAGCATGACTAGCAATCAAGGATTTTTTTTTATTTTTTTAGCTGAATTAAGAATTTCTAAGAACATACATTTGGTATTGTGAGCACTGGACAGAAAACTGATCTAGAATATAGGTATTTGAACTTTTGGGGTTACCCAAAAGCATCTAGATTTCAAGAACAATAATAGCTGTTACTTCTATTGTGTTTTAAGTATTCCTAGGCATTATTCATAGCATTTGTTACTTAATTCTCTGAACAGTCCTATGAGGTAAATCATTATGTAGAATTGTATTCATGTTTTTAATAGATGAAGAATTTGAAAAGGTACATGCAGAGTTGCAGGCTTGATGTGGTGAGGGTTATGGTTGCTCAAGACCCCAAACTACCAACATGCCAGGTCCTATTGAATGAATTCAACTCAAGTCTTCTCTCAGGTAAAGTTTATTAAAGCAAAGTTTATTAAAAGTTTGCCTGTATTGTAAACAGAGCAAGTCTGTGCTAGAAAATTCTACAGTGCTCTCACACGCATAGGGGCAAGAAGGGGTCTTATATACAGAAAGGTTGTGGGAAGAATCTAGGGGTGATCTGGAGGAGGATCTTCAGGCAGAGTCTATGATGTCAAAGAGTGAGTAAGGGTGGGAAGCTGCTGGAGGCTACCTGGAGCCAACAGACAATGATGAGTTAGGCCAGTTCTAGGGTGGATTGATATTTTGATAGGCTCAAGCATGGGAAGTATATGGACAATGGAGGGCTAGTAACAGAGGTCTGGGTAGAGCCACAATGAAAGCTTATGGCCTTAGGCAAATTCCTCATCAACTGGGAAGATTCAATCAGAGTTCAAGGGGTTTCCCAGAGCCTGCACCTCATCAGTATACAGAGGTCATGTGACTTGTTCATGGCCACACAGCATTTGAATCTGTAAAATTTTAAATTTATTTTAATTCTATTTTGCTAAGACCTAGTCAAGCAAAATTTAATATTCCCTTTCCACAGTTCCTTCACCTTACAGACTTTACTTATCACCCAAATTCTGGAGAAACTTGCCTGAAGGCCAAGCTTTGGTCTGGTACCTTTGTAATGTGCCTTGTAGTACCACCCAGCAACCACTTTCAAGATGAACTAAATTAACCTAAAAGGTCAAATTTCATCAGTTTGTCAGTCAGGTGTAACTATTATATAGTCAGGTAGAACAATGCTAATCCTGGAGTCAGGAAAACTCATTTTAGTGAGCTCAAATCTGGTCTCATATATTTACTGTGTCACCCTGGGCAAGTCACTTAACCCACTATGCCTCAGTTTCCTCATCTATAAGACAAACTGGAGGAGGAAATGGCAAACCACTACAGTATCTTTTCCAAGAAAGCCCCAAATGTGGTTGTGAAGAGTTGGATGTAACTGAAAAAGACTGAGCAACAGCAGCAACTAGGGACCTTTGTTTTGTGACTAGAATCACATGTCTTGGCTGTGGTTGAAAAGGTTTCAGAAGGGGAGGTTCAAACTCTCAATTCTGACTATGTAAGCCATACTCAATCAGAAGGAGATATACCTATATGGATCGAGATTTTCCTCTGTCATCTTGCTAATTGTTATAAAAGATCCAGTTAACACTAACCCAATGACTTTAGTCATTGAGAGAGGTCATCGATCCAATTTCTTGGTTACTGCTAGCCTAACTAATTAATTGATCATGCTCAGAACTTTATGCCTCAGTTTATCTTAATTTTTAAACATAACAAATTGGTGTACAATCCTTAATCCTTGGTAAGATCTCTGTCCCTGAGCCAAAAATTGAATATTCCATGAATTTTTAAAATAAAAATACCCTTTCTTTTACAAGTTAGAAATCAGAAAATTTGTTGACCGTGAGAACAGTGAAAATAGATGTAACAGAGAACCCTCAATCAAATGTCGTCATGAAAACAGGGCCTCTCTTTTCCTCCAAAGAGTTACTAAGAAAGGCTAAGGGAACTCTGAGGAGCACCCCATCTACTTTAGTCAAAAACATCATCATGGTTCTCTGTACCCATAACATGTATCTTTGTTTCTACCTCTGTCTACTTCTCTTTCCTCATCTGTAAAAGAGCATTAGTAACAGCACCTACCTCACAAGGTTGTTGTGAAGACGAACTGAGAAAATGTTTGGAAACAGCTCTGTAAATCTTAAAGCACTCTGTAAATTCTTCCAGTGCGAGGCATGATTCCAGGAATGTAGTAAATGTTTCAAGCCTATATTGAGCCTTCCCTTCTAGAAACTTCTTTTCCATTTATAGCTTTCCTTCAAGTCTTATGTAAAAGCTGATTTGCTACAAGAAGCTTTTCCCTGCCCTCCTTAAGTCTACTGATTTCTCCCCTAGATTCTCTCCAATTTATCCTATAAATACCTTAATCTTATGTGATTTTTTCTATTGAATATCCCCATTAGATTGTGAACTCTGGGAGGGCAGGGATATCTTCAGTTGTTAGCACACAGCCTGGCACATAGTAAATCCTCAATAAGTGCTTTTGGACTTGATTTACAAACATCCCGATCTCCGTTCACCACTTAATTATTTTTTTAATTGCTTCATTTAGTCACCTAGCTTTAGCTCTCTGAAGGTAGGGAACCTCTATCTTAACTGCATTTATTCCATACAATCACCCTATAGCCTTCTTATGTACCAGTAAGGACCTACTTTTGCTCCAGAGTTGAGGATGCCAAGTTTAATCTATTGCTATGGCTTGGTTATAGGTGCCAACAGGTGCAGATCACTTAAATGGAGGTCCTGGAGTTAGCAGAAATGAAGAAAACAATCCCCAGAGTAAGCCTGCTACAATATCTTTGGTTTAGTTGGGGTGAGCAATTACCCCAAGTGTGTTTGATGTCAAGAGACTGCAGGTGGTGTTTCCTCTGGCCTTCTGGAGACAGTTGCAATTTTTTCCCTTTTCCTTGAAAGTTAGTTTGTATTGTAAAAGTTCTTGCAAAGAGTTGTTATGTGACAGTAATATTGGAAACCAAATCCCCTGAGCACTGCTACTTGAAGTAATAGTGAAAGGTGTGTGTGTGGGGAGTAGGGAGAGTAGCCTATGGTAGTTCCCTCTTTCACTAGCTGGGCAGGTGATTATCACCAATTGTATTATTCCATGAAGTGGGGACACCTGAAAACTCTGGGAGAACACAAAAAAATATGTAATGGCTAATTCTTGGGGGATGAATAGTCTAGACATTGAAGGGATATGAAACAAAGTGTTTATTTGTGTTGAATGCCATTTGGGCAGACTATATATTTCATCCTTGTGGTTTCTTTTCACCTCTGATCATATTTTTGACTGAAAAATGCTTTAGTGGAAAATAATTCCTCTCTCTCTCTGTCTCTCTCTGTCTCTCTTTCTCTCTCTCCCTTCATCTTTTTTCTGTCTCTGTCTCCCTCCTCCTTTGTTCTACATAGTAAGTGTTTTGTCAATGATTGTGAAATTGAATTGGATTTTGCTGTGAAAAGAAAGCAAAAGTATTTTTCAAAGCCATGTGAAATATAAGAAGAATGAGTCTGTAGTACTTGAGCAGTCAATCTTTTCCATTAATTGGTTGGTCCCTTTTTTCTCTCTCTAGGGTTTAAAAGGATGCACTCTTTTTTCATCATTTCTTTTATTTTTAATTTATGGAATAAAACAAGCATAATAACATAAAAGTATGATAAAAAGATGACTGCACATGAAACTTCAAATCTATTATGTGCAACTTGCTATTTCTTTTAAATATATAATAAAGTTATCACATCAATTTCTTTTTTTCTTCCATCTGAAAGATGGCTACTATTTGACAAAAAGAGGTACACACACATAAAATTATTCTATATATTTTTCCTCATCAGTTCTTTCTTTGAATGCAGATAGCATCTTTCTTCATATGTCCTTTATAGTTAATTTGGAAATTTATACTGATCAAAATGATTTATTCAATCAAAGCTATTCTTAAAACAGTATTACTGTAACTGTTACAGTGTTCTCTGGGTTCTGTTCTTTTTGCTTTTCATTGTTTTGTGCAAAGAACTGGAAATTGCTGGGGTGCCCATTAAGCAGAAAATGGCTGAAAAAGTTGTGGTATATGATAACAAGTGAATACTATTTTGCTATAAGAAATGATGAGCTCAGGGTAGCTAGGTGATTCAGTGAATGGAGCGCTAGCCCTGGAATCAGGAGGACCTGAGTCCAAATCCAGCCTCAGACATTTGACACTTACTACCTGTGTGACTTTGGGCAAGTCACTTAAACCCAAATTTCCTTGTCTTTCCCATTCTAATAAAAAAAGAAATGATGAATTCAATGATCTTACAAAAACAAAGGAGGATTCTCTCAGCATCTCTCCCAGAGCAGAGCAAGGTATGTCTTAGCATCATAAACTAATCAAAGAATGTAAGGTCCAAGTTGAGAATTGATTTAGATATCATCCAGGTCAATCTCTTCATTTTACCAATGTGGAAACAGATCTAGGCATGGAAAATGACTTTCCTGAGAAGCCACAAATTGTTAGTGGCATAGTCATTCCTTCTTACTCACAAGTCAATGTTTTCCTACATACATGAGTGCTTTTCCCCACAATGCAGAGATCTCTTCTTGATTGAGACTTAACTAGAGTAGTGAATTACTCAGAATCACATATGTATTTTACTCAGGTTTGTAACCACTGGAGAAGCTTCATTTCAGTTCTGTAACACCTCTACATCATTCAACATCCATCCATTCCACAAATAAATAGGCACCTACTTTTAAGAGGCTGAGGATAGAAAGGATGCAAGGACTTGTAGATGAAACTAGCTTCAGGATGAGTAGCCATAAATGCTCTCTCTGACATTGGCTTCAGGATGGCAAGTTGTGAATCCTGTTTCTGACACCTGCCACATATCTGACCAGGTATCCAACCAGTTTGAAGCTCAATTTTCTCCATGTAGAATGGTTATAGAGGCTGTGCAACTAAGTAAATAGGGAGCAATCTGTGAAACTAGCAAGACTTGGGTTCATTTCCTGCATTTGGCACGGAACTGACTTTGTGACCCTGGACAAGGCTTTATGTGGCAGAAAATGTATCAATTTATATTGAAAAGAGGCATTTCTTCACTCAGGAGTTCTCCAGGGTCTATGCTACTAGAATAACAGGTCCAGCTCCTATGTGTAAAGAGGATATTCAATGTGTAGGGGAAAAATTGATGAAATTTTGAGTGCTATTTAAATGTAAAGATGATGAGTGATAGCAGAGTTTTCATCTTTTGTCTGAGAAAAGAAAAAATATTCCTGGGGACAATGGGGCAGACTGGATCTTTATATTCCCTTCCCCCAACTACACCACAACAATAATACATTTATGAACATGGATTGTAGTGAGAAAATACTAGTAATCACATTTGGTTTAAATTAAATTAATTTTCATATACATATACCATGCTAAGCATCACTAGTCTGTATCAAGCATTGACTGAAATATTCCTATGCCTATTTTGATAACAATGGATATATGTGTGTGTGTGAGAAAGAGAGGGGGGAGAGAGAGAGAGAGATAGAGAAAGAGAGAGAGAGAGAGAGAGAGGAGGGAAGAGAATGAGAGAGAATGTGATTAACAAGTAGGGGCCTGGGGCATTGTGCCTTTGACCATCACAATATTGTGTCATCTACTAGGGAAGATTTGAAGTTTAGATGAGATGTATTTCCACTTAGGATGAGTGGGAAGGAGGCAAGATGATAGGAATCTGGCTTCCTTCTAAATATGTTAGGGCTCTGCAAAGCCAAGCAACAGTAGATTCCTAAAAGAATGCTACTGTGAACAGCTTTTAAGATTCAGATTATACAGTAGTAGTGAACACTCTGTTTATTCCATTACAAATCAAGATTCAGTACAATATTCACAGTTCAATATTATATCACAATATTTAGCACAGTATTTACAGAAAGTCACAATATTTAGAACAAGGAACAAAAGAAGAATTACCTAAGATTTGGAAACCAGCTTAACACTTAAAGATTCAATCAACAATTCACAATATACTGATCTTCCACTCATGGGGCAACCATTAACTTTAGTCTCCAATAAAGCTCTTAGAAAACCACACAAACTTTCCACCCTTTGATTTCCAACAAACCTCAGTTTAGTCCAAGGGG
>CM053599.1:39182497-39201549 GCA_028646575.1 Pseudocheirus occidentalis | reverse complement strand
AGAGAGAGAGAGAGAGAGAGAGAGAGAGAGAGAGAGAGAGAGAGAGAGAGAGAGAGAGATCTAACTTCTGGAGTGACAAAAGAAGACTTCAGAGAAAATGTGGCACTTCAATTCAAGGGAACACATTCCAGGTGTTAGGGACAGACTATGAAAATGCATGGAGGTAGGTGATAAAGCAATGAAACGGGAAATTGATAGGAATGTATATTGGTCCTGGGACTGTAATATAAAGACATGTGGAGAGCCTATTGTTAAATTTTCTGTGGGAACATTTACAACTCAGAAATCTGTAAGCATACATCAGGCTTTGGTTTATGGTTTTGTTGACTGTCTAAGCTTGAGAAAAGTAAGGGAAGAAATGTGAACAATACAGATTAAAGTGTATTCTGATTCTTGGAGAACTGGTTGTTAAACATTTACCAACAAAAAAGGGAGAGGGAAAAACATATGGTCCAAATAGATACATACGTGTATATGTATGTCCAGAATGTGTAAAGATATTTATACATATATACACATGTGTATGTTCACATATGTGCATATAACATATATGTATATCTATCACATATGAAGGGGTTTCAAATAAATTTTCAAAGGAATTATTAAGTGATAAGACTGCAAACACCACAGTCCTGTGTAAGCCTGAGGAGTGGCTACTTTATCCTTTAAGTGATTAGGAGCCACAGGAGGTTTTTGAATAGAAGTAGGAATGATGCAGTTAAATTCAATTAGCAGCCATTTGAAGAATGGATTGAGGAAGATCAATTAGGTGTCTATTCCCATAGTCCAAGTGAGAAATGATTAAGGTCTTAATTCTAGTTGTGGCTCTGTGAGTAAACAGATATGGATGGATGCGAGTGATTCAACGGCAATCACTGAGTTAAATAATTCATGTCGTGTCAATGACTGGAAAGAGGGTAAACAAGAGACATGCATCAAGACCAACTTTGAAGTTATAAATTTGGCATTTGGGAAGTTGGAAATACCCTAAAAAAATAAAATCGCACTAAAGAGTAGAAATTAAAAGGATGTTGATTTTAGAATACCTTGGTGTTTCAGTTCATACTTCCATTGGTACTAGTCCTTCCTCTAACTTTGAATATGCTCTTCTGGAATTTATATGACCAAAAAAAAAAAAGAAAGAAAAGAGAAGAATTCATGATCCTGTGTCCAACCTAGTGACGAGAGTCTCTGAACTTAACTAGAATCCTGCCTGAATGACAGACGTACACTTGGTCATTTTGCATCTACCAAAAGCCATTACACTTTGGTAGATCCTTCAAAAGACTTTGCTTCCCATTGGGAGAGCTTTCAAGGAGGTTGGGTTATGAAAATTAGTATATTTTGCTTCAAAGTAATATAAAACTCTGCTGGATTTAGAGCTATCAAAAATGGACTTGGCCACCTCTTTAAGTATGCTTGTTTTTGTCCAGTCATTTCAGTTCAGTTGTGTCCAAATCTTTGTGACCATATTTAGAATTTTCTTGGAAAAGATACTGGAATAGTTTATCATTTTCTTCTCCAAATTGTTTTATGAATGAGGGAATTGAAGCAAACAGGACTAAGTGACTTGCCCAGAGTAATACAGCTAATAAGTATCTGAGGATAGAATCTGAACTTATGAAGATGAGTCTTCCTGACTCCAGGTCCAACACTGTGCCACCTAGATGTCCCTTTTAGTAGTGAATCATTCATTGTTAGAAGTATTTCAGCAGGGGCTGAATGATGACTTTGGAGTGGTGTTTCAGTTGAGTCTTCTGCTTTGGAAAATATTTGACTTTGATGATCTTTGAGGTCTTTAAGGATATTAATAAGCTGGAATGTCTAGAATAGAGCAATCAAGATAGTAAATAGTCTTGAGATTTTGTCATATGAGGGACAGGTTGAAGGAAGTATGGATATTTAGTTTGGAGAAGAGGTGTGTGTGTATGTGTGTGTGTGTGTGTGTGTGTGTGTGTGTGTGTGTGTTGGAATAGTGAAGGATCTCTTAAAGTATTTGAAGAGCTGTCATGGACAGAAAGGATTAGATTTATTCTATTTGCTGCAGAGGGTAGAAACAGGAATAATGGATGAAAGCTTCAAAATAGTAAGTGTAAGTTTATTATCAGGGAGAATTTCCTTACAATTCAAGCTATCCCAAAGAAAATAGACTAGGCTCCTTTGATGTCTTTCAAGTAGGGTCTGTATGATCACTTCCTTTTGAGAACAAGTTGGCTTAAATGGTTCCTGAGATCCCTTCCTATACATCTCCCAAATTGAACGAGTCTACCCAGGGTATAAACATGTCACATATGAGGCACAGTCAAGCCAAGTTGACTGGAGGCAACATTTTGTGTTGGCCAGTTGGTAGAGATAAGCATGACTGAGCAACTTTCCATAGCCATGTAAAATTTTGTTTCTCTGATGAAGACTGGGCATACTCTCAGGTGCCTGCTTACCAGAAAGCAAAATTAAACAGGTGGGGGCCTAAAAGGCAAATTCAGAAGCTTGCATATGTTTCTTCTATTTGCCTAAGGGCCTGGTGTCTGAAATGTGGATAGCAAAACAATCCCCAAAGGCTCAGAGCCATCAAAAGAGCTATCGCCAAGGTCACTCAAACTAGATAAGTGAATGTATCCATTCTCCATCTGTCCCTTTCATGGTAACTGTGCTTCTCCCTCAGGAGGGAACACAAGTTTGCCCAGTACATCTCCAAAAGAAAGAGACCACATAAACATCGACTGTCATCATTTTGCCCACATTTAGTTAAATACGGCAGCAACTCCAACCTCTGAAGGAACTCTGATCTTCTGGCTGGAGCTCAATCCTCGAACAGCAGTATCTTAAAAGATGTCATGTGGCATGTACTAATTAGGCATGCCAAATCCATTAAAAAGCCAAGCCAGAGCACTTATGCAATTAGTAAAGATCTGGCCACTGTCCATACTTGCCAGATGGCCTCTCTGAAATCCCCATGTTCTTGGAGAAATTGTGCACAGAGGCAAAGAACAGATTTCCTATAAAGTAATGATGAAAACAGAGGATCTAACTATACGAAGAGAAGAAACTATAGGTAGCAGCCAGGCCAGTTTAGTGGAAATCTTATGGAAAAATGGGAATAAGCATGGTACGATGGAAAAAGTTCTCAAATGAGAATCAGGAGAAATGGATCCTAAATACTACTATGAAGAGTAAGAATAATTGCTATTTACATCTCATTTTGAGCTTTACAAAATACTTTTTAACTCTTCTCTTATCTCTGAGGTAGAATTTAAGTTCCTTGAGGAGAGGGACTATCTTAGTTTTTTGTCTTTGAATCCCCAATAACCAGTACTGTTCCTGACACATAGTCGACTCTTTTTTTTTTTTTTACTTTTTGCTTTTTGGAGGGCAGTTGGGGTTGTGACTTGCCCAAGGTCACACGGCTAGTTTTTTGTGTTGAGTGTCTGAGGCCGGATTTGAACTCAGGTACTCTGGACTCCAGGGCCGGTGCTCTATTCACTGCGCCACCTAGCCGCCCCTCGACTCTTAATTAAGACTTCTTGACTGATTTTCACAATGGCTATATTAAGGAGTTACTACACATAATATCATCTCCATTCTAGAGGTGAAGAAATGAGATTCAGCTAGGTGATGTCATCAGTCTGTGGTAACTCAGCTACTAGAAACAGCTGATGGCTCAATGGATAAAGTGCTGGACCCAGAATCAGGAAGACTCAAGTTCAAATATGGCCTTAGTAAGTTGGCTGACTTTGGGCACATCATGTAACTTCTGTTTGCCTTGGGTTCCACAAATGTAAAATGGGGATAATGATGGCACCTATTGTGAAGAATTGCTGTGAGGATTAAATAAAGGGTGCTTAGCATGGTGCCTGAATTATAGTAGGTGCTATATAGATCCTTATTCTTATTTCCTTCTTTACTATACCACAGAAAACCTTCTGATATGGGGTCCTGTCTTTTCAGCCAGTTTACAAACAACTCATATTAGAATGTCATTCTTCAGGCTTTAAAAGAACATCTACCTTCTTATCCCAAATGGATTTTCACAGCCTGACTATTCACCTTTTTGAAAAGTCTTGGTTCAAAGGATTTTAGCTACAGATTTTGGAAACTGAATCTCTCCTCCAAATATGGATCTTTGATGCTTTGAATACAGAAAGGAATGTGCCACATGGTGTCTAGGCAATCTTTACAGAAGAGTTGTTACAGTTCATTGAGTAGTAGTAATATCATTAGAATAAATATATATCCTTTCAGGAAGACTACTTTGGATTAGATGACACCATTTTTATATCTAAATTCCATTCTTTTTTTGAAAGGCTCATAGGACTATATAATCATACTGGATACATAAGAACAATTAAATTTAGCAAACATTTCATAGCACATATATTGGCAAAATAACAGGACCAAATGAGAGAAGTTATTGAAAGTGCTTTTCAATCCTGAAAGCAATATGAATGTTAGCTATTATGATCAGTAATCAAAAAGACAATGAAAGAGTACATGTCTTCAAAGAGTCTTCTTTCTACTTCAGAATCAAATGAATACAATAGAATTGGAGGAGCAGAAGAACTCTGAAGACTGGGAGAAGGAGGTGAGCCTTGAAGGAAGGTAAAAATGGTGAGAAAGGAACACGTTTCGGATATTCAGAAGTTTGTGATAGAGAGCAGAAGTGAGAGAATGTCAAATTCAGGAGAAATTAATACCAGAGGATGTGAGATGGTGAGACAATGCCCAAAAATGCAGAAGAAAAAGATCATTCCATGTCCTAACTATGAGCCTTTATATAGGTTGTTTCTTATGTCTGGAATGTTTTCCCACCTCGCTTCCTCCTCTTGGCATCCCTCCAAGGCTCAACTCAAGAGCTACCTCCTACATTAAATCTTTTCTGATTGCTGCAGTTGGTAGTTCAACTTCCCAACTTCTCCAACTCCCCTCCATCCTGAATATATCTATATACGTATGTATATGTAGATAGATATAGCTATCCATGTAGATAGCCATAGATAGATGGAGATATAGATGTGGGCATAATTTGTCCATAATTCCTCCTTATATCTGTTTATCTTTGTACATGTTGTTTCCTGCCAGTAAAATTGAAGTTTCTTGAGAGCATAACAGGGGTGTGTGTGTGTATGTGTGTGTGTGCATGTGTGTGTGTGTGTGTGTGTGTATCTCAGCCCCCTAGGCCAGTTTCTGTTAGGTGCCTTATAAATGCCTGTTGTACTTCACGTATGTTCTCTTTCCCCAACACTCTTCCCCCAACATTTTCAGAAATCTCCTGAGTGCTTTCAAAACTGGAAACTGTTCCCATCCAATTTAAGGAAGCAAATCATTTGCCTCCCAAACTAAATTACAATCTCATCTCACTGATTTCCAAAGTCAAGCATCACTAGGTTTTGGAAAGCCTGTCCTTTGCAGTAGAAAACAACTTAAGATAATTTCAGAGGAGACAAATATGTCTGGCATAATGTGTTCAATATGGACAAGGAGACCTAGAGTCATAGAGAAGCAATGAGAATAAGGTAAATCTCCATTTCATTCTCCTGCTCATCACCCTCACCTCAACCCATGTTGAAAAGTTAATAGTTTCTTAAATCCTAATGGTTTCTGAACTACATGTGAAATCATATAAAATGAGAAGGATGGAGTAAAATTAAGTCAACAAAACAATTAAGAAGCATTATTTACTCATTAACTGCTATGTGCCATGTATAATGCTAGGCAATAGGAATGCAGAAGTAAAAATTAAATAGTCTCTGCCCCTCAAGGTGTTTATATTCTATTAAGAGAGATAAGTCTTTCTTAAATAAATAGAAACACTCAGAACACATACATATATACTATATATGCTGAAGCCCATTCCATCAATATTTCTATATACAGTATATATAAAACATGTTATATAATTTTTATATTCGTATGTCTTGTGTATATATATATATGTATATATATATATGAAATGTGTGTAGGTATGTGTGTGTGTGTGTGCGTGTGTGTGTGTGTGTAATTTGTTGGAGAAATGGGCATTAGCAACTGATGGGGAGAGATAATAAAAGTTCCCGTTTAGAATGTGGAGCTTGAGCAGAATTTGAAAGGGAACAATGGAGTCTATGAGATAAAGGTGAAGATTATGTGTATTGCAGGGATGGAATGGGAGACCACCAGCAGCTGGGAGTCAGGGTATTTTTTCTGAAGACTAGTATCTTGCTAACTGGAATGACTTCATGTTGTGAATGCAGAGTCCATGTGCTAGGAGGCTTTGATATATGATCTCTTACACAGTAGCATTTCACTAAGGTAGTCCCATTGATTTTCTCTTTTGAGTTTTTTGGGAGGCTGCTAAGGAGGTGGGAAGAGTGTTTATCCAGGCACCAAGTTCTGTGAGTGACAGGTATGTTCAAATAAAGTCAGTGTAATTTGGGGGAATGTCATATCTATAAGATATTCAGGGCTTCTTTCAAATAGAAAAATTAGAAAAGTGAAAAATGGTGAATCCATTCTTTGTAACCTGGGCACTTAACACAGTACTTAAAAATAAATACTTAACAAATATTTGTTGACTGACTGACTGAAAGTATTTTATATCCAGACTTTGAAAGGAGCTTATGGAACCATCCTGACTAGAGTGCCTCCCTTAATGGTTTAGTCCTTTCACCTTAGTAAAGATACAATTTATTTTTTCTTAAATTTTAATATTTTTTAACTTAAGAATTTATTTTTTTTCTCCCAAGGGAAAAAAAGAAGAAAGACAAAACCCTGGTGCCAAATATTAAGCATTTTGTGGTGGCAAGAGTACTAATATTCACATTTTACAGATGAGAATTGAATTGAAGCACAAAGAGATTAAGGAACTTTTGTGTTTTCACAAAGTTAAGGGACATCCATGTCACTTGTGGTGAAATCTATATTTGTTGTCTCCCCCTATTGGCTTGTGAGGTTCTTTTGCTTACCTAACACAGCACAGAACTTTGTACATAATTAAATATTTCAAATGATTATTTTACTCATTAATTTTGAGAATTATATGTCTCCCACAAGCATGTTCAAAAGTGCCTTCATTTTGTTGACTTGGCAGTGACTGCCATCCAGCATGCTAGGTGAATGGATGATGATGATAGCAAAACAAAAAAGAGAGTTTCTTCCAGGGTAGAAATACTGTCCTCCTCAATAGTATAAGCCTTACAGCTGGACCTTTGCTTTGGATTATTGTGTCAAACCCAGAGAGGAAATGAGCTTCTACAAAGAATGAGAAGTCAGAGTCCCTACCTGATTTTTGTTTTTGTATAAGAATGGAAGTCTGCCTTTCTATTACATGTTTGGGTTTTTATTGCATTCAAGAATTATGGAAGGCTTATTTTATCAAAGATTTTCAGACAGAGCAGCCCTCTAAAGGTTCTAAAACAAATGAGCACACCAGGCATTACTTGGACATTAATATGAGGAGTCCTTTGCCAAGGAGCAAGTCAATCCAAAATTGCTTAGTATGTGGTAGGCACTGCACCACATGCCGGGTTTACAAATATAAAGAATGAAATAATTCCTAGTTGCAGTTATCTTTTATAAGGATTTAAGATAGATGATAGATAGATACAGATATAAATGATATATAGATATAGATGATATAAATATAGATAGAGATGTAGATGCAGATATAGACGTAGATGTAGATGTAGATGTAGACGTAGATCTAGATCTAGATATAGATATATAGACAGGCAGATAGTATAGCTTAACGTATAGATTGATACACACATACATATACACTTCCATATAAGATATACCTATATGAATGTATCATATATGTGTATATATGCAGAATAACTTTTCACTTAATGACTGACATTCCATCATTATCACACATATTCATTTAGGTTAAATGTAGCACTTTCTTTAATTCTTGCTTCATAGTCAGGTCCTTATGTAAAAAACCTTGAGTAGCAATATTTTCACTGTTCCAATCTCTTAAATTGATAGGATAGGTGGTGGAGGGGGTGGTACCTTGGTTTGTGTGCTAAGAATGAAGAAGCAAATCCCAGAAAAAAAAGTTTGAGATGTATATACTGGGTTACCCAAGGTTTCTCCCATGCTGAAAATGTGCTATAGTCAGCAAGGGGGAGAAATGAGCATCTGCTATCAGGGACAGAATTAGGAGTGGAGGGCAGATATATGGCTAGAAATGGGGAAGGCAGGGGAGGGATGTCTCCAAGAAAGGTCTGTCAGTGCATCAAAATCCCTAACCTTGGGAAAGGTCACAACAGCTCACCCAAATTATAGTTCTAATATTATTGGATACTAAATTGGATTTGCCTAAAACCCTAGAATCAAAGAGGTAATTTAAGTTTCTTTCTTCTAAGACAAGATTACCTAAGGCAAAGAGATAGTGTTTGGACTTTGATTCATGAGACCCTAGATCAGTGGCTCTCAACCTTCCTAATGCTGTGACTCTTTAATACTCCTATGTGGATGTATCTGCATGTGGGCAGACCCGCTTGGAGATGGATAGAGGAGTGGTGTCTTGGTTCCTAAGACATATTCCTAAATATGTGTTTTCCAATGGTCTTAGGTGATCCCTGTGACCCCTGTGAAAGGGTCATTCGACCCCCAAAGGGGTTGTGACCCACAGGTTGAGAACCAATGCCCTAGATCAAATCCTGATTCTAATGTTTATTAACTTTTTGACCACAGGAAAATTCCTTAATCTCTTTGTGCTTCAATTCTCATCTGTAAAATGTGAATATTAGCACTCTTGCCACCACAGTTTTCAAAAGGAACACATCTTGTGTTATATAAATGTTTAGCAAGTGTTATATAAATCTGAGCTATTATCATTTATGATTCTGATGCTACAAGATTTGAATTCCATATTCCATTCATTTATATGTAAGAACAATTTTTTTTCCTTCCATGACAAGACTGCAAAAGGCAGTGAGACAGCATGGTAGAGTTAGGAGGATGTGGGGTTCATGACTCCTAAGGCCTGTAAGAGGACCACACAGGCACCCACCTTCATGCTGCGATAGTTACTAACATTCCAAGATCACATACATGGGAACGATGGATCCGGGAAATGAAAGACCTTACCAAACCGTGCTTTTGTTTTAAAATGAAATCAGTGACTCGCATCATGAAAGCCTTTCAGGAGAAGCAGCTCCCTGCACTTACCCAAATCTCTCTCATCGCTAACACTGGCTTGAAATCAGTCAGTACTAATTGTGTTTAGTGGCTTCCCGAACCATCTTTTTCCCTTGTGACTCATTTCCAAGCCGTGTGAGGCTCCTGTTGAATAGGTGAAATGATGTAGGCAGCTGCTGTGAAATATTTCTTTTAATAGATATTTCAACTACCCAGAAGACATGCAGTTTTCTTACAAAATAGATTTCGTGCATTTGCAGGGTGTGCACAAAATAGTATTTCACTGGCTTAGGTTTTTTTGTTCTCCCTCTGACCTCCAAGTCCCCATTATCTGTTTGAATCTTATCTCATTAAAAGTTAATACACACTTGAATTGGAGCTATTCGTTGTTTCTGGTCACCTCCTTTTTTGGAATTTCACTGGAGCAGGAGCCTGTGTTTTGATTGTAAGTATACTACCTGTAAGTGAAATTCCAATGTTTTCAGGCTTACCTATGTTCCAGTTGCACAGTCCGATAGCTATAATCAATAGCTGATCATTGATAAATGGAAATCATTACAAAGAATACAAATTCAAATGTCAGCTCCAAAATGGATGCCAGCTATTTGTTGTTGGATAATTCCATCGTGTCAGGAGGTAACAATGAGAAATTGCTTTCCCAGAGTCATTATCCAGCCCAGGGGAGGAGGGCTAAACATTAATACTGGAGCTGTGGAAGCCTCAGAAACTAGTCTACAAGGCAAGCTGTAAAAAACGGGAGAAAAATATTAGGAAGTTCAGATTCCTCTAGCAAGTATTGATAGGTTCTATTTATTTCTTTGACCACTATTACTTGGGGACTATGCTCTAGAAATTAGTGGTGCCATCTTGGGATTCATCCGGTCTTCAAAACTGATGGGCTCATCTATTGTTTCAGAATTATTACTGCTGGGACATAGAATAGAATGGGATTGAAAATGAGGATGCTTAATTAGAATTGTTCAATCTTAGCACCTGGACAGCGATCAAGTTCATTGAGGACATTCAAAAAGGGAGAAGAGAATAATATGCATTTATTAAACATCTACTACATGAACAGCACTGTGCTAAATGCTTTACAAATGCACCCCCAGCAGATATCCCCTAACAAAGTACATGAAGAACATTTTCTACAAGCCCAAGTCCAACTTTTTTGAGGAAAAAATTTAAGAGTATCATACTGATGGATCTCTCCTTGAGAAACCAGTGTCTTGTTTGTTTGTTTTTTCATCCCTGTTGTTCCGTGACAATTTGACTTCATTATAAAATAAAAAAGAAGCTTTTGTCTAACAATGAAATAATGATTGGATGAATATTAGTAAAGGTTAACTTTTACTTACATGCAGTAATAACTTCTAGGATATTTGCTTTAGCATCTACTTTATGGTAAGAGAAGTCAATTATATGTAATTGTCAGTATTTTAATAAGTGCTTAGGGAAGAGGTTGTGTCATTTTCATAAGTCAGAGTAAAGAAGCTCATTTGGTCATGTCCATCACACTATCTAGTTTATAATAGGGGAAAGAACTCATATTAGACAGCTAAAAGTACAGTGGTTATTCCAAGAGAGAATTATTGATTGATATTCCTTAATTTATTTATCATCTTTCCTAATTACATATGAGACAAAACCTGAAGGAAAGCTTGTGTCATAGTGACTTAGAATAAAGCCCTTTTAAAGAGCGGTCTATTGATAGCAAATCAAGGGTGTTTACTGAATCACGTATCTGTTTTTACTTTCATCAGCATACATAATGACAATCACATACCTACTGTTAAATATTATGTGAAATTCATCAATCTTTTATGCCATGTAATCAAACCATCTGCCTCTGTAATAAAATGCTATGATATATTTGAATGAAATAAAAGCATTCTAATCCAATGTCTCACAGTGGTATGGTCATTAGCCTGGGTTCTCAAATAGGATGTAAAAGATACAACCCTTAGATTTCATAAGAAGATATATTTAGAACTCGAAGGAACTGCCAAGTGATCTAGTACAAGCCTTTAAATTTATTTATGGATGAGGAAAATGAGGACCAGGTTGGCTAAGTGATTTGCCCATTGTCATGTGGGTAATAAAGGAGAGAGGTTAGATTTGAATCCAGGTCCTCTGACGCAAGATCTCTCCCTTCATGATTCCTCTTGAGTACAACATAAGAACACATCAGTACCAAGACTATTTGAAGTATCTACTATGTTCAAGCACTGGGAATACAGAGACAAAATTAGAACTGTTACTACTTTCAAGTAGCCAGCATTCAACTGGAGCTATCCTAAGGGTGGGGTGGACATCAGATGTTTCTCAGAAGAAGTGACAACCAACCTCAGCCTTGAAGAAAGTTATGGATTCTAGGAGATGGAGGAGAGTAGGGCATATATCCCAGGTGTTGCAACATTTTGATTCAATCCTCCTGTGTAAGGTAAGTGGGATGATCAACTGTCCTTCTATGAGCTTTTCCATTTCCTTGTTCATTCTTATCCCAGGTTCTAAGGCAATTAAGGGGTATGTTATAATACTTCCTCAGTGATTGCTATATTAGCAACATTTCATTAATTCATTAATTCTAATCACTAACCCCAATTTGTTAAATAATAAACTGGAGAAACTTTTTGGTTTTTTTCCTTACAAATAGTTTCTCTCTCTTGCTCTCTCTCTCTCTCTCTCTCTCTCTCTCTCTCCATTTCTATAGAGAGATAGATATCAATACTGAAATGATTATTTATATATCTGTAGTTATATACCGACATCCTTATCTTCTAGGCTTAAGTAATCATTAAGATTACTGACTATGTGGTGCAGCTAGGTGGTGCAGTGTATATAGCACCAGCCCTGGAGTCAGGAGGACCTGAGTTCAAACCCAGCCTCAGCACTTAACAATTACTAGCCATGTGACCTTGGGCAAGTCAGTTAACCCCAATTGCCCTTCAAAAAACAAAAGAGATTACTAATTGCTATTTATGACATCATAACAAAATACAATAAAGACAAATTATTACAGTGTATTGTGAGTCAAAGTTATATGAGGGGAATACCTAGTAGTTCATGTTTTGGAACATGGAATTTGTAGTATGGAATAAGGCTAGAAAGGAAACTGGGAACCAGTCAATAAAGGACTTTAAATGTCAAGATGATGAAAAGATTGTATTTTATCTTATAGTCAGTAGAGTGACACAGAAGATTTTTAAACAGTTGTGTAATATGGTCAGGGCCTCCATTTCCCTATGTGTGAAATGTAAAGATAGGATTAGATTGTTATTCCATATATCAGGAAGATTATTTGAGTAACTGTGTTAAGGATGAATTGTAAATGTAAAAGAGAAAACAGGGACACCAACTGGGAAGTTATTTTGATAGTTCTTGAGAATGGATGGAATTCTGAACTGGAATGCTGACCATGTCAATGGAGACAACATGATAAGTAACCCAGTAGATAGAAATATGTCAGGGAAACACTTCAGGACACGTTACATTATTCAGTTTTCTAATTTTTGTCCCTTGGAGTTAGCCTGTGACAAATTAAAAATGAAACAAAAACAAAGGCAACTAACTATAGTAGTAACCTTCATATACAGTGCTGATGTTCCTTAAATAGGCATTAGACAACATTAGTGTTTGGTTTTTTTTTTCCCCCTAATCCTAAGCAAGTATCCAGTTCTCTCACCTGGCTTCACAGATGGATAACTCTTCACTTGGGATCTGGCAAAAACCTATGCTTCTCAAAGCCTTTGTACAGGGCCAGCTCTTGCTGCCAGAGATGGAGGTTTGATTTTCACCACTGGTCACTTAGCATATTGATTTTAAATGGAGTAACTTTACCCCTACCAGAATGACTCATCCATACAAAGTTGGGGCTCTGATTTGAGTCTACCATTCCAAGCAAATGTAGCCCATACTGATAAATTTTTCAGTCTACTCTCCAACTGGATTTTTAATTACACAGTGGCTACAGGAAAATAAGACAACAAAATGACCTAAACCATGGAGAACTAGTACTTCAAACTATTCATGGAAGAATGAGAAGGGCTATGAAACGAGTGCAGGTAATAGAATTATTCCCACCCAGGTTTTTGTTTGTTTTTTAGTATAAATCTTTATCTAACCAAGGGCTAAAAAGGAACTCATATAATATTTTTGAGCAGATAGTGATAACAAGAACACAGGCACAGTGGAAACGTGACTCCATAAAACAGTTTACACAGATACCAAACATCAGTTTATAGATAAATTTCAAACTTTTAATAGGAAGTGAAATGGTGGTGAGAAATATGAATACTCATCTCATGGTCTGAATGGAAGTCAGCATTAAGAAAGATAAAGTATGTCTTTGAGAACTGTATTAGTTTACTTGGCCTGGCCTGCAGGCACAGTTAGGTATAAGATTGATATTATCCAGGGATCACAGTCTTCCATGCCACTAATTGTATCCACTCTGGGCCATGATGTCTACATGGGCCACAGCCATGAGAATCATGGAATAACAATAGATATAAAGCAAGAAAACATTTCAGAGGTGATCGATCAAATCTGTCTTTACATTTCACAGAAAGGGAAACTGAGGACCTGAGAAAGCATCTTAGAGGTCATCTACTCCTATATTCAAATTTCACAGATGTGGAAACTGGTACTGAGACCCATAAAGGTTGTGTGAGTTAGCAAAGGTAGTAAATAGCAGATCTGTCATATAGAAAGTGCTTTAAAAGTGTCTGTAGGTTGTTTGACTTAACTGCTATCCCATATCCCCATATTCAGTTTCAAGTTCAGTGCTCCTTTCATGACACCCCAGGACAGCAGTAGTACAGGGGCCTTGCTGAGTGTGAAGTGGTTACTAGGACTTCGGAGAACTGAGCTGAGCAGCCAAAGGATTTATCACTGAGTTAGAAACGGCAGAGCAAATCCCTATGAGAAGCTGGGGTTAGTGCTAGGATTAAATTGAATCTGAGGAGGGAGGGAAATGTCATGGCCTGGGGGCAGTTGTGAATCCAGGATGATAGAGAGTGCTTGAGTTGCGTGCAATTTACACAATTTGTGGTACACTTTCTTTGCCTGTTTCTCTGGTCCCTTCCATCTCCCTCTAAATTGGCTGCAGCTGCATGGCTCCCCACTGCTGCTAGTAGTGTTACTTGCTAAGGAAATGGCCCACTCTATGTAGAAAGAGGCAAACAATATTATTCATGTGAATCTGGGGAGGCATTCAAGGTACTGTTTTCATCCACAATCTTATTTGCATGATGACATAGAGTTATAGCAGCAAACCATTGGACACAAAGCTGTTGTACTGGTTAATAAATTAAACATTATAAAAAGAAAAATCTGTAATTGTGCTTTTATTGATGTAGGCAACTCCCAGTGTGGAATGACCCTCTTCTTGATTCAGATTGGCAACACATCCATCTTAAACAGTTGTCTGTGGCATTGGCTTATTCACCATCATTCAGAAGGAGGACTTGAACCCAGGTTCTCTTGACTTCAAGGTCAGCTTTCTGTATGCCATGCTGCTTCAGTGATTGAGCATAGAATATAAATTTTATAGTCAGAAGGATCCAGCCACTCATTTTATACTTGAAAAAAAAACTGAGATGCCTAGAGGTAAAGTGACTTGCCCTTGGTCACATAATCTAATGGTGACAGAACCAAGACTACAGACTCCCTTGGACTGAATCTGTCCCAATGCCTGTGTACACCCTGAAAGTAACTTTTAAAAATCAAACCATGATTGGAGTTTGTCTTGTCATTTTCCTCTTTCTCTTAAATGCTGAGTTCAGACAAATTCCAGTTAATTGGACTTTCTCTTTAGATGGGTGTTGTGTAATTGATCGTTTACCATCCTACCACTCAGCACCATGCCATATGCAAATCCTCTAACTGCTGTGTCAAGATGATGACTGAGAAAGATGAAATTGAATGAATGAGAAGGAAGAAGAGAGGTGTCTCCATCTGACTACTTCCTATGTGCTTGAGAAAAATGTGTGAAGGGGAATCTGAGCCCATTCTCTCTGAGAAATGGAAGGATTTATTTCTCTATAATTGTCACTCATACACTGCTGTAATAATCCAATAGAAGATGTAATATTTACTCAAGATATTTTGCTCATCTCAAATAATTCATTTAAAATTCTAACATGCTTACTTTGGCTATCCTGGGAAATAACTCTACAGATGTCACATCTAAGCTGCAGGTGGCTCAAAAGCCACATTCTTAATACAGACTATACTTCAGATTTTCTCCCAATCGCTCATGAAGTATATTGTATCAACTTCTAGAATTCCCGGTGGCGGATTTCGATATAATTAATCATAGATTGTGCTGTCCTATCTATATGGAGAAGGAGCCTTGAACCCTCAGCCCCTACGTTATGTGATGACAGTATTTTTTTTTCCCCCATGGTGATTCTGGATTGGGCTCTGAGCTGTTCCTGCTTTGTGACTTGGTGCTACTCTTCCCACCTCTCATGATTTATGCATTTAGGAAACCGCTGGCTAGAAGTAAGGATGGAATGAGTGACCTTGGAACAAAGTATAACTTATTGGCTGAGAAAGGAATTAAAACTCTTGACCTCAGTCTCAGAACTGTACTTCACCTGTCAGAAGACAGCTGAAGTAAGTATTGTTGGCAAAATCATTATTTTTCTTTCTCATTTTAGTTTCTTTCAGGTGTCCATTCATTCATTTACCAAGTATGTCTTAAATGCCTACTGTGTTCTGGGAGTTAGAGACACTAATGAGAAAAGCAAAAAACAAAACAAAACAGAAACAGGTTTGCTCTACAAAATTTTATATTCTCTTTAAATGTCTATGCACACAAATAAAAGAAATATAATGCATGTGCAACATAACTACAGAGTTTATCTTAGAATTTTACTTCATTTTCTTGAGATAGAGTACTGAACTTGGAGTCAGTAATACCTGAGCTAAGATATTCCCTCAGACACTCCCTAGCCATGTGACCCTGGGCAAGTCATTTGACCTGCATCAGCCTCAGGTTACTCATCTGAAAAATGTGGATAATGATAGCACCTATCTCCCAGACTTTTTATGAGCATAAAATGAAGGACTTGTAAAGTGTTTTACCAAGTTTAAGGTGCTGCATGAATGAGAACTGGCTATTGGGAACCTTTATCAATGGCTTCTTCACTTAGATAATCTGTGAGCTAAAAGAAACCTCAAGGGACATCTGTTCCAATCCCCCTACCAACTGAATAAATGATTATCCAACCACCACTTAAAGACCTCCTGTGCTAGGAGGCAGCCCCATTTATTGTGTCACAGAACTAATTATCTGGAAGTTCCTCTATACTGAGCTTCCTTATAATTTGTAAACACTCATCCTATTTCTCTTCCCTGGGACCCAGTACAAGGAGGGGACTAATCCTTCTTCCACAGGGGAACCCTTCAAATGCTTCAAGTCAGTGATTATGTCCTTAAACCTTCTCTTCTGTCAACTAAGCTAATGGCTCCCAATCTAAGGAACACAGACCCATAGGGGGCCTCAGAGTTATTATAAATGATCTGAAAATCCATATGTAAGACAAACAATAGTGACTTTGACCTTTACTTAGCTCCAGCAAATATGCAACCAGACAGTATAATGAATAAGCAAACATACCTGCTGTTGCCAGAGTAAATAAAGTCTTGCACGTGTATTCATTGCTACTTTTCAAAAGCGTAGATGAGATTGTGATAAATAAACTGCAAATTCATTTCAAATAGCTTTTAAATGTATCATAGCCTTTCATAACTGTGTTGTTTTTTTCAATCAATGGGTGATAATTGTACAAGTCTAACCAGCAGGGGAATTACTTTTTTTTTTAATAGTGTAAAAGCTAGTCCTCATGATTAGAAAGACTGGGAACTGCTGGACTACATACTTCCAGTGACTTTTGTCAATCAGTGTATGGTCTTGGCTTCAGTCCCCTCCTCTTCCTGTTCTCTTGCTCTAGTTTGTCATAATCCTTCCTAAAACATGATGCTAGTATGGAGCCCCAAACTACGATAGGACATCCCCTCCCTGCCCCTGGGCTACTGTACTTCTATGAATTCAGCCAAGCTTGCATTTACTTCCTTTTCATTTTGTTGAAAGGTTGCTAAGTTATACTTTTAAGCTTGCTATTCCCTAAAGCAGGTCTTTTTCATGTGTGAATGATCGGATCTCCTTGGTGTTGGTCTTGTTTTCCCTCACTCTTTTACAACTTCAATTTAAAGTGTTGTTCTTGTTATTCAGTCTTTTCTGTAGTGTCTGACACTTTGTGACCCCATTTGGAGTTTTCTTGCAAAGATCCTAGAGTGATTTGCTTTTTCCTTCTCCAGCTCATTTTACAGATGTAAAAACGGAGGCAGAGGTAAATGAGTTATCCTGAGGCACACTGCTAGGAAATGCTTGAAGCCTGATTTGAACCCAGGAAGAGGAGTCTTCCTGAAACCAGGCTGAGGCCTTTATCTGCACCACCTAGCTGCCCTTCAATTTAAAGAATACTAGTTTTATTTCCCCCTGCATTCCCGTTGATATATTTTCTTGAAAAAAAATCAAAATATCACAATGACTTTCCTTTTAATCTAATATTTCATACAGGAGAAAGCTGAAACATTTTGTTCAATTGGAGCAATTCTTTGATTTTATTCATGTGAGGGTATGAGAACTACTCCCAGGAAAACTGACCAGGTAGAGTGTAAGAGCCTCAAGGGCATGGTCTAATTCTTGTCTAATTTTTTATACCCACAGACAAACGTATTTCCAATAGGTGCTTTCCAATTGATCGGTAATGCTCCACTTCTCCAGAAAAGCACACAAACACATTCAAACAGATTATCCCACAATCCACAGAACAAATTCTAGGAGTTAATTCAGAAACCTCAGACTGCATCGTCTGAAACTTGAGGTGCTTTAGGATCAGTTTTGTCATCTATAAAATGAGGATAATAATTTCAATTACCACATAAGAGTCTTGTGAAGATGAAAAGAGATAACACATTTAAAGGGTCTTGCAAACCCTTAGCAGTACATTCATGGGATTTATCATGATCTTTATTATCATCATTCCCCACCATGGAGTATTTTTGGTGGAGACATCGTTCATCAGTGATGTGTTCCAAATCAAAAAGATCATAGGAGCATAGATTTAGAATTGGAAGAGACTTCAGAGGCTGTCTGGTCCAACTCCCTTGTTTTTCATGTGAGGAAAGGATGACCCCAGAAGTTTTATGGATTAGTTGGAAGTCAGATAGCGAATAGATTATTGACTCTGAGCTTGACTTCAGACGATGTCTGGTCAAGTCTCCTTCTTTGATTGAAGAAAGAGAGGCCTAGTGGGGTGAAGTGACTTACTGTAGGTCACACATGTGGTCAGGATCAGAGGTAGGATTTGAACCCATTCCTGACTTCAGACACAGTGTCCCAGAGAATTCTTCATGCGAATCTATATGGATTCCTGTTTTACCCGAATCCTTGCCTCTAACTTTTTCAGCTAGTGCTATATTTTAGAAATTTCGGAAGCGGGGAAATAAACAAAATGCTGCTAGAACTTGACTCCAAAGCCTCACCATACAAAGGAGGGGCCTCTGGGCACAGTGTGAGTCAACACCAGTGGAACTTGCTCTGTCTTCCTATGTAGAGTCCAGATGTCTCATCACCTGAAAATCAGTCAGAGGCTCCTTTGCCTGATAAGATCACAGAGAGATTAACTTCTTCAGCAACAATAGCCCTCAAGAACTGTCACCAGGCCACAGTGGCTCTTGGGCCTCTTTGTTGGAAATAACAGCCACACAAAGAAAGTGATTGATCCTTGAAGCCAGTCAAAATGACTTATGACTATTTTCATATATAGAAGGAGATGAAAGATGTATTTCCTCAGGGTGGCTAGTTGGTGCAGTGAATAGAGCACCGGCCCTGGAGTCAGGAGGACCTGAGTTCAAAT
>CM053599.1:39165435-39181997 GCA_028646575.1 Pseudocheirus occidentalis | reverse complement strand
AAGGAAGGAAGGAAGGAAGGGAAGAAGGTAGGAAGGGAGGAAGGAAGGAAGGAAGGAAGGAAGAAATAAAAGACTGTCCCTGTTCTCAAGGAACTGACATTCTAAGAGGGAGATAAAACAAAAAAATGAAACCCAAAAAGAGTATGAAGGTATCTGTGACTGAGGCATATTACAAAAAGTTTATGGAGTCAGGAGTATCACCTGGAAAGGAATAAAGACATGGTGGGCCTACGCATTCTTTTCAAAAAATTAGTCCTTGTGGAATTATGGGTAGTTAGATGGTGTAGTAGATAAAGACTTGGACCTGAAGTCAGGAAGACCTGAGTTCAAATCTGACCTCTGGATAGGTAACTTGCCTTCTATTTGTCTCAGTTCCTCATCAGTAAAATGGGAATACACTCGAAAAGGAAATGATAAACCACTCCAAAATCTTTGCCAATAAAACCCCATGGACTTGTACAGTCAGATATGACTGAATGATGAGTAACAACAATATCTGGGAGGAACCAGGTAGTGAGAAAGAGAGTCCACAAGAGCAGAGAGTAGTTTGAAGGGTGAAGTAGGCTTCCAGGGTAAAGGCATTTCTGTCATGGTAAAGCCTGGAATACAATCTAGAAAGTAATGAATCAGCAACTCTTCTATAACTTATGCCCTTAGAAAACTCTGAGGCCCTAAGAGATTAAATGAACTTTGTTCATGGAGATGTGACCAATTGGTATCTGGGGCTCAATTTGAAATCAGGTCTTTCTGATTCTATATACTTCACCACATGGTCTTTTGCTGGATGTATACATATTTAAAATCATCTTTGTAGGAACGATAAAGGGTTTCCCTCATTGTTTCTGCTTCTATTTAGTGTAACACTGAGGTTGTAAAGTTGTATCCCTAGAAAACAAATGGTAAGACATCCTGTGTATTCTTTCTAAATAGAAATTTTAGAAATATTCAAGATAAAGTGAGGTGAAGTCTAGTATGCAGAGGTTAAAAAACCTTCCCTTTTCATATCGTAATTCTTCAGATTATCTTTTAATATTAAATCATCATAGACTTCAGTTATACCTCTTGAACAACACTCATCAGAAATATAACTTTAAACCTGCTCCCAAATGGTATAGACCAAGGTCAAAGGATTCGGTGGTATGGTTTTTAAAGACTATAGAAATAGAGGAACTTCTGGCTAATGTGAGTCAGAGAGATCTCACTGTTATTCTAATCATCTATTTCACAAGTTATTCCATGCTCTCTGTTCAGTGTTCAACCAGGATAGGAAATTAGAGTTTAAAGATTGCTTTAATTCAAGCTTAAAGGGAGCTTAAAGGGAGCAATCACTTCTTTATCCTGGGTATTTTCATTGAAGGAAAGTGTTTTCTTTTTTTTTCTTAAACAGGGCTCCAGACAACAAATCTAATTCCACAATTAAGCTAATTGAATTCTCCAGATTGCTCAAAAGCTAATCGTATCATCCCATTTTTCCAGCTCATTAACTAATAACTGAAAAACACCTATTGGTTAAGGTATATAGGCAGTGTCATTAACTGCACTTGGATTCTATCTTGTCCCCTGCTTTGGGAAAGAATCAGGTTAAAATCACTTAACTCTTTGTACTTATTACTTTTACTGAAAGTGGACTTAACCATATTGCCATTCCTTTCAATGTTATGGTCTTAATAGTTCTTGGCTAAGTTCTGTGCACTTCGTAGATAAATAATTCTATAAAAATAAAGTCTCCTTTTATGCAGGAACTGATTATGTCTTTTGTGGACAACCCAGGCTTTTTCTCTTGTTGGTCATTCAACTAGTTGGAAGCACTTTTGCTAGAAGACAAAGGAGGTTAGGAAAGCCAATGTCTTTTTCCAATTACTATAATGTTTTTATTGGTTGCCTAAGGAAAGTCTCAGTGAGGGTACATCAGATGTTTTAGGATTACATGTGCATTTCAATCTAGGCCTCCCTTGGAATGAATAATTGAGAGTTCACTATAATGCAATACAGTTTGATTAGAACTTGAAGCCTAGATTGGCATGTGTTTGTGTGTGTATGCACATGTGCATATGAAGAGGATGCCCAAAGAGGGTTACGGCTGCCTGAGACCCCAAAATACCAACATGCTGGGTCCTACTGAAAGAATTCCACTCAAATCTTCTCAGCCAAGGAAAAAGTAAAGTTTATTGAAAGTTCAAGTTCACCACATGGCGTGCTAGGCCATTTAAAGGTGCTCTCATAGAGCAAGTCTCTGCTAAGGCATTCTAAGGCTCTCTCACTGAGCAGATCTGTGCTAAGCTATCTCATGGCACTCTCACACACGTGGAGGGAAGATGGGATTCTATATACAGAAAAGTTGTGGGAGGAATCTAGGGGTCATCCAGAGGAGAAGATTGGGGAGGGTCTTCAGGAGGAGTCAGATGAGGTCAGACTTCAGTAGGGAGGGTCTTCAGGAGTCAAGATGAGGTCAGACTCCAGGAATAAGTGATTAAGGGTGGGAAGTTGCTGGAGGCTACCAGGAAACCATAGACAATGGTGGGCCAGGCCAGTTCAAGGGTGGGAAACTATTGGAACAAAGGGGGACTAAAGACTTGGGCAGAGCCGTAACTCAAGGCTCATGACCTCAAGCAAATGTCTTCCCTGGGAAGGTTTACTTTCCCAGAGCCTGTACCTCAAAGAACCAAGGAGAGCTCAAAAAGGGGGAGGGGTCCCAGAGCCTACACCTCATCACATACACACTCATGTTTACAATGTAGAATAAGATGAGAGCAAAGCATGAGAACATTCTTCTCATCTGGAAGTATTAGTATCAGTATGCTTATAATTGCTAGATTTTCTCATTATGGGTAGAGTAGGAATAAGGCACATAGTTTGGCTGTGGCACCTCTAAGACTTTGTACCTCATCTCACAACCACCAACATTGTAATATCTCAGATGTAAGGCATAGGAAAGTCCCTTGTAGCCCTGAATTTTCTTGGCCACCAGTCATCCTATGTTGCCCAGAAGCAGAATTTAAATTCTCCTTCATCACAACTGGACTGCAAAAGTTACTTCTGAGAGGACCCTAGTCACTCCCTAAGAAGGAGAGTTATCAGTGTTTGTATTAAGATACCACAAATTGATCAGAGAATCAGTCTAATTATTTCTTTTATTGCTAGGGAGTTTGGTAGTTATGTTGCACTCTGGTTATAAAAAAAGTGACCATTCCTGACTCCTGCACAAGTCACCGAATTTCATCTTCATCTACCTCTGCATTTAATTAAAGGAGAAAATTAATGATAGTAATAAGGAGCAATGTGACAATACAATGGTAGCTTGTACTTTTTTTTTTTCTTTCTGTGATCCCTAAGTCCAAACCATGGCTTCTCTACCAATTGTTTTACATTTCTTTGTTCAGATCAATCACATGAGTAGATGAGGCCCTGAGACTTTTCTTCTTGAACTTATTATGGACCTTTACTCAATGTACAATATTATTTGACACATTACCCATCTGAGATCCAGAGAGTGGCTAAAGAAGCTGAGATGAGGAAATAAAGAACTTAATATCATCATCATTTTGCTTCTTCTCCACAAATTTTCAATGTCCCTCATGGTTATTGATATTGACTCTTGTCTGATTTGGTAATTGGACTTCTTATGCCTTTGTCATCCCTACAAGGGAATCTATTATATTAATATTCTTACTGATTGTAATTCACATTTATAACTTAAAGTATACAAAGCACCTTAGCCACAACCACCCAAGTAGTGGTACTACTACCACTATTACCACTACCACTACTACTACTACTACCACTACTACTACTACTAATAATAATAATAACTATAACAACAATGATAACTATCATTTTAGAAAAAAAGGAAATTAATACTTAGAGAGATTAAGACTTTCCCAGGGTCACATGGTTGTGCCACAATCAGCATTTAAACCTATCTCTTTATTCTAAGGAATATTCAAGGGATTTTCCTCTTTTCAAATGTAAATTGACACCGAACTAAAGAGAAAGATCTTCTAGTCCTTAGAGAAGGGAGAAAAGGAGTGGAATTGTATTTCTTATGGTCCCATTCCCAGAATACTATTTGATAATGAAAGCTTGCAGGTTTCCATGGGTCATATATGTAAAGCAAACTTTCCTAGCTCTACATCAACACAACTCTCTCTGGGCCATAAAAAGCATTAGCGGCTGAGATCTTTGAAGAAGGCATACCCTAAGGGGAAAGAGGAAAGCCTCAATGGGAAGTTTCAGATAAACACATGATAGCTGACAGTGGGCATTCATCTTATCATTGGCTGATCTCCCCCTGCTGCTTACATGCTGCAATTCCCTCATTGCTTGGCTCCATAGACACAGTAAGACAAGATATGTTGTGCTCCTACATTCATACCCAATAGAAACATAGACAACACAAGCCCTTGGATCTAGTCTCAAACTAAGATACCACACTGAGCCAAAGAGAACTATGCAAAAGAAAAGAAACCAAGGGCCTAATGAACCTTACAGCTTTAGCTACTTCCCTGTGTCAAAGACCTCTTCCAGCTCTCTTTTGTAACTTTACTGTGCATAACCTGGCCAGTGCAAAGGTGTAGGATAAGATGGAGAAGAGATGGGAGGTAGGAGTGAAGGTTTCCATTGTTTTCCTTTCAGTTATGAGAGTATGAGCCTGTTATAGACCAAAGATCCCCTAGCATGCAATAGCAGGGAGGAGCAATGAGCAGCTTTTGTTTATGTCTCCAAAATAAGTAATCTCATTGTTAATTTACCTAATAGGAGCTGATTGATCACAGACTATTAGTGAGAATCAATTGAAAAAAGCAGACTTTGCCTTTTACAAGTGTGTTTGCATTTCCTGATGAAATACAAATCTCAGACAAGTTATTCCAATGGAAATGTGACTGATCAGTGGCAAAATGCATGATTTCAACTAACATTTAGGCCTTGAAACATATATTTTAGAAAAGAATGGAAAATTGATTTGCTAATGTCCTTAACTGGGGACATTAGCCAATAGTCACTCTTAGATATACATATATTTATGTTTCTACATGTGTGTATATACATATATACACATACATACATGCATATACACATAAGTATATGTGTCTATATACAGTGATACACACATATACATATATTATGTTTCTGTATGTGTGTATATACATATATACATATACATCCATACATATACACATAAGTGTATGTGTCTATATACACCAATACACACATATGCATATATTTATGTTTCTGTATATGTGTATATATACACACACATACATGCATGCATACATACACACATACATATACACATAAGTGTATGTGTCTATATACATGGATACACTCATATCCATATGTTATGTTTTTCCTTTATTAACATTCATCATTTCTTCTTAGATTCCCTCCTCCCACATCCATCAAGGAGCACTTCCAAGTAACAAAGGAAAACATTTAAGCAAAACAGATTGTTTTGTTTCTGACAGCATATACCACTTTTGATATTCCAACCTCTCAACTGAAATAAAGGGAATATGTCACATTATCAGCACTCTGTGACCAAAAAAAATCATTACAATTCATCAGATTGACTCTCTGTTGATCTTATCGTTTACTTTATTTTACTCATTCAAACATTTACTCTTCAGCTAGAAAAGATTTACTGTCATATTCAAAAAAGTCTGAAGTAGCAATTAACGGTTGCATAAGATGCTGTCTCCGGCCGGCCAGCAAGTCGATGTAGTCAGGGCCCACTTCGAGGCAGCTGAGAGTCATGAGAAGAGGCCTTTGCTAACTGAATGTGAACCATTGTCCTTATTATTATTGTTATTCCTATTAGCGACAATCTCTTTAATCTTCCTGGGACTCTTTTGGCGCTGCAATTGGATGAACAGATGTGATCACAGGCAGAGATAAAGCAGATACAGTAAGTCAAACCATCCTTGGGAAGCAAGGAATTCTAAATGTGAAATGGGCGATTGGGAGTCCACAGAAGGTGAGAGAGATGGGGGCAGAGCAAAACCTCAATGGAAAAATGAGGGGTACCTACTGGTAGTCTTTCTTGATCTACAATGAAAAGACAGATAAGCAGGCTTAATCAGTTCAAGATTAAAATATAAATATCTCCAATGGCCAACATTGACATTTTTAATGATGATGCATGAGCATCAGTTTTTAATGTGAGGTCCTCTCTGGAATGAATAAATTGTTGCAACGAGTTCATTTCATATCTTTCTAACAGATTAACTGCTTGTCTGAACTCCTGAAATAGGAATGATGAGCCTCTGAGGAGATTAAGGGCCTCCCTGATTAGCTCATCTGTTTTAGTCTGTGATAATGAGAAGTTACCACTGAGCTCAGGAAGTGCCACTTCCTCCCTCCAGAGGGGCTGCAATTGATGTTTCAAGTCCAGTGGCAGATGAGTCAGAGCAAAGCCTCCCTCCCTTTGAGGTCTACTCTGCATAAAGTCTGAGCAGGCCTTAAAATATGACTGTGGGAAAAGCTAATAACTAAGCATGACAATGGTGATAGGGATAATATTGGACAGACACCCTTATGAAGTCCAAGTTTTCTTCAAGGAGGTAAAACATGTGAAGATAATATCATTTCCCCTCTAAGAGGCACTGTGGCTAAGAAGGGTATGAATCAGGGCATTTGATTTGTGAACAATGATTTCCCATCCTGCTATAGGTGGTGGTTCTGTGATATCTGAAAATCTGTTCATATCTGAAAAAGTCACAATATTTTAGGGCTGAGGGAACCTGGGAGACTACCTAGGTCATATTGTTCCGCATTGTGCTTCATGGACCTCTGGAAATAAGGTGAAATATATGTGCCATCTCTCACTATCATGCTTTGAAATGCACGGCATATAATATCTAAGGAAGCAAAGGCTAGTTAATATATGGCATATACATATATAACTATATAACATACATACATATACATATATACATGCATATGTATCTACATATCCCATTCAAGTTCACACTCTCATAAAACTTATCCTTAGAGAATCCATGGACCAACAATTTTTTACCATTCATTTTTAAACATTTTGAATTCCAAAATCTCTTCTTTCCTCCTCTCTGAGACTGCAAGTAATTTGATACATTTTTAAATTATGTTTTTAAAAATGTTAGAAACTTTTAAAAATTACAGACATTATGATAAACCAAATGGCGGTAAAACAAAAGTAGACATTAGAGAGAGATGAAGGGAGAGAGACAGAGACAAAGAGAGACAAAGAGATAGAGAGAGAAGAGACAGAGGCAGAGACAGAGACACAGAGAGAGAACTTTATTTTTGTCCTTGAAAGATATGACTGGTGATTGGATCCAAGTATCTGAACCATTGAATTATTGAATTGCCTCATTCACATAATATCCCATGCCATCATGTTCCTTTGATTCACCTACCTATTGATCATCTCCCACTCTTCCCTTGTACTTGTGGTTGGCAAAAGCTTAGTCCTGAGACCTCTTTTTTTCTCTCTCTACAACCTCTCTATGATATCATGAGATACCATTGGTTTCTCTTATCATTCCTATGCAAGTGACTCAGATCTATACATGAACCTGAAGTCCCTCTTCTGAGCACTAATAATATAGCTAGCATCTCTACAGCTTCAAAAGCACTTTATATATCTTATTTCTTTTGTTTCTTACAACAACCCTGTGACATTTTTCATATTTTATGCATGAAGAAACTGATCCTCAGAGAGGTTGATAGACTTTGACATACCTACTGAGTACCTGATATATTTGAACTCAGGTTTTTCTGAGTCTGACTGCCATGTTCTTTCCACTTTACCACCTAACTTTCACATTACCAGTTACCTCCTAGACATTTCCAAATGAAGGTCCCATGGGCATCTCAAAGTCAACATGTTAATAGTGGGCTCATATTTCCTACTAAAGGATACCACTTTTCTCAATCTCACTTTTAAAAAAGATTTCCATTCTTCTAGTCCTTAAGTTTTCCATCTTGAAGTCAACTTTTCGTTTTTATTCTTCCTAACCTGTAATCTCTGTACTCAAATACTCAGTGGCCTGGTTCAAGCTCTTCTCTTCCCTTAACTGAATTATTTAAATAATCTCCTAATTTTTCTTCCTATATCCAGTAGCTTCCTGCTTCAATTCATCTTTTACATGGCTGTCAAAGTGAAATCCTGATAGGTCAGATATAAATGATAATAATATTGTAGAAATTTAAATAAAATACTAAGTTATCACCTTATTGACTAAATCTACATTTTATTTGGTGATCTCCTTTATCCTTTTTTGGTGAAAAAAATTAAAATTCTCCTCCTAGCTATAATTTTTAAACATTCCTTCTCTTCCTCTTTCTCCTCCTCTTGCTCCTTCTCTTTCTTCTATTTCTCCTTCTCCTCATCCTTTTCCTCCCCATCCTCTCTGTTACTTAGACCACTTAATCATTTGTAAATTATTATAACATATGGTACAATGTAACAGTCTAAATCATATTAATAAATTTTTGTTCTTATCTGTGATTCTTCTCAATCTCATCACTTTACAAATGAGGTAAATTTGGAACTATATCTTAAGTCACTTTCTCAAAGCCAAAGTTAGTTAATAGAAGAATTATGATTCAAACTTATTCCTCCTAAATTCCTATTACAGTGTATTTTCCATTGTACCAAAGTTTTTCCATTGTTTCCTCTAAGGAAAAAAGAGCAGTAGGTCTGGGGTCAAAGGATGGGCTTGAACCATGGTTTAAGTATTTGTTACCTGCAAGACTTTAGTCAAGTCATTTAATATATCTATACTTTCCTTTCCTCATCTATGAAATCAGAGGACTGGAATCAATAACCTCTGATTTCTCTTCCAATTCAAAATGTAGAATCATATGAAACACCTGAAAGCTTGACATCATGGAGATTAGTGAATTTATTAAAAATTAAAATAAACCACTTTCCTTAGTGATTATTCCATAGTGAAAATCAATCTGCATTAGATACAGGTTTCCCTATCTGTATACTTTTATCTTGAGGCTATCAAGTACCTGAATTATACACAAATACAACAATTTTCAAGGAGAAAATTATTTTCTTTAAAATCTTATCATTCAATAAAGTGAAGCTATAAACCATTTTTACATGCCAAGAGTCTTCTTTATTTTATATTTCTCAATGAATGTTAATGAAACATAGGAGCACAGGCTGCCTTGGGCAGAAATAAATATTCCACACTGGCAGTAATTAATTTATGGCAAACTGTAGTCTGTCTGGTAAAGTGAATTTGTGAAAGCATCTGACTGCTTGACAGCAGAGATTTGAAGTGGAAGAAAAAAAATGCAGCCTGTGACAAGTACAAAGTTGAAGAGAGGTTTTAGTCCCAACCCAACAGTTCTATCCAGATAATTTAGGAAACTTTGTACTTTTGTTTGACAAGGAGTTTGCATATTCCTTTCCTCTGAACTTCATGTAACATTCTCAGTTGAGTAAACTTGAAGCATATCAAGTAAAGATTTCCTGAAAGCATGCACTTGAAAAACAATTGAAAAAATTCTATCAAGACTAAGGAATTGGATGCCAATGCTTAGATACAATGACTGATTCCAATATTTTGGTCATGGGCTTTGGGGAGGCATTTAGCATTATTGCAGTAATACTGGGTTCTCAAGCACTTTGCAACAGACCATAAACTCTAGTAAATGCTAACTTGAGGAAAAGGCTTTGGGTTTGAACTCTGTGGCAGATTGTATAGCTATGATATAAATCACAATTCAACTAAGGTGAAAGGCTGACTCCAACACTCACCACAGGGTCACCACAGTAGATACATCCCAACTTGAAAAGGTTGTGTGGTTTAAAACAGGGCTTCTTAAACTTTTTCCACTCACAGACCCTTATTGTGTTTTTGCAGTGTTTGTTGTCATTTCATGGCCTGCAAAGTGCACATGCTTTGTGTTCAAAACCAACAGTGTAGTGAATTTCCATGCATGACGCTCCATGGCAACATGAGCAAGTGATGCCAGAGACACCTCAGATTCATTAAACATTTGATTTTTAATTGATTTTTGCTGTTCAGAAAAATTTGTACTGTTGTCAAATTTTTAATGACCCCATATGGGGTCATGACCCACAGTTTAAGAACTGGTTAGAGGATTGATTCCTTAGTTTAGAGTGAAGATGTGACTTCGGATCTAGGACTAGCTATTCACACCCTATGTAAATGGAGACAGTCACCTAGCTTCTCTGATTTCAGTTTGATCATTTGTAAAATAAAGAGGTTGGAGTTTTATTCTTGGCTTAGGTAGGAAAAATTATAGGAGAAAGGGTTGGAAACAAATGACGGACTTGAACCAGATGAAAAGTCATACCAGTGACTTCAGGGGTTTGGACTATTGATATAGGTTAGGAATTGGATTTGAGGAAGAGAAATTTAGCAAATTTTGTGAACAATTGGAAGGAAAATAATTTTCATGCCCAGATTTTATTTGTAGGTTCAAGAAGGACAAGTCAGTTAAGGGAGATGTAAAAGGATGAATAGGACTAAAGAGTGGAATCTGGAAAGGAAACCTCAAGAAGGAAAAGGGAAAGGTAGTGGGAAGACAGATGACAAGCAAGAAAACTGAAATTGAACAACTGAAGGGTAAATCTAATTCTTAAGAGTTAAATCAAATGGGTAACAAAGAGGATCTTAGTGCAAGCCTTGAAGGAGCAGTTCCTATGACTGTGAAGTTGCTGAGATTAAAAAAAGGAAGTTTAGTGGGGTTGTCAAGTTATTAGATGGAGTAATTGATCACAAAAGTTTTAAACAGGTACTTAGGGGTAAGTTATAAAAACCCACAAGTAAGAAAAACATGACTGAAAATCTGAAATAACAATAATAAGGGAAAGTGGAGAGTGATTTTCATTAAATGGTAAATGTTCATTCATTCGTTTGCTTGTTTGTTTATATACGTAGCCCATTAGCCTCTGTCTGTGTTCTAATTTCTAAACTTATTTCTCTCATGAAGAAGACTATGAAGGAACCCATAGGACATCTCTCCACACATCTGCCTGTTGGAATGAATGAGGTGTTTCTAACAGAAGCAGAAATGAAACTTTGAGAGAAGAAAAGAAATATATCAGAAAAGGGGAACCTGGATCCTTGAGAGGATGCAAGAGATTGGAAAAAATGTCACAATGAGAAAGAAGGGAAGGAAAATGAACAGCTTTGTACATGTGGAGTTTAAAAGCAGATTTCAGACTCTCCCTTAGGAGAAAGAAGCTAGATGTTCTGAAGAAAAGGAAGTGATTGCCCTCTAAAATAATTGAGGATTAACCTGACTCTTGGATGTTCTGTTGAATGAGCATGAGGTATAAGGATAATAAAGGGAGAAGATATTTCTTTTTGTTTTGTTCAGGAATACAAGGAGGAAAAGAATCAAAACAAGGGGAAAACCTGGACTTCGGATAGCTAGGATTATATCTGGCATCAGAGGCAAGGCAGAGATGTTCAAGTCTTAGTTTTCTACAATTATCTTTTTCAAGGAGAATGAGCAGTGTTCTGGAAGTGATGGAACAAAAATGACTAATAGGAAAAGGAAGGAGCTGTCCTTGATGAATTCAAGTCAACTGACCTATATCATTTGGTAATGAAAGGATTGGTAAATATGGTTCTTTAGCTATTCTCATGTTTGAAAGATCATGAAAAATGCTGGTATTACTGTGGGATTATAAAAGAACAAATATCTTGGTTTTCAAGTAATGGAAAAGAGCAGAACCTGAAAAGTATGGGTTGGTGAGCTTTAATTCAGTTCCTGGAAACATCCTAGAACAGATAACTACAAAGAACATCCAGAAAAAGAGGTAGTGATTATAAAGAGTCATCCTGACTTTTTCAAGAACAGGACATGCCAAACTAACTTCATTTCCTTTTTTTTTTTAAAGACTTACTAAACTAGTAGATGAGTCAGTCAATCAGGCCATTAGAGTTTATTGAATTATTTATTAAGTGA
Organism: Pseudocheirus occidentalis; assembly: GCA_028646575.1. NCBI lineage: Eukaryota > Metazoa > Chordata > Mammalia > Diprotodontia > Pseudocheiridae > Pseudocheirus > Pseudocheirus occidentalis. Next base: position 39,170,054 of record CM053599.1, on the reverse strand, counting down.
ATGAAATGCCTGTGGTATGTTAGACTTAGTTAAGATGTGTACTTAGTTGCAGTGAAACAAGGAAATAAAAAAAATGCTAAGAAGTTGGCCAGGGACATAGTTTACCTAGATTTTAGCAATGTTTTTGATAAAACATTATATACTATTCTTGTAGGGAAGATGGCGAAATGTGCACTGGATGGGAATGCAGTGAGATAGATTGAGAACTGGTTTGATGGTTGGATTGAATGAGTAGTTTTAATGGTTCCATGTCAATATGGCAAGAAGCCCAGTATTACTCCAATGATCTGTACTTAACCCTGTGCTGCTCAACATTTTTATAATGACATGGATAAAAGTGGAGATAGAGTGCTCACCAAATTTGCACATGACATAAAACTGGAGGGCTAGCTAACACACTTAAGGGATGGGAACAGATATGACCATACTAGGGCACTCAGGCAGATCTAATAAGGTAAAAGTAAACAGGGATTAAAGTCTTACACTTTTGTACGAAAAAAATCCACTTTACATGTACAAGATAGATGGATAGGGCGTATTCACTTCCTGTCTTAGATACTACTAACTGTGTGACCCTGAGCAAATAAATGAACCCCTCTTGCCTTCCATTTACTCATATGCAAATTGGGGATAAAAATTGCACCCATCTCTCTAAGAGTTGTTGGGAAGATTAAATGAGCTAATCTCTGTTGAGTGCTTTGCAAACCATGACATGCTACATACATGTCAGCCATTGTTATTATTGTAATCTTTGCTGAATTTAATCTGATTCGTTTTGGCCTATTGTTTTAATTCACCAAGATCATTTTTTATCCAGACTTTGTCACCCAATACTTGAATCATCACCTCTAGCTTCATGTTATTTGCAAAATTGATAATTCTATCCTTGCTTTTATCTAAGACTACGATTAAAACAAAATGCTGAATTGTCTCTAAACTTCATCTCTGGACCACTCTGTAGGTCACATAGTGCACATTGGTACAAATCTATTAGTGACTCTTCTTAGAGGTAACACATCCAGTTCCAAACAGCATTATTGCCTAATCCACATCTTGCCATCTTGTCCCCAGGAGAAAAGCAGTTCCTTGAATGCTGGAGCTGGTTTGTTTTGTCACTATAATCCAAGTGCCTAGCAAGGTCCTCCCTAGAACAAGCACTTAATAAATGCTTTGTCAATTGAATTGAACTGAATTGAATTAATATTAAGAGCCTTTCTCAAATGTTGTACGGAAATCCAAGTATATCATTGGCATTTTCTTGATATAGCATTCAAATAATCTTGAATACATATATATATATACCCACACACAATATATATGCATGTATACATATGTATATGTGTATGTACATATGAAATGCATACATAATTTATCTACAATACTCAAATATGCATGCATGTGTGTATACACATATAATATACATGTATGTAGACATATACATGTGCAAATGCACACATAGCACATATGTGATTATGAATGTATGCCATATTAAACAGCCATAAAATAAAGAAAATTGTTTAAATTTTATTTTCAAATAAACTTATATAAAATTAAATATATACAAACATATACATATAATAAATACAGTACTTTAGTGGGCCTAGAAAACAATTTTAAGAGACATGGTAGAAAGATTCAAAGGAGCAAATGTTTGATTTGAAGAAGAGTTCACTACCACTAACAATTACAGCTGCATGACACTAGAATGGGCTCTTTCAGAGTCACTTAACCAAGCAACATGTATTAGGTGCCTACTATGTGTAGTGAGAAGTCAGAGAGGTTACTTTTTATTCAGGCCTTCAAACAGATGGGATAATAGTTTGTGGTGGGTGTTTTAAAGGAAATTTCCTGTTTGGGCACAAGTTGTATTAGTTGGTCTCAGAATCCTTTCTAACTTGTGACTCTGTGAAAATGAATTGAAGCATCCTTCATACGAGTAGGATGTTAGTTCCTTGTGAAAAAGAAATGTTTTCTCTTTTTATTCTTTAAAAAACAAACACAACATAGAGTAGATGTCTAAAACTTGTTTGTTGATTATTTGATTAACTGATTATATACTATGGCTTGCTTCCTGGATAGAGTCCAATCTTCAACTGTCTATTTTTGGCAATTTCTGGAGACTAGGAAGACCCATATTTATTTGTTGAGCTTCTACATAATGACAAGAATGTACTACATGGTTGTTTAAGTCTATTACCCAGGTCTGTTTGGATTATGACTTTGCCACCCAATGCTTTGATTATCACCGTTAGTTTCATGTTATTTGCCAATTTGCTAATCCTATCCCTGCTTTTATCTAAGTCTATGATTAAAAGAAAATATTGAACTGACCAAAATTGTTATATAGCAAAATTGTTGTATAATTGTTCCCATGAGCAGGGAAGAGAACATTCCCCATTCATTACGGATAGGAAGCCAGAAGTCAACCAAGAGGGACTCTTCTCCCTGAGTGATCCAAAAGCTTCCTTGGCTCCCTACTTCTTCAAGGATGAAATTAAATTTTGTTTATTTGACATCTAGAATACTTCACAGTCTGGTTCCAGTATATCTTTCCCGATGTCTACACAGTGGTCCTCTTCACCTACTTTGTATTCAAACACACTAATTTATTTGCCTGTTTGTATGTTTCCCTATATGACATTCCAGCTTGTAATTTGCTATCTTCGTGAAGGTTTTCCACTCTTCTGGAATGTGTCTGTCTTCACTTTCAGATTTGGCATTCCTAAATCACTTCCGGTTTAACTGATCTACTGATACCTACCAAAGGTCATTCATAATACGTCAACTCTCTAGTGACTTCCACATTTTGTATTTGTTTTCAATTTATTTTGGTTATATTACACATTTATTAATTGTTGTACAAATTGTTCACCCAACAGAATGTAAACGCTTTGAAGGCAAATACAATTTTTTTTCTCTTCTCCAAGAAGTAAAACAGTGCTTTATCTACACGAGGTGTTTATTAAATCCTTGATAAATTAATTAATTGAGAACAGAGAGGAGCACATTCGAAGCAAAAAAGAGTTATATGTTGGGGAGGTTGGGGAAGGAAAATGAATTCAATTAGCATGTAAATTATTATATAAAGGACTGATAAAATTCTAAAATTGACATTTTGAGCCTCATTTCAGTAATATTCTTTCAGAAAGATTGTGTGTGTGTGCGTGTGTGTGTGTGTGTGTGTGTGTGTGTGTGTGCATAGACATAGTCTGTCTATGGGGATCCTGGCAGACAAGTATTCCCCACTTAATCAGACCAATCCTGACAGCTCCCATTTAGTTTAGGAGCCAGGTGTAGATGTAGCCTTGGTTATAATTACTTTGGCTAGTATGAAAGTAGCAGATAATTTAAATTTCTGTGTTTGACAACTTAGGTCAACTAATTGCAAACATTAAAGATGGATAATTTAGGAAAGTCTAGAGCTTCCAGTCTTCTTTGACAGCTTCAGATTTCTAGACCTCTGACCTGTGGGCATAATGCTACTCTTTTAGTAATAATATCAAATTTAAGGATTATGTTTTAGCCCTCTAAACTTTTTAACTCAAGATTTATTTTGTTGAATTGATATGAGGCAAATGAAAGGTCAACATCTCTAAGAGCCAACTTTGAGAAGGATGGGTTTCAGCTACCTGGCTGTCATTACACAAGCCCATCTGTCTCTGCTGCTCCTTTGGCTATCAAAAACTAGAAGCATTATGCATCTCTGAATATTACAGTGCTTATATAGCAGACTATCAAGACTAGGAGACCAGAAATAATTGCAATACAGTTTCCAAGGACTTTTTCCTCCATTTTAATGTCAATGAAGATGATTTTCTGAACATCATATGGGTTGGAAAATTTCATTTAAAAAATCTCTAATGATTGGCATCAGCTGGTCTAAGAGTGATGGTAATATTAAATATGACTGGTCAAGAACTGCTCAAAACAATTGACCAATTTAGGAATTAGTAACATTTCACCAAGAGTGGCAAAGAATGATAGTTTGTCTAGAAGCAGATAAAAATACAGATAAAAATATTTTGTAATATTCTGAGACGTCTCTGAGATAAGATATTACTAATGAAAATGTAACTAAAGCAGATTAGTTAAATAACAATTTCCTCAATTTAAATAAACTAATCTGATTCATTTGTTGTAGTGAGTGTAGGATCCATTTTTATCTAGTTGCGAAAAAAAAATAACACAGAAAGTTACTAAACTTTACCTGAGCAAAACTTGAACTGACTTCTTTTTTTATGTAATAAATTTTATTTGTTTTCTTGTTTACATAATTCATTTTCATGAGATTTTTGAATTACAAATTTTCTCCCTGTATTTCCCCTATGCCAACCCCAAAACAGCAATCCCACTGTAGATCCCCTCTCCTGGTCTGCTCTCTAACTTTCTGGTAGGGCAGGGAGGGTCTCCCTATCATAGACCCTGTATATCTTGACTCCTAGTTGTAGGTATTGCAGAGCTTTAAATTCTAGCTTCTTTCAATTCCTGCCTTGTCACCCACCCCCGCTGGAAGGACAACCAATTCAATACAGGCTGTGTAGGTGTAATACAGGACATCTTCATAGTGGACATATTGTGACAGTGATCATATGTCCCTCCTTCCTATCCCTCCCCCCCCT
>CM053599.1:39136386-39164935 GCA_028646575.1 Pseudocheirus occidentalis | reverse complement strand
ACTGTCAGGTGTCAATTTTTCTAAGTGTCACCTTTGAGAAGGTCCATTTTCTTCAGTCCCCAGTCTCCCATGAGAGGAAATTCTAATTATTTATCTCTGTCCATAATAGGCTCCATAATTAGTGTCACTTAGAAACTGTATACCTTACTTAGTTTGATAGCACAAACAGAAATTTTTCACAAGACACTCTTTAAGAAAAAAAAAATATTTCAAGTCCAGAGATGGAATCACAAATCAAGCTTAAGGTGTATCTTGATACCCTTTAATAATGTTTCAATTTTGGTGAAAAATCCATCAAGGCCTTTGGAAGTTATCACTGAACAGACAGACAGGAAGACAAATGTGAAATGCTGACTTGTCAAGTTGAATGATCCCTCAAGTTTTTAAGGTAACAGATGTCTCCATATTTACTGTGTGAAAAGTGTTTAGACCACTAGAGGCTGCCCCTGCCTAAAGACTGCCTTTGGTTGGGTCATTTTTGACAAACTTTAAAAAATTTACTGTATGATAATAATAGTTTACGTTTTTGTAGTACTTTTTTTTTTTTTACAAATGGCTTTCTAGTCATATCATTTGGTCTTCATTACAACTCTGTAAACATAGAAGACAAATATTACTACCCCCATATTACAGAAGAGGAAACTGTTTTCCTTTGATAGACTTTCCAAAGGTGACAAAAATAAAGACTTTCATATGTAATATCTAGGCTTTAGTATGTTCTCTTTCCTTGTGAAAGACACAAGAGGTGGGACTCAAACCCTGGCCCTTACTTCCAATCCAGTACCTCTTTTGTTTCATATATGTGTGTGTGTGTGTGTGTGTGTGTGTGTGTGTGTGTGTGTGCATTTTTCCTTTTGTGTTCCCATATTGTTACTTGATAGCTACTTTGATAGCTACTGAAGACATCGACCCGCAGTGAAATATCTGTTGCTTTTTAGAGTAATTTTAACTCTACTTCCATAATGAAGAGAAGTTTGCTTTATTTTGTTTTCCTGTTATCAGTAGATCTTGCTACTTAAGACTCAGAATTGGGCATCCACAGTTCTAGTTCTGGACTAGTGACTATAACAGTGACCTGAGCAATCTGCCCATCCTGATGCATAACAATTAAGTCTGGTCAAGTTAATTGTGAGTGGATTCTAATCCATCTTTCTGGACAGTCAGCATGAACTGACTAACCATGCCAATGAATATATGTATTAACACATATTCACTGAATACTTACTTCATACTGAGCATTGTGTTAGGTGTCATAGAAGATATATTCATATGTGACTCTATCCATCCCTTTCAATAGCTCACACGCTAGTTGCCTTAGAGAATTTTTAATCAACTTGGAACAATGAAGTGCGCTCATGAGGGGTCAGCTCTATTGTGTATTTATTTTATTGAATATGAAATTATGTCAGCTTTGCCCAAAGTTTGTATGAAAAGTAATGTAGCTGAGTGGAGAGAGAGCTGGCCTCAGACCCAGAAAACCTTGGAACAATTCTCACATTTCTCATACCTCCCATCTGGCCCTGGGCTACTCCATTGACCCCTCAGTCTTCTAAGGAACTATTTTTGTTGCTGGTAAGTCATTTCAACAATGTCTGACTTTTCCTGACCCCATTTGGGAATTTTCTTCTCAAAGATATTGGAGTGGTTTTCCATTTCTTTCTCCAGCTCATTTTGCCAAAGAGGAAACTGAGGTAAACAGAGTTAAGTGATGTGCCCAGGGTTATACAGCTCAGGAAGATGAATCTTCCTGACTTCAGGTCTGGTACTGTATCCACTGAATTACCTGCCTCAAGTTACTATTTAACACTATATATTATAAAGAGATAATAACCTGCATCTGTAGAAGCATTTCCTCAACGAAACTTTCTTAACCCAATTGTGATCCTTTACTCTACTACAGAGTTATTTGTTGTAAAACTCTCTCAGTGTATCATAGAAAGTCTAAGCTATGGTCCTCATCCTTTACTTACCATCCTTCTTTGACCAGAGAGACATTGCCATGTTCAGGCAAAAAAAAGTGATGTTATCTCTAGTCAAAGCTAGAGAAAGACATGATCTCCACCTCCAGGAATTTCATTCTACTAGGGAAGACAGAGACACCAACACAATCTATACCTATAATTATGAGAGTCAGGTTCATCATGACTGTATAGATTTGGATTTTCAAAACTAACAGCCCAGGGTCTTTTGTGTTTTTTTTTTTAAGGAGGACTTCTGTAATTTAGGTAAACTGACAAGTTCACAGTGGTGAGTAAGCTATGCTTTATGATTTAAATGCATAAGCTTCCTAGAGGTATGCTTTTTGTTTACTAATCCACTCTCCATTGTAAGAGTAGATAGAACTATTAAAATAAATATTAAGAATATAATATATTTATATATAATATGATATTATATGTAATATAATTAGGTACATTAAAATAAAAAAGGTAGGGCTGCAGGAATCATGGGGGAAGATACTATCTAGTACACTTTCATTACTTGGCAGATGAGAAAAAAATGAGTTCTAAAAATGTAAATACATTGCCTAAGGTCACACAGTAAATAAAATTTTAAATAAACCCATTCATATCATGCTAAAAAATATAAAGAGGAGAAAGGGAGAGGGAATTGGCATGATATAACAAATAGAGGGCATTCTTTAGAGTATACACACACACACACACACACACACACACTGGCTTCCTGTTTCAGCCAACCTTCTGCCACATCAGCAACAAGAGACAGAGTTCACATCCTCTGTCTCTTTCACAGAGAAGACAGAGTTCACACCCTCTGCCTCTTTCACAGAAGTGCTTGGCCCTTAGTTACTAAGTACTTATCCAAGTATTGGTAAATTAATTACTGTTACAGAGATGTAGCAGATTTTAGATATTTCAGAAATACAGAAGTAAAAGAAGTTTATGTATTTTCCCCCAATTACCCCATAATCTAATTTAAAGAGGTAAGGTGAAAATATAACACCAGTTGGCAAATAGCTCAGTATAGACAATCAGTTCTTGAATACATCAGGGAGGCAGAATCATGAGTACTGCTTGAACAAGGAAGGAGGATCGAATCTTGGAAAAAGAGAATTAGGGTTGAAGAAGGGATTCAAGGGGAGAAGTAACCCTAGGTTATATCCTGGGAGTTGGATAAAACCCAAAGATGAGATAGAACAGCAAGCCTGAAGCAGGTGAGGATCCAAGGCTATGTGGTTGAGGAATGGAGTATCTACAGAACTTAACACAGGGGAGGTGGGGTCAAGATGGCAGAATAAAAACACAAAATTACTTAAGCTCCTGCACCAACCCCCTCCAATACCTGTAAAATATGATTCTAAACAAATTTTAGAGATATAGAACCCACCAAGCGAAAGAGAGAAACAAATTTCCCACTGAAGGCAGCCTGGCAGGCTGACAAGAAGTGTCTATGGTACAGTGCAAGAGGTGGCAGAGGCATGATGGCTGTAGCTGCTGGCACATGGCTGCCTCTGAAGTTCTTGGCCTGCAGATCAGCATGCAGATTGTAGGGGGACCAAGTAACCATTCAGAGGGCAATTGCTCTTGATTTGACCTGCTTGGATCTGGATCACAATCTTGGGTGGTGGTCCTGGGGCCAGTATGTGGCCAGTATGCCTTATGGGGGCTGTAGAGAGGGCGCCCTCTTCATATTTCTGACAACATATGCAACAACCCCAGCAATTTGGGACACAGCTCTCTACATTCTGGAAGCAGAGTTCTACCTTGAAGAAGAGCTCATTGGAAAACCACTGACCTGGAAAATAGATCCAGGGGAGAGAACTTAAAAATTATTGGGCTACCTGAAAAACATGATCAAAAAAGAGCCTAGAAATAATCTTCCAAGAAATTCTCAAGGAAAATTGCCCTGATATTCTAGAACCAGAGGGCAAAATAGAAATTGAAAGAATTCACCATCACCTCTTGAAAAAGATCCCCAAAAGAAAACTCCTAGAAGTATCATCACCTAATTCCAGAGTTCCTAGGTCAAGTAGAAACTATTACAAGCTGTCAGTAAGAAACAAATTGAGTATTGTGGAAACACGATCAGGACAACAGCAAGATCTAGCAGCTTCTATATTAAACGATCAAAGGGCTTGGAATATGATATTCTGGAGGTCAAAGGAGCTGGGATTAAAACCAAGAATCACCTACCAAGAAAAATTGATTATAATGTTCCAGGGGAAAATCTGGTCATTCAATGAAATACAGGATTTTCAAGTTATTTTCATGTGAAAAAACAGAGCTGAACAGAAAATTTGACTTTCAATTACAACAAGCAAGAGAAGCATGAGAAGATAAACAGGAAAAAGAAATCATATGGAACTTATTAAAGTTGAACTATTATATTCCTACGTGGAAAAATGATAATTGTAACTCATGAGACTTTCCTCAGTATGAGGATAGTTGAAGGGAATATATGTGTACATATCATACATATGTATAGGAGGATGTACGTGTATATAAATATATATATGTGAGTATGGGCATTTGTATGTGCATGTATATATAGACAGAGGGCACAGGATCAGTTGAATAGGAAGGGATGATATCTAAAAAATAAAATTAAGAGGAATATAATGGGAGAAGGAGAAAAGAAGAGACAGAATAGGGTAAATTATCTCATACAAAAGAGGAAATAGAAATTTGTTATAATAAGGGAGAAGAGCAGGAAGGTGAAAGGAAATGATTCAACCTTATTCTCATTGAATTTGGCATAAGGAGGTCATACCATACACACTCAATTGAATATCTTGCCCTACAGGAATGTAGGGGGGGAAGGGAATAAGAAGGGGAATGATAGAAGGGAGGACAGATTGGGGGAGAGGGTAGTTAGAAGCAAACACTTTTGAAAAGGGACAGGGTTAAAGGAGAAAATAGAATAAATGGGAGGTGGGATAGGATGGAGGGAAATATACCTAGTCTTTCATAATTTAACTGCTATCTAATGTTTTGCATAACTATACATATACAACCTATATTGGATTGCTTGTCTTCCCAGTGGGAGTAGATAAGGAGGGAAGAAGTGAAAGAATATGGAAATCAAAGTTTAAAAACAAATGTTTAAAAAACATGCTTTTTACATGCAACTGGGAAATAAGATATACAGGCACTGGAGTACAGATATCCATCTTGCCCTACTAGAAAGTTGGGGGTGTGGGGGAGGACATAAGAGAGAGTAGATTGTGGGAAGGGGTATTCAGTAGGCTCACTATCTTGGGGAGGGAGTAGGGGAAAGACAAGGAGAAAATTTGTAACTCAAAATCTTGCGGAGATGAATGTTGAAAACTAAAAATAAATAAATAAAAGATTAATTATAAAGGAAAAGAACCCTTAACTCAGATAAGCTGCCGTGGTAAGCCTGTGAAGGTAAACTTAACTCAAGGCAGAGTGGAGAAAGTTAAGGAATTTTTAAAAAGATCATGGCACATTTGTGGAAGAGTAAAAAGATTGCCCAATCAAACAGAGAGTAGGAATTGGGAGGAGCAGGATAATACTCTGTCCAAAGACTGAGCTACTTATCGTTTTGGAACAGTCCCACTATGACCACCCCACTGTGCCTCCCCACATCACTGAGCTCAATGCTGCCAGACATCCCTTGTTATGGCATTAGAAAGTTTTGGAAAGGTCAGTGAACATTTCTGGAACTATAACAGAAGCTTGAGGGATGATGGATTTGGAGAGAGACTCTTGAGCAAAGTAAATCTCTGGGTTATGTAGACACTATTATAGTAGACACGTAAATTTTCAACTTTCATTCCAAGAAATGTTTTCAGTTCTTTATATTCTGGAATAACAGCAATATTTTAGGTCAAACAGAACCTTTAAAATCACTCAGAACTATCAAAACAAAATGCAGAGGAATTTGGAGTAAACCCATAGGAAATTAGCAGGACAACCTGGTTACTTACTTTTTACCCATTAAACTCATCCCAAGGCCCCTAAATAAAAGATATTTTGCTTCCAGTGCCTTAAATTTTAGTATTGTCTCAGTCGGTAGAAATCCAAGTCAAGTGAAGGAGGTGGAAGAAGGAATATAAGAAAGTTTGAACTGAAATGCAAATTCCAGCTCAGTGATCTGATTTCTGTTTTCTTTCACCCTAAATCCTATGAATCATAGCCAGCATTTTCCTTTTTGCAAAATGCCAAATATTCCTCTATAATTGTAACCATTTACATTCAATGCCATCATAATGGAGGAGCCTTATTATATTACAGAGGGATGATTAATATGTGGCAGGGATTAAAGATTACATCTCTGCAGGTAGGGCCTTTTCTATGTTCTGTCATTTTCCTGATTACAAATGCATACCAATTATATAAACAGAAAAAATGATCTTCTCTTATGCTAATTTTAGCTTGGTCACCTGCACATTAACTCATTTTGGATTAATTGGTGAAAGGTAAATGATAATAGGTTTGTTAAAGTGCATTTCTGTCTTGTGCATCCACCCCTCCAACTTACTCTACCTTTATTTCAACTTTACTGCCCCATTATCAGTACTATAATTATCTTTCTTAATCTGCATTTTTAATCTTCATAAAATTCTATGAAAAATAATTGTCTCATAATGGGTGGTTTGGGGAGTTGAAGAATGATACAAGGCATAACTTCCCTAGTCAGGTTAATATACAAAGAAAATAATATAGCATCATAATAAATACGATTAATCTGTTAGTCACTTACATGTATAGTTTTATCTGTTTATTCCAAATAATAGTAATAATTACTTTTTTCTGAGGTCTAAAGTTTGTAAGACATTTTATTTATAACACTAAGAAGACAGGTAATGTAAGTATTATGATTCCCCACTTTATAGTTAAGGAAACTGGGCCTTATAACGATCATATAACTACAAAGTGACAATGATTACTTGAGATCCCCAAGTACTTTTGTCCCAAGTCTATGTCACTTTCGGCACAATGTTTCCAAAATTTTAAAGAATATTAAATACCACAAACAGCTATGTGAGGTAGTTAAGAGATAGTTACAAAATGAGAGAAGCCTCTGTTTCAAATTTAATCCATCTCATACTGGCCACTTGACCCTGAGCAGGTCGCTTAATCTGTTTGTGTCTGAGACAACTTTCTAAAACTTAAGTTGTCAAGCAGTCACCAATCAGTATTGGCCTAAGGAGCTTCCTCACCAGGAATTATCTATATCACAGATCTCATCCAAAAAACAAAGTAAATGCTATTGAACATAGGCCATGACTACATGATACAAGTGTCATCAATCATAGATTTGTTCTAAGCCAACTCTCCTGAGCACAGTATTCATTGTTTATATAGCCTCTGGGAAACAAAACATAGTCTTTGGATATAGTTGTCTTCACTTCAAATGATCTCAATTACTCAAAGTGCTCTGGCAGGATATTTAGGGTCATAGGTTTTAAAATCCCGAGCTGTCAATAAACAGAAGGTGTTTCTGAGGTAGGATTGGGAGCAATAAGAACAAAACAAAGGAGGAAGGGTTAGTGAGAGGCAAAGAATGTGAACTAGAAAGGAACTAGAGACTTGAAACATGAAACAACTGGAGGTGCTGTCCAGGGTGCTGACAACTCATTAATTTTCTCTCAAATCTTAGTATACTGAATCTCCATTTTCCCTTTTTTTCCGTTCTCTCTCCCTTAAGAGAAAAATAATACAGTTTCCAGGGTAATGCAGTTCTGCTGCTTTTACTTCCTGGTAATTTCTTATAAAGGAAATCACTGTGTGCTACTGTCCCTTGAATAAGTTAGTCCATTCCCCAATCCTCCTATGAGAACTAACATCACCAAATAACACCCCTGCCTATTTTATTTCATGAAAAAGAATAGTGGGTAGTAAAACTATGATAATAGCTTTTTTTAAAGTGTCTAGCCTTTGAAGTTGAGGGCTAAAACTAATAGCCAGACATGAGTATGCTCAGGAGCTAACACATAGTTTGGTTACTGCCATCAGTTTCCCCAAGAACATATGTTAACACTAGTTTCATTGTCTAGCTTGTTGTGTGGCATTGTACAAATTCCATAACTTTTATGGACCTCAGTTTCCTAAACTGTCAAATGGGCTTTAACTAGACAATCTCTACATTCTGTTCAAATTCTATTTTCTACATTATAAACTCAGAAAAAATAAGTATTCTTTAAAAAGTCCTACTGTATTGATATTTGTGGTTGACAGACATAGGAAATAAAAATAATGAAATCATCCAGAAGATTTATGACAAAGCATGCTTCCCACCTCTTAGCAGTAAGGTAATAGATTAAAGATGCAGATGTTTTAAGACATGTCCAATGTATAAATTTTTATAGCTTGACTATATGTATTCGTGTCAAAGGAAGGTTTTTATTTTGTTGTAGGATGAGAGTTTAGAGGAGTAGATGGGCAGTGCTGGTGATTAGAAAAATTAAAAATAGAAAAATGCATCAATGAAATATTAAAGAAATATACAGAAGTGAAAAGGAAGTTCAATCTGGAATACAGAAAAACATAGTAGTATTGGAACTACTAAGATATATTTAAAACATTTATAAAACTGAGTGTTGTAAACTAAAAATTAATTAATTTTTAAAAATTGAAAACCTGTTAGATATAATAGGAATTCATTTTTCATATACAATCCTCTTTTTGTTTCCTGTATTTTGAAATGCCCCCTTTTTGGTATTTCTTAAGTTCAAAATAAAAAAGAAAGGAAACAACAACAACAACAACAAAAAGAACGAATCAAGAGCTACATAAATTGAGTAGATTTTCTTTTAAGCAAAGGTAAATAACACCACAAGTCAACACTTTCTGAACACTAGTTTCATGGTCTAAGAAATTCACCTATCTTACTCATATCCAAACCACTTTATATGATAAATATTCATCATGGTAGAGGAGAAAACCCTTGGATTTGGAGACAAAAGACCCAGGGTCAAATTCTGGTTCTTACACTTACCAATGCCACTTTTGTGTTCATTTCTTGTCTTTGGGTCTCATATTTTTCATCTATAAGAAAGCCAATGATTCTATGATTTCTAGCCTTTCTCATTGCCTTTACCAAGAATTTTCCCCACTATCCATCTTGCCATCAAAAACCAACCTATTTTTCCATGAAGATTTGTCTTTCCCCCCTCACCCCTCAGTTCACAGTTGCTAATATATCTCCTTTAACATTCAGGGGCACTTTGTCCCTCTCTTAATTATTATAGTCTGCCTTATATGGCAATTATTGGTGAACATAGCTTATCTCTCCTAATAGTTTCTAAGCTTCTTAAGGATAAAAACCAAGTCTTTATTCATCATTTTTTGCTCCCCATGGTACCAAGTAATTTCTTGAAAATAATAGATACTCAATTAATAATGAATAAATGAATATGCACAATACCCAACAACACACTTATAAAGGACTTTAGTAAAAATTCTTGGACTGTGTTTATGAAGCTTTTGTTTTGTTATAATGGTATTGATTTTCCTTTTACTTAATGGTAGATTTGGTGGGAGAGAAAAAATGTTTATTGAAAACAATTTAAATAAATAAATGTATAATACTGAATAGTTCTGCTTGTTATTATTATTTTTTTTGTACCAATCGTGGTCATGTTCTCATGCCCTGCTTTTCCAAGGTAGTGAGACCAAGGTTGTAAGGGACATATTGAGGAACTCTACAATCCCCTTGATATCCAAGTAAACTGAATTTCAAGCTCTTGTTCTTTAGCTATAATATTTCCATAGTTATACAGTGTTTAAGTCTCCCAGGGAATACACCTAGCCCTTAGAAATGTAACTCCTGATCATTGATTGAGAAGCAAGGCCAAGTAAACTATGATTAAACATCGTGAAAGAGCTTGAGAGGGATAGCCCTGGACACCATACATATTGTATTCTAGATGTGTAATCATCTGTCTGAACAGATTGAATTTGCAACATTAACACCACAGCATCATTTTCTTAATGGCGTACATTGTCCAAGTGTAGAATGAATTGACATTTTAATTTCTGGTCCTGAAGCAAAGCTGATATAGTGCCACCTATAGTCAAAATCTGAAACATGTGCTAGGCATTGGGTAGAACTGGCAGATGGCTTCAACAGGATACTATCTCATCTGCTATTGAACTATTCAGTATTTCTACCAACACATTCAGTAAGGGTGCTTTGCCAGGAAAGACTTCTCTAACATATTCTCAATGGAACTTTGCTGTTTGGAAACAGGTAAGAAAAATGGAATTTGCATTGTTACGTATTTCTTTTTGGTATTGATATTTTTATTTCCCAAGGCAATTCTGAAATATTATATCATCAAAATTTATTTTTGCTCTGTAGCTCTTAAAATGACATTATTTTTAATAAATTTTAATCAGCCCTGCTCCCTTTAAGGTCTGTACTTAGGAATGAAGCCTTTGGTGTATTTACATACAACAAAAGGAATTGCTTATAATAGGGCTCAAAATGTGTATGAACAAATTCACCATTTTGCTTGTATTTATGAGAAGGGGATATTTGTTTCTTGTTTTTCATTGTTTAAATATAACTTGCCTTGACTGCTTAAATCCAAGAATAGTATATCTAAAAATATGTAATTAGTGAGACAGAGTAGGAAAGGGAGAATTAGTCTATGTCAGTACCAGACATAATAGCAATACCAGCATAGGTTAGGGGAAGAAACCCTTGAAGTGTAAGAAGCTCTGAAAAAACTTTATCTGGTTATCCAATGCCTTCAGGAACGTAATTAACTATGGGCTACTTGATGTCTGAACTGGCTACCACTGTATTGGCACCATATATAATTGTAGGAGAAAGTTGGAAGGGATTTATTTTGCAAAAAGCTTCCTTAAACATTTTGGTGCTGAGATCTCAAGGTCTTTTATTTCTGTATTTATGATATGAACTTCACTGTGATGGCATCTGCTTGAAAATGCCCAGGTGACTGACGGAGGTATGTACCGCCTCCCACCCACCATCATGTGTATTTCACCTTTTGGGGGCTGAGAATGCAAGCAGACACTAGTAATGATTCAGAGAATGGCAAGATGAATGTCCACAGGTCAAACCGTTGAAACCATTCCCTTTTGCTTTGGGGATTGCCTACTTTGGAGTGTGTTGCCGCTGGTAAAATAGAGAAATGAGATTGAGCAGTAACCTTCCATCCAGAGGTATAACTAAGGTAGATGACCAGCATTTAACTCAAGGGCCCCAAAACTAGATGCTTCAAATGAGCACTTGTAGTCCACCTGCCCCTTAGTAACAACATTGTTTAGCACCTTGCTGTTTTTCAGTCATTTTCAGTCATGTCTGACGCCTCACCCCATTTGTGGTTTTCTTTGTAAAGATAGAGGAGTGGTTTTCTTCTCCAGCTCCTTTTGTGAATGAGAAAACAGAGTTAAGCTACTTATCTAAGACCACAAAGCTAGTAAATGTCTGAAGTCAGATTTGAACTCAGAAAGATGAATCTTTCTGACCTCAGGCCTTTCACTCTATCCACTGGGACACCTAGTTGCCCCTGGAAGTTCTCTAAACCAGTGAAATGATGGGTGCAGACCAAAAAGTAAACTTACAGTCCTATGACTTGATCCTCCTTTAACCACAGATTGATAAAATTAGCGAGGATCAACTCCAAAATCAACACTTTGTACATTTACAGATGAGAAGACATTCCCAGAAAATTTGAGTGATTTTCCCAAGGTCATTCAACTAATTAGTTATAGGACCGTACTTAGAATTATGGTCTCCTGGCTCAAAAATTGAGGGGTTTTATGCTACACACTATTGTCTCCTCATTTACCTCTTTGTATTTTACCAAATTACTTGGAGAGTACAATTCTGCTAAGAAAAATACGTAGAAGCTTCAGGGTGCCTCAAAATGGAATGACCAAGTTTTCCATTCTCCATATCTACCTTGATTTTATCTTGGCCTCCTCTGTGTTATTATCATAGAAACTAAGTCTATAGAAGGAAGGCCTAAGTCATATTTTTTGCCTCACAGACTCCAAAAAAGACTCTAGAAATCATGTAGTACAACTCCTTTATTCTTTAGATGAAGTTGTAAAACCGAGGACCAGAAATCTGAGTGATTTGCATAGTTATGATCTAGTTAAGAGGAAGTTTTAGGATTAGGGTCATAAAATTGAAGTTGAAAGGGATTTTAGAGATCATTAAGTCCAGCCCTTTTCCCCATTTTATAACTGGGGAAACTGAGGCCCACCAAGTTAAGGAATTTCCCCTATCCATAGTGAATGACAGAATCATGATTCAAACATAGGTCCCTTGTCTCCAAATTGCCCATTATTTTTACAATATAATGATGCCCACAGGCGTCCTGGCTTCCTGGCTAGTATTCTTTCTAAAAAAATAAAACACGTTTCTGTTGAATGCTTGCTACAGTACCATGTGCTAGGGGCTACTTCAGACAGTCTGTCCTGATTCTGATTCTGATTCAGGAAGAAGTGCCTCATGTAAAGGTCAGTGCACCATGGGGGGATTTGGGGAAAGGCATCATGTTAGCTTAGTTAGAAGTCTTTGGATTCTCTATATTTCCATGAAATGTCAACAATAATAACCTCAGAGCCTCTTCTGTTACAATTTTAATAACTTTGGGTGATTCTGGGCCTTCTGCAGATCTGAATCATTCAACTCAAAAGAAAAGTGTTCACTGGAAAAAAGATGAGTCCACCTGCTTGTAACTTAAAGTCTGATTTATTTGAACTTGGCCAGCATTTGGTGAAAACGTAGTTATTCTGACATACCAGCCTCTGTGTTAATTACAGAGAAATATTCTTTCCTTGATATGCCTTTGTCATTTACCAGTTCATGGTGGAGCCCAATGAATAATGAACACACACACACACACACACACACACACACACACACAAACACCACACTGGGTAAGATGTTATTGAGAAGCCACAATGCCTCTATGAGAAATTTATTGATTTATTCAGAAGGGGGGTGGGGAAGAGAGCAATACCATGAACTGCAAATGGGGCAAATGTCTATCTTTTTTAAAAAAAGAATGAGAATGAAGTATACAAAATTTAGAACAGTGGACTTAAGTCCTCTTCCTAGTAAAGTTCTAGGAATTCAGAGGAAGGTTAGTAACCATCTAGACCAGTGGTCCTCAACCTGTGGGTCACAACCCCTTTGGAGGTCAAACAACCCTTTCACAGGGGTCGCCTAAGACCATCAAAAAGCACGTATTTCCGATGGCCTTAGGAATGGAGACACCACTCCTCTATCCATCTCCTGGCAGGTCTGCCCACATGCAGATACACCCACATATGAGTATTAAAAGGTCCTGGCATTTGGAAGATTGAGAACCACTGATCTAGACAAAGTGAATTGCTGATCCCAAAGGGTCAGCATGCCTTCACCAATTTTTGTGCACATCATTTTCTGGCACACGTGCATCAATGCTGGCTGAATCCTCTTCCATTCTCACTACATATGTAGCATTTTTTCTTTTGAATGAAATCTTATGAATGTTCAGGACTATTCTATGAATGAAGCTTTTGCCATAGTCATGTGGATCCTCTAATAAATAGTGATGAGCAAAACTTATCTTATTTCTTCTGGGACAGGGCAATTAGACTAGCAATGTATAGAGCAGAAGTGCAGCAGAGGGGAGAGAGAGTGTGTGTTGGGGTCAGGAAGAAATTGGTGGGAATCTCATCACTGATGCTTCCTAGCTATATGACTCTGAATAAGTCTTTTACTTTGGAGGCCTTCTTTTCCAAATACAGAAATTGGAGTTAATAGCATCTATGGTACCAACTTACTAGTGTCAGGACTGGTCATCAAACCCAATTCACCTATAATGTTCTGCTGTCTCTATGACATCACACTCTTATAGAGATCGAATGGGATATGTGTGTGTGTGTCTGTATGTGTCTGTGTACAGAGTACATATTTATATTCATGTGTATAGATAGTATCATGTAAGCAACACTGTATTTCAAGTTGGAAAGATGTGCTCAAATCCTGTCTCTGAAACTTATTAACTAAATGAATATATGTGTAGCACCCTGTTAAAGTAATTATTTCATCTTAATCGCAATCTCCTTCAAGTCCACATAATTTCCTCCTTTGCTCTCGGAGTTTAAATTAAATATAAAGTAGGAATATAACCTCAATTTGCTGATTCCTCCATTTAGGCAGATGTTTGACTCTATTCCTTATTTTACATTTATATCTATTATTTGTGAACCCCCAGCCTCTTTATAATCAAAGCAAAATTCAGGTTATGGGGAAAATTTGCATAAATAATTAGTAGTATTTATTAAGAGACAGGCACTGGGAATGGGAATTGAAGAAAGAAAGAGAAGATCATTTCTTAAAATTTCCCTCAATCCTTAAAAAGATAGTTACAACTAATAGCATTATTCTAAAAATGCCCCAAGATGGCTGTAGGGCCATGCCCTCTCACAATATTTCATCACTATCACAATTCAGTAATAAAACCGGTTATGGTAATTGTTAAAAGGAAAATTCTATGCTTGGGTCTTTATCCTGATAAAAGAGACACAACTCAAGAAGAGAAAATTAAAAGGAGTTTATTCAACAGTACCATGGCAGAGATATGTTGGTGGACTGGCCACAAGGGACCATCTCTGGGGATGGGAATTCAAATTACAATGCTTGTAAAGACAATTTTTTTCGTAATAAGAGCAAGATATTTCCATAAACACACCTTTGTGATATGGGGCATTATGTCTTAGCCCTTCCCCTACTGCAGCATCATAGGGAAATAAGATTAGAGATGGAGGGCAGGGGAGGCTGCTAAATGTTGGCTTGAAATTAATGTGAAAGACAAAGGGAATGATATCAAGTACATGTTGCAGATTGAATTATCAGCCCATGCCTGAAAAAAAAAGAAGGCAAGTAAGCCTGGAAACTGACTCAGAGCAAATGTCAGTGTTTCATACCACTTACATAGCACTCACTATGAGCCTGGCACTGTGTTGAGTGTTTTACAGTTATTACCTTATTTGATCCTTCCTTACAACAACCTTGGGGGTTAAATGCTATTGTTACCCCCATTTTACAGATGAGGAAAATGAGTCAAAAAGAGGTTAAGTGGCATGCTTGGTTTCACACAGATAGTAAATGTCTAGATTTGGATTTACACTCAAGTCTTCCTGACTCCAGGTCCAGCACTTTGTCCAGTCACCACCTAGCTTTTGCTGATTGTTCCAGAGCTGCCAGGTCTTTCCAGCATAGCCCTGGATGTTCCACTCCTTCAACTCCAAGACTTGACCCTCTCTCTAATTCTGAAATTGTTCTTCCTTTCATTAAAGTTCTCCAGGTCATGGCCAAATCATCCCATCCAATCTAATCAGGGTTCCCTATTATACTGATACCTGAATGATTGATCTACAAAGTTTTTCAAGTGAAGTGGGGCAATCAGAAGCTAACGGGCTCTCCCACCCTTACATGTGGCAAGTCAGTTGTTCCTTAGTTTCTTCTTTTATCAAATGGGGGTTGATTACAGCACCAAACTTTCTTGATTATTGTGACTCAGCTGAGATAATCTACGCAAAATAAAATTTAAAATGTAAAGCTCTATATAAATCCCAGTTTTTATTATCATGCATATATATGTGTTTTCATACACACACATCCGTATAAAACTCATATCTCTGTTAAAAATTCATTCATTCATTCATTCATTCATTCATTCATTCATTCGTTTATGCCAGGACTTGCCATTTCATCAGGTTAGGCTGTTTTTGATGTGAAAATCAAGAGCAATTTGTTATCTTCCCCCAGGATCTGGAGAACTGAAGGGTCATGTAACTAGTTCATATTTACATAATATTTCTGAGAAGTATATCTAGATCTGTTTGACTCCAAGGTCAGCCTTCTAACCTATTACTCCAGTCTGCTATGTCTATTTTTATAAACATAGTACAAAATAGATTATGGCTCTAATTGTCAGCTAATCCCAAAAGCATGGAGCTTGTCAGAATAACTGAATGAAGCTAATTTCTTTCATGAGATAATGTATGGTAAAATAACATTCATGTTAGCTCTCCTCATGTTTCTGTCCACATGATATCTTCTAACAGTCCTCTGAGATGCATGCTTATAAAGTAGAAAGGAGTAAATAAATCCTATGGATTCCAAATAAATCTGATTTATCTTCCCTATGCTCCAGTATCTTTTTAGATATAAGATCCCAGGAACATCCAAATCTTGCTTTTTCTCCAGACCTTCCTGCATCAGCTTCCATTCCCCAAAACTCTCCTAAAGCATCTTATGTTAGTGCAGACTCAGCAATCAGATGTAGCTTCTCTCTAGGTTAAAGTATGCTTTACATATAGCCAAAGCAGGCAACCATCTACATGGTAGGATTTCTTTGAAAACAGGAAAAGTACTTTTACCACCAAAGTGCCAAATGTCAATAGCTTTTAGAAATCTGTTCTCTCAAGGATGGAATTGGCATGGGCTAAAATGCCAGTGATCCTACGTGCTATCACCAAGCACATACACTCAAAGGTAAGGTAGCTCATATGATCCTTCCCTAAGAAATGTTTCCAATGGACAAAAAAATAGAGCCTGTGACAGGACTTGACACGTAAACATGGATGTGGAGTGGTTATCACCAAATGGGAAAGGGTAAAAAGTGCAATTTGTTCTGCCTAATTTATACCAGAAGTGGAGCAACTTTTCTTTAGAAATCTCAAAGACCAATTTGAAAATTTCCAAAACGTACAACTACTGTGAACTGTAGCTCTGCCATCAGGATTTAAGGAAAATGAACTATATTTTCCATTGGAGGAATTAACAGAAAGTAGAAATTGTGTTTTATTGGGCAAAAATAACATTGACCTTGAGATCAATAGAATCAGTGTAGTATAGTGGATAAAGAGCTGGCCTAGAACATGGGAAGATTTGAGTTCAAGTCTTATTTCTGATACATACTGGCTCTGGGACCCCATAAAGTCTTCTGGATCTCCAGACATCTTTTTAAGACCCTAAATTCCAAGAAGGTCCTGACCCAAATTTCCTCACCAGGAAATTACCTACAGTAATAAAGTCACAGCTCTACTCCTTATCTCCTATCATGGAATTAAGAAAATTCTAGCTCTGGGATCTAGTCCCAGATCATTCATGTAAAAGCTGAATGATCTTGCTTAAGTCATTGAATGTTTCTGTGGCTGTCTCTAAACCTGTGCTATTAGGGCTGATGTTCTAGATGTCTCTTTCTCTGAGTGAATGAAAATGTGTGTGTATGTGTATGTACATATGTATGCACACACATATATGTATCTGAATATATACACACATACATATATGTACATGTATGTAAATAGAAACCTAAACCCTAGACTGTACTACATAGAAAATCTAAAGAACTAAGATTTTCTTCATAGACTTGAAAGGTTTTTGCTTGTGAGAACAAGTAAATTTGTTTATTGGTACCTGGATCTGAAGATATTTGAAAGCAGCATCATACAGATAGAAATGCTTTTGTTCATTTGTTTGTTTGTTTTGTAGGGGAGAAGGCTTGGCAATTGGGAATAAGTGACTAAGTGACTTAAGTGATGAAGCGACCAAAGTCACATGGTTAGTGTTAAGTGTCTGAGGCCACATTTGAACTCAGGTCCTCTGGATTCCAGGGCCAGTGCTCTATTCACTGTACCACCTAGCGGCCCCAGAAATGCTTTTTAATCACCTTAATGGTTTGTAGGTGATCAGCTTTATGTAAACCTCATTAAAATAGAAACCTATTGTTGGCAATATAGAGCAGAGAGAACATTCTGCTGATTATGTTTTCATTCACCTATAATAAAAAGAATTTTCCAAAGATATCAAACTTATGAACAATGACCATACCAGAAAGAATTGTTGTGATAGTTTAAAAAGCAGTGATGCCTCAGTGTATATGAATACTATTCATCTTGTATTGATTACTTCTTCTATAATCGAGGTCATTCAGGAGTGGCAACAAATCATATAGGTGACAACGGTTTTATACAGATTCAATCTGCTTCAAATGAATTAAAGGGCAATATCAGAGGGGGGAAAGAGAAGCAAAGATACCATATTCAATTTAATTTGATTTGAAAAGTTTTTATAAATCATTTATTGTAACCCAGGAATCCAGGCTATATGGTGGGGGAAAAAATATTTCCTGTTATTTCCCTACCTGCAGTGTTCACTTCTATGGAGATCTTACATTTTACTTATGGTGGTAGTGGTATTTGGGAAAAGATGAGAAAGTCAGCCCAAAGCAGATATTATAGAATGTAGAGATGAACTGGGATTCAGGGAGGACCTGAATCTCTGGTGTCGGGGCTTGCTGGGCCCTTTTCAGTGCTGTTCATTCACCTTTGGTGTCCACTTTCACCCAGTTCCAAGAAGTTGCATCATGCGCAGTGACCACACACCAGTAAATCATCTCAGCAGAAGGGATCAAACAAGTTTGAAGGTAATTGACAGATTTCAAACATATCAGGGAGTTAGGGAGATGTCTACCCCAAGCATGTGAAGACTTTCCCAATAGAATGGTCATGAAGGGAGCTGAAGGAAACCTTAGAACTTGTTCAGACGTCAAAGGCACCAAGGTTGTTCACTACATCCTAGACCATAACCAGTTATCCTGACTTCTGTTTTGCCACTGCACTTCAATGACTCTGGAAAAGGAAATGAGGCTGACTTGTGCAACTCCTCCTTACTAAAATCTAATTACTCTCCCTGACCACAAGTCACAAAGCCCTTCATGATGCCATTGATGCCTTTGATCCTCTTTAAAAATGAAGGGGGACCAGCAAAGAAAATATAAGTTACCTTTGGCTACCCTTGTAAGTCAGTTGATATATGTGTCATCTACTTCCTGACCAACCTTTGCTCCCAATCTCTCCTCCAGAGTCATCAAAGAAATCTGTGGGCAACACAAAAGTCAACATGACTGTTGGCTCCCCCAAATGCAGCGTATGATCTTGGCATCTTGATCTGGCCAAGTTCTAATGCCTGCTTCAGTCATCTTTATGACCTTTTGGGGGAAAAATGTTCTCATCTACTCATTGTGCTGGGGGATGTCTTCACATGCTTGGGGCAGACACTTGCTTTACTTACAAATAAGATCTGTCAGTTATCCTCAATCTGTTTTAGCTGGTGTGCCAAGATGATTTCTTTACTACTCTCTATCCTACCCCCCCCAAAAAAAGTAACAGAAAATGAACCCATGGTACTTGAAGAAATTATCTCATCTCCTGAAAACCCAGCGACCATTTCTTGTCTATATTTAAATGGTAGACAGAATATTGGGCCTAGAGTCAAGAAAACTCAAGTTCAACTCCAGCCTCAGATACTTACTAGCTGTCAGGGTAAGTCATTTAACCTCTCTTTGCCTTAATCCACTGAAAAAGAAAATGGCAAAGCACTTCACTATATTTGTCAAGAAAATCAGTGTTACTCTCCATGGTATTACAAAGAGTCAGGCATGACTGAACAACTGAATGACAACAACAGAATGTTAATAAATATTTTACTAATAAATTGATAAATATGTTTTTGAAAGTCATATGAGTAATTTGCAAAGTTTTATCTAACTTAATAAACTCATTGGCTCATAAGGCATCAGGGCTTGAATGATCTGTAGCTACAGACAAACTGTGAAGTACTATTAGTTCCTCTACGAATAATCTGAGTTAAGTGCATGACATGGTTGCTTATGGCATAATGCACAAGGCTTCACTGACATCTCCAGTTTACTACATGATAAGCTTGATTGACCACAAATATTTTATAGGGATTTGAACTGTTCAAATTGTTGTGGTTCTTTCAAAGGTATATAATAAAGGCTTGCCTTCCTGGAACATCCAGTCTATTACTGTAAATAAGATATGTTTATATGAGAGCAGAAGGGCTAATGTGGAGTAATCTAATGCATGTGCATTTCAAAAACAAAGGATCTAAGGAAATCTAGCAAAAAAAATAGTAAAGATTTACAGAATTTTCAAATTGGACGGAAGAAAGAGGTCATTGACTTTCAACTTCCATTTTCAACCATTTAAACCCTGCTTTTTGGTCATTCAATCTCTGCTTAAATCCCTCCTCATATTGTTACAGATTCAGTGATTTCAGTTCCATTGTTGGATAATTATGATTGTTTAAAAAAAGTTCTCCAAGGTGCCAAAATTATATTCTCTGTAACTGCAATTGACTAATATTAGGTCTTCATCCTGGAACGAGTCAGAACAACTATGATATACCTCTTCTACTCGCAGAATACTAACACTAACAATGAACAAAACTCTACAAATTTAAGCAATTTGAGATGTATAGAATTCTTTCCTTGCAACAATCCTGTGAGGTCAGGATCCAGAATTATTATGCCAATTTTACAGATGAGGAAACTGAGGCTTGGAGAAGTTAAATGGCTTCCCGATTAGCCACATTGCTAACAAATGTCAAAGTCAGGATACAGTAAGAAATGGAACAACACTGTCCAGTCCCACATTATCTCCTTGTTAAAGGACCCACTAAATCCTCCAGGAATCTCCTTCTTGACTTTAAAAGGAAATATAATGAAATTAGTTGCCAGGACCACCTGCTCTACTCTGTTCCTTGTGATCCAACTTTGACATATCCAAAATTTTGGCCCAGGACTTCCTCATCCTATGCCTTGCCAATGTTCCCAGCTGATTGGATTGACTTTCTTCTGTACTGAACTCTGCTTTTTCCCAAGTTCTTCTTCTCCTTGAGGCTTTCAAATAGCATGTTGATTTTGCCTCATTTCCCTGGATATCATTCCCACTGTGACTTGCATAAAGCATTTGTAGATCTGATCTCCTTCCCTGTTCTGAGCCAAATGTGTTTGGCACCCTGTGTTCTAACAGCTGCTTCTGAGCCTTAGAGTCACCAGCCCTACTCCTGTTCCTGGATCTCTACTGCTCTCTGCTGCTTGCTAGTAGGCAGGTTGACCCTTTGTGTGCTGGAAACAGTTGCTGAAGACAAACATTTTGAACTTTAGGCTTTCAACCTTGGAAGGATATTAAAATTATCTTGTAACTTGGCCAAAATCTATAGGCAGATTCGAACTCAGGTCTGCTGGTTTATTGAGTTTTGAAGTTTATCAAGTTTATCAAATATCAAGTTTAATTTCAGAAGACCAAAGGAGAGGAACTGGACTCAGCTGCCCAATGAGACATACATTTTGGACATGGATAATATAAGATTATTTTTGTCTGATAAGTGTGTTTTTGTTAGTTGTACAAACAGTGGTGGGGTTTGCTTTTATTTCATTTTTAAGGGAGTAGAGTTAGGACAGATAAGGGGTTTAGCAACAGGGTTTTCAAAAAAAAAGAAAAGAAAAGAGGATCATTTAAGTACTTTAATGCACAGAAGAGAACAGAAAGCCAAAAGGAATCATAAACAAAGATAGCTCTAAAAGTTACATGTTGAATTTATTATATTATTTAAAACAGTATCAAAGCTCCATTTTAGAGATATTTGCAATTTCATGTACAAGCCCTTCTTTCTGTTCTATTTCATGTAGAAGTTCATATTGTACTTGGTGTTTGTTAGAATAAAAGAAAAAATACAGAAGGAAGGAAGGGAGGGAGGAAAGAAGGGAGGGAGGAAGGAAGGAAAGAACAAAGAAATCCAGTTCTCTTTTCAAAACACAATAGTAGTGATGTCTTCCTTCTTCTCAGTCTCCCCACGCCACAAATATCACAAAGGTTCATAGTTCTTACCATTAATTGACATGGGGTCACAATATAAATCATTGGATAAAAAATAAACATTTTCCAAAGTCAATTGGAAAACTTCCACAAATGTTATTTTCAGTCAATGGTCATGCCTTTATTGACCCAAAATGTCAAAGAATGACCAAATTTTGATGCATAAGTATGTGCTGTCTCTGTCATTCAAATCTAAACTATTTGAGGACAGGAACTTTTTTTTCCCCCTTTGTATCTCCAGGGCTTAGCGCAGTGACTAGTACATAATACTTAATAATTCTTATTGATTGATTGATTGGTCTTCTCTCACAATTGCATAACCCTTCAAAACACGTACGTGATCCCATTAGCAGTTATACAGTGATTGAAAAGATAACCCCACCGTAGTTTGTAACTTTCATAAAATGTCCCCTTCTTATAGCAAGCATCAGTACGAGTATCCTTCCATAAGTTCCACACACTCAAGAAACTGAAAAACAGAATGAATATAGTGAGTGAAGAAAATAATACCCAACATAACTTTGAATTTTGCTGATGGCTCTAAAATTGCCCTGATGAAAACATTAGGTGATAGAACTTTACCACTGGCGTTGCCCATGGCCTAATGAAGCTTTCATTGTGGGTGGCTGGCTTTTGGTACTATCCTGAAATAGGCTGCACAGGAAATAGGAACTTTTCAAGTTGCACAGATGTCCCAACCCTGTAAATTAATTATTGAACAGTCACTACCCAGTGCTGTTGACATGTGTGTAGCTTGACAAGCCTGCTATAACTTTCAACCCTTCTAGGAAACTAATTCTATAAGGGAATTGCTTATGATAGAAGTGGGGGGTAGACTGAGCCAGGTGAGAACCATGTCACAGCAATCGATATAAGGACTAAAAAAAAAATCAAATATTAATGAAAGATGGATTTGGCCATGCCCAGAAAGGGTAGTTTTTGTAAATGCCATTTTACTCCCACTATCTGCTTTCTAGTCAGGGCTGAGTATGAGCTCAGGGACATGAAACTCAAGGTGACATTCCTCATTTCAATTATTTCCTGAAGCGCCATCCTTCTCCTCCTTCTCCGACCTCTTGTCAAGAAACTCAGGCAACATAATGAAATACTCTATCAAATATGGAGTTTGGACTTGGGTAAGTAAGGAAGGCAAGAGCCTTGTTGATCTTTCTGAATGCAGAACATAACACTTCCTAATTTGAAAAGCCAGCAGGAGATGTTGCGGGGGATATCAGCCCATGCAACAATATCATCAGGATAATTTAACCTAAAAAGTGTAGGCACTTTTATTGAGCAAAATGAGCTGCTAATTATTTGCATGTGGGCAGCTTTCAACATAAAAATTTCACAGTCTGGTTATTGGTATGACATCCTTGGTTCTCCAAGGTATCTGTGGTCATTTACCAAGCTCATTTAGCAGAATTGATAAGAACCTAGTATTTGATTGCCTCTTTCACAAAACAGCAAAACCATAGAAGAAGGACTGGGGAAACTATTTGAAACTATTTGTTCAAGATTGTGTAGGCAAAACAACCAGTTGAATAGCACCTATATTGACCTAACCATATTGAACAGTTGAATCAAATTACTGATTTTCTGGTTGAATTGTTCTGGTTAGTTCCATCAAGAAAGTTGAACTAATTCTCAGTATTTGCAACTTGTCTTCAGAGACTTTCAAGTATCACTACTATTCTCATTGTATGGGACAACTCCAAAGTCTCATACTTTGAATAATCTTGATACGTATGAGATGTGTTAGGTTTGCTTTCTTCAGTTGGAAATCAAGGGGGGTTTTATCCTATCTTAAAGTCTGACAATTTATAAAAAGTGTTTTGATTAATTATGGTACCATTTACAAAGATTTAGGAAGAAGGTGGTGTTAGATTAACTTACCTATACTCTATACCATCATTCATTTGATAACTGGGGTGATGAGAGTAATTTTAATAAGTATAAGGGCAGTATTGTGATTGAGAGAAGGTTCTAATTGTCAGAAACACATTTCTTTGAACTGACGGAGTAGATGATGAAAAAGCTGGTTCCCGAGAATATGGCCAGGTTTTATCAAAAAGTGATTATGCTTTTAAACTCTGTGAGATAAAAAGCAATGCCTCTCATGATGTGTGAGATACACAGTCTTTAGATAACATGGAGTTCAAGCATCCAAAGCCCTTATTTTGACAGAAGAGTGGGAAAATATAAGTTATCACTTCCATTTTACTCCAAATGCTGTTGGTTAATACCATAATTACTTTAAATTTTATCCCACACTATCTTTTCTGGTAAAAGTTTTGGAGACTCAATTTGATTTCATGGACCTCTTATCTCTTTAGCCTTGGTACATAGAGACTCTGACAACAGTTTACTTCCTTTTCATCTTATTTTCACTTCTGAATTTTCATTTATGCTTATGGGCTCCTTAAAAAAAGTCACCTCATGAGGCCAAACTTTTTCTTGAAGTATAAATTGAAATACTTGCTCTCTACTGATTTTTAATCTGTGTTCTAGTATCTAGAGAGCAGGCTTCAAAGCCAGGAAAACCAAGATTAAAGTCTTGCTTATGATATATAGCTACTCTTAGCAAAGCACTTAGTGACTTAGTATCCCAGACAACTTTCTAAGGCTTCAAATTGTAGACAAGGGGCTGATCTGCATTGATAGCAATGATTTTCTTTTCGGGCATTTTCTATACCAATGAGATACTACATCTAATCCAATCCCATAACTATAAAATAAATAGCATAAATGTGGCCAATGTTATTACTACTCCTCTCAAGTTATAATGCCTTCATTCCCTGAAAATTCGAGATGTAAGATAGCAAGTCACTAACTCAGTTCCCCAAATGCAATTTTAAAAAATCCAGATATTTATAATTGAAGTGCCTTTGGGGCTTAATTCTTTACTTTTATTGTCTTTGATAGACTAGACTTTGCCTAGGATATCTTCTTGCACTTGTAGATAATACCATTTCAAGTATAATTAAAGAATTGAAAACCTGGAAATGGTACAAATGATGAATGACACAATATGTTAGATTTTGGTACCTTAATGGATCAATGCTTTTATCATTGTGGTGAATCTCCAATGGTACAGAGCACAAGATATATATATATATTCTCAGTCAATGTGACTTCTGTCCATATATTTCCCTAAGTGCTTCAAGGCATTTATAACCTAGAATTTACTCTAAAACTCTTAATATTTTGTGGAATAAGGTTTCAGTAAGGCCAGTTTAGGGGGTCCTGGTCTATGATTTATGCTGTATGAGTTATATGCCCAAGGATAACAATAGGAATTAGACTTGGGATTGCATTAATATAGGAAACTTCCAAAGGCACATTGGCACATTATTCAGGAACTACTCCTTTCTTTCCCTCTCCCTCCTTCCCTTCCTTCCTTCCTTCCTTTCTTCCTTCCTTCCTTCCTTCCTTCTCTCTCTCTCTCTTTTTCCCTCTCCCTCTCCCTCTTTATCTCTGCCTCCCTCCCTCCCTCCCTCCCTCTCTTTTTCTTTTTCTCTAAGACCAGGTTTCCCAAATCACAAGATCCTGGTTAATTTTGAGGAAAATTCCAAGCTTAGTACTTTCTAAGAAATCATTCTTCAATTTTAAGAATCCTAGACTCTAATATCGTGCTGCTTGGTGCATTAAAATCTCTCACTATGGGGGGGTGGAGCCAAGATGGCAGAGTAGTAGCACAAACTTGGTATGGGCTCTGCTCAGATAACTTCCAATACATGTAAAAAAATTACCCCAAACAATCTTTAGAGCTACAAAACACACAAAAAGACAAAGAAAAAGAAAGCTTCTATTGAAAGAAGCCCAGCAGGCTGACAGGAAGGATCTATTGCAACAGGCGGGAGCCAAGTGCAGCTCCACGTGAGCCACATGGTTCCCAGCCCAGGGTGGCCCCAAGCAGGGGCAGGCCTGGAGCAGACTTCAGGAGAGAGAATCATGAGCAGCTGAGATTGTTTTACAGAATTATCAACCCATAAGTGCCTAAAAGAAAGTAAAAGGTTAGTGTGGAAATTTGTGGGAACAAGGGGATCAAAAATGAGGTCCAGCCCCTGCCCCCAGGGAGAGAAGTGGTGGAGGTGTTGCAGTTCTGCAGCTGTGCAGTCACCTCTGCTTGGCTGCCTCAGGAGCTCCTGGCTTGCAGATTGCAGGGGGACCAAGCAACCATTCAGTGGGTAATCACTCTTGCTTTAACCTGCTTGGATCTGGATCACATATTTGGGTGGTGGTCCTGTGGTGTGTGACCAGTAAGCCAGAGGTTGTGGTGTCTGTAGAGAGGGAGCGCAACTAATAGCTCCAGCAGCTGTGAAAAACTCAGTGATTTGAAACAAGACTCTCTCCGTTCTTGAAGCAGAGTTCTACTGTGGCAAAGCACTCAAAAGTCAAGTAATTGACTGGCAAGATGAGCAAGCCCAGGAAACATAATCAAACATAGACTCCTTTTGGGGGGACAAAAAGGATCAATGCATGGAACAGGAGGAAGACAACAAAGTCAGAACTCCTGCATCAAAAGCATGTAAGAAAAATATGAACTGGTTACAGGCCATGAGGGAACTCAAGAAGGATTTTGAAAGTCAAGTAAGAGAAGTGGAGGAAAAATTGGGAAGAGAAATGAGAATGATGCAAGAAAATCATGAAAAGAGAGTCAACAATCTGACTGAAGAAAATAATACCTTAAAAACCGATTAACTCAAATGGCAAAAGAGACCCAAAAAGCCAATAAGGAGAAGAATGTCTTAAAAAGTTGAATTTGCCAAATGGAAAAAGAATCTCAAAAGCTTTCTGAAGAGAATAATTCCTTCAGAATTAGAGTAGAGCAAATGGAAGCAAATGACTTTATGAGAAATCAAGATGATAGTATTAAACAGATCGAAACAAATGAAAAAATAGAAGTCAATGTGAAATATCTTGAAAAAATCACTGACTTGGAAAACAGATCTTGGAGAGACAATTTAAAAATTATTGGACTACCTGAAGCCATAATAAAAAAAAGAACCTAGAAAGAATCCTTCAAGAAATTCTCAAGGAAAATTGCCTTTATGTTTTAGAATCAGAGGGGAAAAATATAACTTGAAAGAATTTACTGATCACCTCTTGAAAAAGATCCCCAAAAGAAAACTTCAAGGAATGTTGTAGCCAGGTTTTGGAGTCCCCAGATCAAGGAGAAATTATTACAGGCTTCCAAGAGGAAGCAATTTGAATACTGTGGAAACACAATTAGGATGACCCAGGATCTAGCATCTTCTACATTAAGGGACTGAAGAGCCTGGAATATGATATTCTGGAGATGAAGGGAGCTAGGATCAAAACCAAAAATCACCTACCCAGCAAAACTGAATATAATGTTTCAGGGGAAAATATGGTCATTCAGTGAGTTGGAGGACTTTCAAGCATTCTTGCTGAAAAATCCAGAACTGAAAAGAAAATTTGACACTCAAATACAAGAAGCATGAGAAGGTAAACATGGGAATAAAATCACAAGGAACTTATCAAAGTTGAAATATTTACATGCCAAAATAGAAAAATGATCATTTTAACTCATGAAACTTTTCTCAGTATGAAAATAGGTGAAGGGAATATAAATGCACATATATGTATACATACACATATGTCTATATAGCAGGGTATATATATATATATATATGCATATGAATTCATATTTGAGTATGTGTATATATGAGTACATAAAGGGCACAGGATTGATTTAATAGGAAGGGATGATTTTTAAAAAGTGAAATTGAGAGGGGGAGAGGAATAGAATGAAAGGAGACAGGGAGAGAGAGAAAGGGGTTAATCCTCTCACATAGAAGAGGCAAGGGATACCTGTTGCAATGGAAGGGAAGAGCAAGAAGGCAAAAGGGAATGGGTCAACCTTACTCTCTTTGAATTTGGCTTAGGGAAGGAATGACATAAACTCTAAACTGGGTATCTTGCTACACAGGAGAGTGGGGGTATAGGAGTGAGAGGTGGGATGATGGAAGAGAGGATGGGGGGAAGGTAGCTGGAAGCACACACTTCTGTAAAGGGGCAGGGACAGGGTAGAGAATAGAACAAGGTGGGGCAGGATAAGAAGAAGGGACATATAATCAGTCTCTTACAATATGTCCACTGCGGAGATATTCTATGTAATTACACACATACAGCCTGTATTGAATTGCTTGTCTTTCCAGTGGGGGTGGGCGATGAGGGAGGAACAAAAAGAATCTAGAATTTAAAGTTATAAGACCAAATGTTAAAATATATATATTATAATAGTAATTATAATAATAATTATTATTGCTATTATTATTATTAACTACAAGCAACTGGGAATTAAGATATACAGGCACTGGGGTAAGGAGATCAATCCTGCCCTATTGGAAAGTCAGACAGAGTGGGATGCCTGTTTTGGGGTGGTGTATGGGGGAAAGATGGGGAGAAAATTTGTAACTAAAAATCTCATGGAAATGAATGATGTAAACAATAAAATAAATAAATGAATTTTAAAAAGCAAAGAAAGTCATGAAAAGTGAGTGAATAGCCTGCTAAAGGACACCTAAAAATACATTGGAGAAAATAACACCTTAAAAAATAAACTAACTAAAATGGCAAAAGAGACTCAAAAAGCCAGTGAGGAGAGAGCGCCTTAAAAAGCTGAATTTGCCACATTGAAAAGGAATTTCATAAACTCACTAAAGAGAATAACTCCTTCAATATAAGATTGGAGCAATTGGAAGCTAATGACTTTATGAGAAATCAAGATACTATAAAACCAATCCAAATAAATGAAAAAATAGAAGGCAGTGTGAAATGTGTCATTAGAAAAACCATTGACCTGGAAAATAGATCCAGGAGAGATAATTTAAAAATTATTGGTCTACCTGAAAGCCATGATAAAAAAAAAA
>CM053599.1:39110001-39135886 GCA_028646575.1 Pseudocheirus occidentalis | reverse complement strand
TGGCTTGTAGGCAGTCTTCATGTTTCTTGGAAGCATTTGGTATGGGAGTTCTGACTGTGTTGTCTTCCTCCTTTTACATGTTTTGATCCTTTTTGTCCCCAAAAAAGGATTCTAGAGTTTTATTGCTGTTTTTACTTTGCTTCCTTTTCCTCGTGTTAGTCAGTCAATTAATTGCTTGATTTTTTAGCTATGTGGAATTCTGCTTCCAGGGGGGAAAGCCCTGTCCCAAATTGCTGGTGTTCTCACAGCTGATGGAGCTATTAGGGGGGTGCTGCACCCCCACCACCTTTGACTCTCTGAAAGCGCACCCCAGGACCACCACCCAAGACCACAATCTGAATACAGGTTGCTCAGTACAAGAAGCCTTGGCCGTGATCAATCGTCTTGGCCCCCCTGCAATCCGCAGGCCTGGAGCTCTGAAGCAACCCAGTGAAGGCAGTTGCTGCTTGCAGCCATTCCTGCTGCCATTGCCACTTCCCGCTGCTTCCTTGCCCTGGTGGCAGTTCAGCCAGACACTTTTGTTCCCAAAAATGAGCAAAATTCCACTGACCTTTCCCTTAGCCTCATTTCTCCTGGTTTGATAAACGTGGAAACTGGCCCAACTGCTGTCGATCCACTCTCTTCTAGAGAGTCCAGCTCTGATTCCTCCCGACTGCCCTGGGGCCAGGCAATGGTTTCAGGCTGGGCAGATTTCAGTTCCAGCCTGCTGTGATGAATCCACTTGCTGAGCTGCCTTCAGAGAAATATGTTTTCTGTATTTTTGTGGATTTTGGAGCCCTAAAATTTGTTTAGAGTCATATTCTATGGGCATTTAAGGGGGCTGTGTGGGAGCTGCAAATTTTGAGGCTTCTAGGCCACCATCTTGGATCCACCCCCCCTTTTCAAGCATTCTTTTTTTTTTACTTTCTATTCACTGCGCCACCTAGCCACCCCTTCAAGCATTCTTGATGAAAAAAACAGAGATGAACAGAAAATTTGATTTTCAAATACAAGAAGCAAGAGAAGCATCAGAAGGTAAACAGGAAAAGGAAATCAGAAGGAACTTATTAAAATCTAACTATTGACATTCCTATGTGGAAAAAGGATCATTGCAACTCACAAGACTGTTCTCATTATGAGGATAGCTGAAGGGAACATATATGTATGTATAGGAGGGTGTATATGTATGTGTATGTGTATATATATAAACATATATGTGTATATATATATATATTTGAGTGTGAACATATGTATATTCATATATACAAAGACAGAGTGCACAGAATGTTTTTAATATGAAGAGATGTTTTCTAAAAAAATAAAATTTAAGAGGTGAGAGGGGAATTTATTGGGAGAAGTAGAAAGGAAGAGCTAGATTAGGGTAGATTATCTCATATAAAAGAAGAGAAAACTGTTACAATGGGTAGGAAGAACAGGAAGGTGAAAGGCAATGGAACAACCTATTCTTATTGAATTTGGCTTAAGGAAGGAATAACATACACACACAATTGTGTATCTTACCCTAAAGGAAAATAGTGAGGTAGGAGGTAGGTGTGGGGAAGATAGAAGGGAAGGTAGATTAGGGGAGAAGATAGTTAGAAACAAACATTTTTGAAAAGGGATAGGGTCAAAGGAGAAAACTGAATAAGTAAGGGGGAAGGATAGGATAGAGGGAAATATTGTTGGTCTTTCAAAATATGACATCTATGGAAATGATTTGGGTAACTACACATGTACAACCTATATTGAACTGCTTGTCTTCCCAATGTGAGCAGGTGAAGAGTGAGGAAGGAAAAAAAAATCTGGAACTCAAAGTTTTAAAAACAAATGCTAAAAATAAAATCCACCACCACAACATGAGAGGTTGGTATTCATGTGCATTGTCTGTAAGCTTCCACCTTGGTCCATATGAAGTAAGATACATTACTCTGCTTTGTGTTTCTATAAGAGCCCTTTATAATCCACTACTGTCCTGGCTTCTACCAGCTTTTGAGTTTGGAAAATCCACCCTCACAATCTCTCATGCTAGTTTGTGCAGTGGATAGTACATTGGCCCTGCATTCAGGAAAATAACTTTAAATCCAGCATTAGACATTTACTAGGTGTGTAACCCTGAGCAAGTCTGAAAACTTCTCTCTGTCTCTGTTTCCTCAGCTGCAAATGGGGATAATAACACTTCTTAATAATAATAATAATAATAATAATAATAATAATAATAATAATAATACTTACAGTCTTATTATGTGGTTCAAATGAGATATTTGTAAAGAACTTAGCATGATTCTTTGCACACAGCAGGTGCTTAATAAATGTATTTCCCCTTTCTCCTTTCTCTTTTCTCTTCTCCAGATAAATTATTATACATGTGCATCTCCCAGGCAGCCATTAATGGTTTCTGAAGGAAACTGAGTAGTACTCAGGCCTTCACCAACCCCTAGCATCCATATCCACTCTTACGTCTTTTGTTCTTTTTAGGTTCTCAAAGAGAAGTAAAGTAAGGTAAGTCTGCAAATGGTAAGTCTGTTTCCCCAAAGATAATAGAGAGTGGGTTCACTCTATATTATTATTCTCTATTCAAAGAATAATATTAGGATAAATTATCTCGTATAAAAGAGACAAGAGAAAATTATTACAATTGAGGGGAAAAACAGTAAGGTGAAAGGGAATGGAACAACCTTATTCTCATTGAATTTGGCGTTCTTTGGTGCCAAAGGTGTATTCTTTGAATAGATTCTAACCACATATGGGTCTAAGCCAACAAAAATATGTTAGGAGCATAGCTAAAATGGAAATTGTTTATTTTCTCCTGTTACTCATACCAATCCTCTCGTAATACTTCCAAACTGATCAATTTATCCTTCAGGTTCTCCAATCACAGATACACAGTGAGTTACTGCATTTTCCCACTCTCTATAAGATCTCAACATAATCCAAAGGGAATGTCCACAGCATTTAAGGAGAAAAGTTTAAAATAAAAGCTCACTTCTTTCAAAATAATCTCAATCAATCAGGGGATTCCCTAATCAATCCCACTTAACACTTCTAAAGCTATATCTTCAGCCCTGATTCTTCTCTCAAGCTCTATACAGACATTTCCAATTAAGAGTTGAATATTTCTCTTGGGATCCAAATTCATCATCTTCCTCTGACCTAGAAACAGATTACTCCTCCTCCCTTTTATCTCTGTCAGTTGTCCCTATAGTACCCTGGACTTGACAGCTTAGAATTTTCTTTGACTCTTCCATTTCCCCCAAATTCATATTCCTGAATCCCTGAAATCTATGAATGAGAGAACAGGAGAAGAGAATGAACAACCTCCCTCTGGCTAAGCCATTTACGAGCTATGATAATTTGAGCTCAGATACCCCTCATCTGCACATCTACCCCCATCACCGTCCATCTCTCCATGAAATTGATTGGAATTTATCTTCTTTTCTAATTTAAGGTATTTCTTATTGTCTTGATTTAATTTACTCAAAAACAGAAAATAAACTCAGCACTGGCTTTAGTTAAGCTCTTAGGAAACCTAAAGTAAAATAGGTCTCTTTCTATGCTTTGAAAAATTAAAAGGGCCAAAGAAATGACCATGTATGTCAAATGGATAGCATATGTCTCCTCAGTCTTCTTTGGAATCCAAGTCACATTTTCTGTGTCACTTTCTATATATCTGGGCAGTTTCCCTTTCCAGATAGGAGACCTGGAAAAAGGGAGATTCTCAGCTCTGAACAGGAAACCAAGCAGGTAATCAAGAAATCAAATATGCACAAGGAATAGGGACTCAGAGTACAGCAAGTTCAACGTGGCAGATAATTTGCTTCCCACTCTCTGCTTTACCGACTGCACAATAAAATACATTTCAATCTGAATTGCCTCCTAACTCCAATCAGCTTTAATTTAATAATACATATTCAGCAGAAGTAAACATTTCAGATGACAGGGAAAGGCGGATAGCTGCATATGTATTTATATTGATATGAGCCCCTAAATATAGTCTTTACCACTGAATGGAAGAGAAATGATACCCACTCCCCCACCCAAGACCATCTTCACATAAAATCTTTTCCCACTTCTAGCCAATTTCCTTAACACTGCAATCTAGATAACCAAAAAACCCCTTCTTTCTTTTTAAAAATAAGTTTTATTAAAGTCTTTTATTTTTCTATAATCTCTTCAAGTTGCTCTTCCCTGACAATGATGAAAAACAAGCCAAAATGACAGATGTGATGTCTGTAAGTCAATAAGCATTTATTAAGCCCCTTCTGTGTACCAGGTACTGTGTTAAGTACTCAAGATACAAAAAGAAGTAAAATTTCTGCCCTCACTGAGCTCACAATCTAATGGAGGAGAAACAAGCAAACAAATATGTACAATCAGGATAAATAAGAAGGAAATGAGAGAGAGAGAGAGAGAGAGAGAGAGAGAGAGAGAGAGAGAGAGAGAGAGCAGAGAGCACAGTGTGATTAAGAGAGATTGGGGAGGGAAGGCTTCTTATACAAGATGGAATTTGAGCTTGAACCTAAAAGAAGTTAGGGAAGCCAAGAGGTAGAGATGAAGAGAAAAAGCATTCCAGGCATGGAGGCAGGAAGAAAAAATACCTGGAATCCAGAGATGGGTTGTCTTATTTGAGGAACAACAAGTGATCCCATGTCATTGAATTAAAGAATACTTCCAGGGGAGTGAAGTGTAAGAAGAGTGAAAAACTTGGAGTGAGGTTTGTTTACTGATGACTTCAAAAGCCAGAAGACTTTGTATTTGATCCTGGAAGTTGTAGGTCATCACTGGAGTTTATTAAGTAAGAGGATGACAAGGTCAGACCTGAGCTTTAGGGAATCTCTGGTGGCTGAATGGAAGATGGATTGGAGTAGGGAGAGACTTGAGGCAGGAAGACCCATTAGCAGCCTATTGCAATCGTTCAGGCAAGAAGTGATGGGGGCCTTAACCAGAGTGTTGACAGTATCAGAGGAAAGAAGAAGGCATACTTGAGAGATGCTGCAACATTCTGCATGGGCTCCACAATCTCTATTAAATGGGACAAAGGAAGTATGTTTCATCATTTGCTCTTGGGGACCAAGATTGTATGTTATACTTACTAGGAATTTTGCTTCCTTCAGTTTTGTATGTGTCTGTGTGTGTGTGTGTGTGTGTGTGTGTGTTTCTGAAATGTGTGTGTTTTCTCCCTCTCAATTGCAATTACTAGAGTCATTTTATATATTGTTTTGATTCTTCACTCTGGATCAGTTCATAAAAATCTCTGTGTTTCTATGAATTCCTTCAATTCAGCTTTCCATCCTGATGACTTCCTAAAATATATTCTTCTTGAAATCAACTTCATCACTATTCTTTCTCTAGATGTGAATGGGCAGAACTGTGATGGCACTGAGATACCTAGTCAGGTTTGACACTCTGAACTCCAATGAGTAAGATGTTGCTTTCCTCTTTCCATGAAAAGTCCCAGATTTCAATCCTTTGGACCTTGTTCAAATCTAAGCCTTTTGATTCCCTGGTTGTGTCATTTTGGGCCTCTCTGGGTCTCGGTTCCATCTGTAAAATGAGGTTTGATCCGGGGTCTTTCATCTCTCAACTTATAGTCTTCTGATGCTCTGATCTCAAAAGTTACTTCCAGCTCTAATTCTATAATCTATGATCTTTGACAGTAGTCAGAATTCCACGTGTGGGAAAGTTACAGTGAAATTTGTATATACCTATTGGCCAAGTGTAAGGAGCAGGCTTGATACAGAAAGAAAAAAAATACCCTATTAGTTTAGGATTGATGTTTGAATGAAGAGAAATATTGCATGTCATCCAACAAATGGATTTACTTATCCATAGCATGAAAGAACATCTAAGAAGGACTTTGTGGCCCTTATCATGTGCAGATGTGATAACCTCACTCCATATGGAAACATATGTGTGTATGTGTATTCCAGTTTTGTTTATTTGCTGAAATAAATACAGATTTGCAATGTGGAGATTTGTATTCTGCAAATTTTTAAAGGAAAGTCAGTTTCTGCTGTATAATTCTGTTCAATTAATCATATATTTCTACGTATTTAGTAGGTGAAAATTTTCCAATTCATCATGATATGTGGCAGTTATTTCCTTGAAAAAAAAGATTCAATAATTTCAGGGCATGTAGGGATGGCTTTTTTTTGTAATTTCTGACAGCAATGACTTGGTCTCATATTACTTTCATAAACTCTGAAAACAAATACTCATGACATGATTCAGTCACTATTTCTCAATTTATTTTTGTAGGTATATCGTTGATGGAGTTCATGTGATTTTGTCCAGAGAAGACCTTTTGATTCAATGTTTGCTTCTTAGTCATTTCAAAGGTTCCATTTAGGCATAATTCAGTATTAGTTACAATCTGTAAATCCAGAGTCAGTCTTTACTCTGGCTGCGGGAAGTATTGCCTGTTTGCTCCAGTGGTATTTTGATATATCTTTAATCCATTTATCTCCTGTTCTGAGAACATATATCAAGGCTTTCTCTCTTTTTTTTCACAAGAAAGTGATACTTTTATTAGAGCTTTTTGGGAGTGGGTCCTCTGTAATAATGCACAGGTTCTTTGAAAACTTTGTAGATCCATTCATATTTAACTGTTTCAAAAGTATACATTAAAACTGATATTATAAAAGTGTTCATTGATTTATACATAGTTAACTCATATGGCTTTGACTTCAGGTTGACAGTTAAATGTCTTGATGTTAACTTTAACAGCTTTCTCCTTTAAAATTTATTTGTGATTTGTTTTGCCTGAAGGAAAACAAAGTGTTTGTACATGTTGGCTTTGTCCATTGGTTCTCTAATAATAACAATGATATTTATATAGGCCTTTAAGATTTAAAAATAACTTTACATGTTAAATGCATGGCGTAGGTTCTATCATTACTCCAGTTTTATAGACAAAGAAGCCGAGACTCAGAAATGTATAGTGACTTGTCCAGGGTCATAGAGCTAGCAAATGTATAAGGAAGAAGTTGAACTCAGATCTTTCTGACCCGAAGTCTAACATTCTATCTACTCTTCCACCTAGCTATGTATGGCCTCCAAAATTCAAATTCAAAGTCTTTAGATTTTATTTTTACCTTGGCATGCATTAAGCAGTCGAAACTTAACACATCCAAATGACATTTTGATATTATTGGACAAATTATCCATGAAACAAAGAAGCTACAGAATGTATTCTTCATATTATTATTATCATTGATATTATTAATCATAAAATAACATGCCACTGGGGGAGATTTAGCTTAATTATGATTTCAATGTTCAGCTGCCAAGATTATTAGGTGGCTTCCTGGATCCTCACATGACTGTCAAGTACTTAGTAAGGAGCTAACTTGAAATTTCAGAGAACAGAGAATTTGCATCCTTTAAGGAGCTGTGATCACAGTGCCTGACAAGTACTTTCTACCTTTCCTCTTTATCATGACAACCAATGAAGATCCTTTATGGAGTTATTAAAAAGAGTGGAACAAATACATGGAGGGAATAAGCTGCTAGGAACTTTAAAGAGGAGAGGGCCTGCAGGGAGCATAGCCAATCTAGACATGCCTAGAATGACAGCTTTGCCTTTTTTCTTTGTGTCTTCTTGTATTATTAGGAGATCTGATTATCCTTCATTAAGGTGCATTGTAAGGGAAAGTCTAGCATGAAGTCATCTATCTCTTCTCTCTCTGAACCTTATAGGTTGAGACTGGAGCCAGCCCTTATATAATATTTTCTTTCCTTTTAAATTTATTTATTTTTAGTTGACAACATTCAGTTCCACAAATTTTTGAGTTCCAAATTTTCTCCTCCTTCCTCTCCTCCCTCCCCCACCATGATGGCATGTAATCCAATATAGGTTCTACATATACTTTCATGTTAAACATACTTTCCCAATAATCAAGGTATAAAGAAGAATTATAAGCAATGGAATGAACCACAAGAAAGAAGAAAACAAAGCAAAACAAAACAAAAAAGAGAGAGATCAAATAGTTTGTGTCGTTCTGTGCTCAGACTCCATAATTCTTTCTCTGGATGTGGATAGCCTTTTCCATCCATAATACTTTTAGACATATGAAGCACTTTTATAGCATTGTCTCACATGAAGCTCACAATGACCCTGCAAAATAAGTACAAAGACCATTCTCATTTTACTCACAAAGCTCAGAGGGGATAGATTACTTGCCCAGCATTCTAAAGTTTCTATATGAACACAATGACGTTTGATCTCAGGTCTCTTCTGATTCCAAATTCAATATGCTTTTCACTGTACTATCCTGAGGAGGAAGGATATGTAGATATGTGTGGTTTACATATCCCATTTTAGACACTAATGGTATAAGAGAAGGAAAAAAAGTATT
This sequence comes from Pseudocheirus occidentalis, assembly GCA_028646575.1. Taxonomy (NCBI): domain Eukaryota; kingdom Metazoa; phylum Chordata; class Mammalia; order Diprotodontia; family Pseudocheiridae; genus Pseudocheirus; species Pseudocheirus occidentalis. The sequence continues at coordinate 39,127,553 of CM053599.1, read as the reverse complement.
CTACCAGTACACTTTTTTTCTCATCTGTGTTAGCTTTTTTTACACTCTTGTAATGTGTTTATAACGTGACACAATTCATCACATCTTTATAGAGAGACACACAATGCATCAGAAAAACATCTCCCTCTCACCTTCCATCCCCATGCCTGTATACTCTCCTGGAGCCTTGGAACCTCTGCAACATTCCTCCAACCCCTAGTTCAGTGCTGTAAAGTACACCTATGGGAGAAAGAGGGAATGGTACATACCAACTTTGGGACCCTCGCCACTTACTTAAACTCTCTTTGCCTTAGTTCCATCTGCAAAATGAGAACTTAAATTGGACTCAGTGGTCTCTATGTCCCTTCTCAGCTCCATATCTATGATCTTATAATACAGTCAAAAGACTGAGTTTCAAGTTGGGGGATATAGGTTTGAACCGTAGTTTTACTGTTTACTTTGTGCCCTTGGTTAGGGAATTCACATCAACTCTTTGGGCCTCAGTATTGGTATGTACTGATCAAGGATCATTGGATTACTAAATTTACAAGTGAGAGGGACCAGAAGGGACATCAAGTCCAATCTCCTTATTTTATAAACTAGGAAACTGGGATCCATGGAGGTAAAGTGATTTGCTTAAGGTCACGTTAGGATAAGTGGCAAAGGTAAAATTGGAATTCATATCTTCTGATTTCAATCCACTCCTAAATCTTACCTGTTGTGTGGTGGTGTAGCAAATATAAAACCAAGTTTTCTACCACCAAAAAATACACAGACTTGCAAAATAAAGTAGATCTTTATACATAGAAACATGCAAATAAAATGCTTTGTTACATTTAAAGAGGAAAGTGTATGTCAAAGTGTCAAGAATAAGGAAGGCTTCAAGGATGAAGTGATATATTGGTTTTTCAGTTCTGAAGTATTGGTAAAATTCTAACAGGTAGAATTAGGGACACAAGACATGAAAATTATTGTCTATGCAAACATATGTTAAGGACGTTTTCCAGAACTCTTTCAGATCCATGAATCTCTGAGATCAGAACAACTGCACTTATCCAACAAGAATGTGTATAAGGACCTATGGGGTCCTTATGCCTCTTAGAAGTGGGAGTTTTGAAAAGAATAAAGCAGGATATAGAGAAATTAAAATTACTATTGGCACACAGATATCTCCCTGTGTAATGAGATTTTTTAGCTTTCCCTCTGCAATGCTGACTTTCGATCTTTTAATCAGCAGCCACATCCAGATAACAGCTTTGTCCTTATGCTTGGTGAAATGAGACATTTGACTAAATACAATATTGGCACCTCCTGAGTTCTTTTGACGTATTTCCCTTTTCTGTGGGAGCAATATCCCTTTGGTAAGTATCAGTAACTTCCAGATCCCTGAGAGGCAACGTTTTTAGTGGTAAGCAATATCAGTCAAATAGGGAGCTAGTAATGGACAAGTTGTCATTCTACCCCAATATTTATCATTTTCCTTAACTGAAGGCTTGATTGATTGGAAAGCGAAAAGGCTGAGGACTTTCATGGATCTGAAAGAATTTTAGGGAGTTAGGTGGTAGCTTAGATTTAGTCAGAGAGTGATTGTTATCAATATGTTTTCTTGCTGTTTTTCAGGCTTTCTATTTTATGTTATCAGTTTTTGCCACCACCATTTAATGCCTCATAACTGAAGGCTAAATGACTTGGACTTGATGAAGATTTTTGGTGCATGATCATTAATTTGTTAAATAGAACATAAACAATTTAAAATTTGGGAGTAGTTGGAAGATATTATAAATAAACAACCTTGAAATGGTAAGATATCTCTTTAGTAATGGGAAAAAGAAGAGAGTAGACAGGTGCTGAAAGGGAAAATCAGGATTTGAAAACAAATTTTGCCAAATTCAGTAATATACCAAAGGTAATTCTATAGAAAGAGATAAATCACATTCTAGAAGATATCACAGTGGCAACTTTATTTACTTACCTAAAAGTAAGAGATCAACTGTAAGAAACTCCAAAGTGGTTTAAAAAATAAAGAGGAGAATTAGAACATGTTATGACAGAAATTAGGATTGAAATTATGGCAGGAATTAGGACTTTCAAAACAGAACTTCATAAATTAAATGTGAGAGTAGGTAATTTAGCAAATGGGATCGTGATTCTCTCTAGGGTACTAGGGACTCAGAAAAAGAGAACAGCAGGTGTGCAACTAAGCAAAATATATAAACATGGAATGGAAAAATAGGCAAAAGAGTCAGAAACCTGCAGTATTAAAAGAACTTCAATATGAATCAATGTAACTGACTTTGAGAATTCTATTTCCACAGAAAACTTGAGGATAATGAAATTGTACAGAAATATTAAGAAAATACCCCAGATAATAAAGTACTAATTGACAGAATCTAGAGTTTAAAATCGAGAGAAATTCAAAGTGCAGGTGGGGTTGGGGAAGATGAGTATTCAATAGGCAGACCATTGATCAAAGGAGATATCTGACAGAAGAAGAAGAAGAGAGAGGGAAAATGGTACCATTGGGTACTTGGTCCACGTTTAAGAAAGGAGAAAGAAAGGATAAGAACAGTGGAAGGACAATGTTTGGGATGAGAATCAGTAGGCAACTTTTATCCTATATGAGGAAAGGTGTTGGAACTCATTCACAGGATGGAGAGAATAACAGGAGTCCAGTAATGGAATTTTGGGGGGGGAGATGGACATTTAAGGAGACCTTCTGATAATAATGAGTATAATTGCCAGGAGCATATTTCATAATAGTAGAGAAAGTTAATGATCCATACTGTGGTCATAAAGAAAATAATATTTTAATGTTTTACAAATGGAAGGGACCTTATAGTGACCACTTAGACTCAAGTACCTAGAATAAATCCCCCTCACAAATTAGACCCTCAGAGAGGCTGCCCAGATTCATGATATGCTGTGACTCTGCATCAACTCAAAAGCATAATTCTTAAGGAACTATTAATGCATTTACTTTTAATAGTCAGTGAAAAGATATAGTCATTCAAATGAAAGACATTTCACAAAATAGCATGATAAGAAAATTAGCAATAGAACATCTCCCCATAATTGTGGGACTTACTCTTCAAGATACACACATAAAATTAGTAATGTGAGTATACATACCTAAGGAAGGAACGTAGTGGAGATGCACACATGAAGAGCCATACACAATGTGAACAAATGTATCTAGGACTCACTCATAGAGGTAGGTGCAACTCACTCTTCTGAAGTTGTACCACAAATTATGTTTTCTGGCTATGCCATCTAACTGATTGCACTGGACCTTCTCCTTATGTGTATCATGAAATGGGTACACTCTTCACATTGGTCCCTTCTGGTCTTATGTGGCTGCTGCTGGATCATAGTCTCCTGGTTTCTTGTTCTCTCCTTGTGTGGTTCCATTGCACATAAAGTTGCATCATATATCATTGCTTCCAGCTTCTGGTTGCAGTAATAATGTTCAGCTTAAATACTACCTTTTATACATGAGATAAAAAATGAAATCTGAAATTTATGCTTTAGCTAAGTCCAGAATCTTAAACTTTAACTATTTTGGAAGGGAAAGCATTGCATTAGGCTATCAAAAATGTTAATTGCTTGTTTCCTCCATAGGGAAAGTTTGTCAAATTCAAAGTGAGAGATTTGTCTACCCTAAAAGGAGTATAGCCTCCAGGATTCAACATTATTTGGAACACGCAGCATCCAGTCCATGAATTAGCAACTATAGCAATTTTTTTTCTTTGTAATCCTTTTCTTACTGTTAAACAAGAGCAAGGTTTCTGTTCAAAGCCACAATACAACAGGTAAAAATCCTTAATTTGTGCTTAATTTTCAAATGTCAAAATGCACCCTTTAATAATCACTTTATGGGCTTCCGTTTAAGTACAAAAAAACAAAGAATCTTCTGGGTGGAAGGCTCTCTTTATTCTTAATGATTCCCCTTTCCAAACGAAAAGATTCCTTTAGACCTTCCATGCACATGTACAGGAAAAGAAAATGAAAAAAAAACAAAATCAAAAATAAAATTCCCTAAGTATAGATATGGAGCAATCATCCTTTAATTTTCTTCTTTGTTCTGAATTCCTTATTTTATTCTGCATACGTGTTGAGGAACTAACTACTCTATCCTTCATTTTACAAAGTCAGTCCCAGAGAGATGGAGACCCTCTCAGTTGAGAACCTTGAGTCACATTTCACTGGAAAAACTTGAGACCAAATGCCAAAAATGTTCTCTCTCTCTCTCTCTCTCTCTCTCTCTCTCTCTCTCTCTCTCTCTCTCTCTCTCTCTCTCTCTCCTCTTCTCCCACTCTCTCTCTTCTTTCCCCTTCTCATTTCACATAACTCAGATGCCTTCTACAACTATATTTTCCTTCACACCGTTATCTCACATATGACAATGTGATCCTCCTTGCCAAGACAAAAGCTTTCACAAGTGATGCCATTTTTTATGTCTTCTCTAGCATATTTACTCCCTCTTATTCCCACTTTTCCATTAATCTTCAACTATCTGCAAACTGCTTCCCTACTACTTAAAAAAATGCTCATGACTTCCCAATGCTCAAAAATCCCTCACTATTGCTGTTTCTATCATTCTATATCTCTCTTTCTTTTCTTAGGTGAATTGCTTGAGAAGACTAAGCTCTTCCATTTTCTTCTATCTCTCTTTTTTTTTAACTCTCTGTGGTTTATTGTGAAATCTCATTCCCTCTTTTAACCCTCATCCTTCTTGACCTTTCTATGGGTTTTGACATTGGCCATCAAGTTCTCCTTGATACTCTCTTCTCTCTGAGTTTTTGTGATATCAGTCTGTCCTACTATTTTACATCTTCTCAGTCTCCTTTGCTGGATCAATGTCCACATCTTTCTGGCCATTAGTGGGTATCTCACAAGTCTTTTTCCTGAATCCTCTTTTCTTCTCTCTCTCTATTATTTTTCATAGTGATGTCATCATCTCCCGTGAATTGAATCTTCATCTTTATGTAGTCAACTCTCATACCTATTTACCAACCCTAACTTTTCTCAGTTTGCCATCTTTAATTTTCTATTGGATGTAACTGAGCTGATGTCCCATAGACATCTTAGATGCAATATGTCCAAAAATAAACTGGTTATATTCTATCCCATCAAATCCTCTACATCTCTTAATTTCCCTATTATTGTCAAGGGTACTAGCATGCTCCTTGTAACCCAGTCTCATGATGTATGTTATTCTGGGCTCCTTAGTTTCATTCACCCCTGTATCTAATCTGTTAAGAAATTATATTCATTCTACTTTTATTGCATCTCTCACATATATCTCATATAATACTGCCAGAATTCTGATCCACAACACATCACATCATTGCATTAAAAACATTTAATGTATTTGAATAAAATAACTAAATTGGAAAATAATAATAATAATAATGCTGTTTGTGAATTGAGGAGTTATGCTCACTTCTGCTCCATTCAATAAATGTTAGTGATGCCCTATTATTTCTAGGATCAAATACAAAAATTTCTGTACAAATTTTGAATGTTTTCCTATCCTGATCCTTCCTATACTTTTTCCCCTCATGCTTCTTATCAAGTAGACAGTTGATGATACAATGGATAGATTGCTGGACCTGGATTCAGGAAGATCTGAATTCAAATTTGAATTTGAATTCAGATTTATAAACTGTGTGACCTTGGGTAAGTCACTTAAACAGCCACTTCTGTTTACCTTGATTTCTTCAACTGTAAAATGGGAATTATAAATATCACCTACCTCTCAGATACCATGAGATAATATTTCTAAAGAGTGCTTAGCACAGTGACTGGCACATAGGAGGCATTGTGTACTTATATCCTTTTCCCCAAACTACCTTAATATATTTTGTGATCTAGGGACAGTGAATTCCTTGTTGCTTTGCACAACATACTCTATCTCTCAACTCCATGCATTTTCATTGCCTACCCCCCATGACTCTAACTCTGTCCCTTGCTCTCATATCTTCCTCATGGCTTTTCTGGCTTTCTTCATTACTCAACTGTATTTCTACCTTCTACAAGAAGTCTTTCTTGATTCACTTAATGCCATTTCTTTCTCTTCAAGATAGCTGCAGTTTATCCTGTATAAGTTTTGCCTATAATTTATATGGTTCTTTGCATGTTCACTGCCCCTATCAGACCATGAGCTTAAGAAAAGGAGCTTGCCTTTCTTTCTATCCCCATAACATAATGGAGGGCCTGAAACACAATAGATGTTTCATAAATGCTTGTTCACTTGACTTGAATTGACTAAGAAACACTTTGACACTTCAAGTTATGGTTAAATATCTATCTGCAACAGTAGAGGGCATTTTCATACCAGGAGGTCCTTCACCAATTGAATCACAACTTCAAACGTAAAGCAAACCAAACCAAACTCGTAACCCTTATTCTATGCAGAGTTCTTCGGAAATTATTATACTATATGTACTATATTACATGCAAATATTATACTGTATGCAATAAACATTACAAGTCTTCAAGTCCCATCTTATTTAGTTATTGGTTTCCTTATTATTAAAGTTAAAGTTATTGTGAACTGATTGAGGAGAGAAATACTTTCTTCATTAAGAAGGTTCAATTTCTGGATAAGCTTTTAAGCAATTTATCATTCCTTTCTTTCTTCTTTTCATCACTTAAGACAGTGATTCCCAAAGTGGGCACTACAGCCCCCAGGTGGGCACTGCAATGATTCAGGGGGGCTGTGATGGTCACAGGTGCATTGGGGGGGTGATGAATAACCTATTCTGAGTTCAATAAATTAATTTCCAGGGGGCTCTGAGTAATATTTTTTTTCTGGAAAGGGGGCAGTAGGTAAAATAAGTTTGGGAACCACTGACTTAAGATAACCTGGAACGTATCTCCCTCCTTCATCTACTCTACATTCTGGCTAACAAAGATTATTAGCTAGCCTTTGAATTCAACTTCCCATGTCCTTTCTCTCTGTGTTTGTAGCAACTGCCCCCTATCCCTGGAATACAGTTCCTTCGCACCTCTGCTTTTTAGAGTCTCTACCTTCTGTCACAGCTCATTTCAGAAGGTACCTTCTAAATGTAACTTTTCCTGATCCCTACCATTGGTTATTAGTGCTTCTCCCCCTGAAATGACAGCATCTACACATCAATGCATATATCATCTCTCCTCCTAGCTCCATCTCTCAGTGGTATAGAATTATGGAGGCAATTAGTGTTAGTAAAATTTAATTGAATTGTTTCTTTGGTAAAGAAATTGGTTTCACAATTCAGTCTAGAATGAATGCAAACCAACAAAACTGAAAAGGGAGACTGACAGGTAGTTCCATTGTTTGTTTTTTTTGCTGAGTTTTCGTTGTTTGTTTGAGATGTTAGATAGTCACCTCAATCTTCCAGTGGACTCACAAAGTGTGAGGATTTATAGGATAAGTAAGTTCTCTTTCCACTGAGGCGGGAATAAGAAGGACAGCAGCTGGAGGTAGGAATGCCTTTGCCACCTTGCCCAGTCAGGTTTATCAAATGTGAAATAATGCTCAGAATTAGATCACTTCCCTATAATCTTGTTCTGAACAAATATGATCTGCAAAGAGAGTCATTTGTCAAATTGACTTATCTATGGGATTGTAAAAGTAGACATTTACTATCTACGTTTTGACTGCAATTTGTGAGTATGTTAGAAATCATTATGCGTGTGCTATTTAAATTGTAAAAAAGATTGGAAGCAAGATAAATACATAGATTACTTTGTAAAAGACTAAGCCTGATTTTGAGATATAAGGAAGAAGTACATTCTTTCAGATGATGTATAATCTTACTAGGAGTAATAGACTCTCATTAAAGCTGTTTCTACACAAAGTGAGCAGTTGAAGCAATCTTCCAGACAATTCAACTTTTAAAAATATCCTGTTGAGGAGAACAAAGAGATTTGGGATCTGACTCCTCCCAACCATTTGTCTAGATTGCTTTGATTAAGTTGGCTGAATTCTCTACTTGGCCTAAGTCAAATAAAATTTATTTGAGGAGATTTAGACTCTAGTTTCAGCACTATCATTACTATCTGTGCCAAGTTGGGAAACTGAGAGCCAGAGAATGCAACACGGTATTAGAGAAAGAAGACTGGATTTGCACTCAAAGAATCTGAGGCTGAATGCTATCTTTGCCAATTATGACTTGTGTGATGTTGGGAAAGTCACTGAACCTTTACTGAATTTGTTTTACCCAAATGTAAAATTCAGGTATTGGACTAGATGAATGACCTCTATGATTTCTCTAGAGAGATTCCCTTTAGCTTTGAGATTTTCTGACTATTTACAAGATGATAAAACATGCAAAGAAATTAATCTGCTGAATTAAGTAGGCTGGTCAGAACTGGCAAATCAGGGTCAGATTTGGGGAAGGAGGCATGTGGGAGTCATCCAAAGCACTAGAAAGGATTTTTTTTCTACCTTAGGTAAACGATTGCTGAGGTTCATGGTGATGTTAGGGAGTCAATGCTATTGAAGTCCCATAAACAACTTGTGTGTCTCTTGGAAGCAACCAGTAGAAGTGTCTGCAAATAGAGGAAATTCCTGAATGCTTAGCATAGTGTTGGGCACATAGTAAGTATTTAATCAATATCTATTGAACTGAATTCAGTTGAAGGTGAAATGTTTTTTCGTTCATTTCTTTGCTCCTTCCTTCTTTCCTTTCTTCTATCCTTCCCTCGTTTCCTCCTTCGTTCTTTCCTTTTCTCAAAACTTAATGGCCAGGACTGTCATGTAGCTCTAGTTCAAGATTCTCCCACTCTGGCAAAAAAAATGGAAGCTTAGGGGATGTCCATCAATTGGGGAATGGCTGAACAAGTTATGGTATATGAATGTAATGGAATACTATTGTGCTATAAGAAATAGGAAGGACATGGACTTCATAATTACCTGGAGAGGCTTATATGAATTAATGCTAAGTGAGAAGAACAGAATCAGGAAAAATTTGTACACAGTCACAGATACATCATATGCGTGACAACCAACCTTGATAAACTGGACTCTTCTCAGCAACGCACAGTTAAAAGACAGCTCTACAGGTCTCAGAATGGAAGGAGATACCTACACTCAGAAAAAGATCTAGGAAGACCAGAGTTTAAATGGAGACTGAAGCAACACATATTATTGTTCTTTTCCATGTTTGGTTTTGTTTCTTTTCTTTTCTTTTTTTCCCCCATTATTCGCTCCATTGGTTAAAACGCTTCTATACAACCAGACTATTGTACAATGTGAAAGTATTTGTAGAACCTATACATGATTGTACGCCACCATGGGGAGAGGAGAGAAAGGAGGGGATAAAATCTGAAACTCAAGTGATTCTGGAACTGAATCTTGTAAACTAAAAGTAAATAACAAGGCAATTAATTTAAAAAAAAGATTCTCCCACCCACCTGTTTGTGCTATCTTCCCTATGAATGGCTGGAGACCTCTCAGCCATCATCTTCCTTATTTATATCAGTAATTTTTCCTGCTCATTTTGAAGTAGCAATGGAGTCAGTCCATTTATATAGAAGGTAATAGGAGTAGTGCAAATGCAGATTTCCAAGTAATCCATGCTCCAGTAATACTCATCCCCTAAATCTACAGGCTCAATATTTGTTTTTTCACTGACAATGAAAAAGTACTATGATTTGGGAAAAGCACATGCACACACACAGACACACACACACACACACACACACATACATTTGTTCACCTCTGTTCATTACTATTATTGCTCCCAAACAAGAAAATTGAGATTGTATTTTGTCCCCTTTTAGGCTTTGGCACATTCATTGTATTTTTTGGAAGTAGATTTGACTTTTCCATATGACATGGAATATGAAAGCTGGAAGTTACTTAAGTAATCACATAGCCTAACCTCAACATTTTTCACTTGAGAAGGTGAAGCCTTGAAATTCGCATCTGACTGAGTTGACCCCATACTTTCTAAGCACCCACTGTGTTCCAGGTACCACACTTAATAATAATAAAAAAAAGAGTTCATTGTTTTCTTTGTATTTCTTATACTTAGTTCAGTATCTGTCATATAATAGGAACCAATTAAATACTTGTTGAATTGAATTAATATGATTTCTCTTCCTCAAAAAGTCAGGTTTCTGTTGATAAACTATACTTAGTGATATGTATATTTATTATGTCATTACTGACAAAGTCCTCAGTATAGACCCATATCTGATAAATGCATCAAAGATGTTGCTCTTTCAGATCAGTAACACTTAGAGCCTCCAACTGATAAACAATCTAAGCACATTTCTGAAAGGAAGGGTGGGCACTGTCCTCCAAAGAATCAGTAATGTTTTTAATGGAATCTAGGCCACAATAAACAAGCAACATTATGGTTTGACCAATTCAGCTTTAAAAAAAAAAATCTTCCTGTATGTTGCTATGATTGATGATAATTTAAGGGCACCTTCTTTCTTACATTTTACCTCTTATTTTGCAAATTCTCACACCCCAAAATACATTATAACTCAAATGGGATTGAAATTGTTTGGCCGGGAAAATAAGGTAGTAGAGGGGAAAAAAATCTAATGGGATTTCTGAGCAAAAGTGTATACTCCAGGCTGAGAGAGTCCACTTCAGAGAATTCTAAAAGTTCAGAGGATGGTAGGAACCTGTGCTAATGGCTCATAAAGTGCTTGGAGATCTTGGGAGGAAGGACACATAAAGGCACAAAAATAAAATTATAATGGTCGTTTCTTTGAATTGTAATGAGATAGTAGGTAGGGAAGGCTATAATATAATCACTCTTGAAAAGCACTTTGCAAAGAAAGTGCTATCTAAGTGCTTAATAATAAACTATTTTTCTTTAGTGGTGGTGCTTCAAGGAAAATGAATGTGTGCTATTTTCCAAACCTTGTGCTTGATTCGCTTAATGGTAAAACAATGCCTAAGTAGATTCTTCTTTGCTGTTAAAAGCCTGCACCTGAACAGAAATTACCATTTTCAAATGGAAAGAAAAAAAATAATAAATGATGTGTTAAATGACTAGGAACATGTCAGTGAAGAATGAGATCTGAAATATGTTTTCTCCCTGCTTCCCACTCAGCTCCAAGCAAATAAACCGGGCAAAAAGATTTGTTCTTCCCAGGCACAATTCAACTTAGAGATGAGAAAGGCACCAAAGAAGTCCCTTTTGACCATCTTGAGAAGGAGAGATAATTAAGCAGAAAGAATACTGGAATGGAAGTCAGAAGACTCAGTTTCACTGCTGCCAGTGGTGTTTTTGGACAAGTCACTTAAACACTTTTAAGTATTGGCTTCCCCCTCCCTGAAAAGAGGGCATTGGACTAGATGCTCTGTGAAGGCCCAGAATCTGATTTGGTCATGACAGCAGAATCTGGCCAAGAAGATGGGAGTCCTTCAAACCATCCCATATGAATATTGAATGAAGGAATTGGGGACATTTACATTAGAGAAGAGAAGCCTTGGGAAATCATTATAACTATCTTCAAGAATTAGAATGTCTGTCACCCAAAAGAAAGATTAGATTTGTGCTTGACTCCAAAGGAAATAAACAAAAGTAACAACTAACAGTTTCTAAGAGTAAATGTTATGTTTGAGGTCAGGAAAATCTTCATAAAAATTATCACTTTACCAAAGATGAATGTGTTACCTTGGGATGAAGTAAAATCCTTATTCATGAGGATTTTTTAAGTAAAGACTGTATTATCACATGGGTGGCATCTTTAAAAGAAGAGTAAGTTGAATTCATGTCTCCATTGCTTTAAGAAGAGTTTCCTTTTTGTCAATTATCACTGTTAACTGGTTTCCCCAGTCATTAGTTTCTTCTCTCCCCATTGAAATTTATTTTTATATGCCCTATATTGAATTATTGGCTAACATGTTATATTCCTCCCCTCACCACCATTAAAATATAAGCCCTTTGAGAGCAAGGAATTTTTCACATTTGTTTATATCTTCAGCTTTTAGCCCATTATATAAATATATAAATATTTATATAAATATAGTGCATAATTCAAATATGATTCCTTCATTCAATATCCATATAGAATGGTTTATAGGACTCCTGCTGTCTTGTTCATCCTCCATCCATCCATCTAACACTGTGCAGGAAATAATGTTGGGGAACATGAGGGCTGCTTTACTTTTTTTTTTTTAAGAAATTTGAAGATTGCTGTGGTAAAGGGAAAGACAAAGAAGGCATATTCAGATTGTTCTCTGTGGCTGTCATTCTGCTTGGAAAATCAAACTTTTGTAAGTTTGGTTTTAGTTTGGTCATTATGAAAACATCCACCATAATGTCTGGCAAACATTCTCTAACCATCCAGAAGCCTTGAACAGCAGATTGTATGGCTAGCTCCAAGGACAGTGATAATTTGCTAAGTTTATAGGTTCATTCCCAATACAGCTTACTAAACTTTGCTTTCTTCCATGGCCACAGATATTTCTGCCACCAGGTAATGTGCCGTATATGAGACTCTTAAAAGGAACTAGGAATAAATAGAATGATACATACTCACTCCCATGATTTGTCACATGCCTTCTAATAGGGATGGGGTGGGATGATAACTAGAATTGATTAAGCAGCTACTCTATCAGACATTGCAATAAGTACTATACCATCATTATCTCATTTGACCCTAAGTATCTGAGATCAGATTTGAACTCAGGTCTTTCTGAATTCAGGACTAGTGTTCTGTACTCTGTGTCATCTATCTGTCAGTTCAGTATTATCATCATGGTTCAGTATTATCTTAAAGTATGCAAACCAGCAGAAAGATTATTTTTCACCTAGATGGGAAGTTTGGAAAAGTAAAAGGGAATTATTTTAATTATTTCTGCTTAAGATGGAGCACAATATTCAGAGTGTTTTTCTTCTAGACTGGGATGGGGGAAGCTTTTCCAATATTTTATTAGGTTATCTTTATAGATTCAAGTAAAATTTAAAGGATTAGAAAGATATATTTAAAATAGTTTTTATTTATATTTAAACATACTTAAAATATGCTTATTACATATTACATACATATTTAAAATAGTATGAGGTCTACTGGGGTAGTTAGGTGGTGCAGTGGTATAAAGCCAGGCACTAGCAGCTTTCCAGAAGAATGCTACTGTGAATAGCTTCTAAGGTTCTGATTACACAGTATAGTAAACACTCTATTTATTCCATAGCAAATCAGAGCAAAACATTCACAGAAATCAAGGTACAACATCCACAGATAATCAAAATATAGCATTCACAGCAACTTATTACAGAAAACAGCCACATAGTTTCCACTACAGTGGTCACAAAGTTTTGAAAAAGAACAATCACTTAGTAACTCAATCATTCAATCATCTAAATCATTCAATTATCCTTAGGGAGGTTTGCCTCCTCAAGGAACACAAAGTATCATAGTCAAAGGCCTCCACTCATTGGGCACACTAAGTTAACTCAGTCACTTATTCAGTCTTCAATTACTAAGTACAATCATTTAGTGAGTCAATTATCCTTCATCATTCACTATTCAATCATCAGAAAATACACAGACACTCTACCCCTAGGTCACTAGTAAGTTATAATCTTCTTAGTCAGTACACAATATCCAAGTAAAATCTTCTTTCAGCTTGACTTGGGGTGGTCTATTAGATTCCCTGGATCCCCTTCCATGGTCCCAGATCCTACCTGCATTCGCCAAACTGTCACCTAGGTTCAAAGGCAGACAGTTCCCAGGTCCTTGTCCAGCTCTCTGTGCAGTTCCTGCTCCTTGTTGGAGTTCATAATGTCCAGTCCATCTCAAATCCTTTACAGTCGCTGTTCCTGGGAAGACAAGGCTTAACAAAACCACAAACAGACAAAGTACCAGCATCACAGTCATGCTTCCTCAGTCATTTGGAAGCTCTGGCTAGCCCTTGGACTCAGAAGAAGTTTCACCTGGTTCCCAGAATAAAAATTACTCCATCCACATTTTCAAAATCAAAATCATTCTCTCATCATCCTCTCCAGCCTGGGGGGGGGGAGTTTTCTTCTTCAGTGTCCTCTGCTCCTCTTCAGCCTCCCCAGTGATGGCAGCTTCTATCTTCACCAAGCCTGATCCAAGAAGATATGATCCCCAAGTCAGGGTCTTTTCTTATATATACACAGCATTAGCTTACTGTTTCAGCCAATCCTTTCCTGTTACATCAACAAAAGGAGACAGGAGTTCATACCTTCTGTTTCTTTAACAGAGGCGTAATCTGAACTAGGTGCTAAGTACCTCTTAGTTTAGCAATACAAAAGGAACTTCACTTCTCATTACTGTTACAAGTGGGTAGAACACTGGGCCTGGAATCAAGAATTAACTTAGTGTGCCCCAATGAGTGGAGGCCTTTGACTATTACACTTTGTGTGCCTTGAGTTAAAATTCAGCCTCAGGTAGTGACTATGTGAGGACCCTGGGCAAGTCACTTAACTCTACTTGCTTCAATTTCCTTATATGGAAAATTAAATGACAAATCACCCTAGTATCTTTACCAAGAAAACCCCAAATGGGTTCATAAAATGTCAGACACAACTGAACAACAAATGAGATCTATCACCAATGCTCAGGTATTATTTGAGACTTGAATGCTATGTGAGACATTAGGTGGGGTGGGGTGGGACTACAGAGAAAAACCATGAACAAGGAGACAATGAGGACATTCCAGGGAGAAATAAGAATAGATATCACTTTAAAACAGAAAAAAAAACCTATGTCTTAAATACAGGAAAGGAGCAGTGAAGAGAAAATATGCAGATACAACAATTATAATATGAGCTGGCTCTTGTGTTGGTATTTAACCTGTGCCAAATAAATAGAACAAGAATGAAGTTTTTGTGTTGGAACTGTTCAATTGTCTTTTGAAATATCACGACTACTTCTGGGGGATTGGGTAGGGGAACCTACCAGGAACTGCCATCTTTTGTTCATATTGTTGGCCATCAATAACAAAACAGTGTTATCCTGAGCTGGTTCTCTTCTCTGCTTCCAGATCCTTTTCAGGTCTATTCTTCACCCACTTGCGTCACTTGGTGCATGTCTCCAGAATCATTCTTAGGTTTTTTTTTCATAAGTTCTTTTGAAAAATATTGGTCATTTTTGCTTTCTTCATGGGAGTAGGGGTATGCATGTGTTTTGTAGATAACTAGTGAAGCCTATTTAATAACAATTATAAAATATACTTTAAAATTACGACCTAATAGCATAAAAAACAGGCCCTTAAATCAATTTTGTAAAACAAAACTTGAAAATAATTCAAGAAAAAAAAATAAAATGGGGAAGCTAGGTGGTGCAGTGAATAGAGCACTGGCCCTGAAGTCAGGAGGACCTGAGTTCAAAAACAGCCTCAGACACTTGACACATTTACTAGCCATGTGACCTCAGGCAAGTTGCTTAACCCCAATTGCCCTCCAAAAAGAAAACAAAAACAAAAACAAAAACAAAAAAAACTAAAGCAAAGTCTTTCTAATTTAGAAGCAGGGATTAATTTCTATAGTTGCTCACAGATGGTTATGACTGTCAATGCTAACTGGCTGCTAAACTTAGTTGTTTTCATGCTGCTGAATATATATATGCTTTAAATTTTGAACCCTTTCAATTTTGGTAATGTAGGGAAAAGACTCTGTCATCCTGGCCTAGTTAAGGTCTGAATAAGCATATACATGTGCATAGGTCTACATGCATACCATATATGTATGCTGCTTCCATAATACATGCGTATATAAACCAATATTTTATTATATAATTACAAAGAGAATGAGGGAGGAGAAAAACAAGTGATAGTTAAACAAGTGACAGTTTGTAGATAAATATTACATATACATATATTATCAAACATATATATGTATATCATACACAATACACGCACTAGCAAATACTAGGTTATAAAACTGAAATAGGAAGTATTTGATAACTAAGACTGTTACATGTTTTCAACTATCCATTCAAATGAACGTATCAACAATTGTCAACACCTTCTTGGTATTTCCTTCTAGAAAGACAATATCAACAACTATTGGAAATCAATTAATCAATAAGCATTTATTTAGATTTACTACATGTCCAGTGTTGGGTAGGGCGTTAGAGATACAAAACCAGAAATGATCCAGTCCCAACCTTGCCTTCTCTCTCACTGTCTCTGTCTCTCTCCGTCTCTCTGTCTCTCTGTCTCTGTCTGTCTCTGTCTCTCCCTCTCTCTGTCACTGTCTCCCTTCTTCCCTCTCTGTCTCTGCCTCTCTCCATCTCTCTGTCTCTGCCTCTGTCTGTCTTTCTCTCTGTGTGTTTCTCTCTCTGTGTGTCTCTGTCTCTGTCTCTCTCTGTCTCTGTGTCTCTCTCTAGGCAGCTGGTGGACTCTATCATTTTAGCAAGGCCTTTTTCCATTATATAAACTAAGAAAAAAGCTAAGAATGTTGTTCCAGAAGTTTCTATAAAAACTGAGAAGGGGCTAAGTCAGAAAGATTTCTCTCTATGTACCAAATACACTTAATGAGTCAGAATAATATGTTTATCATTGGATTTGGGACTGGAATATGTCATTCAGGAGTCAATATAACAGAGAAAAGGACATATCACTCCTGAGACCCACACATCAATCCCCATAAGATTCTGACAAGTGTTTATCAACATTTTCACTTAAGCTTTTGAAATTATGGCCTCTACTGTACCCAAGTTGAGTTGTAATGTTCATTTTATTTATTTTTAAGTGGCAAAATATCTACAAAGGCAAAGTGAAGCATCCCCTCCTGGGTTTAGATTCAAAGGAGGCTCGTGTATTTAGAAATTTCCTGTTTCTGTAGAATTATTGAAGAGAGTGTTGTTTGAAGGTCCACTTCTTGCTGTTTGATGTACTGCCTTCAATGAGAAAATGCAAACTTAGGTGCACCCAGGGCTCTTTTAAAATCTTTTAGAAGAAAGAGGAGGCTGCGTGTTGCAGTGTGAATTCCTTGTTCTTTTGTTTAAAGAAAGAAATGCTGCCTTCTTGCAGCAGAAATGAGCAGTTCCAGCCACAAGAAACCTAAAAATCTGGTTGACTCTGTCACACTCCCCACAGAAACTCTTCCCAAAAGTTGATCTTTTTCTTTTCTCTCTGCACACTCACTCCTATCCCCAATCTCTGCGAAGATGAATTGGCTTTCCATTTTGTGAAAATTCAGACCATCCTCTGCTACCTCCCATATCTTATATCTTCCAAAAATTTAAAGGTCCCATCCTGACTCATGCTCTGTTCATTTCTTCAGCCTCAGAGGATGAACAGGTCCTCCCTTTTCCAGGATTAGCCCTTCCCTTTGTACTCATGATGCCACCACCTCCCTAAGTGGTGCCTAAACCTTGGGCCTGAATACGGTGGTGTCCCTGAGTTAAATCTGCCCTCAGAAACTCACTAGCTGTGTGACCCTAGGGAAGTCACTAAACCTCTGTCTACTTCAATTTTCTTAACTGGAAAATGGGGACAATAATAGAATTTGCCTTGCAAGGTCATTGTGAGATAATGTGGCCCTGTTGCTATTCAAGTACGTTCCCCACACCTCTGCTTCCCCCCTCCCACTTTTCAGCCCCTGTTTGCATTGTCTTACACTATTAACTAGATTCCCTTC
>CM053599.1:39078390-39109501 GCA_028646575.1 Pseudocheirus occidentalis | reverse complement strand
TAAGGGATGCTGGAATCACACACTTCAGTAAAGGAACAGGGACAGGGTAGAGAACAGAACAAGGAGGGGGGAGGGATAGGAAGGAGGGACATATGATCACTGTCACAATATGTCCACTGTGAAGATGGTCTGTTTAATCACACATCCACAGCCTGCATTGAATTGCTTATCCTTCCAGTGGGGGTGGGTGACAAGGGAGGAACCAAAAGAATCTAGAATTTAAAGCTCTCTAATGCATGCAACTAGGAATTAAGATATACAGGGGCTGGGGTAGGGAGACCCTCCCTGCCCTACCAGAAAGTTAGAGAGCAGAACAGGGGAGGGTCTTTACAGTGGGATCACTGTTTTGGGGTTTGGGTAGGGGAAAGATGGGGAGAAAATTTGTCATTCAAAAATCTCATGGAAATGAATGATGTAAACATGAAAGCAAATGAAAAATTTATATCAATTTTTAAAAATGCCCTGATATTTTAGAACCAGAGGGCAAAATAGAAATTGGAAGAATTCACCAGTCACCTCTTGAAAAAGGTCCCAAAAGGAAAACTCCTAGGAATGTTATAGCCAGGTTCCAAAGTTCCCAGATCAAGAACAAAATATTGCAAGCTTCCGAGAAGAAACAATTTGAATACTGTGGAAACACAATCAGGATAACCCAGGATCTAGCAGCTTCCTCAATAAGGTATTAAAGGTCCTGAAATTTGATATTCTGGAGATCAAAGGAGCTAGGATTAAAACCAAGAATTACCTACCCAGAAAATTGAGTATAATGTTTCAGGGGAGACTATGGTCGTTCAATGAGGTGGAGGACTTTCAAGCATTCTTGATGAAAAAAAAACAGAGCTGAATGCAAAGTTTGACATTAAAACACAAGAAGCATGAGAAGGTAAATAGGGAAAAGAAATCATAAAGAACTTATCAAAGTCCAACTATTTACATGCCAACATGGAAAAATTATAATTGTGACTTATGAAACTTTTCTCAGTATGAGGATAGTTAAAGGGAACATAAATGTGTATATATTTTGTATATATACACATTATTTTGTGTGTGTGTGTGTATATATATATATATATATATATATATATATACAGACATATGTCTCTGTAGGATGGTATACATAAGTATGAATATTATGTAAGTGTGTGTATATAAGTGAACAGGGATACATAGACAGAGGGCAAAGAATCAATTGAATAGGAAGTGATGATATTTAAAAGGTGAAAGTGGGAGGTGGGAAGGAATATAATGAAAGAAGACAGAGAGAGACAGAATGGGATTAATCATCTCATGGAGAAGAGGCAAGGGATAACTGTTACAATGGAGGGGAAGAACAGGAAGGCAAAAGGGAATGGATCAACCTTACTCTCATTGAATTTGGCTTAGGGAGGGAATGACATGCACTCTAAACATGGTATCTTGCCCTACAGGAGAGTAGGGGAGGAAGGGGATGAGAGGGGGGATGATAGAGGGGAGGGCAGGTTGGGGTGGAGGGTTGTTCGAAGCACACACTTTTGTAAAGTGACAGAGACAAAGGAGAAAATAGAACAAGTGGAGGACTGGATAAGATGGAGGGAAATATAGTCAGTCTTCCACAATATGTCCACTGTGGAGATGTTTTGTGTAACTACACACATATGACCTGTATTGAATTCCTTGTCTTTCCAGTGGTGGTGGGTGATGAAGGAGGAAGGAAAAGAATCTAGAATTTAAAGTTTTAAAATCAGATATTTAAAAAAATATAATAATAATAACAGTTATTATTATTAATTACTATTATTGTTATTATTGTTATTATTATTATTATGGCACTGGAATAGGAAGATTCATCTTGCCCTACTGGCAAGTCAGAGAGGTAATGGGGGAGGATATAGGAGAGAGCAGATTGGGGGAGGGAGTTTACAGTAGGATTGCTGTTTTGGGATGGTGGGTAGGGGAAAGATGTGGAGAAAATGTGTAACTCAAAATCTTGTGGAAATGAATGATGTAAACTAAAAATAAACAAAAGTTAATAAAAAGAAAAAAAGGCATCAGAGAGGAAGTGAAGGGGGAACGGGTTATGTAGTATGTTTCTGTCCCTATTCTTATAGGTATAAGTCCTACAAGTACTAGTTTTATCTTTTGTTTGGTTGGTTGTTTCCATAAATCTGTCCTGAATAAAACTGTATTATCTTTATATTTGGGAAGAAAATTAGTAAATCGGTATTTAAGTATATTTTTGAATGATAAAAGAGAAAGATATAGAGTCTAGGGCTCATTTGGGGTTTCAGAGGTCCCGGAATCATATTAGATTCCTTGACTAAGTCTTGCGTCATACATCAAGGTGCTCGTGCCCACCTCCCCCACAGTTCAGCTATGTATGTATGTGTGTGTGTGTGTGTGTGTGTGAGTATATACACATATATGTTTCATTTTTCTTTATATTCTCAGTGCCTAGCACAGAATCTAGCACTTAATATAGTACTTTGAGGACACTGAATAAATACTTCTTTTTCAATAAATAGACTCCTCAATCAGGTAGCAGCATTTGGACCCTGGAAGAGTTGGGCAAGGAGGGGAGCTGCAGGAATAACAGAGATAAATTTTATCTGGTTCACAGTTTTGTTACGTCTAGTCTTGAAAGAAAGAAGAGATAAATAAAGAAGGCATGGTATGCAAAAGGGCAGAATATACACTAATAAGTGTCATGTGGGAGTACATATTACAAAGAGAAGGGCCTTCTCTACATTTGGGCAAAGTAAGTAGCTGCCTGTATAGTATGGGGTTGAGGGAAGGAGGAAGATCCCTCTCCTGTCAGAAAGGTAGGGTTCAAACCCTGGTTTCCTCTGACTGAGTCGAGCATAATGTGCGATCATTGCTTATCTTAAATATCCATACCACAAAACACTGAGCTTATTGGGAAATAGAGAAGTTTTGTGTTAGGTCCTACAATGAATGATTAAAGGCTATGCTTCCTCAGTTTGGCCTCCACAGCAAGGGAAAATACTGGTGGATTGATTTATTTAGAAGCCTTAGCTTCAAAAGCATCAACTACAAGTTCAGGTACAATATGCAGATATTTTAGAATCATGACTTCTTTCATTCAGGTTTCTTTGTATTCAAACAGCTCTTGTAATCATTTAGTTTCAGTCAATTCAAAGCCAGCTCTCCTTATGAGAGGATGTTGGCTGAGTGACAATGGATTTTGCTCCTGAAATTTTGCCCCTGAACAAAACCATTGTGCCTCATGGCTCCTTCGGGCCACAAGAGGAATCATTCACCCTATGGTTCTTGGTTATAGAGATCAGAATTTTTTTTCCAGTTTGTATTTTCCGTGTTTTATAGATGGTATTCATATGGTGCTTTAAAGTTTACAACCCACCACTCATATGTCATTTCACTTGATCTTCACAGCAACACTGTGATGTTGATGCTATTTTTATCTCTGTTTTACAGACTCAAGGGAGGTGGCAATATCTGGGAGTGCTGTGGCTAGCAAGTCTGGGCCTAGCTACCAGCTGAGTGAAATAAAGAAACAGAGAGAGAGAGCTTCTAGCTGAAATAAGAAAGAGGGAGAGAGATGGGGATGTATTCCATAGTCTATTTATTGCAGACTTATTTCATACAGATCCGAAGATACGTGGAAGATACAAGGTTTATATACCCTTAGCAGAATGCAAGGAACCACCGTTGGTCTTGCTCTTTCTCTACTCCAACCCAAAGCCAATCACTCGTTAAGCTCTTGTATGGTAGGACCATGTCTAGAGGCACAAACAGGGTGATACAATCAAGACTTGCAAATGAACTCAGTACTTTCTTTAGATTGAGAGCATCCACCCAACAAGATTATACTTTCCTTGCATATCTGCCTAATGACCTTTGTAGAACTGGGGAGCTAATGTGGCCAAGGACCCTGAAAGTCTTGGCCTACAATATGGGAGAAGAGTATGTACAGATTGTAGGGTAAATAGACATTGGTCATGCCTGTGGGGAGAACTGAGGGTCACTATAATTTGCCTGTCTTTTTCTAGTGGTTCCACCATCTGACAGTGGTACCAAATGACCCACTTTATGCTATAAACCAAGACCCACTGGCAAACAAGAGTGTCATGTAGGCCCATCTCTTTTTCTTTCCATGTTAAAAACTCTCAGTAAGACACATGTTAAGAAGACCCCAGAGTTGTAAAGACTGAACTGTTGCATCAGTTACTATGTGTAATACCAAGCAAAACAACTTTCAAGGTTCCGAATACCAGCATACCAAACTCCATTTATTTGGTGATAGATTAAGGCAAAACATTCACAGAACAGAGAAAATCAAAATACAGTGGAACTCATTAATTTAGCAAGTAAGTTCTCAATTCAATCCAAGTACTACTCCACCCCTGGACAGTACATTCATTTAGTCAGTCAAAGTCTCCCTTCTCAAATGGAGATTAGTTTCCAATTATAAACAAAGTACATTCATTTGGTCAGTCAAAGAACACAAAAAGTCAAAAGTTTCCCACCCCTGCATCACAACTGAATTACAATACCATCCATTAACACCAAACACTTTCTCAAAAAGGGCAGGAGAGCACAAAAGGCCATCTACTCTTAGGCTACAACAAGGTAAAGATATCATCACAGCATTGAAAACCCAAGGAAAGGTCCTTCTTTCATCTTGACATGAGGCAAGTTCTCAGCATCTCTGTTCCTGGGGAGACAAAGCCCAAAAAAGCCCCATTGCCAGTGTCCTCATTAATTCACTCTGTCTGCAGAACAGTCCCAGAACCCCTGAAAATATCAGCAAGACCCTCTTCCAGGATTTCTATAAATATACAACAAGAAAATCCTCCTTCAGGGCTTCTAAACCAACAGCAAGTTTCCAGGACCTCTGCAACAGCAACACTGTCCTTCACCAGTAGATGAATCTGGCAAAACAACATCAAAACAGACAGACAAAATACCAGCATCACAGCCATGCCTCCTTAGTTCTCAGCAGCTCCAGGTGGCAGTTCTCAAAAGTCCTGGGCAGCTACAACTGGTCCTCAGTCTTTCTCTCAGCAACTCTGGCCCCCAGCAATTCTCCTCTCTGCCTCTATGATACTGCCTCCCAAAAGTCCTTCTGGCTTTCTCTGCTTGAGCTTCTCTTTAAATCCATGGCACCAGCTCCTCCCAGTTCAGCCCTCTCTCTTCACATCAACAAGTCCATCCCACAAGTGAGATTCACAAGCTCTGGGTTTTAAAACTCAACCCAAAAACCAAACCAATAAAGGGGGATCTTTAAATTCCATTACCATTACGCTATGTAATCTCAATTATCCACACTGAGGAAGAAGGGGAATGTTGTTTGACATGGACAATACTAAAATCATGTATACTTTGCTCCTAACAATTTGGAGAATTGTTTTTCATTGTTTACTATGCTAATTTTGGTTTACTTGCTTCGTAATTAAAGACAATTTGACTCTCCTCAGGAATTTCTGATGAGAATGTGTGAGTCAATTGCAGGAAGCTGACCTAAGAATAAAGGCATCAAAGGTAGTATCAAAGAAAAGAATCTCAGAGCTAAAGGTCATCTAGTCCAGCAGTTCCCACTAAGGATTCCAGGAAACCCTTAGTGGTTTATGGCAATGGTACATGGGGTTTCTACTAAAAAAAAATTTCAGTAATGCTTTAAGCAGTAATTGCCCAGTTACAACATATCTGTAGGTATATGTATGTATGTATGTGTGTGTTTATATTTCCTATGTGACAATAAACATGTATTTACTTGAAGTTTTTTGGGGTAAAAATTATCTCTATAATAATTGTAAACACTTGAATGACCGAATCTAAAAGAATATTGTAAGTAGTCTATTAAATTTCCCCAAGGATTTATGGCACATTTTGTTGTTATTGTTATTGTTGAAAGGGATTGTGGACCAAAAATTGTTGGGAACCACTAGACTGGTCTAACCCTTATGTGAAGCCAGAATCTAATCTACAGCATTCCTAAGAGTTGATCATTTAGTTTTATCTCTGATCTGTATTGCACCTTATACACAGTACTGATTGAATGGATGAATGAGACAGCTAGTAAGAATTAAAACAAAAAATAGCTGCTGGGTGACATCTCAGACTGAGATATTGGGACACAATTCAATTATCCCCAATAAAGATTCATTTCCTCTAAGTGGTCACACTGGCTCTGGTAACCCCCCCCCTTTTTTTTAGTTGCTAGAACATTCAAGTGCAATCTTGCTAGTACATTTTTGTTTCGTCTTTCTAACAAATTATAACTACTAATTGCTTTTTCAAATGCCAACCAATGAACAACTTTATTTTTCTTTACAATTCAACCAAATAAAGTGGTGGAAGATAGAGGTCTTTTGCCTCAGTAGGACTGGGGAGGAATTGATCTCAGCTACTTAACTCCATGTGCTGACATTCATATTCCTTAATTAGCATTAATTTATTTTTGCAAAGCTCTACGTTTGCTTCAATACAGAATAACCATCCAGATAGTTTAAGGAAAAGGACAAGTTTTATGGCTCTTGAATCACCTTGACTATAAAGGAAGGAATGACCTTTCCCCACCTTGTACAATTCATCTTTAATCAAAGATCAGAACAGGACTACACTTTGCCCATAGGTCTCCTCTGATCAGGTTTGCAACTTGAAATTGCACAGGAATTTCAGGTCAAAGCTACGTAATGAGACATTTATAGAACCACAACCTAAAGAAATATGTGGTTATTATATTTACACAATGTCTTTAGCTGGGAAACAGAAGTAACTGTTCATAGAAATCAGTATTCCATTGGATATCTCCTTGACTTACCACAGGCTTAAAACATCTTCCTTTCTGATATTTGCTTCTCATAGTGTTGACCTTCCCTGAGGATAAGCTCAGGAGTGGTCTCCATGAAGTCTTCATCCTCAAGTTACTTTATCTCTCTATATGTTTACTGAGTAATCTTAAGTTAATTCTCCACAAGTTCAACTTGGATGGCTCACTGGAAAGTGACAATGACCCTGGGTTCTCAGCATCTATGCTAATGGAACATAAACTCCGGAAGATTCTACCATGTTGGAAAAGCTTCAAGTATAGTTCCAGGAGCAGATCACCTCTGCTTTCTGTGAAGCAGTCCATTGAAAGACAGAGGGTCATAACTAATTGGTTGGTCATTTGTGATGGAGTCTTTAGCTGTCGAAATCAAATTAAAACAAAACAAAACAAAACTGGGTCAGTCGTGATCTGCATTATTGGAGGTAGCATAAATATTGAAGAGATCATATATTTTTCAAAGTACAGGTAGGTTCAGTAAAATATAAATACCTTGAAGGCTGTAATTTTTTTTTGTCTTTGAATTTCTGATACTTAGCACAGTGCCTAGCCCATAACACATACTTCATAAAGGTTTGATGAATTGACTTGACTTAGCTTGTGAAGAATATGGTTCTCAAAAGTCAGTCAACAAATATTTATATAGCCTATGATGGCTGGGGAGCCTGCAGCCTTGAGGCCACAGGTGGCCTTCAATGTTCTTTGGTGCAATCTTTTGACTGAGTTCAAGTTTTACAGAACAAATCCTTTTATTAAGGGGGCTTGTTCTATGAAGTTTGGATTCAGTCAAAGGACCACATTTGAGGACCCAGAGGGCCACATGTGGCCTTGAAGTCTCAGGTTCCCCACCCCTGGATACAAATCATGCCTTGTCAAACCACAAACCTGTATTCTCCAACCATCTGTTTCCTTGCTTCCTACTCATGTGATGCTTGATGGAGCTGGAGGAAGTTTTGAAACCATGATTACTTAGCTCAGTATAAATTTATAACATCAGGTCTCAATTAGACCCTCATTACAGTAAGACAATCCTTCTACTCCTCCCTGATTCTTGAACTCATTCACCACACAGAGTGTCCTAAACCTCAAACTTCATTGAAAAAAATGCAAAAATCTGCTGAGACCCTCCCCTGATTCTTCTTTTCATGCCACTCTTACATAATTTTCCTCTATTTTATCATTTGTCTGTCTCTAAGAGGTGACTCTACTCCTTTCCAAGTCATCCCCTCAACATTCATGTTTGACCCTATTCACCCTTCAGCTATTTTGACTCTTTACCCCATTCCCTCACATCTTCTCCAGCAGATTTCTCCCATTACTATTCTCACTCTTTTTCTCTTATTTTTAATTTCTCCTATTTGCTAGTTATTTCACTGTAGCTCCCTGTCTCAGGTTCCTTGTACTTAAGAAGAAACCCTCACTAGATCCTACTATCTCCACTAGCTATCATCCTAAATCTCTCCTCCCCTTCTCAAGTGAACTTATTGAACAACCTGTCTACAATAGACAGCTCACCTTCCCATCCTCTTATTCTCTTCTAAACCATCTGCAGTATGACTTTCTACCTCATCATTCAGTTGAAACTTTCATCTCTAAAGTTCCTACTGCTTTCTTAATAGCAAATCTAATAGTGTTTTCTCAATATTTAGGCTTATTAAGGTCTCTGCAGTATTTAATGCTACTGATCATCTTATCTTCTGAATTGTCTTCTCTTTCTATGGTTTAATGGCACTATTATCTCTTGGGTTCCTTGTTTGGGTTTTTTTTTGGTTTGTTCCTTCTCAGTCTCCTTTAATGGGTCTTTATCCCCATCATATATTTTGTTTGTGGCCTCTAGCCTTTCTCCTGTGTAGTTTTTTTTAAATATTTTATTTATATATATGCACTCTCACTTGGTTATATGATCATTTCCCATGGGTTCAATTATCATCTCTATATGGATAATCCTCAGGTTAACATGCCAAGCTATAGCTTCTTCCTTGAGGTTCAAACTGTGTATAATCAATTAATTATTAGATATTTTAAACTGGGTATCCTCTAAGTGTCTCAAACTCAGCATGCTCAAAGAAGAATTAATTTTCTTTCCCCCTAAACCTAATCCTATATCCAACTTGCCTGTTACATTCAAGGAAACAACCATCTTTCTGGTCATCTAAACTTGCAACCTCTGTGTATCCCCTCAAATCTCTCTCTCTCTCTCTTTCCCCTACACACACACACACACACACACACACACACACACACATATACATACATATTGTGTGCATATATATGATGTGTGTATACATATATATGTATATATATATATATATATATATATATCAGCTTCCAAATTTTCTAATTTCTTTATCTAAAACATCTTCCTGATTCATTCTCTTCGCTCTACTCACATAGCCACCACCTTACAGGTTCTTATCATCTCCTACATAGCTACAAAATCCACCTAATTTGTTTTCTAGTTACAAATCTCTGTACACTGTTATCCAGTCTCCACTCAGTTGCTAAACTGTTTTTCTTAAAGCATAGATCTGACCATGTCATTCAATAAATTCTAGTGGCTGCCTTTTGTTATTCCAGAATCAAATACAAACTTCACTGGTTGGTATTTAAAGTCCTCTATGTCCTTATCCTTGACCCCTCTCTATCTTTCTTGTTTTTGTAAACATTATTCTTTTCCATGTAGCCCACTATCAAACTATTTTGGTGTAGCAGCAAGTACCCTAGCATACCCAGGATGGTTACTAGCACAGGTTCTTTGCTCTATTTTTCTAAAGGAAAGAAACGCAAAGGGGGTTAACAAGCTTACTTTAATCAAACATATATATCGTTCACTTGGTTCAGGAGAAAATGTTCAGCATCCTGTACTTCAGAAAATACAAACAGAAATTACAAGCAGACAAAAAAATACAGGCAGAGAAAATAACACAATTCAACAGACAGGGTTTCTAGCTGTCTAACCATTACAGAGAGAGAAGCACCAATATCTGGGTTTTCAAAGCTGGGGAGTGGGGGAGGCTCTCAATGGGTGCCCAGAGTCTCATCTGGCCAGATCATACAACTCTTCCCATAAGCGAGCCCCAAAGCAAAACTTCACCTCAGAAAGTATATGTACCCTTCTCCAGGGTCAGGAAACATCGCAACTTTTGTGACCCACTAATTACAAAGTAACAAAACATGTGGGTCTTCCTGAAAAACAAGCCTCCCCTAAGTAATATTCTCTTGTTGGGCTCCAAGTGGGGCCCATTAAGGGTCAAAGAAGATCTTCAAGTTCTCTAGACCTATTAAGTGACAGGGAAGTTCTTTAAATTCCCTTACCATTACAATTGGTCATTTTGTTCCTCATAAACCACATTGTAGACAGTTCCAAAGGCACTCTAATGTGCCTTTGCATTGGATATACACCATGGCTAGAATGGTCTCCATCGTCTCCTCTTAGAATCTCTGGCTTCCTTCAGGACTCAGCTTATAAACCCCATCATCTTTAGGCAGTCTTTTCCAGCCTTTAGTTGATAGTGCCTTCACCTGTAAGGTTACCTTCTACCTACTCTGTATTCATTCATTTACAAATTATTGTTTCATTTTCCCCAACAGAATGTAAGTTTCTTGATGGCAGAGCCTGTTTGCTTTTTGCTTGTGTAAGGATAGAAGGATTTTGTCCTTTTACCCCACTGAATCACAGAATTCCATCTTCTAATACTCAGAGGAAGTTATTCACACTTCAAAAAAGGATAACCAGATATTGATGGTGTTTTCTCCCTTTATAATTCATTTTTATTCATTCATTCATTTCTTTCTCTTTTTTTTGCTTTTTTGGAGGGCAGTTGGGGGTTAAGTGACTTGCCCAAGGTCACAAGGCTAGTTTTTGTCTTAAGTGTCTGAGGCTGGATTTGAACTCAGGTCCTCCTGACTCCTGGGCCGGTGCTCTATTAACTGCACCACTTAGCTGCCCCCATTCATTTATTTCTAATGTTCTTTTTAAAAAAAATTCTAAGTTCCCAATTTTCTCCCTCCTTCCCATCTCTCCCATAACCATTCAGAAGGCCAGCAATAAGAATCAATTATACATGTGAAATCATGCATATGGAAATATGTTTTGTATTTCCATATTTGCCATGTTACAAAAAATAATAAAAATCATAAAAAGAAAGTAAAAATGTATCCTTTGGTCTTCACCTTGACTTCATCAGATCTCTCTTGGGAGGCAAATAGCATTTCTCATCATGGGTCTTTTGCTATTATCATTTTTTTAATCAAAGATATTAAGTCTTTCAAAGTTGACCATCATTACAATATTGTTACTGTATACAACATTCTCTTTGTTCTGCTCACTTTACTCTGCATCAGTTCATACAAGTTTTCCCAGGTTTTTCTGAAACCATCCCACTCATCATTTCTTATAGCACAATAGGTTAATTCTCTATTAATACATTCTATTTTTTTGTTCCTTCTGTTCCTTCTTTTTTTTTTTTTTACTTTGTAGGTCCCCTCTTTTTTCTTTCCTTTGAATCTTTAGCATCTACTACAATGTCTTATACAATGGAAACTTAATATATTTTAAGTATTTGTTGCTGAATTGGAAAGGACAGTGCACATGAGCTCTGAGTAATTTGAATCCTAGGTCTTCTGCTCAACTTGTGCAGTTGGGCCATTCACTCGAGTTCTTGGGTTTCAGTGTTGTCAACTGTAAAACGACAAGGCTGGACTCTGTTTAAGTGTGATCTCATTTCTTATGCCTGCAAGTATATAGTCAATCCACACTTTCCAGTCTTCTCTGGCAAAGTCATGTTGAAGAAGTTTGGGGAGTGGGGAGTGTCTGATGGGGTGTCTGAGGGATGTCATATAATCCCTTCTGGGTTCTTGTCTGGAAAGAATTTTGTCAGGACCCAAGCTGTCTTTTGCCAAAGTTTCAAAGTTTATTGACATGCTGGCTTAGTAGCAGGCAGAAGAAATACGGGAACCTGCAAAGTGCAGGGATCTAAGGTAGAATTATAAAGTTGTATGCTCTGCAGCAGGCAGGAAAAGGTTAAGGGAATCTGCAAAGAGCTGGGGCTTGAGGGGCAGTTTTTATAACCCTAAAACTCTCAGTCAAAGGCTAATTATGCTAACCAGGTGGGCAAGGGTGGTTTTAGGGAGGAGTTTGGGAGTGGTTTAGCCCAATTCCAATAGGCTCAGCGTAATTTAAAAATTAATTTTTAATTTTAATGTACTGGCTTAAAGGGCCATGCACTTTTTATATTAATTGCGCATGTGAATTGCCCATAATTCACTCGGAAATCCCCCTGTGGGGGCTATAGGTGATTTGGAGCTTGAAACTTCACTAGGTTACTTTTGGTCAAGGATGAATGAGATATGTCCAATATGGCTGTTGGGAGGATAGGCGTGATTGTTTCCAAGTCTGGGAACTAAGCTGATTAGGGTTTCAGGAGGTACCATATTGAGACAGAATTCTCTCTGATAATGTTGTTCAAGGCTTTTGGATGCAGCTGGGCACTTAGATAAAAGGGACTATGCATTTCTCTAGACTAAAGAGTTTGTTTACAGAACACTATTGGAGGCTTGTCTCTAGGAAGACTTGCTTGCTAAGGGAAAGATTTTTAGGCTAGGGGAAGGGAAGAGACAAAGTTAATGGCTTTATGGTGGAGGGTGGTGGGGAAAGTGTGACTTACAACTTAATTGCACAGGCTTGTCACAAACTGATATTACATACATAGGTACCCAAACATAAATGAGATTTTACAAACTGAGGTTACAGACAAAGGCATCCCAAACTGCATCAGTGTCAGCTTTATTTGGTGAAATTCGGTTAACCCAGTGCACTTGTGAAAACATTCCAGAACTGCTAGCTGGGAAGGGCAGTCAAATAGTTCTGAAAATACCTCTTTACAAAGCAAGATAATTTAATTTTAATGTACTGGCAACTTATTAGCTGTTACATCACCATTTCCAACCCTTATTCATTTTCAATCACATGGAATATTGTAATACTCTAACAGGTCTAGATGCTCTCTTTTTCCCTGTCCTATCCTAGTCTTTAATAAAACCATCCCTTAGCTGACAAAACTTTTCCTAATACACATGTCTAGTCAAGTCATGCAGTTTCAAACAACAAACTTCTCCATATTGCCTGTAGGATAATAGACAAAAATCTGAAATCTGGCATTAATGATCCCCATAATTGAGAGAGAGAAAAAACCATGTAGCCCAACAAGATTCAGGTAGTGGGTTGGGGACAGGTGCGCTGATGTCACTGTTACATTTGTATTTATCTGTTTATATGCTCTATTTCCTAAGTAGAATGTAAGGTCTTGAAGAATAAGAAATGTTTTGGGTTTTGGTGTTTTGTTTTGTTTTTTTGGAGGGGGGAAGGCAAGGTAATTCAGGTTAAGTGACTTCCCCGAGGTCACACAGTTAGTGTGTTAAGCGTCCAAGGCTGGATTTGAACTGAGGTACTCCTGGTGCTGTATTCATTGCACTAACTAGCTACCTGTTTATTTTTATTTTTTGGCCTTTGTATTTCCAGTGTCTAGTACAGTGCCTGGCATGCAGTAGGAGCTTAATAATTGTCAAGTGAAGTATGCATTACCCAGTATATTTCAATGATATTCTAAATTTGCCATTACAGTCAAATGAGAGAAAGACTTTTGCAAATGCTGAAGGAGTATTTAAGCATTAGTTGAATTTGGAGAAACTTCTTTTTCAACATAAAAACTTCTTATCTACTTTAAGTACAGTTTCAGACAATAGGAAAAGAAAAAAATATTAGACAATTAATCAGTAAGCATTTCTTAAATGCCTAATGTGTACCACGTACTACGCTATGCTCTAGGGATACAAAAAGAGCCAAAAGATATTCCTGTCCTCAGAGAGATCACGATATGATGAAGGTGACAAAAAGCAAAGAAAAATGTACAAGCAAGCTATCTGCAGGTTAAATAGGATATAAATAAAAGAGAGCAGGTGCCAAGATTAAGAGAGGTTGGGGAAAAGGACAAGATTTTAGCTGGGGATCAAAGAAGGTCAGAGAAGCCAATGGACAGAGATGAGGAGTAAGAGCAATCCAGGTATGGAAGAAAACCATTAAAAATGCCTGGAGTCAGGAAATGGAATGTCTTGTCAATCCAGCTACATGAAGGACAGTGCAGTATGACACAGAATATGAGGAGAAAGGGGGGTTATAAGATGTAGGAAGGCTGGAAAGATTGGAGGAGGTGGGCTTTGAATGTCAGAAGATTTTGCATTTGATCATTAAAGTGACAGGGAGCCTTTGGTGTTTATTGAGTATGTGAGTGACCAATGACACAAACAACTACGTTGGAACATTGTGGAGAAATAACTCTCAAGGATTCTCTGAATTCTGTGTTTCTATATGATTTACAGAGAATACACAGATAAACATACATGCACACACATATTTCATTTATGTTTGTATTACTCCAAAATATAAGATATTACTTTAATTCATAGAAGGTTCATATAGTATAATAGAACAAAAAAAGCCCAATTCCAATAGGCTCAGCATAAGAAAATCCTTGATTTCAACTCTTACTTCAGACACTTATTATGTATATGATTACATTAAAATCACTTGCCTCAGTGTTATTACATACTTCTAAAATAGAGTACGCATGTATGTACATATGCATACACTTACGTATGCATATGTATGTACATATGTTGGAGAATTCAAATGAAATAACATAAATTATAAATATCCATCTAAATCTGAGCTTTTGCTCAGTTATTTTTAAGTCATATATGACACTCTGTGACCCTCTGTGGGATTTCCTTGGCAGAAATACTGGAAAATGATTTCCCATTTCCTTCTCCAGCTCATTTTATAGATGAGTAAATTGAGGCAAAGAGGTTTGAGAGGCTTGCCCAAGGGTCACACAGCTAGTAAGTGTCTGAGGCCAGATTTTAACTCAGGAAGATGAGTCTTCTTGACTTCAGGCCGGGCACTCTACCCACTGAGCTGCCTAGTTGCCCATGAGTTATTATTGCCATAGATTTTTTAATTGCTATGATTCTACTGATATTCAAGAGATTCTCATGATTTTTTTAAATAGTGAATTAATTATTATGCAAAGTGATAGGCACCCTGAGGCTTGGATTCCATTTCACTTGTATGGATTGATACAAAATGGAAATTCAGGATCTAATTTACTATGCCCATGGCAATATACCATAGCACACACAGCTGGACTGAGACAAATGCCTATCACTGAAAAGTGGCAGAAAGCAGTGAGCTCAGCCCTTGCATCCTAAAGTTAGAAAATATGTAGTTCTTAAAAATGTGCTTTTTCTTCTATGCTTGACTACTTTGATCTGTCAATAGCAGGGTCACAGCAGTGATCTATAAAATGTTTGAAGTGTGAAGTGTCTAGATAGTCCCAGGGAGCTCAAATCATTGTTGAGGCAAGTCCAAGTCCAACCGAAAAAACTTGCTTCTAAGTGAGAACATGGTGTCCTAACAGAAAATTACTTATTTCAGTTACTGTTTCCATGGTGATGGGGAAAAAATTGGTAATAAGCTGCTGGCCTTAGAGAACATTCCAATTTTAGACCAGGATGAATATAAAGTGTTGGATTTGAACTCAGGAAGTTTTGTGTTCAAATTTGATTTTGGATGCTTACTTACTATATGAATTCCAGGCAAGTCACTTAATGTGTTGGAGCCTACTTCTCTTGTCAAATGGGGGAATAAGAATTACCTCTTACCTCACAGGTTATTGGGAAAATCATTGAGATAATGTAGGAAAAGCACCATAAAATGCCATCTATTTATAACTCAGAGCAATTTTTATTTAGAGTTAGAAGGGACCTTCAAAATCATCTAATGATTGAACCGCTTATCTTACAGATGAGGAACCCAGGGTACAAGGTGTCTAATGACTGAAGTTGTATAGATGGTTGGTTTCAGAGGTAGGATTTAAATGCAGATACTTTGACTGTGTTTAATTGAGTAAAGTGGTAGCAAAGCAGGTAGACAGCTGATCTTAGAGCCAGGAATCAACCATTTATTAATAGTCCATTCTATTCCAGGAACTCAGTGGGCAGTGATGACACAAAGGCAACAAGTAAGTAAAAGCTGCTCCCAGGGGGCTTATAGTCTATGGCGTATGCAATATATGATGCATGTGCATATTTAAGTATGTATTGATTTAATATATAGGTGATTAATTAGGAGAAGGGTATCTGGATCAATTAGCAGCTGTGAGTACCTGGAAAGGCCTCATTTTGAGGTAATATTTGATCTGAGAATTGAAGAAAACTAGGGCATTCAAGAGGCCAAGAAGAAGACAGAGAGAATTCCACAAACACGGGACAGTTGTGCAAAGATATCAGTTCAAATCCCCACTTTGACACATACTGACTGGGTGGGCCTGAACTAGTTACTTGTCAGTGTCCCAAGAAACCCTTTATGACTTCCTAAATTGCAGAACAAATTGCTATTTTGCACTGGTTTAAAAAAAGTTTCTAACACTACCACCACTACTACAACCACCAGTACCAGTTTTTATAACATAAAAAGGTAAAGGCAGACCATCATACATTAAAGCATCTTTGGGAACTAGATGAATAAATCTAGATATTTTGTGGTTCAACTCAAGATTCGCTGACTAATCAGCTTCCCTTCACTTGTAGAAATCAGGCCTTAAGAATCTT
Source organism: Pseudocheirus occidentalis (assembly GCA_028646575.1). NCBI lineage: Eukaryota > Metazoa > Chordata > Mammalia > Diprotodontia > Pseudocheiridae > Pseudocheirus > Pseudocheirus occidentalis. Next base: position 39,093,048 of record CM053599.1, on the reverse strand, counting down.
GAATGATTTTTCCAAGATAATGTAACGAGTCAAAGACAGAGCTGGGATTTGAACCTAGATTTTCTGCCATAAAATTCAATAATCTTCCTACAACAGCATGCTTTCTCAGTTGACAAGGAGACAAGTACCTATGTTGTGGGCAGGCAGGAACTGTAACATTTTGACCAGTCAATGTCTGGGTTGTTGTGGTAGATTTTTTTTGGGGGGGGGGGCAGATTCTCAAAAGACAGTGATTATAGTAAAAGTAAGAGGGTGTGAATTCTTCCTCATTTTCCACTTCTCCAAAGTGATTAAAATAAGTATACATCTAGGTCAGTCTGAGGAAGCCTTTAGTTCATGTTACAGATTGGATGCCCAGTGTCAGTGGCAATTAAAGAATGTAAATAAATCTCCTAAATGAACACATCCTTTATAGCTGGTGACTCACTGTCTATTCTGTCTATGAGTTGTCAGGAATATAGTAGCCAAGAAATGTGGGTGAAATATGGAAAGGCTGGCTAGATTACTTAGGGGCATCTGTTCTTAAATTCAGATTTGCCTCCATTAAAAAAAGCAGACAAGTTTCAGAGTTCTGGAAGCAAAATTGTGAATCTCCAAAGTTCACAGTGCTCCAGTCATAATGTGTTCCTGTCTTGAAATCCCAGAGATAACTTCTCAGAAAATATGCTTAAAGACTTTTGGCTTCAAAGAGACAAGATAACAGATGATGCCCATTCAGGTCTGTTTCACAAGGGTCTAGAGTTTAATAAAAAATGGTATTTTCAATAGGTTTATCATTCAGTTCCTAACCAGACCTAAATGTCAGCAGAGTCTAGTAGTTTCACTCTTTCAAGTACCAGCACACATTACTTTGGCATATTTTGGGTGGGCATATTTATGTATGGGAATGTTTATCTTTGAAACAAAGGCAATAAACAGTAATACTTGAAAGCTCTTTGGGAGTTTCTTTGGTCCCTAGTTCTGGAAAGGTTTATGCAGAGCTTTCTGAGCTCCAAGATAGAAGAGTAATTTTCCTCATGTAAGACAAGCAACAGGTTGAGGACATGGATTTTCTTTGAGGTTGTCTATTACATTTTTGTTAATCTTTGAGGGGAGATTTCAATAAAATATATTCACACAAATATATTCACACAATGAAAATATATTCTGTTTAGCCATTTGGTCTAAATAGCTGTGCTGTCATCTATTTTTTAATACCCAGACTCTGAATTGTGGAGTTTCTCTAGATTACACATAATCTGAAAACAAATGCCCCCTTTTGTCCTATTGTCATGATATAAAGGTCATTTCTAGACACATTTTAAAAATAATTTTCCTCTTGATCTTTACTTTCTTCTCTTTTTTTCAGAGCTTTTCCCTCCTTCAGTCCTAAATAACTATAAGGTTCCCAGGATGTATTCCATTACAATAGTAAAATTAATTACATTAAACACCTACATTGTATAGTGACATGTTTCTAGCATTTCCTCCTTTGAAATCTAAATTTCAAGAGGGGACTAGAGATATGATTATTTCCACTGCCAGTACAGAATTCAAGTGATGCATATCTTTTCATCCCCAGCAATTACTATATCTTTCCATAAATGCTCCATAGAGAAACAATATGCTGTGTTGTAGACCTCCCTATTCTTCCTTTGACCTTTTTTTTCTTTTTTTGTGGGGGGAGAGATGGGGTGAATATACACCTGCAACACACCGAATGTTGGTCTATTCCCCTTGCTCTCACTACTTTTCATTTCAGTTCACTTTGATTCAATTCTGTCTAAAGAGCATTTATTAAGTGTCTACAATATTTAAAGCATTTTTCTTTTCTCTGGGGATCCAAAGACAAAGAAAATATGCCCTTCTCTTAAGGACATTACTTTCAAGTAGGACCTGGATGGAGAGGAATATAATTTGTAGAAAAGAAAGTACTTAGAAAGCCTATAAAAACATTTCAAGAGGGAGGCTGTTCTAATATTTGGGAGAATCAGGAATAGTTTCATTGATGAAACAGCACCTACACTGTACTTTGAAGGAAATTAGAGATTTTTGGAGGAGGAGTTGAAGAGATGATGCCTTTAAGAAATGACAGACCATGGCATGACCAAAAGCATAGAAGTAGGAGATGAAATGAATATCAATGGGGAACAGTTAATGGGTCAGTAAGAAACATGTGGGACCTGCATGAAGAGAGAGAACTATAAAGTAAGTGTTATGAGAGAAGCTGTCAGTGCCTGGCTAAAGATTTAGCATTTTATCTGAGACAATTGTGTAAATCAAACTGACCCCATCTCGTAAAACAGACTCCATTTTGAGACCTAAGTTTAATTTTCCTGTAAATTCCACCTGCTCACTAATTGTGGGAACTGAGTAACATTCCGTTTTGCATCTAGAAAGGTCAGCTTGCCTGCTCTCCCCTCTCTCCATTATAAAAACTCACTTATCCCACTCCCAACACAGAAAAATCCTAATCTTTTTTTTCTAATTAGAAATCAGATGACTTAATCTTGTATCCTGATTTATCTTCTGTCACTTCTTTTCTTTTAATGTATATAAATCTGTTCATCCTTGTATTTAAGGTCCAACCCCTCTGGAGGAGGGGGATTGTTTTGCAATTGACATGCATTGTTTAATAAATCAATATGCTCAGAACCTTGAACCTTTGTTTCCTCAGTTATTTCAGATCCCACCCATAATATATCCTAGAAGGAATAAAGAACAATTGAAGATATTTAAATGGGGGTAGAAGTGTCACATAGTCTGAATTTTGTTTCAGTAACATTGCTTTGGCATCTGAGCAAAAAAATAGGCTGGGGGTAGAAGAGACAAAGAAGAAAATGAACTAGGAGAAATGATGTGGGCCCCAAATAAGTTAATAACAGTCTGAGGCAGAATTAAGACTCAATCACTGATTGGTCAAGGAGCTGAAGGGCATGGAAGACAGCTTCCAAGTCTGCAAACCCAAGTGATATGGAAGATGGCTGTATTTTCGCTAGAAATAGAGAAGTTTGGAGAACAAATTGGGGGAAGGGGGTTGGATGATTTCCATTTTGGACATGTTGTGTTTGAATTACTTATGGAATAGAGAGGTCAAGATTTATGACAGGTAATTTTAAAGATAGCCCTTGGAATTCAGAAGAGAGATTAGAGATAACTGGAATAATTGATAATAATAATAATAATGTAGTGCTTTATATTCACAAAATGCTTTACAAAAATTATATCACTTGATCTTCACAACAACCCTTGGATATTATTATCACCATGAGGAGAGTGAGACAGGCAGAGCTTAAATGATTTACCCAGGGTCACATTCTAGTAAGTGTCTAACACTAAATTTGAACTCAGGTTTTTATGATTCCAAGTCTAGCGTTCTGTACCATCTAACTGCTTATATAGATGCATAGATCTGATAGCAGTTTGCGTACAGAAGATAATTTAAATGACTCTTTGACCCTATCAATATAATAAATGTTTCATTTGCCATCATTCTCATATTGTATGACTGGGTGAATTTTATATTGAAGATTCATGGGAAGGTGCACGAGTCATATCATATTAGCCAACTGCCAGATCCATACTAGGGATGGGAGAAGATAACAGACCCTGAATACTCATCTCAAGATATAGTGGCGTCTCTTGGTCCCCTAGATCGCAATTGTGAGGAGAAGAACCAAGTGCCTAAATGGTGGGTATTCAAGAATGCCAGTCTTCTTGTGGAGTATTGAGAGTCCTGTACCGAGGATCAATATTAACCTTCAAGCTAGAGGAGAAACTAGGACTACTGGACACTCTCCTTGACTACTGTTCACAAGTTATTTGGACTATGTGAGGCAAAGGGGAATCCATGTACCTTTTTATCATTCCCAAATTAATGTCCTTCTTGGAGGAGTTTAATAATTCAAGTTAAGACTATAAGACTAGAGGCTGAATGGTTCTTTAGGTGGAGGGAGGATGAAGAAGAGAATTACAAAAATATGTCTGGTTACTCTTCTAATTACTACAAGGTTATTTTCTATACAGGGGAAAATTCTAGCCTTTAGTTTGGTTTGTAAACAAACAAATAAATGAGTGAATAAATTAATGAATAGATGAATGAATAAATATATAAATGAGTGAAGGAAGGAAGAGAAAGAAAGAAAGAAAGAAAGAAAGAAAGGAAGGAAGGAAGGAAGGAAGGAAGGAAGGGAGGAAGGAAGGAGGGAAGAAGAGAGGAAGCTTATATGCAGTTTAGTGGCCTAGTTCCTATTTGAATGTGACACCACTGCCCCAGAGGACCTAATTCTTTTAATATTGCAACTAGCCTCAGGGGCCCCTCCTCTCCTGGTTGGTGAGTAACTTCACACAAGTCTCCTTTCCCTTCTGATTAGAGGACTGGAGGGTAGAGCTTTACCTTCCTCCCAAAGCCATACTTTAGAGATGGCAGGGATCAGTACTGTCCAATTCCCTCTCCACTTTCCATAGGCCTGGTTTGAACTCCATGGAACGGAATAAGATGCCCCAGCACCAGCTAACTTTGTTGTCCTCTCCTCCATTTTCCAGATTCTTTCTGTATGTTGTCTTCTCCGGTTAGATTTTAAGTTCCTCAAGGGCAGGGGCTGTCTTTCTTTTATTTATCTTTGTCCTTAGTACTTAGCACAAGACCTAGAACACGCTGTTGTTCAATCATTTCAGTCATGTTGAAGAGGTGTGGGTGGGAGGTGTTTAAGAGATCTCATATGATTCCCAATTAGGTTCTTGTCTGGAAAAAAAATTTCAATAGGCCCCAAGCTGTCTTTTATAAAGTTATAAACTTTATTGATATGCTGGCTTAGTAGCTGGCAGGAGAGATAGGGGGACCTGCAGAGTGAAGGGGTTATAAGGTAGAGTTATAAAGTTTTACACTCTGCAGCAGGCAGGAAGAGGTTGAAGGATCCTGCAAAGAGCTGGTGCTTGAGGGACGAGATTTATAACCCTAAAACTGTCAGTCAAAGGCTAATTATGCTAACTGGGTGGGCAAAAGGTGGAGTTGGGGAGGAGTTAGGGAGTGGTCTAGGAGTGGTCAGTGCTTAAAGGGACATGCACTTTTCATATCAACTGGCATGGGAATTTCCCATGATTCACTGGTAAATTCCTTAGGGTTGGGGAGAGGGAGGTGTGGTTCTGAGCTTGACACATCACTAGGCCATTTACTGTCAAGGACAAATGACATATGTTCAATATGGCTGTTGGGAGGATAGTTTTTATTGTTTCCAAGTCTGGGAACTAGACTGATTAGGGATTCAGGAGGTACCATATTGAAACGGATTTATCTTGTCAGACAATGTTCAAGGCTTTTGGGTGCAGCTGGCCACTTAGAACAAAAGGGCTATGCATTTCTCTAAAGGTTTGTTTATATAAACTTTTTGGGACTTTCTCAGGGGCTTGTTTCCAGGCAGATTTCTAGCTAAAGGAAGACGTTCAGGCTGGGGGAAGGGAAGAAGCAGGGTTTATGCCTTTATGGCAGGGGGAAAGTGTGACTTTTACAACTTAATTACACAGGCTTGTTACAAACTGATGTTACATACATAGGTACCCAAGAATGAGGGAGATTTTTACAAATTGGGGTTACAGACAAAAGCATCCCAAACCATATCAATGTCTGATTCTTCATGACCCTATTCATGGTTTTCTTGGCAAAGATCCTGGAGTAGTTCACCATTTTATTCTCCAGCACATTTTACAAATAAGGAAACTGAGGCAAACAGAGTTAAGTTATTCCCAAGCCCACACATCTAGTAATGTCTGAGGCCAAATTTGAACTCAGTTCTTCCTGACTTCAGGTCTGGTGCTCTAGCCACTGCACCACCTGGCTGCCCTTTACATATGCTCAGCAATTAATAAATATTTATTGAATTGAATATGTGGACTATGTTTCACCTGAGACCATGGCCAACTTCTCACCAGTCATTTTTTTTCAACCTATTGCAGATGATCTTAGGAATCATCTTTGACACTATTATCTTATGAATGAGAGGTTCTTTCTAAAAGAATAAAAATTGATCACGTAATGTATTTAGATTCCACAATTCATGATTTTGGAAAATTTAGCTTTCTTTTCTTTGCATCTAGAAACACATGAATTCTGGTTGGTTGAAGGGTTAATGTACATTATATGGGAGAAGATATTAAACAGAGAGACACAGTGGTAGGAGGCAAAAGACAAGTTTTCTCTCTGGAGCTCACTTGTATAACCTTGACCAAGTCATTTTTTCCTCTGGTCCTCAATTTCCTCCTGGATAAAATGAGAGGCTCGGAAGTGGATGATCCCTAATGCACAGTGGATATAGCCCCAGGCCTGGAGTCAGGAAGACCTGAGTTCAAGACCAGCCTTAGACACTTACTAGCTGTGAGACGCTGGGCAAGTCTCTTAAATCTGTTTGCCTCAAATAGGCTGGAGAAGGAAATGGCAAAACACTCCAGTATCCTTGTCAAGAAAACCCCAAATGGGGTTATCAAGAGTCAGACATGACTGAACAACAATAATAAGGTCCCTTTGAGTTCTAACATTCTATGAGACTACACATTGAAACGAACATATATGAATAGACAATGTTAATATACCTAATACTGACCTTTAGAGGATAGATTGTGATTCTTTGAGAATGTAAGCAAATGGAAATCTAACGAGCTTTTTTGTTAAGCATTCTAGATTTAAACATCCTAATCTGAGGGTTCCACCTACCTTTTACAGCTACTATTTGTTTTACTCCTCTGCTACAAATCAGTTATGTAAGTAAGCACATCTTAACAGTAGTCTTTATGTAGGCTAATTTTTAAATTACGTTTATTCCCGTGGATTTATTTACTTAGTTTTTCCATTTAACATGTTTCAAAGTCACTTCTTCTTATTTCCTGATCTCATCACAGTAAGGGGTTGGGGTAGGGTTGGAAAAAAGAATAAGTTGACTCTGGGTTAGATATAGATCTTTATTTTAATTTTTTATGTTTACAGCCTGAACTATCAAAAACTGGTTTAGAAAGAGATTTGTCTTGTAAGTGTGTTGACAGCCATCAGGCTTGGAATTAAAATTCAAGTATGACAATTCTATATTTTTCCTTCAAAGATTAGTGCATTTACATTTGCAAGTCCCTTTTCCTTTGAGTAATGTGATTCCAGTTTCTAGTATTTTATTTTTTCAAATACTAGAAATAAATAGAAATAACAAATACTATATTTTTCCAAATGATGCACAGAACCGTGTAAATAATCATCTTTAAGCACAAGCCTTATTAAATCTTTCCTTTTCCCATGATAATTTAATGGTAAAACATTATCAAATGGTGTGTGTGGGGGTAATGTAGAAAGGCCTTATGTGGACTCCAGAGTTAGAAGATTTCAATTCAAATTCAACTTCCGATACTTACGACTTTGAATAAGTTACTTAATCTGTCTGGGCCTTACTTTCCTCAGTTATAAAATCAAGATGTTGGAACATGATCTTGAGGTTTTTCCTAACTCTTATTTGATTATCTTATGATCTTATGAGATAGGTCTTGGATGAAACTTGAAGACAGATATTATAAAAGGTGGAGCCAAGGAAGGAGAGCATTCCAGGTATGGGGGAAGAGTACTCACCAAAATGCAGAGGCACAAGATTGAATATCCCTTTTAGGGAATGTAGGGCATGTACCTAACTGATTTACTGTTACATATGCTTATTAGGCCTGATGGTACACACAAGATTACACTCATCAATTCATGTAATAAAGCTTTATTGACTATTCAACAATACAAACATCAACTGCACTAGAAGCAAACCACCAACCTGATGCCTACAATAATGATGTCCTAGTAAGCAAGTCTTATGGCAGTTCTCACAACAAGTTTCCTTTGATTCAGCTAGAACTTAGGGATCATCTACAAAGCAGAACTCTGGTAACAGTCATCATCAATTAGCTCTACTCTTGAGCTATCCCAGGATGCTCAAATGCCTGAGTCCAGGACATATAGAATATAGTCCAATGGTTACCTAGCAGCAGACTCATGACAGAGACCTCCAGGAAGTTGAAGTTGTTTTGTTTTGTTTTGTTTTTCCTGATTCTGGCTAAGTGCATTTAAATCTAAATTCTAATTGGTCATAGATTTCCTATTCTTGTTGTGCAAGGAAACTATGAATTGAAGCTTTAACTTTCTAGCATAATTAGCAAGTGTTTTTCAGTTGCTTACTAGATTTGAAGGACATTCACGCCAGTGCCCAAATATATGTAAGTGATTATCTTATTACAGGAAAATAACTTGTATTATAACACATTCATGAAATGAAAGCTTGAAATAAAATTGAATTGCTCATGCTAAGCTAACACAATTATTCCCACCATAGGAAACAGGAAGCAGGCCAGTTTGGCTATAGCATATCATGCATGAGGGGAAGTATTAAAAAATCAATTTGGAAAGATGGTGATAATATTTTTATAAGTATGAGAAGGAATGTAGAGTGAAGAAAGAAGAACCAAAAGAACATACAAACACTGACTATAATAAAGACAGTAAGTGATAACAATACAAAAACAACATTTAAAAATTTTGTCAAATTAATGTAAAAACTATTATACATTTAGTAAATTAAAGTAAGGCTCCCTCTCTTTCTTGCTCCCTCCCTTTCTAGCTCTATTCTTCCATCTCTCTATTCTTTTTCTCCCTTCCTTCCTCCTGCCCTCCCTTTCTCAATCCCTCCCTGCTTTCCTCCTTCCTTTCTTTCCTCCTTCTCTTCTTCCTCCCCCCTTCTTTTTTCCTTACTTCTTTCCAAAGTTAACTAACTGAAGTATACAGTTTCAAGGTCTATAAGCTATAACATCTCTTTTATGATGCCTTACTGCACACTTCTTGAGGAATTCCTTTGTAAGTGTTTCATCTGAGATTGTTTTGGTTTGCCTGTTGTGTTGAAACAAAATTTATCAATAAAAATTATAAAGCTCTTGCCATACCAGAGTTATTACTATGAGAATGTGTGTATCAAGGCACCTATTTACTGTTAGTTGGCAGTAAACTAAACTGAAGAGAGAAAGATTCCTTTCTACATTATTGGCAAGGGGCATCAGGCAGGGGAAAACATTTAATAGTAAAACCTTGATAAAGCTACTATTCTCAACTGAAGTGAGTAAACAAACCTGTCAAATGGTTCAGGGACCCTCAAAGAAAGCATTTCATGGCCAATGAACCCATTGTTTGTCAGACATTTTCTGACTATGATATTATGAAGTCAGGTGGATAGAAAATGAAGTGACTCAGGGGGCTTAATTGCAGTAAAATTTAACTGGTTCATCTCATGCTTTCATGGAGAAAGGTAGCATGGGGGTAAGAGGTATGTATGCTTTCTTCATCTAGCAGTAATGTAAGTTAAACTTTGAATTTCACCTGTGCAAAAGGGTTAGGTAGAAATGATGGAGAGGACTTGGGCAGATACATTCTCATTCACTTATTTGTAACTTCCACTTGCTCAGTGCACTCCTCTCTCCTCCCCGCCCCTAAATCTCTGCCAGTTCCAGAGGTGGCTAAAAAGTTAAAGGCAAAATGGTGTATGGAACAGAGAATGCTGGACTTAGAGTCAGAAAGACTGTGATTGAACTCTAAGCTCAGATACTCATTAGTGGCATAAGTGTGATCCTGGGAAAGTGACTTAATCTTTCTTGGCCTCAGTGTCTTCATCTGTAAAATGAAAGAATTAGGCTTGATGACTTCTACTCAAAAATGTATGGGCCTTAACTAAAGAAAATTGGAAACATGAAAGTGAATTTTCTAGAGAATTTAACTTAAAAGGAAATATCTAAGATTATTCTAATGGCATAATGTGAATGGGTAATCCTTTCTGGTTATGTGAAGTTGGTGAAAAGAATGGAGTATGGTAGAAATGAGAAAATCAGCCAAGCTAGTCATGAATTTCTTTGGGAATTATAAGACTCTTAGATTAAGGGAGAAATTATGCAAGACCAAAACCTGATTGCTCCATGAAATGCAGGGGGACTGAGCTTGGAATGCCACCTGGTGATGTGCTCAGAAATTGTACTCTACGTATATGTTCCAACTTTCCCCACCTTTACAGAAGGTGCATGAAGCACTGATCCTTTCTGAGTCAAAGTGAAATAATGCTTTTTATTCGCATAAAGCACTATATAAGGCAGATTCAATTTTGGAAGCCATTAGCAACTATACTTCTGATGCCTTAGAGATGGCAGGCAACTCAACAATGGATGATGGTAATCAGCAAAAATGAGTTATAATAGGACTGGAGGAAAGGAAATATGGACATTGGATGTTGGTTCTTTGACCTTAGCATGGCAGGTAATTGATTCTCAAGAGAGACAGGTGAATAAAAGGAATGGTTCATGCCAACCATTATCCTTTCAGAAGCTCCTACTCAGAGAGAAGTTAAATATTTCAGATGGTAGTGCCTGTCTCTGAATTTGTCACATTACCTTACCTACAGAGCTATATAAACAGTGTGTTGGTTACTTGATATCTGTCATTGAAAGAACACTGGATTTAGCCCAAAGAGTATTTTTCTATCTTTTCTTTGGATACAACTGGAAAACTGTTCATGACACACTGTTTTGATGGGCCTGGTGCCTTAGAGAAGAGTATGGCTGCATGCAAAACATGATACAAACACTTGTTCTCTGGCAGACTCTGTTCAAAGCCATCTGTTTGATGGCATAAGGCCCATTTGGAAGGTGGCATGCCAGTTCCCATCAGGCATAGTTGCTAAAGATGGATTTACAAAGAGCAGGCTTCATCTAATCAAATTTGCTATCTTGTCCCCCAATCTCCATAACAATAAAGAGCAATGAATTGTACTTTACTATAATTTTTATCATTACAGTTAGCATCTAGTTACCTTGACTGCCCAGGTACAGATGCATTCCTTTTACTGCTATCAGACATGCTAACTCTTTTAGCTGTGCATCTTGATGAAGGGATGAAATCCTCCTGACTGGATATATCCTATTTCAGTTTTTATATTAAAGGGGAAAAAACCCATAGTTGTTGAATGTCAGTGTGAGTTCCTAGAATTTATTGTTATAGAGGGAAATGGAATTAGAGAGGAGGAGGTAGTTAAAATAATAGTTGACATTTATAAAGAACTTTAAGTCTTTATATGTAAGATGCACTATCTTATTTGAGTCTTTCCATAGTGATTACTGCAGTTACTAATAATCTCCTATTGCAGATGATCTTTAGTGGCTTGTCTAATAGTCACGTAACTAGTAGGTGTCTGAGGTAGGATATATTCCAAGATTTCTCATGATGCTGTATCCAGTGCTTTTTTAACCAACCAACTGTATTTAGAAAACTCACTGAAAAACTCAGTGATTGGTCCATGATTTCTTCCTCATCAAAATTATTCGCTTTTATCTTTTAAATGTTATTCTTTATAAGTTGTCATCCTTGTGATTTCTTCTTATTCTATACACATATATCATATTTACATACATATATCACACATATATACATATATTTATATACAATATATACATATATGGGCATATATAAACATATGCATGCATATATACATATGTATGTATGTATGTGTGCGTGTATATATGTATGGAGAGGTGGTATGTAAGCTGTAGCAGGATAGAAAATGTCTAGGGTAAAGATATATGGTTAGTTTCAGTGGGTTAAGATGATTGAAGAAGAAAAATGACTGGTATTCGAAGCACATGGGATGATAAAAAGAAACTGTTAAACTTAGAAGGTAGATCTGCTCAGCTCTTATTTGTATTTTTTTCTGCCAAATAGAAATTGGACAGTTAAAGGTCAGAACACAAATGGATACAAGAAGTCAAAATCAAGATAAATCTGAAGGAATAATAAGGGTACATGAGCATCTCCAGTTGCATCAAGTCAACAGACCAGAATGAACTAGATTCTAGAATACAGAAAAAAATGGCAAAAGTGATTTTTTGCACCATTGCCAGTGACTGTTGAAAGAACAGAGAAGATGTTGAGCATTGTATGTCTTAATTTTTAAGAAAAGAGAGAAGAATTTGAAAATTATTGGTCAGCGAGTTTAGTTTTTATTCCTGGTTAAATATATATATATATATATATATATATATATATATATATATATATATATATATATATCTTTCATACATTTTAAAGGAAAGGCTTGTGAGTATTTAGAAAGGCAAGCAGTAATTACTAAGGGTAAACACGACTTCCTCAAGAACATGCCAGAATAAATTTACCTCCTTTTTTGAACAGTGATAATAATCTGACTAATCAGTGGAATTCTGTATAGTATTTTTATATTTCAGTAAAGCATTTGAAAAAACTAATATAATCATTGTAAAAAAAATATGACATGTGGTCGAGTTATTAAAATAGTTCATTGAAACTGGAACTGATTAGATCACAAGACCCAAAGATAAGCCCATAGTGAATTGGTCAACTTGCAAAGATGTCTCTAGTAGAGTGTTTCCAGAAATCTATCACTGAGGTTGTATTACTTAATGTTTTATCAATGACTTAAAAAAACTGCAAATGGAATGTTTATTAGATTTGTTTATAACAGAAAACCAAGTGGGAAAGCAAGCGCACTGGATGATAGAAGGCGGTTGAAAAGTATGCCAATAAGAAAATTATACATCTAATCTAATGATAGGAGATTTAATAGAAATGTGCCAATGTGTTTCTTTTATATTTTGTCAAATTTCTAATTCATAAAGGATGAGGACATTGATATTGAGATATAGGAGTGAAACTCAGATATGATTGAATCATTTCATATTTTTATAGGAACTAAGGCTTTAAGAAGCTCATGTACACATGAGAATGCCATTATAGGCAATCAACTTACCTCTGGAGAATAGATTGCCTCAATACTGTTTCCCTAGTTACTCATTAACATGGAGAAACAGGAAAACAGATCTTAAAAATTGAGGAACACTGAATCCCAGAACTATTTGGTTATAACTAGGTAAATTTGCATTGGTTTATCTATAATCACATAACCAGTTAAGTGTTCAAATCTAGCCTACAATAATAGAAGAGTTGAGAAATAAACTAAATGTTCACCACAAGTTAGGGTGAAATCTCACACTGAGGAGATCACCCCTGAACCAAAAAGAGAATTGATCTGAATATGAACTTTCTTCGTCCACTTATTTTTTTAAGTGTCAATAGTTGAATAATATTTTCTAGTTACTATAGATTTCACTCATAAGAATGCAGTGTTCTTTGACTTGATGTGAACAGCATAAGATGATCTCCAAACAAGAGTATCTGGAGGACTGTGCCATCCAGAGGGAATCCTTTGACTTGGATCCAGTGTTATATCATCTAAATATTAGTGGTTAAACTTCTTTTTTTCTTTTGCTTTTTGGAGGGCAATTGGGGATTAAGTGACTTGCCCAAGGTCACATGGCTAGTTTTTGTATTAAGTGTCTGAGGCTGGATTTGAACTCAGGTCCTCCTGACTCCAGGGCCGGTGCTCTATTCACTGCACCACCTAGCTGCCCCCAATTAAACTTCTTTTAAAGCATATGTGAATCATATTTGATACCTAATTTAATATTGATAATGAGAGGGTTATCAAAGTTGTTTCAATTGTTGCCTTTTTGAAGAATCTTTTATATTAGTGATAGTTAGTCTTGAAATCAGGAAGACCTGTGTTCAAGTCTTGCCTCTGATATATATTAGCTTGTACGACCTTACACAAATCAGTTCTCCTCTTTGTGTTCTAGGTAATTCTTTAAGACTCTATGTTGGAGTGCTTTAGTATAGTAGAAGCAGTTTTCTCATCTAGAAGTTGCCTATACCAATAAAATCATGTTTAGTTTCTACCCTTTCTCTTGACATGTACATGGAAGACTTTCATGGAATCTAAAGTATGGGAATGTTGTGTAGGGGTAGTCAATAGATGCAGGAAACAAGACAATGAGCTTTTATTAAACACTTACTAAGTGCTAGGTAATGTGGTAAGCACTGGAGATGAAAATATAAGCAAAAAGAAAGACAACCACCACCATCAATGGACTTAGATTCAATAGGGTTGTGTGTTTGTCCTTTATTTTTGAAGAGGACCATAAGACCAGGACTTGCAGTTGACTTTGATTTGAGTGAGGGATCCTATGCAAGGTCACCAGCCTCACCTTCTCCTCCAGAGTCACCTGGGTCCAGTGACCAGATATTCACCAATAGGACTGGGACTGGCCCAGGATGCAATGGGAGGCCCTGGCTCTTTTAGGCCAAGGCCTATTTGGGTTTTCATTTGAGTGCGATAATGCCCATTCAGTGAATAGCACTCTTAAAGAAGTGAGTCTAGGGATGGTGACTCTAATTTAAAAAAGAGAAAAAAAATCAAGCTGGGAGGGGAAGAACCTCAGGATTGCTTGTGATAAAAGAAATAGTTACAATTGACATTCACTCTGAGTCAGGAGGGCCCAAAATATAGCCATTAAGTGGTGCTTGAGGAGGTTCTTATTGTGGTCCATTCTATGAGCTCTTTGATGAAATGGGTTTAAGGTTTGGTAAACAGAAAGAAAGAAATAAAGAAAGGAAGAAATAAGAAAGAAAAAGAAAGAAAGAAAGGAAAAAAGGAAGGAAGGAAAGAAAGAGAGAGAAAGAAAGAAACAAAGAAACAAAGAAATAAAGAAAGAGAAAGAAAAAGAAAGGAGGAAGGAAGGAAAGAAGGAAGGAAGGAAGGAAGAAAG
>CM053599.1:39056187-39077890 GCA_028646575.1 Pseudocheirus occidentalis | reverse complement strand
CTTTTTGTCCACAAAAAAGGATTCTAGAGTTTTATTGCTGTTCTTATTTTGCTTCCTTTTCCTCATCTTGGCCAGTCAATTAATTGGTTGGGTTTTTTAGCTTTGTGAAACTCTGCTTCAAGGTGAAAAGCTCTGTTTCAAATATCTGGGGTTTTCCCAGGTGCTGGGGAGCTATTAGGGGGAGGTGTTGAATCCCCCCTCAGCTTTGACTTGCTGAAAGTGCACCCCAGGACCACCATCCAAGACCACAATCTGGGTCCAGCCTGCTCAACGCAAGAGCACTTGGCCCTAATCAATCGACTAAGCCCCCTTGCAGTATCTGCAGGCCTAGGGCTCTGAAGCAGCCCAATGGGGGCAGCCGCAGGTTACAGCAGTTCCTGACCTTCCCCCACTGCTTCCTTGCCCTGGGGACAGATTGGCCATACTGCTTTTCCTTCCCCAAATTTAGTTTCAAAGTTTCACTTTCACTGACCTTCTTTAATTCTGGCTTGCTAGATGTGAAGATCCCTTCAGGTGTGTAGATCTGTTCCCCGGGATAGACTCACAGTGCGGCTTGGGAAACTCAGCTCCTCCCGACCACCCTGGGCCTGACCTGGCCACCTTTCAGTTTCAGGATGGGCTGGCCCCGGCTCCTGGCCTACCACTGGATGATCCCCTCCTGCTGAGCTGCCTTCAGCAAGAGATGTGTTTTCTGTATTTTTGTGAGTTTGAGAGTCCTAGAGTTTGTTGAGATTCATATTTTATGGGTATTTAGGGTGGCTGTGTGGGAGCTGCAGAACCTTGCTGCTTCTTCGCTGCCATCTTGGCTCCCCCCCCCCAAGCCAGTCTTTATATTGACCTTGTATATCTCTTCTCAGTGGCTGAGTTAACCAGTCACTTGGTAATTATTTACAAGTGCCTATTATGTGCTACTCACAGGGTTCCCTCTTATGGCTTTTGGCTATTGGAGATAGAAGCTGGAGAATATCATGTTTAATATCTGTGTATAGGAGTATAGCCTTCTTTTTACTAAGAGATTTTCTTATGGTGAACTGAGTTTCTCTTTGTTGATGGTAGGCTTGAATAATTCCACTGGAAAATGAAAATGGTATCCCCTGATTCAATTCAACCAACATTATCAAATACCTGCTTAAGTTCAAGCAAAGTAGAACCTAAAAGGCTGATGCTGGTAACAAGAAGCTTTGGAAAAGTGGCTTATTCTCTCCCTGCCCTTTAAATTTCTATTCTATAAAAAATTTGTTGAGGTATTTCAGTGGAGTGGGAAGAAGGAAGGAGAGTGAGAATAAAACACAGTCAAACAAAAAAGGAGAGACAATGAGGAGGGATACACAGAAAGAGGCAGTAAAGGCAGCAGGACATAGACAAATGGGAAGGCAGGCAGAAACAGACAAACAGACAGACAGATAGGCAGGTAGGCAGACAAACAGAAAAAGACAGAAAGACAAGGGAGAGTAGGATGAGCTGAGCCTTGAAGGAAGCTGAAGATTTTAAGAGACAGAGGCAGAGAAGGTCAATATTACAGACACAGAGGACAGCTTGGGTTCCTTGCTATACTTAATGTTGAGAATTCAGAAAAACCCACTGATTTTAAAGAGGGAGCTTGAATTATCCTCATGCAACTGGAATCTGAAAAATTAGTTTTTGGGGGTGTTTTTTCCCTAAGTAGAAAGGTCATATTATGCCTGTGTTTTCAAATGTTTTAGCTAGCTAGGTAGTTATCCATCTCTGAGGTAACTTTGTAGTACAGTGGACAAAAAATGGAACTGGAGTCAAAAAGACCTGAGTTCAAATTTTACATCAGACACTTACTGGCTATATAATCCTCAATAAGCTACGTAACCTCTATGAGTCTCAGTTTCTCAATATGTGAAATAGGAATAAAAATAATAATATCTCATAGGATTGCTTTGAGGTTCCGATGAGATAATATATGCAAAGTATTTTGCAAATCTCAAACAGCTACATAGATGCTCCAGCTACTGGCTATATAAACACTACCTATTTAATCAGTCTAATAAACTGGGTTATCTGCTGCTAAAAATCCACTGATCCTTTGAAGGACTTGAGTCTATCTCTCCTAATGAACTGGTAAGTAAATTCAGTGAAAGAAAAAAGGTAATTTTATAATCTATTATCTTTGGGGAAGTGAAAGCTTCTAATGTCCACTTGAGTTACCCACAAATCACTTCCTTATAACAAAGACCCTTTGAAAAACTGAGCAGAAAGGCTAAAAACATTATAATGGACAAAGATAATCTTTCCCTATGAAAATGGCTGCATCTATTGTGCATTGTCATTATGACACTGATTAGGGCATTAGAACTGAAGTTGTATCTTTTAATCAAATAATATCTTTTTGAAGAGACCATCTTTTGATAAGTGGTTAACATCCTTCCATGGAAACTGCAAAGTAGCAGCAGAAATATTATCATTAAAAGTAGTGCCAATGAATCACAGATCCTGGAATTCTAATCTAGTGTATAAGACTGTAACTCCAGGAAAATTATATCTCTTGGACCTCAGGAACTGAATAAGTGTGTTGAGGACTGGCCAATAATAATAATAACATATAATATATATACATATATATACACATATATACGTGTGTGTGTATGTGTGTGTGTGTGTGTGTGTGTGTGTGTGTGTATAATAGCAATCCTTGCATTTAGCCAGGGTAGGAAGCTACCTATGTTAACTTTGGACCACCCCAAATCTCTCCTTGCCTATTAACTGATGTCTGAAATTCAACCATAGCAGCTTATTTCTTTTTAGCATAAACACATCCTTCTGACAGGAATTTTAAAACTTTAAGCTACTATCCTATAGAAAAAAAAATGCAAGACCAGCGTAAGAGATATGACTGAACACATGTGGAAGGAACATGTCATTGTGCACATTTGTCCATTATAAGGTTCCCTGGCGTTGTGAGTTGTCTCCACTTTTGACTCAACACATGTGTGCTCTGCATGGACCTATTCAAGTATGGATCTTGGCAATACATTTGGAGCAACAATATATGCCTCAGTCCAGTAGATCCCTGACAGTACATTGTATAGCTTCATACTGGGTGCCTCCATTCTATAGCTGACATTTTCAGTCACTGCATCCCTCCCTTTTTGCTTCTTCTCTCTATTGAATATCTCTGCTCTTTATTCTCGACTGCCATTTCCTAATATAAAGCAGAGATTTGACTTCTTTGCTGGGTTGCAGCAGGAGTTGCCAAAGACTCAGTTCTGATACAGACAAGAAGATTAGTCAATGTTTAGCTCTTTGGGGATTTAGACCCTAGTCAGCCATACCCAGACAGCTGACTGGGAGGGAAATTGGGGGGGGGGGTAACAAAACAAAAAAGACCTTAGGCATTGAACTTAATGGCAGTGCTAACAAAAATCATATGTACATCAATAATTGGAAAGATCCATTTTTCCTTTAATGCAGATACATTCTGTATCACAGAATCATAAATTGAGAACCAGAAGCAATGTTGGCAATAGACTAATCCAAACTCCTAATCCTGCAGAAAGGAAAATTTGTGTTTGGAGAGATCAAGAAAAGACCAAGAGCTGAAAATAGTTATGATTCCTTCAGTTCCAATTTCTCTAATTTTACTGATATAAGTATTCTTTTCATTGGTGTAGATCACGCCTCCTTATGAGATCACTAGATAGGCTTTGACAGTTGATTCAGCAGGATCATCAACATCACGATGCCCCCAACCTGATGAAGACTCTTTCTGGTATAATTAGGCTAAGATAACAGAAAAGGTTAGTCACCAGTCCCCTACTTGTGTCCTTCTTGGTTTAGTAGAACCTTCCAGTTCTGGAATATCATTAGAAAAAGCTAAGGTTACTTTCATGCTTTGACAAGGCAATGGAAAAGGACTTCAGCATACAGTTCCAGAAACTAGAGCTATGTATGTGTGTTTTTCTGTCTATGGCCCATCTTGAATGGAAGAAATATCATTACCAATATACGACTCATTTACATCAAAAGAGCTATAGGGTTGGAATATCCTAGAGAATAATGAAACATTTTTTTTCCTCATCAGCCTATGGAGTTAATTGCACTCTTAAAAGGCAGTATAGGTTGCAGTACTAGCCTGGCTCTTAGAAGGAGCTTGGCAGTTTGGTGGTTTGATAGTTTGCCAATGGTGATTTAGTGG
Source organism: Pseudocheirus occidentalis (assembly GCA_028646575.1). Classification (NCBI taxonomy): domain Eukaryota; kingdom Metazoa; phylum Chordata; class Mammalia; order Diprotodontia; family Pseudocheiridae; genus Pseudocheirus; species Pseudocheirus occidentalis. Next base: position 39,073,728 of record CM053599.1, on the reverse strand, counting down.
GCAGAGTGTATAGTGGTAGTCCAACCATGGGTGCCTGGGAAAGGACAAAAGAAGCTGAAGAGCTCACTGAGAAGGAACAATTCCTAAACAATGGCAAGAAGGAACTGGCATTGGGAAGCAAAGCCATGTGGGTTATGCCAAGTGCTACAGAGCCAAGCAGTTGAACAGGCCCAGGAGAGCATGTGTTGCTTCCGGATTTAGTTAACTTATGACCATGGAAAACAGTTCCGGAATGTATGCCTAAATCATCAGAAAAATTGAGGGCAAAGGGTTTAACTGTGATTTTGATATGTCTGCCTCACCTGCAGGTGTACCTCACTTTATATTATATGAGGATATGTTTTTAGAAAGGTCTACATTCTTTTTTATGTTTCTGTTATGTAAACTGGATCTTCCTTAACTACTTCTACTATTAGAGATGAATAGTCTTGTTTTGTGATTTTTGTCTTTGACTAACAGTGGTTCCAAATAATTTCAAGTTACTTTGGTAAGAGATTATCGGTAAATGAACTCTGAGACCAATCTTTTGGCCCTGCCCTGTTAAGCATATTTTCTAGGTTTTTTGTTTGTTTGTTTATTTTTAATCAATGACTTGGATAAAAATGTAGGTGATATATTTGACCTGTTTATCAAAGTTGCAGGTGATGCAGACCTGAGTGAGATAGCTAAGACACTGGATGATAGAATCAGGCTTCAGAAAGATCTCCCTAGGCCAGAGCACTGAATTTGATAATAACATGAAATTTAATATGGATAAATGTAATGTTTTACACTTTCGTTCAAGGTTAAACATGATTAGGCTACCATTTGCTTGAAAAGGATCTGGAGACCTTAGGAGACTGAAAGTTCAATAAGAGTTGGCAGTATAATTAGTCATCCCCCAACAAAAAAAAGCTAATTTGTTCTTAGACTGTATTCATGGTCATTCATAGAACAGGAGCCTGGCACACAGGTTTAACATCCCTATGGGGTTACTTCTCAATCTTCCCCTTATATTGATGGACCAGGTACCCAGATGACAATAACTACTCCTTCCTCAGGGATTATGACTAACCTAGAGATCTTCTAGTACTGTTGTTCATGAGTCCCCAGTGGTGTATTCCCATTAACATCCATCAATCAGACTTCAATTGCCTATTTAAAAGGAGTATTTACATCATTAGGGGAATAGCTAAGCAAAATATGATATGTAAATATGATGGAACACTAGTAGATCATGATAAATTCAGAAATGGATGGTTTCAGAAATACGTGAAATGACTTCTAAGAACTTGTACAAAGTGAAGTTAATAAATAAAGACCTTTTCTGACCTCAGATTCAGACTCCGAACTCCTTCAACTCACACAGTATTCTGAAAAAAAGGGAGCAAAATACTGTGGTGGACATACAACTTGTAAACTAAATAATAGCTATCCACACAGGGAGGCTGCCTAGTTCATTCATGTTTAATCTTTTATTTCTCACATCAAGATTTTCATAGATAATCTGAAATAAAGCATTGTCATAAAATCCAGAGAGTGAAAAAATCTCACACACTTCACTCATGCCTGTGGGCATCTAGGTGTTTGCTTATTTTTAATGGCATAATAAAGAATAGTTAATGATGGAAAATATACAGACATTGTTAAATGTAATTGTAAAATGTTCTTTTCCTCCTTTGAATTCTATAGAACTTCTCATCTATGCTACTCAATTGACACTTAATGCAAACTCTTTTGTTTCATACAATCCAATGCAATTTAAAAGTGTTTATTAAGAAAATAATAAGGCTGATGATGATAAGAATAAGGAATGTGGAAATACTGGAATATATGTGACACATCACTGTAGACAATACATGAATAGATCGAAAAATGAATAGAGAAATGGATAGATGGATGGATGGGTGGGTGGATGGATAGATAGATAGAGGAATGAGAGAGGGAAGAGGAGAGAGAGAAGTTCAGAGGAATCACTATACATTATCCATCTTTTTTGTAGAAATGATGGGAGATTCCATGTCTTGAAAATATTAGAAGCTAGATAAATACCATTATATTATTTAATTTATTTCTCTATTAGGAGCTGTTCCTAAAGCAGGTTGCTTAATTTATTTTGAGAACTTTGCCTTCCCTCCCAACTAAGTACACACTAAAAACTTTACTGGGGAAAAATTTTGTTTTTTGATTTGATTCTATATGTATAGTCCTTAGAAAGTCTTTGATGCTCTTTTCTCCTCTGCAAAATTAAAAAATAAAAGTTGTAATCAATTTAATTTAATTCAAGTCACCAAACACTTATGCTATAAGGTGGGCACTGTGCTAGATATTGAGGATATGAAAAAAAATATGAACTACCCCTACCTAGTAGGAGTTTATAATCTAGTGAGATTATGCTACATGACAACAGATAAATACATTCAAAGCATGTACAATGTTAGACAAAGTAAGTTCAAGTGGAATAATGATCTTAAGCTTTTTCGAAACTTAAAAATTTAAGTGCCAGTTATAAATCCTTGAAAACCTCAAATTTTGTCATACTATAAGTTATTTGTAGGAACAGATAAAGAATAACCTCTTTAGTCAATATTTTTATATGCATGTATCCAAATTTTTAATATGGCAGGATCTTAAGTCTGCAAAACCTTAAGAAATTAACCATTCCATCCTTCTGCCTTCAGGCTGTCTCTGAGAGTTGAAGATGTTAAATACCTTCACAGAAAGAAATGTTATAGCTTTCAACAGTCAAACACTCTGCATTACTAACCCAATCCATCTAGAATCTCTCCATTCATTTCTTGAGCTTGGTTTCTTTTTTTTTATAAGGGGTGATATAGCAAAATATATCACATATGTGTGTATACACACACTTATATAAGATACACATATGAATCAAAGATGAATGAATAAAAAAAGATTTTTCTTAAGCATTTATTATGTGGAAAACACTATGATGAGTTACATTGTGGGACACAAATAGAAAAGTGAGACAGTCTCTATTTTAAGCTTAAAAAACTCACATTCTATTAGCAGGACAACACATATAAAAGGTTTCATTTTAAAGATATATGGAAGAATGAGGAATTCCTTAGTGGACCACAGCAGGACAGATAGTACTTTCTTATATAACAAATAATCCAATTTGTCTATAGTGTTGTGTAATGCCATGCACAAGCAGCTTCCCAAAACAATGTTACTGTGAACAACTTTTAAGGTTCTAATTACACAGTATAGTGAACACTCCATTGATTAAACATTCACAACAAATCACAATATAATCTTCAAAACATTACATCTTATCACAGAAAATCACAATATAGTATTCACAACAGCTTAACATTAGAATGTCCACATAGTTTTCACCAAAGTGGTCACAGTATTAAGAACAAAAAAACAAAAGAATAATCATCTGATATCCCTAAGGAGGTTTGCCTCCTCACTCAGTCATTCAGTCGTCTCACAATACAATAATCAGTATTCCACTAATGGGGCAATCATAGATTAACCTAATCAGTCACTTGTCTAGCAATCAGTTACTATTGTTAATCACTAAATACAATCATTAGGAAATTATATAAACCCTCCAACCCTTGGTGTCTAGTAAACTTCAATTTCATCACATGTTCAATATCCAAGAAGAGGCCTTTTCTTCATCTTGACTTGGGAGGTCTCTCAGATTCCCTGGATCCCTTTCCATGGTCCCAGCTCCTACCTTAATCTACCAAGCAGTCACCTGGATTCAGATGCAGAGAGCTCCCAGTCTCTCATCCAGTCCTCTGGGCAGTTCTTGTTGCATACTGAAGTTCACATGGTCCAGCACATTTCAAAACCTTCACAGCTTCTGTTGCTGAGAACTCAAGGATCAACCAACCCACAAAAGAACAAAGTCTTATCCCGGTCATGCTTTTTCAGTCTTCCAGCGGTTCAGCTGGCCCTGGACCCAGAAGAAATCTCACCTTTCCAGTCAGCAGCCACTTTAGCCTTCCAGAAGGCAGCAGCCATTTTTGCCTTCCAGGCAACTCCAGCCTTCACCAGATTTCTCAGCATAACAGCTTCTTCCATCAGGAGCCAACCAGAAGAAAAAAATCTTGATTCTGTTTGTCTCTTCTCTGAGGCCTTTCTTAAATACACACACACACACACACACACACACACACACATACACACACACACACACACACACACACACACACACATTGGCCTCCTGCCTCAGTCAACCCTTTCCTGTTATATCAGCAACAGGAGACAGAGTTCACACTGTCTGTTTCTTTCACAGAGGGACTTAGCCCTTAAGGGCTAAGTCTGCTACATTAATTACCATTCCATGTTGAAGGAGGAAAAGCAAATGTATTCTTTAGTAACATTTTTGATTGATTGAATCACATTGGTCTCAGATGTTGTGAGCACAAGCAAGGTGGGATTTGGGGGTATTTATTGTTTTTTTTCCTTCTTGTTGGAGTTCAATTTCCCAAGCTCAGGCTAAATTGTAAATATATAAAGGATTATTCTCCTTTGAACCCTGATAATTCACAGGTGTGCCGAGTCAAGAAGGTTTCCTACCTTCTGGTTCTGAGTCAATTGGGGCCAAGTCTTTGTTAAATATTCTGGGAGGTTAGCACTTTCCTTTGGGTGTTTGCTCATGAGAAACATCTTTTGATTTTGTGGAGACTCTAAGTAGCCATGTGTTTAGAACCCCCTGACTGCTTAGATATCTGTGCTCCCTCAATACAGTGATGCATGTAAAGTGTTTTGCAATATTGCTTTGGACAGACTTTTGGAGTCCTGTCTGTTGGTCTTTGTGTTAATTTCTCTGATTGTATTTTCTCTGTACTTTCTCCATGTTGAGGGAGCTGACCTTTCCCCTGAACTAATGAATGTAATTAAAAATAGGATTGTTAACCCCTCGTATAATAGTCTTTCCTTTAAAAGAAGATCAAAGAACCTGTGTTAACAGGCTATACTGGGTCTGCTGGGGTGCTTGCTATTATAGATGTTGAACTGGTTCACAGTACTAAGAACTGTAGTGGTGAGAATTTTATTATCTTGGTCTTTCATAATTGTATTTGCTCTGAAGGTAGGGAACTCTGAAGGCTGGAGGCCCTTGGTATTCAGAGGTTGTTGATTGTTGAGTACATGGCTTATATTGGTAGTCATTTGGTAGTAAGGCTTCTTTTGGAGCTCAAAGTGATTTCCCCCTCCTTACTCATGCCAGCTTCCACAAACAAGCTCTTTATTGTCGTGACCAGTTTCCTATATGATACACTAGCTTGTTTCAGAAATTAACAGCCTATATGCATGAGACTGACAGCTCTGACATGATACCAGGGTTACAAAGAAGTTGCTGCCCCCTCCTACACTTTAGAGTCCTAGGTGGAATTACAAAATAAGGAAGATGGATTGGTGATACCTTCTCACTATCTGACCTCTACCCTCATCTTCCTTTGGGAACTTCCTTTTCTCATTTGTCAGTAAAATCATAATAGCCTTCTCTACATATAATTTTATGGAATATTTTATTAGATCTTGGCTGATGAGCACTATCCCACAATTTTATGAAAAGTTTATAAATGGCCTTGATTATATGATTTCAAGTTACAGATATCTTTCCTGAACATAATTGTCATGACATTTTTTACTCTACACCATTCAATATCTAGCTAAATAGTACAAGGTTTATCGAAGAGTAAACTGATGGGCATATAACATCTGTTCTCTCTCCTGTGAGGATGTGTAATGAAAATATTTTTTCACATAATGCCTGAAATGCCAACAGTATGGTCCAACTGTGCATGAAACTAGCCCTAGACAAGAGCAAAAATCTCATGATATTATCAGCAGAGTTCCTATGCAGCATCTTTTTCTTGGTTTTAAGACAGCAAGGCTAAATTAATTTCACAGCAAAAGATTTGGTGATATGTTTTACTCTCCAATGTGCTGGTTCATACCAATGGATGATTCTTCTCTCCTTCAGTCTAAACCTCCACTTTTTACTTAGTTGTCTATGAAGATGGTGCTCAGCCAATGGGTCAGTGATAATTAATGTCTATTAGCTCCAAGGCAAGGATTCTTATTTGAACAGCTGGATAAAGTTTGTATGCCTTAGAGTGGTATGTGAATTAGTGATCCTGAGCCGAAGCCCAAGAGAAAGCTAAACTGCGTCTAATAATGGACAAGTAAACAACCCTTCAGAAATAAAAATAATTCATTTTTTAAAATATCATAGAGAAACAGGTTGAGCCATAAGTTGCATTAATGCTCCTGCAAAAGAGACCTATTTAAACCCTGGGGGGGAAATTAAGTATGTCGTTTTAAAAATTTGTGGCACTACTTATTTTAGGGAGCTGACAAGACTTATTTAGTCCAGAGTTCTTTGCAGCTCTGTAGCAGGAGCAAGCATAATTACCATCTGCTTGGTATTCCCAATAGGAACAAAAGCTCTCTCTCACATACAAGTACTTTAAAAAGAGAAAAAGAAAGAGACAGCAACAGGACTGTTCAATATCATGATTCAATAGCATTTACCATCAATGAAGGGCACAGTTACAGAAACCTTTGCAGTCTTTTAGCATCCTCTAGCAGGAACCCTTTAAGAAGTTCAGTACATTTAACAGAGTCTTTGATTTCATTTCAGGGCTACTGTGCCTCTATCCAAGGTCCTGTAGGATTGGTCTCTGGTCTCACCTGTTGACTTTTCTATCACAACTCTAATGTTCTGGGTAAGGGTGTTTATTGTAACTAATAATGGACCAGATGATAATGGAATAAGGAATGAACTTAAATGTGGCAACTGTGATTCACAATGGTTACAGTGACACCTTTATTTTTATGTTGGACTTAGATTCAAAGTCATGCAGCTCCAGCTATGACCAGATAGTAAAACAGAATATAAATGAAGTAAATTGATGAAAGACCATTTAAAATGAGACTTTTTGGGGGCAGATTCAAAATGACAAGCACAGCAGGGACTCACTTGAGCTCTCCCCCAAATTCCTCCAAATATCTTTAAATAATGACCCTAAACAAATTCTAGAACCCACAAAAAGTCAGAGTGAAACAATTTTCAAGCCCAGAACAACTTAGGAGGTTGGCAGAAAAGGTCTGTTACATCTGGGTGAAAATTGAGCACAGTCCAATGGAGGTCATGCTAATACAGCCCCAATCTTAACAAAACAGGAGCAAGCTTAGGGAGCCACTGAATCAGCAGTGGAAGCAATTGCTTCCAGACCTCTCACAGATAGTAAGGGGGTCAAAGGAGATTGCTGGAACTAGGGACAGGACTCTGTTGGCTTTGCCCATAGTCAGATCCAGTTTTCAATCTTGGATGGGAGTCCTAGGGTGAGGAGAAGCACTAGCACACCAGAGCTGGCAGATGCAATGGAACAGGGACCCTTGTCACAGTTCAAGGGCAGAAAAAAGTACTCACTCACAGACCAGAGCACAGGCCAGGAGAGTAGTAAACACCTCTTCTTAGATCATACCACCTTGGAAGAGCTGAAAACTTATAAATCCCAATAGTATCACTGAAAACAGCTGTACACAATCCCTGAAGCAAAGAATAGTGGGCCCTACACCCTGAAAGCAGAGCCCTACCTTAATGAAGACTTAAAAGTCAACTTTTAAGCTGGCAAAATGAGCAAACAGCAGACAAATTTCAGACTATAGAAAGTTACTATGGTGACAAGGAACATTGAAACACACACTCAGAAGAAAATGAAGTCAAAACTCCTACATCCAAAGCCTCTAAGAAAAATATTAATTGATCTCATGTCATGGAAGAGCTCAAAAAGGATTCTGAAAATCAAGTAAGAGAGGGAGAGGAAAAATTGTGAAGAAGAATAACATTACTGCAATGAAATAATAATAAAAAAAGACAACAGCTTGGTAAAGGAGACACAAAAAATACAGAAAAAATAACAGCTTAAAAATATTTAGAGTAAATGGTAAAAGAGTACAATAAGTCAATGAGAAGAAGAATGTCTTCAAAAGTAGAACTGACCAACTGGAAAAGGAGGTCCAAAAGCTTAGTGAAGAAAATAATTTCTTAAAATGTAGAATGGAGCAAATGGAAGCTAATGTCTTTATAAGAAATCAGAAAACAACAAACCAAAACCAAAAGAATGAACAAATAGAAGATGATGTTAAATATCTCACTGGAAAAACATCCAACCTGGATCCAGAAGAGATAATGATAAAAACTACTGAACTACCTGAAAGCTTTGATCAAAAAAAGAGCCTAGACATCATCTTTCAAGAAGTTAAAAACTTCCCTGATATTTTAGAACCCAAGAGTAAAGTAGAACTGAAAGAATCTACCAATCACCTCTTAAAAGAGGTCCTAATATGAGAACTCCCAAGAATGTTATAGCCAAATTCCAGGGCCCCAGGTCAAGGAGAAAATATTGCAAGCAGTCAGAAAGAAGAAATTCAAACATAAAGCTACAGTCAGGATAACACAAAATCAAGCAGTATCTACATGAAAGGATCAGAGGCCTTGCAATATGATATTCCAGAGGGCAAAGAAGCTAGGATTACAACCAAAAATCACCTACCAGAAAAAACTGAGTATAATTCTTCAGGGAGGGGAAGGAAATTTAGTGAAATAGAGGAGTTTCAAGAATTCTTGATGAAAAAAAAACCCAGAGGTGAATAACTTTGACTTTCAATTGTCAATTGTCTCTTGAAAGTCAATTTACTTTCCAGTACAAGATTCAAGAGAACCACAAAAAGGTAAATAGGAAAGGGAAATCATAGGGGACTTAATAAGATTAAACTGTTTACATTCCTACATGGGAAGATATACTTTCTCATTCTTAGGACAGTTAGGAATAGTATATGTAGACAGAAGGCACAGGTGTGAGTTGAATATTAAGGGATGACATCTTAAAGAATAAAATAAGGGGTGAGAGAGGGATGCACTAGGAGAAAAGAAAATGTAGAATGGGGCAAATTATCTCACATAAAAGAGGAAACAAGAAGCTTTTTAATGGAAGGGAAGATGGGGAAGGAAAGAGGGAGAGAGTGAACCTTACTCTCATCAGAATTGGCTCAAAGAGGGAAAAACATATACACTCAGCTGGGTATAGAAATCAATCTTACCCTACAAGAAAGTAGGAGTGGAAGGGGATAAGAAAAGTCATGGGGTGATAGAATGGAAGGAAGATTGAGGTAGGCAGTAGTCAAAAGAAAAACAGTCTGAGGAGGGACAGGGTGAAAGAGAGAGAAGAGAATAAACCAATGGAGAAATAGGATGGATGGAAATACAGTTAACAATCAAAAGCTTTGAAAAAGGTTACTCTGATAAAGGTCTCATTTCTCAAACATAGAGAACTGAGTCAAATTTATAAAAAAAAGCCATTCTCTAATTGATAAATGATCAAGAGATATGAACAGTTTTCTGATGAAGCAATTAAAGCTATCTGTAGCCAAATTTAAAAAAAGATTATCTAACTCATTATTGATTGGAGAAATGCAAATTAAAACAATTCTGTGGTACTTCCTCATATGTAATAGATTGGCTAATAGGACAGAAAAGGAAAATGACCAATATTGGAAGGGATGTGTGGAAAATGATATATTAATGCACTATTGGTTGAGTTGGGAATTGATTCAACCATTCTGTAGAGCAGTATGGAACTATGCCCAAAGGGCTATAAAATCATGCATACCCTTTGACCTTGCAATACCTCTATTAGTTCTATCTCCTCAAAGAGATTTTTAAAAAAGGAAAGGGACCTATATGTGCAAAATTATTTTTAGTCACTCTCTGGTGGCAAAAAATTGGGAATTGAGGGGATGTCCATGAATTGGGAAATAGCTGAGCAAATTTTGGGATGTGATTATGATGGAATACTATTGTGTTCTTAGAAATGATGAGCAGAATGCTTTCAAAAAAGCTGAGAAGACTCATATGAACCAATGCAAAGTGAAATGTACTGTGTACAAAGTAACAGCAATATTGTGCAATGATCAGTTCTGAATGACTTTACTCTTTTCACAAATACAATGATTTGAGACAACTCCAAAGGATTTATGATGAAAAATTTCCAGAGAAAGAAGTGATTGTATTTTGCACGACTACACATGGATAACCTATATTGAATTACTTGCCATGTCAATGAGTGGGGAGGGGAAGGGAGGAAGGGAGAAAATTTGGATATTGAAGTTTTTAAAATGAATGTTAAAATTGTTTTTATATGTAACTTGGGAAAATAAAGAACTTAAAAAAAGAAGAGAGAATGAGACTTGTGGACTACTGTAAATGTTGCTAATGCCCACCTAATTAAATCTATTAAAATTCAGTGTGTGAGGCAGGATGCTATTTTTTAAGTCAAATGTGTTTTTTTGGAAAAATGCTGCCTATTTTTGTTTTTATATCATATACATTTCCCAATGTAGCTAATATTCCCCAACAGAATGCAAACCCACAATAACAAAGAATTAAAAAAATAATTTTGCAAAGCTAGCAAATATATCAAAAAAAAGTTTCATAATATGTGCAGTTTTCCATAGCCATAATTTCCTCCCTCGGCAAAGAAGTTGAAGGAGGTATCTCTTCTTTGGGGACAAGTGTGAGCATAATGATTTCACAGACTTCATTATTTTTGTTGTTTTTACTTTTCCTATCAACAAATTTATAGTCAACCTGTATATTGTTTGTCTAGTTCTGCATATATTATCATCATCAGCAACAACAACACTGCAATTTACATGTGCCTCATCATTAGATCCTTGCAACCCTGTCAGTAGGTACTATTATTATCCCCATTTCAAAAGTGAGGTACCCTGAGGCTGAGAGATTTGTCCCAGGTCACACAACTATCCAGTGTCTGAAACAAGATATGAATGCCCAGTATCAAGTGTAAACTTCAATTGATTTCCCTCTTCTAAATTGAGGATTACTTCACCTTGCATCAGTTCACATAATTTTCCCCATTTCTATATTTATTACCTTCATCATTTCTTACAACTCAGTAATATTACATTTACATTCAACCCATTGATGTGCTGCTAAATGTTAATAATCATCTCTCTGATGAAAAAAATGTACACATGGCACACTTTAAGTTTAATCTGCATATTAATATTTTCCCTATCACTTTAAGTTTGGACAGTCAAGAAAACAATCAAGCCTTGATTTGTACTATTTGCTTATTTTATGAAAATTTAGCAATCAGTTCTCATGATCCTGTTAGAGCTGCTTCCAACATAACCCTGCACAAATTTGTTCAGCCATTCACCATTCATGATGGTGACTTCGATTCCCTTTCTTTGCTATAACAAAAAGTATGGCTACAAACATTTTGGAATCTAAGGGACCTTTCCTTTCATCATTGACCTCCTAGCAGTATACTCCTAGGAGTGGGGTCTTTGGCTCAAAGAGAATGAATATTTTCTTCACTTTCTAAAAATAATTCAAATTGCTTTCTGGAATAGAGGGAATAATTTCCTTACTCCTTCAATAGGCAGTCACTGTGCCTATCTTCCCACAGTGCCTCCAATATAGACTATTTTCCTTTTGATCATCTTTATCAATTGTATAACTTCCTTCAGAGTTGTTTTGATTTGCCTTTATTTTATTGTTCTTGATTTGGGAAATGTTTAGAGCTGAGATGGATTTGGAGCATTCTTTCATGAGATTATTAATAGTTTACAAATTTTCTTTTGAAGAGCTTTAGTTTATTTCATCTGACCATGCATGCCTTCCCACTGACGTTTGTGGGCCTCCCATTTCATTGGAATCAGGAATTCTGCCAATGCAGGTCAATACTTGCTCTTTAACCTGTAGTCTTTGAAAGTTACCTAGAGCACTCAGAGGTTAAAAAATACTTTCCCAGAGCAACACAGCAAGCATGTGTCAGAGGTTGGATTTGAATCTAAGTCTTGGTGTCTCTAAGGACCAGATCTTCCATAATGCCAGCTGGATCTCAGAAATTATTTTTAGGACTCTAACTAGCTGGGATTGTATATAGCAATGCTAAATCATTAACCAATTGAATAATTTTGATGTTTCCACTGGTACATGGTGTAACTGAGATTCTTTAAGAATAATTCCATATGTGGAATTTTATTCGAGACTCATAAGAACCAGAAGAAATAGACAGGGCAGGTAATATCCCTGTTTTACACATAAGGAAACTGAGAAAGGTTTATAGCATCAACATGCTGGACACTCTGTCTCTCATTCTGTGTATCCAATCAATTTACAAAACCTGTATTTCTATCTTCACAGCATATCAATTAGGTTCAATAAAGATGTATTAAGTGCCTACTATGTGTCAGGCACAACGCTAAGCTCTGGAGATTGAAAAAAAGAAAGATCAGGGCATCTAGGTGGTGCAGTGAATAGAGCACTGGCCCTGGAGTCAGGAGGACCTGAGTTCAAATCCTGCCTCAGACACTTAACACAAAAACTAGCCATGTGACCTTGGGCAACTCACTTAACCCCAACTGCCTTCCAAAAAGCAAAAAAAAGAGAGGGGGAATGAGAGAGAGAGACAGACAGACACAGAGAGAGACAGACTGAGATAGAGAGACAGAGACAAAGACAGAGAGAGACAGAGAGAGAGATGAAAGACAGTCCTTTTCCTCATGGAGCTTAAAATCTAACATGGCAGACAACACACAAATACATGCAAATAAAGCTACATATAAATAAATAGCAATAATGAATAGAAGACACTGCAATTAAGAGGGGCTGGGGAAAGCTTCTTATTGGGGGTCAATTTTTATTTGAGACTTAGAGGAATCCATGAAGGTGAATAGTCAAAGTGAAGGAGGGAGAACAGTCCAGAAATGAGGAACAGCCAAAGAAAATGCTCAGAGCTGATATGGAGCATCCTGTTCATGAATCTGGCAGAAGGTCTATGCCACTGAATTGAAGAACATACATTGGGGAGGAATGTGTAAGCAGACTGGAGAGGTAGGAGGGGGCTAGATTATGAAGGGCTTTGAAAGACAAAGAGAACAATTTGCATTTACTCCTGAAGCCCCCAAGAAGCCACTGGAGATTATTGAGTTTGTGTGGGGATGGGAACAGGGGATGACATGATCAGACTTACTTTTTAGGAAAATCATTTTCATGGCTGAATGAAGAATGGATTGTAGTAGGGGAGAACATCAGAACAAGAATACCACAAGAATTCAGACTTGAGGTGATGAGGGTCTACAACTAGAGTGGTAGCAGTGTCAGAGAGAGGAGGGGGCATATTTGAGATGCTGCCCAAGTGAAGACAGCAGACCTTGGCAGCAGCTTCAAATGAGGGTGGGGGAAAAATAGTGAGGAATCCAGCATGATTCTTAGACTATCTCTTGCATCTAACTCTTCTGTCTATTCATGCAGACACTACCTTAGTCTGAGCCATCATCATCTCTCACCTAAAATATTACAGCAGCTTCTTAACTGGTCATCCTCTTTTTTTTATTTCTGGTCTAGTTTATTGAAGTATAATTTTATACAGTTTATTTTTTCACTGGTCTCTTCTGGTATGCTTCTAATGATATTAGAATCACCTGGATCAATGATGGACTGGTCATTCTCTTTCCAGTAACTCCCCACTTCAGTACCTCATAGACACAACTGCCAAAGTAAATTTCCTTAAACATAAATCTCACCAAGTGACTTTCCTTCTCCATCAACTTTGGTGGCTTCTATTATTTCTAGGGAAAGATAGATAGATAGATAGATAGATAGATAGATAGATAGATAGATAGATAGATAGATAGATAGACAGGATAGATAGATAGACAGATAGATTAGATAGATAAAATAAATATATACACACATATGTTTACACATATGTATGTACAATATACTCATATGCACACATGTTCATATGTGTATTCATATACATATATACATAACCTATATACACATCTACATACGTGGGTGTATATATAGGGGTGTGTGTGTATTTATACGTAGTTTCAGTTTTAAAATTCTGCACACCTTGACCCCAACCTATCATTTGGCATCACTGGACATTACTTTTCCTCCTCACCTCATATGTACACTGGATTCAGTCAGACTGACTGACTTTATGTTCTTAATACAATATACTGAATCTTTCATTTCTATGACTTATATTGGCTATCCCACATGCCAGGAATCTACTCTCTCCTTATCTGTTTTTTAGAATCATTCTCTTTCTTTAAGATGGAGAGAAAACACAATCTTCCATATGACCCCTTCTGGTATCCTCTCTTCCAAATGACCTTGACCTACCTACTTTATACATACATACATATATATATATGTATGCATTATTAAGTTTATATTTATGGTGTACGTATTTTATGTCGTCTCCTACATTAGACTGTAAGATCACTGAGAGAAAATATTATTTTAGTTTTTGTATTTGTATATAGCAAGTGCCTTATAAAGATTTGTTGACTGATTGCTTGATTATCAGATCTCAATTAGTGTGACATAAAGGAAAGAACATTTGATCTAGAGCCAGAGAATCTGCATTCAAATCCTTACTGTACCACTTACTAATTGTATGACCTTGAACAAGTCAATCAACCTCTCTAAGTCTTATTCTCTTCATCTGTACAACAAACAGAGTAAAAGTTGGAGTGAGGTAGGATTAGGTGAACCCTATGGTCCCTTCCAACCATCAACGTATGAACCTATAAAAGGGGGACATAGGTAGTGTGTTCAGAACTGAACTATGAGCCAAGACTTCCTAACGTCCACAACCCCAGGTCTCTTTTGCCATGAGTTCAAAATATGGCCTCATCAGATAAATCCAAACAATGAAGGAGTATGCATTTTCTTTTCCATTTAGAAATAAGCAAGTATTTCCACAGGTTCCTTTGGAATTTCTTTTAATACCCAACCTTTATCCTTTATTTAATGTACATATGTGATCACCTCAGATCAGTTTACCTAAATCTCGAATGGAGTTGATACGCAGAGATTGAATTCTCTCTAGTTCAACTCATCATGTTACAGAAAAGGAAACAAAGCAACTTAACTGACTTGTCCAAAGTCACCCAGGAAAGTTACAAAGTTTGAATCTGAACTTGGGTCTGGGGCCTTCAAGTAAAAGACTCAATTTAGCTTTCTTTCCAATACACTATGCTATCTCCACTATCAGAGAGAAACAAGGATAATAGAACTCAATCATTTTGATCTCTTCTTGGGCCCTATCTCCTCCACTTTTTCCTTATGCTCTTCAGTTGCTCTCTCCTCATAGTCTTGATCCAAGGGTCCCCAGTCACCCATGAAAGCATATGGCCAGGTAAGTGAAGCACATTTGTTTTTAGAAACATGGCTTTCCCAATCCAAGTTTCTGGAGAAAAGGACAGTGTCACAGAATTCAGAGCATGTTAATTTAGAAGAAAATAGCTCTATTAAAGATAGCTCTGGGCCAATCCACTCTTCTCCCCCATATTTAATTGCTACTAGGGATTTCATGAGAAGTCATAGTGACTTTGAAAATCACCACTGAGCACTCAGTGGTATAATTAGTAAGAAGCTGCCAATCTGGCTCAGCGGACTATAAAGCACAATGTGTCTACATCTTGCCAAAAAAAGCCTTTGTAGGTAAGTGGGTAAGACATGCAGTAAGGAAGGTGTCTATGTGTGAGTCAGCTTGAGGGAGGAACAGAGACAGGTCATATTCCCTGGGCTTAAGTCCTTTCAAGGAAATGGAAGGAATGCTGGGATAAAGTCTAACAACTTCCTAAAATTATTGGGTTTACTCTTTTATTTGCTTTTAATATCATGCTTGATAGAAAGGAAGGAAGGTAGGAAGGAAAGAAGGAAGGAAGGAAGGAAGGAAGGAAGGAAGGAAGGAAGGAAGGAAGGAAGGAAGGAAGGAAGGAAGGAAGGAAGGAAGGAAGGAAGGAAGGAAGGAAAATTCATAATGCTGACTTAGGTGGGACATGAACTACTTAATGGTCTCTGGTCTTTCATTATGTGAATGGGAGCAATGTCTCTAATTCTACATTTTTTTTAAGACTTCTATTTTTTTTCTCACCCTTAGTAAAGGCATGTATAAGTGAAAAATTACTTTTAACCTTCCTGCATGTCTCAGTCACTGCTTGATTTGATTTATCCATTGACTGCTCTCCAACATTCTATGCTCCTTCCTGTTAACTGTGCTTGACTCTTATTTAATCCTTTACATTGTTGGACATGCAGAGTGGTATAGTTTGGGGTGAGGGGAAGGACTCAGAAACTCTGGGTATGAACTTTCAATTTTCTTCTTGCTACCTGTGCAACTTCAATCACCATTCAATAGAATCACAAATTGTTAGCACTTAAATGTACCTTGAAGGTCATCTATTCTAGGTGCCTCCATTTTATTTTAAAAAATATATTTTGTGAGGGGTGGCTAAGTGGCACAGTGAATAGAGCACCGGTCCTGGAGTCAGGAGGACCTGAGTTCAAATCCGACCTCAGACACTTGACACACTTACTAGCCATGTGACTTTGGGAAAGTCACTTAATCCCAATTGCCCTCCCCCCCCGCAAAAAAATATGTATATTGTGGATGCATTTTGTCTTTATGCTCAGCCATTCTTGCCTACATAACCCCAGACAACTATGCCATTATAATAAATAAGAATAATTATACAAACATTTCCAATGAAAGAAGTTCATGTCTTTACCATGATAGGTATGTTTATTTTAAATTCATTTGAAAGATCTATTCATTTGCATTGTTGTAATTACTCTCCATATTTTTCTCTGCTTCAATTATTTTACTCTACATCATTTAATACAAAACTTCCCGTATTGACATCAGCTAATGCAAATCGTCCACATTTCTTGTATTTCCTCATATTTCTCATTTCTTGCTACATACTCATTTTCTTTTTTTAATTTATTTTTTTATTTGTTTTCTTGTTTACATTATTCATTTTCATTACACTTTTGAATTACAAATCTTCTCCCTGTCTTGCCCCTGCCCCAACCCTAAAACAGTAATCCCACTGTAAAGCCCCTCCCCTGCTCCACTCTCTTATTTTCTGGTAGGACAGGGAGGGTCTCCCTATCCCAGCCCCTGTATATCTTAATTCCTAGTTGCAGGTATTGCAGAATTTTAAATTCTAGATTCTTTCCATTCCTCCCTTGTCACACACCCCCACTGGAAGGACACTCAGTTTAATACAGGCTGTAGATGTGTGATTGTACAGGACATCTTCATAGTGGACATATAGTGACAGTAATCATCTGTCTCTCCTTCCTATCCCTCCCCCACCTTGTTCTATTCTCTACCCTGTCCCTGTCCCTTTACTGAAGTGTGTGCTTCCAGCACCCCTCCCCCAGACCCTGCCCTCCCCTCCATTATGCCCCCTCTCATCCCCATCCCCCCTACTCTCCTGTGTGGCATGATGCCCAATTTAAAGTTTATGCCATTTCTTCCCTAATGTTGGGGGCCAAGACCTTCAGAGATCCTGGCACACTAGCACCCCAATTGTACAAGGGCACTGAGCAGATAGGCAAGGATAATATAATCTTATTGGGTGGATGCTCTCATTGGCCTCATGAATATCTAAAGTATGTACATTTGCAAGTCCTGATTGGGACTCCTGATCTACTGTGCCCCCAGA
>CM053599.1:39040018-39055687 GCA_028646575.1 Pseudocheirus occidentalis | reverse complement strand
GGCAATTTTCTTTGAGGATTTCTTGAAGGATGCTTTCCAAGTTCTTTTTCTGGCCATGGGTTTCAGGTAGAACAATAATTTTCAAATTGTCTCTCCTGGATCTATTTTCCAGGTCAGTGGTTTTTTTCAAGGAGATATTTCACATTGCTTTCTATTTTTTCATATGTTTGTATTTGTTTAATAGTATCTTGATTTCTCATAAAGTCATTAGTTTCCACTTGCTCCACTCTAATTCTGAAGGAATTATTCTCTTGAGAATGCTTTTGAGATTCTTTTTCCATCTGAGAAATTTGACTTTTTAAGGCATTCTTCTCCTCATTGGCTTTCTGGGCCTCTTTTGCCATTTGAGTTAGCCTATTTTTTAAAGTGTTGTTTTCTTCAGTCAGGTTGTAGACTCTCTTTTCATGATTTTCTTGCATTATTCTCATTGCTCTTCCCAATTTTTCCTCCACTTCTCTTATTTGTTTTCAAAGTCCTTTTTCAGTTGTTCTATAGCTTCTAGGCATTTTTGAAGTGTCTTGGAAGCATTTGGTGTGGGAGTTCTGACTGTGTTGTCTTCCTTCCTTACTATGCCTTGATACTTTTTGTCCACAAAAAAGGATTCTAGAGTTTTATTGCTGTTCTTATTTTGCTTCCTGTTCCTCATCTTGGCCAGTCAATTCATCGGTTGGATTCTTTAGCTTTGCGGAACTCTGCTTCCAGGGGGAAAGCTCTGTTCCAAATCGCTGGGGTTTTCCCAGCTGCCAGAGCTATTGGGGGGGTGTTGCAGGCCCCCCTCCCCAGCTTTGGCTTGCTGAGAGTGCACCCCAGGACCACCACCCAAGACCATGATCTGGAACCAGGCCACTCAACTGCAAGAGCACTTGGCCCTGATCAGTCAACTCAGCCCCCTTGCAGTGTCTGCAAGTGAAGGGCTCTGAAGCAGCCCAGTGGGGGCAGATGCAGGTTACAGCATTTCCTGCCCTTCCCACACTGCTTCCTTGCCTTGGGGGCAGATTGTCCAAACTGCCTTACCTCCCCGAAATTCAGCTTGAGAGTTCCACTTTCACTGACCTCTAATCCTGGTTTGCTGGATGTGAAGATCCCTTCAAATGCTGTAGTTCTGCTCCCTGGGGTAGACTCACACAGTGGCTTGGGAGGCTCAGCTCCTTTTGACCACCCTGGGGCCTGGCTGCAGCCTCAGTTTTAGGCTGGGCTGGCCTCGGCTCCCACCATGATGAGCCCCTGCTGCCGAGGTACCTCTCTCTAATCCCCATTTTTTATGCCTTGGTAGATGTGGAGTTTGCTTGAGGTATTGTAGATCTTCTCTCCTGTAGACCGGCTGCTGCTTGGCCATGTTTTGGCTTCAGGCTGGGCTGGCTTCAGCTCCCTGTCTGCTATATGAGCCCCTGCTGCTGAGGGGCCTTCAGTTTGAGAGTCCTAGAATTTGTTTAGGGTCATATTTTATGGGTATCTAGGGTGGCTGTGTGGGAGCTGTGGAACCTTGCTGCTTCTATGCCACCATCTTGGCTCCACCTCTCAATTACTTTCTTAGGTATAAATGATCAACAGAATATGAAGTCAATCACTGATTTGTAGCATTTACTGGTTTCCTAGCTTCAAATTCTTGCACTGAAAAAAACAACAATTAATTCTTGATCGTGCTAATGGGTTGGAATTGAATCCACCACTTGATTTGCCCATAATCAGAAGGTGTCAGAGATAGAAATTGAATGTCTTCTTAATACCAAATTGAGTCTTCTTTCCACTTCACCACTCCCATTGTTCATCTGTCTTTTTCATTAGAATTAGATGCTGGTTGTGAATAAGTTGTTGACTGTTCCTCCCCTCTTTAAACTCATACCTCTTATGGACTAGAATGAAACTTCAAAGTGGAAGGGGAACTCATCAGTCAATGAATGCAATTCATATCTATAAAAGCACCTTTGCTCTCCTAACTCCCATCACACTGCTATTTCCTGACTCTCCTTTGGCCAAGCTTTAGCTTCGCTAATCTTAATTGTGCTTCCTCTTCCATCTTAAACTGATCTCCTCTTTTTACCTTCTACACAAGGACATTCCCCAAGTTTCTGTAATTTATACTTTCTGAGTTTTTCTTTCCTCATTCTAAATGAAGATGATTATGTTCAGGGATTTTAGTGAACTATGAATCAACATGATTCAACAATGTTACCTCCCAGCCAAGAAAGCTACAGGTGTCAGACTGCCCTAAGAGAGGCAAAGTATCAAAGAACGAAAGTATGGTATTACTCTACTCTGCCTCACTTAGACCACATCTGTAGTATGGAATTCAAATCTAGATGCCACTTTACATGATAAGCAATAATGTTAGGGAGGAGGCAGAGAAAAGCAGTCATCATGGGCAAAGTTGTCAAGATCATGAGAATTTATCAAAAGAACTAGGGATATTTGACATAAAAGAAAAGGAGACTTACAGGAGACATGAGGGGTGTTTTTATTTTAATAGATCAAGGTCTATTATGTGGTAACATGATTATACTCATTCTGCTTGGCCTCAGAGGTCATAATAATGAGCAGGTAGTGAAAATTACAATGAAAGAACAGTTAGGTGGCACAGTGAATAGAGCCCCATCCATGGAGTCAGGAGGACTCAAATGCAGCCTCAGACACTCAGCACTTACTAGCTGTGTGGCCTTGAGCAAGTTACTTAACCCCAATTGACCTACCTTCCCCCTCCAAAAAAAAGCAATAAATAAACAAACAAATAAATAAATAATTCATGCAGTTATAAGTTGTAAAGAATTTCAGATGCCATTGAGTCAAATCCATCTCTAAACAAGAATCCCTCTGAAATATAACCAATAAGTGATCATTATTATGCAAGTCTTTAGTTGAAGACCTGTAATGGGGAGAAGTTACTATTTCCCCCAAGTGACCTATTTCACTTTAGGAGCATTATAATTGTTGGAAATATTTTTTTCTTTACAATCCTTCTTTAATTTCCACCCATTGCTCTGCATTCTGCCACCTAGAGTTAAGCAGAACAAGACTAATCTCTCTTGCTACATGACAACCTCGAGAATGCTTAAAGAATATCATGTTTCCCTTGAGAGTCTACTTCTCCAGGCAACATATCCCCAGTCTCTTCAACTGATCCCAATAAGGAATGAACACACAATTCTTTACCACTTCTATATGAATGTCCTGAAATCCCTTCAGACTCAGTATATCTAAGGCTAAAGTCATCATCCCATCCCTCAAATCTGTTTATTCTCTAGAATTTCCCATTTCTTTTAATGGAATTGCTCTTTTTCTAGTCACTGAGGTTCAAAATATGAGCAGTCTTTAACAATTATCCTTTCCTTGCTCTCTACGTCTACTAAGCCAACAAGTCTTATGAATTCTTTATTCACAATTGACTTTCTCTGTTGGCTTTCTATTTCCATTGCCATCACTTTAGCTCAGGGCCTTATTAGTTCACACTGAGCTATAGCAATAGTTTCTTCATTTATTTGTCTAACTCCTAAGTTCCACCCACCCCCCTAATTCATTCTGCGTACTGGCATCAAGTGAATTTTTCCTAAAATCTAGTTCAGATCATATAAAACTCGGATCATGTTTATATTCTTTACCTTTATCTTAAAGATTCTTCACAATTTGGACTGTATCCATTTTTTTCTCCTTATTTCCCTTTTATCCTTTATACAAAGGCTATATACTCTGGCTAGTTGGGTCTCTTAGCTGTCTTGTAGATACATGCCACATCTACCTTTGTTCACACTTTGTTTATGTTGCTCCTTCTGGTTGGAAAAACTTCTCTGTCTTCTTTGCCTCTCAAACTTCAAGATTTAGGTCATAGTTCACCTTCTCCATGGACTCTGTCCTAATTATTGCAGCTAAATATAGTCTGCCCCTCCTCAAAATTCCTACAACTGTTACCACGTAAACCACTTCTATGCCACTGCTGATGCAATATCTTAGAGTTATTTTCATTAGTCTAATATGTCAACGGCATTGTTAGGTTCATGAGGACAGTCTTCTGTTCCTTACTAACAGCACTGACCACAGTGTTCTCTGCATACTGTGTGCACCTGTTGTTGAAAGTTGTTGCTGCACAAAGAGATGCGTCCCCCCATTACCCCAAAATGGCCTAATTGCTGTTGTTGAAAGGAAAATTCTTTGTTTGGGCTTTTCTCCTGATTAATGAGGCAAAACTCAGGACAAAGAGGATTATGAATTTATTACAAGTTCTTCAAGATAGCACACATTGTCCGTCGGATCACTGGAGATCACTGATGGCTTTAAGGTGGGGTTAGCTTTTATTGGTTAACTTCATAATAAGATAAAAATAATTCAGACAGGTTAACATCAGCAAAAGGGGTTGGGCCCTTGCTTCTCAGTTCCTCCCTGATGTAGCAAGCATGTGTCAGTTTTCTGGTAAGAGTACGTGACAAAGAGCAGGAAATGCAAAAAGGTGCAGACTGGGGTCTTTTTCCCCAATAGAACCTCCCCCAACACTGATTAACAAGCCGGTCTGGGAACAATGAATCGCTGAGTCAACATAACTGTTAATAGTAGTCTAGATTTTCTACTGCAAGTGGCAGGTAAATATGGGGTGATGTGAAAAGTACTGTATTTGGAACCCAAAGGTCTAGTTTCAAATTCCTCTTCTGCTACCTACTACTTGTGTGTAACCTTAGACAAATCATCAATTCCTAAGTCCTGAAGCTTCTCATATGTTTGACTAGATAAGGTCCCATACAACCTCAGCTCCTATAATCCTTAAAGTTCCTTTGTCTTTTCCTTGGGAAGTTCCTTTTGAATGGGACTTAGAATTCCAGAGTTTTAGGACATTAGCATTAGCATGCACCTAGTTCATATCTTGAAAAGAATCCCCACTCTGATGCCCTTGAGAAGTGGTAAGTCATCCTTTACATGAAGTACTCAAGATATAGAGAATACAGAACTTCCTGTGGGCAATTCATTCCACTTTATGATAATCTCCTTTGTTAATAGAAAAGTTAAAATTTGCTTATCGTATATCAATATCAAATTTACTTCTTTGCAATTTCCATCTACTGCTCCAGAAGGCAGAACGAGCCTCTGGGCTGAATCTCTGGGCTCTTCTTCATGCCTGTGGGCTCAAGTTACCCAGAGAATTCAATGAAAACCTATCATTTCTCCGCATCCTTAATAGGGAAGGTGTTTTGATCCAGGACTAATTATCATGGCTTGAAACCTTATTGTCCACCACTGTAAAAACTGATCAATCCTGGGGTGAAAAAAGACATATTTTAGTATGATTTTAACTTTTAAAAAATCATTATTTTAATGATTGTAGCAGCTCATTTTCTTCTTTGTGCCTTCATTCTTTGACAGGTAGTTTCTTAAAGTGGCATAGAAAAATCAGTGAGAGGAAGACAATATACTATCAGTTTTAGGGCCCAGGATTGGAAGAAAGGGACAGTCAGAAACATATTCTATTTTCCTCCCTGTAAGAGCCCTGCAATAGGATTAGAAAGCAATTGTTCCATCAATCTGTCTTATTCGATTGCCTGGAAATCAGGGGTATTCAAACTATGATATCTTCCCATTGCTTTATTTGTGCTTATAATGTGCTTAGGAATCATGGCATAAAGAATGGTAACAGACCGTATTTTTGAATGATTACTGAGTATATCTTCTCTGCTCCAACTAATAGAAAATATTTTATTGTTGCTATTTTTTAATAATCAAGGACTGGTTTAAGATAAGCATATACATGATATAACGGAAAAAAGGTAGATGATTTGGAGATTTATGGGACTCAGGCCAGAGATTAAGATTTTGGAGCCTCCATCCCATTTATTACTTTTGTGAATGTGGAAAATCAATTGATTAACAAGCTTTTATTAAACACTTGCTGTATGTGAGGAAATATGAGCTTCAGGTGTCTATTTTATCATTTTATAGTAAGGGAATTAAATCAGGTAATCCATGAAATTTCTTTCATCTTTAAATCCATGATCCTCTGATTCCATATTCTGCTTTAATTAAATACTGTCATAGATATTCCTACTCTTAGAAGTGACAAAGAAGATGGGGACAATCTAAGTCCCACTTCCCCCAGGTGACTTTTCCCAATTGCCAACACCTAGAATGTTTTTCCTCCTCTCTGTCTCCTGAAATCTCTGGTTTCTTTCAAGACTCAGACAAAATCCTACCTCCTGTGGAAAGTCTTTCTCAGTTCCACTGAATTCTAGTCCCTTCTCTCTATTGATTATTTCAAATTTATTCTGTATATAACTTGTTGGTGCCTTGTTGTTTGCCTGTTCTCTTGCAGGGACTGTACCTTACCTTTCTTTGTATTTCCAGTTTTAACATAGTAGCTGAAATAGAATAGGTCTTTATATTTTTGACTGACTTCTTGTGCCTTTCATTTCAAGATTACCTCCCATTTACAGTGTACTTATCTGTTATAGACATAGATGTTTACATGTTTTCTCCCCCTAGTAAAATGTGGCTTCCTTGAGGACAGAGACCATGTTTTTCTTTCTGTGTATTACCAGCACTTAACAATGTCTAGCAAATATTAAGCACCTGATAAATGCTTGTTGACTGACTGAAGCAACAGAATAAAAAGGCACATAAACTGCTTCTAAACTCAGAAAACACAATAGATTCAGAATTTTTTTAAAAAACCTTTAGGGATCAACAAATCCAACATCCTTTTGTTGGCATTCAAAACCCTTCCCAAATTTGATCTGACCCAACCTAGGCATATATATGTAGTATTCTATTCACACACCCCGCCATCCAGGCATTGTGGCCCATTTTCTTTTCCTCACATACAAAACTTCTATCTTCAGTCTTTGCACAGACTCTCCCCTTGCCTGGAATCGACCTCTTCCTTTCCTTTCCCCATTACTTTCCTTCAATGCTCAGCTTGCATTCCAGCTCCCACCCAAGGCTTTTCTTGACCACACCAACTCATCACTCTCAATTCCTCCCTGAAAAACTTGATATGGATTATTTTTCGGTGTGTAGATGCTTACACGTTGGACAGTGTCATCTACTTTTATGTAATTTAAGTACAGTCATTATTTCATTTTTTCTTTGTCTTCCCACTGTCTAGATTATGTTTTGTATATAGCAAGTGGTTAATAATTTTTTTTTATTAAATGTAAAAAGGAGACAACTAAGACTCAGGGAAGTTAAATGACTTATCCAAGATCATGGAGAACTTGTGTGACCTTGGGATTTAAGGCTAAGCAGTCTGACTTAAGATCTAAAACTCTCTCTTGCAGAGTGGCTCAGCTGCGTTTAGATATAATAACACAAACACATTAACAGCTCACATTTAACAACATCTGCTAAATCCTGGGGATTCTCAAAGGGCACATTTACTTTAGGATAGTCAAAGCCAGGGGGAAAGAGTCTCTGTTATGTTGTTTTTCATTTCAAAATAGTGTCTTGGGTGACCTATTTTAAAGACTACTTATCCTTTATCAGAAAATCACTTCCCTCTTTGAGAAGCACGACATCTTATCAAATCTGATTTTTTTTCTGTTATAGAAAGGAACTTGGAACTTTACTGCTGAGCATCCATAGGAAGATCAGTTCAGGGACAATATGGGACCAAGCATATCAAAGTTTTCAAAGGTTATGCACTTATGATCCAGCTATCAGGCTGTGAAGAAAGAAAGAAGAAAAAAAGAAAGGAAGGAAGGAAGGAAGGAAGGAAGGAAGGAAGGAAGGAAGGAAGGAAGGAAGGAAGGAAGGAAGGAAGGAAGGAAGGAAGGAAGGAAGGAAGGAAGGAAGGAAGGAAGGAAGGAAGGAAGGAAGGAAGGAAGGAAGGAAGGAAGGAAGGAAGGAAGGAAGAAAGGAAGGAAGGAAGGAAGGGAGGGAGAGAGGGAGGAAAGAAAAGAATTTACTATACATAAAACATTGTGTTAAGTACTGGGAAGACAAGCAGAAAAACAGAG
Organism: Pseudocheirus occidentalis; assembly: GCA_028646575.1. Classification (NCBI taxonomy): domain Eukaryota; kingdom Metazoa; phylum Chordata; class Mammalia; order Diprotodontia; family Pseudocheiridae; genus Pseudocheirus; species Pseudocheirus occidentalis. The sequence continues at coordinate 39,047,762 of CM053599.1, read as the reverse complement.
ACAGTCATCTCTTTCAAAGAACTCACATTCTAATGGAGAGGAACACATATAGGAGGTTTAAACTACAAGTCAGATGGAAAGACTTCATGGGTCCTTGGGGAGCAACAGCAAAACAGATGGTAATGCATCTTCCTCAATGTCATTTCCATCTAAATGGAATGATGAACAGATCAAGATCTTGGGTGAAGATGATACAGGAGACAGAAAATAATTTCAGAAATACATTAAGATAGAGTAGAGTTGGTAAGTTCGTGTTATGAACTCTGAAGATGCAGTCACCCAGAGTATGGAAAACACTAGAGACCAGAAGAAGGGATATTCATTTCACCAAAAATAAGGAGATTTCTGCATGAGCAGTAGCATTAGCAGGGCAAGCTTAGGATCTGGAATAAATGGCATAAAATGTGTTTTAAAAACCAAGTTCTGGGGTGGCTCAGTGGCGTGGTGAACAGAGCACTGGCCTTGGAGTCAGGAGGACCTGAGTTCAAATCCAGCCTCAGACACTTGACACAAAAACTAGCCGTGTGACCTTGGGCAAGTCACTTAACCCCAATTGCCCTCCAAAAAGCAAAAAATAAAAATAAAACAAAAACCAGCTTCTTAGAGACAAGTTTAGTTGATGAGAGTCTGGGCAGAGCAATCAGGACACAATACCCCCTATGAGTGTGACTAGAGGGCATATCCTAGAGTGAGACAGGATACTGTGCTGCTCAGAAATAGAAGTGAAGAACAGGACAGGGCCAGTTCAGAATGGAGGTCGCCAGGGTATAGGTAGACATCGGAGGAAGGTGGCAACCTCTCTGAGACCGTCTTATCTTAATTAAATATCCTTGATAATTCAATAGTTGATCCATAATAGTTCAGTTGTTTTTAAACTTCTAGAAAACTGTAAATACTACTAGCACCCTTCAAATGCTGGTGTCCGGTCACCATTTCCATCTGACTTATAGCTTGGAGCTCTATATGTTTTCCCTCCCATTAGAATGTGAGTTCTTTCAGAGAGATGCCTGTCTCTGTCTGCTTCTCTTTCCAAAGGGTGATAGAGTGTTTTACCATTAGCAAAATCTCATTGCCATGGCCTATTTATGGCTCACTGTATTGATACCTTAAATATATATATATATATATATATATATATATATATATGTATGTATGTATATGTATATGTATATATATTTATATATTTTTATTTTTATTTATATATATATATGTTTATATATATAAATATATAAATTGGTTATACTTCTTTTGTGGAAAGAGGACCATGAACACCCATCAACACCTGATACATCCATACATCACCCTATCCCTGCAGGTTCTTCTGTGGTATTACAAACGATTTTATTTTAGAAGTAAAAAAGAAAATTTAATTTATTTTCTAGAAGTACATCTTATAGGTATTTTTTTTCACAAATGTACTTTTCCTCTATGGGGAAATATACCTGTAATGCCCATATTGCTTGGTTACCCGGATGACAGTTTGTACTCTCATCCTTCCTCCTACTCACCTTTGGCTGTCTCATAGGCTTTGCTTCATTAAGTGACTGTTGTCTTGTAGATAAGAAGTAATATAAAACATCATTAATTGCAATTGTAAATATGAAAGGTATAAATCTTTCATAACTCCTCCTAATATTGGCAACATGTTAACAGATGAAAATCATCTCTATAAAATGACTACAAAATAGGACTTGACTTTTTTTCTCATGCAATTAATTCTTGACAGTTTATGCTTATTACACACTTGGAAAGCACTTATTTTTACTTGAGAAAACCCTCAGAGATCTAATTGGTACTGTTCATATTTTAGACGCTTCCCCAAATAATAGTATTGTATCTATTAGTAGATGGTATATGCTTTTAAATTCTAAAATGATAACAAATAACTGATATTCATATAGTGCTTTAATTTTTGTAGAGCACTTTGCACGTACAATTTTAATTAATCCTCATAATAATCCTGTAGGGTTGGTTTGATTTTACAAATAAGCTCCATTTTACAGATAAATAAACAGAGTTGAAAAGTTAAGTTACTGGCATAGAGTCATAAAGCTAGTAAATGAAGAAACAATTCTGAGGTTCCATCTCACATCCTTCAGATTGCCAAAATCACAATGATTGGGGGGACTGAAGGTAAACAGGCACATTAATGCACTGGTGCTACAGTGTGAATTTGTCCACCATTTTGAAAAGCAAATTGGAGTTGCATCCCCAAAGTCAGTTACTGCATATCCTTTGACCAAAAATACCAGCAATAGTTCAAATATCAGAAATAACAATACCAGCAATAATTCAAAGAGATCAAAGAGAAAAAGGATATATGTACACACATGTGTGTATGTGTGTATATACATATAAACACATATACATATACATATATACATATATCCTGTATATACATATACACATATACACATATACACAAATACACATATGTGTATGTACATATTCATGTGTGTATATGTATAGTGTGTGTCTGTGTGTAACATTTTACGTGTATGTGTTTATACACATACACAAGTATACATGTAGATAGCAAAATGACATGTAGATAGCAAAATGACACCAAGGTATAGTGTGTTCAAATAGCTCATTAGTCCCATATGAGTGTAGAAATATGAAGTGATGCTCTAGATATTTTATACATGTTTGTTGAATAAAAGTGAATCTTTATTTGAGAATACTAATATTGCATTGCTAAATTTGGTGTAATTCAGAAAATATGTTTTAGGCACCAAATTAGGGATTAAACTCATTGGTTTGACTAGTCAGAAGTAACATCTTTGGTGTCAAAGGTTAATGAATAAAAGTAGTTACTACTTTTTAAGAAGATAACAGAAGCACAGACTACTAGTTTGAAGCAGCTGACAGAAGCTGCTCAACTGTTAGCAGACTTTGATATGTTGGGGTCCAGATGGATAGATGTTCAACTTGCTATACTAACCTGGGAGCCCTCTACTCCTCAGACACATTTTCATGTCTATTATATCCTTATACTTATTAAATTGTAAGAACCAGGAGAATACATACAGTCTATGCCACACCTCTCTTAGTTTCCCTATTTTTAAATGTACAGATTTTCTTGGTTACCCAAACTCAAAACCAAATGTATTCATTAAGTCTCCTTGGTGTTGAATGCCCTTAGTCCAAAGAACTCCAACATACACCTTTGAAGGCTATCTAACTGCAAGCAAACATTGTGAGACATTTCCTGGTAGCCTTGCTCCTCATTGCAAATATGCAAAACCATCAGACCACCTATGTTTGATTCACAGCCACTACTCCAAGCCTAGGGTTGTTAGCCTTTGCTAGCTGAAGGAACTAGCCTCAGAATACACTCTGAGGGTAAAAACAAGTAAAAAAAAACTCGAGCAACAACAATAATAATTAACATTTACATAGGTCTAACTTTGTGTCAGGCACTGTGCTAAGTCCTTAACAACAATAATATTGTTTGATCTTCACAACCTTTGGAGGTAGGTGTTCTTATCCATATCTACAGTGAGGAAACTAAGGGCAAAATTAAGTTAAATGACTTTTGCAGCATCACGGAGCAGTAAGAATCTGAAGTTGGATTTGAACTCAGGTCTTCCTGACACCAATCCCAGTGCCTTATACATAATACCACCTGACTACTCAAGTATTAAGATTTTTTTTCCCTTTTTAAACAGTATTTTTTCCCCAATTACATGCCAAGATGATTTTTTGCATCCATGTTTACAAGATTTCGATTTCCAAACTTTTTCCCTCCCTCCCTCTTCTCTCCCCCTCTCTTCCTACAATGGTAAGCAATTTGATATAGGTTATACAAGTGATATCTTGTAAAATTCATTTTCTTATTAGTCACAGTTGTGAAAAAAGAAACAGATTAAAAGGCATACGGAATAAAGTAAGTGCAAAAAGTATGTTTCAATCCACATTCAAAGTCCACCACTTCTTTATCTGGACGTGGATACCATTTTATTTTGTGAGTCCATTATACTTGTCCTGGTTAATTCTGTTGCTGAGAACGGAGTTAATCATAGTTGATCATCACACAAAGTTGCTGGTATTGTGTACAACGTTTTCCTGGTTCTGTTCATTTCACTTTGCATCAGTCTGTACAAATATTTCCATGTTTTTTTAATGTAACTGTTCATCATTTCTTATTTCACGATAGTATTCCCTTTCATTCATATAGTTTGTTCAGCCATTCTGCAATTGATGGACATTCCCTCAATTTCCAATATTTTGCTACCATTAAAAGGACTGCTACAAATGATCTCATTGGCATAAAGACTTGTTGGTGGTATTGCTGGATCAAATGGTTCACACAAGTGGAGTCTACCAGTTCTCCTGGCTATGCTCAGACATGTAGGGAGTCCTGGTGTTGTTTGCCTGCTCGACCACACTGGAGCTTAGGAACTCCTGCTGGTTTGCTGAGAAGCTTCCTGGCTTGGACTGAACTTTCCTTTTACCAGAGTAAGACATACCCTTCCTGTCTTTCTTTCTTCCTTTCTTTCTCTTTCTTTCTTTCTTTCTTTCTTTCTTTCTTTCTTTCTTGAGAGGGGAGGGCAAGGCAATTGAGTTAAATGACTTGCCCAAGGTCACACAACTTACTGTATTAAATGTCTGAGGCTGGATTTGAACTCAGGTCCTCCTGATTCCAGGGTTGGTGCTCTATTCACTGTACCATTTAGCCACACTGATCTTCCAAGTTTCTTGGAGTAAACGATTGTTTCACCCAGTCTTTTTGCTGCTCTTACTATTCTGAGATTTGTTTTTTGGAGGTGAATATGGAATAGTTATGACAATTTTCTGCTTTCTCCACCAACTTGGCTTAGTACTATCGTAAGTAGGGCTCTATAACAGTGGTTCTCAACCTTCATAATACCATGACACTTTTATACAGCTCCTCATGTTGTGGTGACCCCCCCAACCATAAAATTATTTTTGTTGCTACTTCATAACTGTAATTTTGCTACTGTTATGATTCACAACATAAATATTTGATATGCAGGATGTATTTTCATTGTTACAAATTGAACATAACTCACAGGCTGAGAACCACTGTTCTATCAGGTGATGGCCAGGTGCTGCTTACCAACACTGGCCCTCCTATCCATTGACTGTGTCAGTGGAAGGTGGCTTGCTTCCTCATGTTTCCTCCTCAGTAGATTGTGAATCCCTTGAGTGAAGGAGCTTACTTTGTGCATTTCTTTGTATCCACAAAGCCATGAACAATGCCTGCTGAAGATACTCCATAGTAGGTGGCATTGTAGCTAGAGGACCAAGAATATTTGGAGTCCAAGATTCTCTCTCTCCATCTTTCTTGAGAAGACAAGTTAATTGGATATGAACTATGCAAGTACAATAATACAAAATATTTCCATATTACCTATGTTGTAAGAGAAAATGCAGACACATTTTTGTCCTTCTTTCTGAAAGACTATCGTGACATCAAAGAGATGATGACATGGCATGCAATTGATTTTGAGTGAGTCAAGCATTGAGATATTGATATCAACAAGCAAATGGATGGATGTGCAACTTGCTATTCTAACTACTGAGCTCCTTGTCCCCTGGTTCATCTTCATATCTATCATTTTAATAGACATATCAAAGGTTCTGCCTCCTTGTGACCATGAGCAAGGTTGCTTGAGCATACAGAGACAAGAAACAGTCTCTGACCTCAAAGAAATTACATTCTCTTTTGAACTGTAACATCTATACCCAGTATATACACATAGAAAATGATATTGAACACTTCCCATAGGGACATTATCCCATTGAAACCTGGTAGAATAGAAGCCTCTGCATCACCTAGCTTGTCTCAGATCTTTATAGGGTTTTGACATTGGGGGAAAAAACATATTCTACCCAGAAACCACAACAGATTTGAGAGATTCCACAATGAGAGAAAGAGGATCAAGCAGCACTCCTACTACCTTGGTTCTATATTACAATGGTTCCCCAAACAACATTTAGAAATATAGTAAGTAACTACAGTACTAGATACTGCTTCTGTGACGAAATGGGGAGAGACATGAGCAGGGACTGAAATAGAAAGCTGACCAGAGAATAGGTGCTATACTTGTTGGGAGGAAAAGCAAAACCCAGGCCATACCACCTTTATCCCCTATACAGAAAGTATTCCTCCAATTAATTATCTTATGATTAGCTTTACTCCTTCTAACTTGTGAGAGTAGTAGGCGGAAATGGGAAGAGGACAAACATTTATTAAGACACTACTACATGCCAGGAACTGTACTGAGTACATTGCAAATATTTCTCATTTGATTTGGAAAGAAAGACGTTCAATTTGTCTAAAGACATCCTAGATGGCAAGGGGAAGATGGTTCCTTTAAATGTATAGTTTTTCTATGATGCTAGAAGCTGCTATTTATTTAAATAACCATTTATATTTTGGGGGCATATCCAACATGGAAGAGTAAAGAGACAGATTCATCTGAGCTTTCCCAAATTCACTTCCAAACAAGATGGTGGCATAGAAGACCCAAGGTTCCACAGCTCCCATACAGCCACAGTAAACATCCATATAATATGACTCTGAACAAATTCTGGGACTCTGAAACTCACAAAAACACATCTATTGCTGAAGGCAGCTCGGCAAGAGGGGCTCATCACAGGCTGGGAGCTGAGACCAGCCCAGTCTGAAACCAAAGCCTCAGCCAGGCTCCAGGGTGGTCAGGAGGAGCCGAGCCTCCCAAGCCACAGCATGAGTCTACTTCAAAGAAGATCTACCGCACCTCGAGCAATCTTTACATCTATGAAGCCAGGATTAGAGAAGGTCAGTGAAGTGAGTGAAGCTTTCAAGCTAAATTTGGGGGAGGAAAAACAGTTTGGCCAGTCTACCCCCAAGGCAAGGAAGCAGTGTGGGAAGGGCAGAAACAGCTGTAACTTGCAGCTGCCCCCACTGAGCTGCTTCAGAGCCCATGGCTTGCAGACCCTGCAGGGGGACTGAGTTGACTGATCAGGGCCAAGTTCTCTTGTGTTGAGCAGCCTGCATCCGGATCATGGTCGTGGGTGGTGGTCCTGAGGTGCGCTATCAGCAAGCTAAAGCTGGGTGGGGCCTGCAACTCTCCCCTAATAGCTCTGGCAGCTGGGAAAACCCCAGCAATTTGGAACAGGGCTTTCCTCGATGGAAGCAGAGTCTCACAAAGCTAAAAAAACACCAACCAATTAATTGACTGGCCAACATGAGGAAAAGGAAGCAAAATAAGAACAGCAATAAAACTCTAGAATCCTTTTTTTGTGGACAAAAAGGATCAAAGCATGGAACAGGAGGAAGACAACACGGTCAGAACTCCCACACCAAATGCTTCCAAAACACTTGAAGATTGCCTACAAGCTATAAATCAATTGGAAAAGGACGTTGAAAAACAAATAAGATAAGTGGAGGAAAACTGGGAAGAGGAATGAGAATGATGTGAGAAAATCATGAAAAGAGAGTCAACAACCTGACTGAAGAAAACAACACTTTAAAAAATAGATTAACTCAAATGGCAAAAGAGGCCCAGAAAGCCAATGAGGAGAAGAATGACTAAAAAAGTCGAATTTGCCAGATGGAAAAAGAATCTCAAAAGCATTCTGAAGAGAATAATTCCTTCAGAATTAGAGTGGAGCAAGTGGAAGCTAAAGATTTTATGAGAAACCAAGATACTATTAAACAAATACAAACATATGAAAAAATACAAAGCAATGTGAAATATCTCCTTGAAAAAACCACTGACCTGGAAAATTA
>CM053599.1:39019009-39039518 GCA_028646575.1 Pseudocheirus occidentalis | reverse complement strand
AGTGACAGAGAGACAGAGAGAGAGAAAGAGACAGAGAGAGAGAGAGAAAGAGAGAGAAAGAGAAAGAGACAGAGAGACAGTGACAGAGAGACAGAGAGAGAGAGAAAGAAAGAGACAGAGAGAGACAGGAAAGAGACAGAGAGACAGAGACAGAGACAGAGGGAGGGAATATGAAAGAGAGGGAGAGACAAGGTGTGCTGCATGTTTATCTAAGTCTGGGAAAGGTGTTTTTTGGGGGGATGGGGGATATTCTGTCCTAATCAGGTATTTCAAGGACAGCTGGATACAAATATTTTAATGTAATCCATATATGCATATATACAATCTATATATGAATATACACACATACAAATATGTACATGCACATATGCATTATATAATATGGGCAGGGGTCTATTATGTGTACACATGTGTGTACATGTCTCTATGTATTTATATGTTTCCATACAAACACACACAGTATCTTTCACTCTACCAAAGCTATCCACAGATCAAGGAAAGACGTCTGACCTGCTATTAGTTTTTACTGCTCCAAAGCTTTGGAATACCAGTTTGTAATGTCACCAACTTTGCCTAAACTGACTTTTCCATAAAACAAATCCAAAAACTCTGTGTATTAACTTCTCCCATGTTGCTCCTCCTCCTCCTCCTCCTCTTCCTCCTCCTCCTCCTCTCTCTCTCTCTCACACACACACACACTCACACACACACTGACCTTATAAAGAGCCACACTTAGGCTTATTTGTGAGGATTTCAAATGTAAATGTTTGCTTACAATGACTTTTGCAATCACCAAAGATAAAGCAAAAATATTCTTTTGTAGTTATCACTGCAGTCAAAAGGATATTTTTCTCTCTTTTTTGTCAGCAAATTGCTTTTAGCAGATAAAAAGCCAGAGCCCAAACAAGGGGCAGCTGTTTGATATCTTCATTCATTATTTTCAATGCAACATTTAGAGAAAAGTGAAAGAAACACATTTTAGAAAGATTTTTCCCTGAATTTAAAATCCAGTATTTATTGGCATTACTAACACTAATGGTGGTGAATTATGAAGCAAATAAGATGTTAAACCACAGAGAAATCAATTTGCTCTAAGCAAGTCATTCACAAAAATAACACTTATACATTCCAGTTTGAGTACAGAATTTTTAAAATGCATCATTTATTAAATATCTCTTGGAAGAAAAGTCTTCTTAATTTTTTACTCTCAATCTCTCTGTATCTCTCTTTATTTTCGAAAATGACTAGAAGATACTGACATTTTTTTCTTAAGAGTTTTTTTCTCCCTTTCAGCACACTATATACAGTAGCATTGAACAAATAGTGCAGCCTCCTCTTCCCTCTGTTTTTGTTTTTGTTTTTGCATTTTGGAGGGGGGAAGGCAAGGGCAATTGGGGTTAAGTGACTTCCCAAGGTCACACAGCTAGTTAAGTGTCAAGTGTCTGGGGTCACATTTGAATTCAGGTCCTCCTGACTCCAGGGCAGGCTATTCACTGGGCCACCTAGCCACCCCTCTCCCCTCTGTTTTGAGGACATCAGGGCAGAATAGCAAGCTCCTCCCAACGCCTTCCTTTATAGAAGACAAAAGCTGAACTTTCAGATCGCTCCACTTGGTACTGGTTGCTCTTTATGGTTTCAGTTCCACAAAACAAGGTAACCTCTGGTGTTCCATACTCTGGTTCTCCACTTTCCAGCCTTCTTTTTGTGTAATCTCTTCCTTTAGATTTTAAACTGGTTAGGGGCAGGGACTGTCTTTCTTCCTTTCTTTTTTAACTCATCCCAAGCATAATGCATGACGCACAGTGGTGCTTTGAGAATGTTTATTGAATAGAACTGGAATAGAAAAGTAAGCCTTAGGCAATGGAACATACTGTGTAATTGTATGTATGTATGTATGATGTATGATGTATGTATGATGTATGTAGGAAGTGTATATGATGACCTAGTATCAGATCCTGGACATGAGGCACCAAGTTATGTCTATATGCAAACCACCCTTTGAAAAATGGGAAGAGGTCATTCGCCCAGGGGTTATTTTGAATACATAACACCAAACAGTTCATCTAGGTGATTTTATTTTCTTGTTGAATCAACTAGTAATGTTGATTATCATTAGATCCAGCCTTAGACATGATATTTTTGGACATAGCCCATAAGAAAATTAAGGAATAAAAACATGACAGCTGTATTTTCATGGTAATTGCTACACAACCTGTATGTATTTACATTGAGGTATTGTAGTAGAGTAGACAGTTTATTGGATTTAAGGTTAGAAGGCCTGGGTTCAAATCTCACCTCTAACACTTGCTGTGTGATCATGGGTAATTCCCCTAACCTCTCTGACCTCCGGTTTTTTAATCTTTGAAATGGCTATATTCGTACCTGCCTCACTAGATTATTGTGAAAACGCCAGTAGGTCAATGCAAGTAAAATACTTCATAAACTTTAAAGTGAAATATTAATGTCCTTTGTTTTTAAAATATAACACTTTGGAGCTTATCCACAAGTTTTGTATAGATCATTTCTTCATTCTGATCCTGTGGTTACTATTCTCATTTTGCTTACCATCTTTTTAATTAAATTATTATACTTATTAGACCTTGAACAAGATACCAAGACTCCGTTTTCCTTAGGAAAGTCAATGAATCTAGAATTGGAAGACTGAGTTTATATCCCAACACTAACATCTTTTTTTTAAGTTAATTAATTTACTTTTATTTTTCAACAGTCATTTCCATAAGTTTTAAATTTTCTCCCACTCCATTCCCTCTCCCCTCTCCAAGATGGCAGGCAATCGGATAGAGGCTGTACATATACATTCTTATTAACCATATTTTCACATTAGTCATGTTGTACAGAAGAATTAGAACAAATGAGAGGAACCATGAGAAAGAAAAGACAAAATAAAAGTCTGCTTTGCTCTGCAATCAATTCCATAGTTCTTTCTCTGGATGTGATTGGCATTTTCCATCATGAGTCCTTTGGGACTGTTTTAGGTCCTAGCATTGCTGAGAAGGGCTAAGTCTATCCAAAGTCAATCATCATACACCGCGGTTATTACTGTGTACAGTGTTCTCCTGTTCCGTTCGCTTCACTCAGCATCATGAGTGGGGTATACTCTCTGCACCCTCTTTGAAGACTCCTCAGAATGAGAAGGGAGAGAAACTATCTGGAAACCAGAGATAGACTTTTCTGTGACTTAACAGACCTGAGTCCTGGGTTTACATGACCTAGGACCCTTCACCGCCCCCTTCCCTTGCTGTCAATCAGTCTTAAGCCCTTCCTGAATCTCATAGCCCCTCCCCCTTCAAGTTGGCATTTGCCAAATAAGGACATGAACTGGTTTCTTGGTTCCCTGTACCACCTTCCAGCCAACAAAGATAGTGGCGGGCTTCTTTGTTATCCACCACTGGGTTAGATTTCAGGACAGGACTCAGAGCCTACCTCCCAGCCAATGGAAAAAGGGACAGCTAGGGAGAGGGGGTTTGACTGCATTAGGGTATAAATTCTTGTTCTGTCTTTTGTAACAGGCTTCCTCCTCTCCTTTATCCCTGACATGGAGAGGGCCACCCTCTTCCTGCAAGGGAAGAGCATAAAACTTCCTGTTCCTTCCTCAAGATACCTCTGACTTTTGATTTTTCTTGGGTAGGGGATTTTTGGGGTCCCATACCCCACACAATCATATAAGTCTTTCTGGGTCTTTTCTGAAGTTCACCTGCTCATCATTTCTTATAGCACAATAGTATTCCATTACATTCATATACCACAACTTGTTCAGCAGTTCCCTAGTTGATGGGCATCCCCTCAATTTTCAGTTCTTGGCTACCACAGAAAGAGTTGTTATAAATATTTTTGTACATGTGTGTCCTTTTACCATTTTTATGATTTCTTTGGGATACAGCCCTACACCAGGACTAACATCTGAACAAGTGTGTGACCTTAAGTAAGATACTAAACTGTGGATTTGGACCCAGCACTCTTAATATTAAAACCAATGCTCTTTTCACTATATTTCACTTACCTCCTCTTAGGACAACCTATTATCCTGTAATTTTAAAATGTGTGTGAAACCACAACTAGGTAAACAAAATAGTACAACACTCTGCTGTCAAGTTTTTTGAGAGAACATGCTAGCTTGACAGTCTTTGTAAGCATTATAGAGAATGAAATAATCATAAGAACTAGAAGTTTTGATGCTATGACCTAGCATCATCGAGATCAATGAGGTAATACTCATTGGTCATTGGTACAAGGCAGTTAGACTAGCCCCTTTAACACAGAGGAAGAAGAAAGGTGGGGGACATGAAGCCAGAAAGAGAGCTAGAGGTAATGATGAGCAGCCATAAATTGAGCTGCTGATCCCAAAGGAATTCTACAAATCTCAAGCTGGGCTCATCTACATCCAACTCTTTTTTGGAATACTAAAAAGTAATTGGTGTGTTCTTCTTAGATAAGAGCATCTCAATCCCTTTAACAACCCTAGTGTAAAACCTACCAAACTCTCATCCCTAAAATATTTTGGTCATCCAGCACCAGCTGGTCTGTTGAATCCATTCATGTGCCTGGAATTCGTGCACCTTCACTTCCCTGCATCAGTCCAAAGTCATCAAGACAAATCCATATGCATTTATTAATGGTTTAGTATATTTCAGGCATAGTACCAAAGCCTGATTTGGGATGGTAGCATGACAGGGTTGAATATAACTTGTTTCCTTCTGTTTTGTCCATGTAGTTTGTACATTATTCAATGAGCCCTATAGTTCTCTTATGGAAGGTGTGGTTACTTATGTTTCTTGAAACCACAACACTGGATTGCTGTGGTCAAAGATTTGTATTAGAAAGAAATCCACCCCCACCACCCCACATCACACTGTCCCTCACCTCTGGTAGACTAATTCCAAGTCTCATTTCTGATATGTGTTTATATAGCACTTTTTTTCTCCCTGAAGCGTCTGTAATCTTTTGCTTTTAAAGTACACCTATGGGGTGCCTGGGTGGTGCAGTGAATAGAGCACCAGCCCTGGAGTCAGGAGGACCTAAGTTCAAATTTTACCTCAGACACTTAATACTAGCTGTATGATCTTGGGCAGATCACTTAATCCCAATTGCTCTGCCCTCCCCCCTCCAAAAAGCAATAATAATTAATAATAATAATAATAATAAAGCACATCTTGATTTTTCATGAGTTGAAACTTGATTGCTACAGAGTCATAATTGTAAGAATGGAAGGAAATTAAAAGTTCATGTAATCAAAATATGGGAAAATGAATGTCACCAAAAAGTGAAGTTACATGCCTTTAGTCGCAGAACTAGTAAATGAGAGAGCTGAGACAAGAACTCAGCTCTTCTGAGCTCCTGGTCCTACTTAGGACATAGCAGCTTGTATGATACCTGTGGCGTTCTCTGGGGGTTTCTTGAGTTTTAGGATGACTGCTCATCTTGTTGACCTTTCACATTGACCTTTTTGATGCTCTGTGATAATCCATGGCTAGATTCTGAGTTTTGTCCCTACCCAAACTACTCGATATTCGTTTAATACAAATTCTATGTACAGTTACATATATGCACATGTCTTTCATGTTACAGTGTGAGTTCCTTGAGAGCATGAGCTATTCTATTATGCTATAGATAGTATCTGGAAAATAATATGTTTTTGACAAATGCTTGCTGGTTAACTGGAATGCTTCCATAGCCCCAAACAAACAAAACCATAGAGGAATTGAACAGCTGAAAATACTGAGAGGGCCTAGCATGGGAGAGCATAGAAAGTATTGTTCCAGGAGCCAGGAGATCGGGACGAGATGTCAGTGATACTTCAACTATTTATATCCTCCCCTGATGAAATTACTTTGCATTTGTCTTGAAAATACACACACACACACATCCATATGCACATATATACATACCACACATACTCACATACATACACACACACTTATATCTGTATGTGAACAAGGTAAATTGCTTTTATCACCCAAATAGACTAAAGTATAGGATGCTCTTGAGTAGAGATGCTATTTGATATGTTTTTATCATTTTATTCCCAAAGCCAAGCATAGTGTCTGCTATATGATCGAGACAGAGGGAAGAGAAGAGAGAGGAGAGAAGGGGAGGAGGAGAGGGAGGAGAGAAGGAGAGAGAAGAAAGATTTATACATCATTAAACAATATTACAAAGCATTGTTATCATCTCCTTGCCTTTCAATGGTAGCCCTTAACACCACTACCGTCTTTTTACCTTTAACCACCCAAGTGAAGCCAAAACAGTCAGGCTGAAATTGAAAAATTTGTGTTTATTTCCATGGAGAAAAGAGAAAATAAATGCTCCAGCATTCCTAAAGAAAATCTAATTTGTGTTATAAGATGTAAGACATTGAACACTGGTTGACACGGTTCTTAAAAGATTTATTTGTAATACATCTGTATGGAAGCCAAGAGAGTCTCTGTTGTGGAACGACTAGAGACCAGACTGCTCTTTGTAGTTAAATTCTGAGTGATTTCATTGCTCCTACGCCATTGAGGTGGTTCTACTCGGGGAAGGGGTGGGGGGCGTATTTCTATAGAATGACTGTGTCAAGATCTCCATTGATACCCTTTTTCCTGCAGTCTGGTATCTGGTGTGTTGGAATAAATATCTAGAGTCAGGAGATGGCATAAAGCCTTTTCTTCATTGCCCCTTGGTGCCTCCCCTCCAAGACTCCCTTCTATTTAACTCTTTTATGTGTGTGTGTGTACACATTAAAAAAATAAAATAAAAGCAAAACCTTCAAAACTCATTTTTTCTTTTACATATATTGATAGGTATTTACAAGGAAGAAGACAAAGACTTTGGGACCCCGTCACAAGGCCAGGGCTCAGAGTGTCATAACCAAGCACCTACTATGTGCTAGGCATTGGCAGCTTCCCATTTAACTAATTATGCTTGCCTACTAGGTGCTTAGCTGTTTTGACCCTGCTGAAGAACTGCAATGTTGTTGTTTAGTTGTTTCAGTGCGTCCAACACTTTGTGACCCCATTTGGGATTTTCTTGGCAAAGATATTGTAGTGGTTTACTATTTCTTTCTCCAGGTTACTTTATAAAGGAGTAAATTGAGGCAAACAGGGTTAAGTGACTTGCCCAGGGTCACACAGCTAGTAAGTCAGAGGCCAAATTTGAACTCAAGATGATGAGTCTTCCTGACTCCAGGCCAGGTGCTCTGTGCACTATGGCGCCACGTAAGGACCAAGAATTGCAAATGCTCTGTCCTAAATCCACTCTCTTGGGACCACTCACTCTGAAGTGAAGTCCATTCACTTTACTGCACATAAAGCTTTGCTGCCTGTATCATCCTGGGAAATCGCTCAACCTCTGAATTTTTGTTTCCTCATCTGTGAGACAGGGATACTAATAACAGCTCAGTCTGTCTCACAGAGCTGTTTCATAACAAATTAGATAACGTATCTGAAAATATTTAATAAACTATAAAATACTCTCTATATGTAAGGGATTTGCATAATAATAATTATAACTAATTAATATCATATAATTTCTTCCTCAACATTACCCAGTATATCTTGTTAGCTGTTCTCTACTTACAGATTGGGATTATTATTGTGCTTTAATTTCTAAATCTATTCTGATATATGAACAAAGCAAATGGGTATTTTCTAGTCACATGATTCAGCAAAACATCACAGCATTCTTTCGTAAAGAAACAGATGAAAAATAATGTTATTTAATTAATTATACAGAAATATCTTCCATATTAATATCTCAATAGGCCAATATTAATATACTTGTAATTATATGGTATTTTGGAAATCATGCCTTTCAGCAATAATATTTCACACGTACAATATGTCAGTGGTTTTGAACAAGACCCATCTAACAAAGAGGCTGGTAACTTTATAGGATGATGTTGGGGTGCTGGAAAAGATACTCTATTCAAAAGCATCTCACCATACTCATCAGTTTGATAAGAAGTCCATCACTTCTTATTTTAGGATAAGGGATGACTTCACTCTAAGTATGGTGTATATACCTGCCTATCTACCTACACACATACACATATACACACATACATACCTACATACATATATTTGTTGTTGTTGTTCGATCATTTAAGTTGTATGTGACTCTCGGTGACCCCATTTGGGGTTTTCTTAGTGAAGATGCTGGAGTGGTTTCACATTTCTATCTCTGGCTTATTGTATAGTTGAGGAAGCTGAGGCAAACAGGGGTAAGTGGCCCAGGGTCACACAGCTAACTCAGAAAGATGTCTTCCTGACTCAAAAAAGGTCAAGGTTTTGCACTGCATCTGGGACCATCTCCCGTCTCTCTTTATCTTCACAGTGGGTTCAAATGGCTCTGGAGAAGAAAGTAAGGCTGGTGACTTTGCAGAGCTCTGCCTCACTTTGATTCACTTGGAAGTCATGGAATCACCTTCCTGATGTCATGGTCATAGTTGACATAGCATGGATCCCTCCTGTTCTAGAGAATGTGTGTTCCCCCAGTGACCTTCCCACTATTGGCTACCTTCTTCCCCTTCAGCCCAACAGAGCTGTCTGCTGTAGCTTCTATTTAGAGTCAGTGAACTGCCCTTCAGGCTGGAGGTGCAGCTGGGTCTGTCAGCTGAGGCAGCTAGTAGGGAAGAAAAAAAGTGGTTCTAATATGAAGTACTAAAAAAAAGGTCTCAGACTTTGACAGAAAGGTAAGGAGAATAGCCATTTCATGCAGAAATATATGACAATGATGGGCAATGGCCCTCTAGTCTTGCTAAATGAACTTATCTGCCTGCTTCCAGATTGAGGTCAGTGGCATGAATTGGACAATAAAGGAATTTTCTTTCTACTAACCCAAGAAAACAGACAAAAAGAGTATCATTAGCAGAACTAGATGGGCCCTGTGGATAAAGCGCCAGACCTAGAGTCAGGAAGATTCATCTTTCTCATTTCAAATCTGGCCTTAAACACTTACTAGCTGTGAGACCCTGGGCAAGTCACTTAACCTAATGTAGTTTCCTCATCTATAAAAATGAGCTGGAGAAGGAAATGGCAAACCACTCCAATATTTTTACCAAGAAAACCTCAAATGGGATCACCAAGTCCGACAAGACTGAAAAAGGATATCTACAGCTGTGCGAGGAAGAAACAAGAAGTCATGTTGGGATCAAGAGGGTTCTAGCTAGGACATAGCCCGATTGGCCCTGCCGGTGAATTCCCAACTCTCCCTAAGGGTGTGCTCATCTGTAGGACAGCATGTCCTTTATGTCTGAGGGCACTTTCCTTGCCGTTCATCATCCTATGGTATTTAATTAAGTGCTTGTTTACCTTGAATTACTACACACTCTGCTTTGGTCTGGGAAAAGAGAAATATCAATTGGGACTCAAGATTAAGGTTTTGACTATACACTGCCAGGTGAACAGGTGGACGGCTTGCTCCTGGTAGTTTTCCATCCTGGACATTTGAGGGAAACGGAGGTTTCATAATAGCCTCTCAACCACACTCTGCCCCGTGAACAAGATCATACCACAGTGGGTGGCACTGCCTCGCTCCCTTCCAGATACCCAGAATAAGTTTGTTGGGGGAAGAGGGAGTGAGGAGGAGGGCAGTAAGTATTTTTGTATAGTGCCTACTAAGTACTAGGCATGTGCTTAACGTTTTTTTTTTTTTAACAAATATTTCATTTGATCCTAATGGGAGGAGATGCTACTATTATCTCCATTTTACTGTGGAAGAAATTGAAGCAAACAGAGGTTGTGACTTGCATAAGATCACTAGGCTAGGATGTATTTGAGGTTGGATTTCAACTTGGGTCTTCCTGACTCTCGCTCGGCAAAGCCCTCTACCTACTGCTCAACAGCTGATGCCAACTTCTTTTCCACATGAAGCCTTGCTATCATAACCTTATTTATTCATCTATTTTTTAACTGAACTTTTGATTTCATTGGTATGAGAATCTCTCCTTGTATGGGAATGCCCTCCATCCATGCAGAATGGAACTCACTCTGGAACTTACAGTCTAAGAGCTGCCTGGGTATCCTGGTTTTGTGTGTTTGAAAATCGGTGGTGTTAGCTGTGGGGAGGGGCAATCACATATATTGTGGTTTTCCTTAGGGGTCTGTCCTTCTGCAGGAAGGCTCTAAATTATACCTGTAGCAAATTTTCCCCTGAAAGGAAACCCAGTGGAGAAGGTAATAGAAAGATTTTGAGGAACAGAACACCATCAGGCAGATGACTGTCAGCATTATGCTTATCTCGAAGCCTCTCCTGTTAGGATGTTGTGAAACTCCAGAGACATCCGCACAGTGATTGGTAAACTCTAAAGCCTCATGCCCATAGCAGGGTTTGTTATGTAAGGGTCATGATGCTCTGCAGTTAGAAAAGAGCATAACATAGTTTGTCAACACAAAAAGTGCTTAGAGCAGATCAGTGTAAAAATTCCCCTTTCCCACCAGACTGTCAGCAGAAAGGCAGAATGAAGCTTTAGCCACCAGTGGTTTTTCATATAATAACAGAACTCATTTGGCCACAATAGAAATCTCTGCATCCCTGGGGTGCCTGTATGCTAAAGAAGCTAATGAAAGCTTTCTGACCCTTTATTTTCTTCAAAGAAGGGAGGAGAGGGAAAAAGACTAGAAAAAATATACTCTGCAAATGTTTGCTGTAGACTTTATGTGAACATTTTCTATTTTAAGTAAAAATGTATATAACATAATATATATGTGTGTTTGTATATATATATATGCATACATGTAGTTACATATGTGTGTGTATAATACCTATATGCATATATAATACATATATGCATCTATTTGTGTGTATGTATATGTGTGCATCTATGTCAATATAAATTTCACCCTGTTTTTTTTTCTAGATCTTTAAACCCAAGGATGTTATGGCTAAGCACTCCTACTTTTATGGTACAGTAGAAAATAATGTTAAACTCAGAGTCTGGAGGACCAGGATTCAAGTCTTAGTTCTTTTTTTTCCCACATGTAAGATCTTGGACAAATCACTTAACTTCTTTAGGCCTCAATTTCATTATCTGTAAAGGAAAGAGGTGAAATACATCAGAGGTTCTTAACATATTTTGTGCCACATATCAATTGGTGAAGTGTTCTCAGATTAATGTTTTCAAATCAATAAAATATGTACAATTGCAAAGAAAAATCAATTTTATTGAAATAAAGATGTAATCTTCTTCCCATCCAGATTCATGAACCCACTGAAATATCTCTATGGACTCCTTGGAAAGGGTCCATGAATCTCAGGTTATGTGTTCCTGGACTAAATATCCAAAGTCCCTTCCAACTCAAATGTTATGATTCTCTTTCTCTTGAAAACTTACCCCACCCTGGCTCCTGTAGTCTTCAGAGAAGGGAGAAATCGTAATAAAATCTGACCACTATCCCTACCAACACCAACTGCTTTGAGAAGACAGACATGCCAACTTAGCTAAAGTATTAGGGGATCCTGTGGAAGTGACAGGATGCAGCAGGTACCAGTGGTCAAACTACTGACACCATCTTGACCATCATCTACCTTCAGACCTTTTTGACAATTGCCTAGGACTCTGAACCCAAGAGTCCTTGAATAACTTCACCTCCCAAACTGCCAACCCAGATTCCATCCTGGCTCCCACAGCCATCTTAGAGGAAGAAGGAGTCCATTGCCACCAATGACACCAACACTGACCCTCAGTCACATACTGTCCCCAAAGGCAGATGAGTCAAACAGAAATAAGTCAAATCTAGAAATAGCACTACCTGCAGGATTAGGAGAACAGTGATATCTAAAGCTGTGAAAGCTTTGGCATTGACTCGAGGCCTTGATTTTGCAGATATAGATTAAATGAATATAAGTGGTTGAAGACCTGGAAGTAAGAAACAATTCTGGGATTAACAGATGTTCCAGTTAGGACAGAACTGAACTTACATATCAGGAGCAGTAATGTTTCCATCCTACTCTCAATGACCATCTACCAGGGGAGCAATACTTATGGAGATGCAACCTGGCAAGCCCTTCCTCCTCAGCAACAGAGCTACCAAAGACCCAGAAAAGAAAGTTCTCACCACCAACATCCTTGGTCCTCTCTAATGGTTCAACATCAGAAATGGTTATGGTTTTGTCCATGTAAATGCCATTGAGAAAGGTGCATTAACATCTACCTTCATATTGTACCATAAGAATCATTGGGCCTCTCTATCCGACTTGCAGCTAAAACCTCTTTCTTGTTAGGATGTTAGCTCCTTGCAAGCAGAGAACATCTTACTTTTCTATATTTATCCTCAGTGCTTTGCATATTTTAAGCATTTAATAAAAGCCTTTTCAGTTATTTGTTGTACTTAGTTCTTCTCTCTTGGGTCAAACAGAACAACTTTAGTTCCTTTTCCATGTGAAATTCCTTCAAGTACTTGAAGACATCTGTCAGGTCTCTCCTGAGCCTTTTCTTCCCCAGGTTATAATTCTCAAGTTCTTAACCAATCCTTATATGGCACAGACTTGAGGCCTTCATTTTGGAGATATGGATTAGATGAATATACGTGGTTGAAGACCTGAGTTTGGTAGTGGGTTGCTACTGACTTAGACAAAGATTATAAGAGAACCATTTAAAAGAAATTAAATATTTATCATGCCAGGGCCTAAAAGAAATCCTTCTTCCTCATGAGGTCTTTTCTGATTATTCCTGCTCTTGTTGATCATTGTGTCCTCTGAATTGATCATATCAGCAAACATTTATTAGAGAGAAACATTTACCAAGGTTCTGTGCTAGGTGTTGTGAAGATGAAAAATAATGAATTAATAAGCAAGCATTTGTGAAGTGCTTACTCCATGTCAGGCACTGTGCTAATGCTGGAGTTATGAAAACTAATGCAACTCTGCCCCCAGTGAGCTTACATTTTAATGGGCCAGATAGCAATCTTTCTCTTCAAGCAGATTAAAATCTAATAAGGGAATTTAAGAATTCAATGTAAGTGTGAGAAGGGAAAAAGAAAGTTCTAAATTATCATGAGGAATATGAGGATTGAAAAAGATCATTTTTAGCTGAAAGGTGAGGCATCAAGGTCAACTTCATGCATGCCTGTCAAAGGATGACAAATATTTTCATTTGCAGAAAGTTGAAAGGAAGATCATTTCAATTCTAGAGGACAGTCATTCAGAATACACAGGGGTAGGAGAAAGGAGAATGGATTTACTAAATGTATTGAATGCTTACAATATGCAAAAAACTGTGACAAGTACTGAAGAAAAATAAAGACATGTAAGATTGTTTTCTGCTTCCAACGAGCTAAACTCCTAATGGAAAGACAACACATAGGGAAGGTTTTAGCTGTGAGTCAGATAGAAAGGTCTTATGGTTCTCAGGGTGCAATAGGAAGGTACATGTTAATGCATCTTCTTTACTTTATCCATTTTGTCTGTAAGGAAGAAAACACAAAGGGAAGTGGAGGGTAAGAAGGCTCAGAAGACATGCTGGCGCCAGAATAAGGACTGTGGAGACTGAAAGCCAGGAGCAACATGGGTCCAAAAGGTCTGTGCAAAGCTAACTTTTCAATCTCTTTTAAATCATAGATGGGGGCAGATAGGTGGCGCAGTGAATAGAGCACCGGCCCTGGAGTCAGGAGTACCTGAGTTCAAATCCGGCCTCAGACACTTAACACAAAAAAACTAGCCGTGTGACCTTGGGCAAGTCACTTAACCCCAACTGCCCTCAAAAAAAAATCATAGATGCCTGATCTTAACGGCCAATGCACAGGAATAGCTGATGAGTTAGTGGATGTTAATAAGGGAGTGTTCATATCACTTCCAGCTATGGATTGTTTCAGGATGATATCCAGTCATTTTCCATGAGAACAGGGAAAGGGCCACTTATCTAGCCCTCACTATGGTTATGAGTACATGGCACCTAAAGTAAACATCTTGTATAGGCAAGCTGGAGCATGGGGTTTTTGTCTGTATTTTCCTGATCTTAAGGGAAGATTAGTATGTCCAGGCTTGGAGGTGACCTTGTGAGTGAGAGGCCAAGAAGTCTTGGTTTCTATACCCCTCTCTAATCCATTTTCTACACTTGCCAGAATGATTTTGCTAAAGCATCAGGCAGATCAAACCCATGCCTGGCTTGTGAGGCTCCCATGGTTTCCTCCCACTTCTTCTGTTTGTCATTGAACAGCCTTCACAATCTGGCTCCTATCTATTAATCTACTGGGGACTAATTACATGCTACACCCTCATACACTTTACATTCTAGTCAATCAACCGGTCCTAATGTTTATTCTTCTACCTCTCTCCTTTTTTGTCTTTGAAGATTCTGTGTTCCTTTCACAGAATGCTCTCCCTCATTACTTTGTCTCTTGGAATCTCTATCCTTTCAAGGATCACATAGAGTTTACCTTTGGTAGGGTTTTCATGATTCTCCCTCAAATAGCCAGTGCTTCCCCTCAAAGTACTTTGTATTTATTCAGCCATATATATATATTACACATATATGTATATGTATGTATGTGTGTATGTGTATGTATATGTATATGCATGTATATGCATGTATATGTGTTGTTCTTCACCACCCAGGAGAAAGTAAGCTTCTTGTGGACAAGCTTAAAAAATATTTTCTTTTTGAACTCCCGGCACTCAGCACAGTGCCAGATATGTAATGGGGCCTTAATTAATGCTTGCTGAATTGGATTGAATTATATTTCATCATTCTTCTCTGTAATGACTTCCTCTCAGGCTTGACGAGGCAGAGGACCATTACTAAGGCA
The DNA here is from genome assembly GCA_028646575.1 of Pseudocheirus occidentalis. Lineage (NCBI taxonomy): Eukaryota > Metazoa > Chordata > Mammalia > Diprotodontia > Pseudocheiridae > Pseudocheirus > Pseudocheirus occidentalis. Next base: position 39,024,777 of record CM053599.1, on the reverse strand, counting down.
GCAGCAGTCACAAGTCAACATTCAGAAATAGCAACGGTCTTATAGCAACCACAGTAGGGGATGGCTTGGTTACAAATTACAAGACACCAAAGGTTTCCAAAGAGGTACTTCCTGAATACTAATTAACAGAATGCAAATGTGGCTCCAAGTGCTATGATAAATTCTGTTTCAGGAACGTTTTCCATGGTAAGAATGAACAAAACAACAACTAGAACAAAAATAACTCATATTTACACAAGTGACTTCCTTAAAATAATCCCATGAAGGAGGCGGTGCCTTTATTAATAAGTCTATTTGGGGGCAGCTGGAAGGTAGAGTGAACAAAGCACCAGCTCTGGAGTCAGGAGAACATGAGTTCGAATTTTGCCTTGGGCACTTGCCAGCCGTGTCATGCTGGGCAAGTCACTTAACCCCACAGCCCCCCAAAAAACCCTCATCTAAACAAAACCAAATTAATGAGTTTATTTTGTGGATGAGGAAGTTGAATCCCAGAGAGGCCTAATGAATTTGTCAAGGTCACACAACTAGTGAGTATCTGAGGTCACATTGGACCCAAGTCTTCCAAATAGAAGACCTTTGCTATGCTACCTTCTGGAAGCACCCCGCATCTCAATCAACATGTGATTATGCGGAAAAGCTATTTGCACTTCAGAATTGACCTGGGATTCTGGCTGCAGCGGTAACAGAAAATTAAAATAAATAATCTGATCCAGCCTCATTATCAAACCTTTATGAACCATATATTATTTCTTTTTTGTGAGTTATGACTGATAAGGGGAAAAATAAAATGGCAAGAGGGCTAAAAAAACCAGAAAATTGAGATAACTCTCAAATATACAGCCCTGTTCATTACAATGGATGCATATTTGCATTATGGAAAATGTTTCTCTCAGCACTGTCTTTCTCATCTTTGAATGCTTGGCCATGAAGCAGTTGCTCCTGCTTATTAAACCTGATTTTTCTGCTCATCATGGACCTCACTGACGCTTTTTGTTGGTTGTTCTTGCCAAGATAGTGATCAACAAACAAGTGTAGCATGGCAATGGCATCATTGACACCCTTAAAAACTTGTTCTTGGCCTTCTTGTATTTGGGATCCTTATATGAGGACTCAGGTTTTAATTTTGCTTAATTTAGGACCTCTGGAGATAACCAAAGAAGGGACTGATATCTTGTACCACTCGTCATGTTGGGAACTTATAGACAGGAGTTGGATATTTTGTTGTACAAATAGATGAAATATTGAAAGCAATTCCTTCCCCTTGAGGAACCTGTGCTTTATGAGGAAATTTTTTTTTAAGAATTCATTTGTTAAGGTCAAATTCCAGAATTTTCTTTTCTGCTTTTTTTTAGCAACCACTAAAACTAACTGTCTTTACTCTGCATTTTTACTGGCTATCCTCTATGCCTAGAATTCTCTCCATTCACATCTCCATTTCCTGGCTTCCCTAACCTTTTTCCCATCTTCTTCAGAAAGTCTTTCTTAGCATGCTTTAATGTCAGTACCTTCCCTCTGTTATTATCTCCATCTCATCCCGTACATATCATGTTTTCACATGATTGTTCCCATATTGTCTTCTCCATTAAACTGTGAATGCTTTGAAGTCAAAGACTGTTTTTGCCCTTCTTGGTTTGCCCAGCATTTAGCAGCACATTTAGCCTGCACATACCACAGGCATTTAATAAGTTGTCATTGTTGTTAGCTTCCTTATATACAGTATTGAGTATCAAAGAGCTGAATCTCTTTTGAGAGAGACATCTTTAGAGACAGAAAGACCTGGTTTCAATTGAGCGTGGATAGGTCATTGGCCTATATTGGTAGAGAGAAAGGGTTTTCTTACTGACAGTCTTTTTCAACAATGAAATCACAGATCTGGTTGAAAAATTAGGTCTGGTTGAAAAATTGTTTTAAGTGTGAGAAGCACTTAATATACATCATCCTCATAGCTCAGAGTAGGGACACCTATTGTCTCTATTTTACAGATGAGAAAACTGAGGCTTATGAAGGTCAAGTGATTTTTAAGTGACTTTCCTATAATCATACAAGTAACTAGTAATGCAGCATGTGAATCAAATTTAGCGCCCTGCATGAGTTTTTATTTCTTTTTATTTAAATTTTGCTTTATTTTTTAGATTTTGTCTTCTCTTGCTGAGGCTGAAAGTGAAGTATCCATTCATGGAACCGTTTCTAATACTTTATAGGCATAGAAGTTTTAACCTGCTCTATTTTGTTTTGCAACCTGGACTAGTTTGCCCTTGTTTTAGGCAGTGCAGTGACTCTTGCCAGGGGTTCGCTAAGCGTTGCTGATACCCACCAGATTGACAGCCCACTGAAGTTCAAAACTCCTAGAAACTCAAGAGATTCATCAACCTCCGCCTCTCCAGTAGTAGCAAAGACTATAAGTATGTAACATCTGACCTAGCTCTGATGCACACACACACACACACACACACACACACACACACACACACACCCCTCTATATATGTCTGGGCATGTATATGTAGACATGTGTATACACACATACATGTAACATGTGCACACATAACCATATGCAAATATAAATATAACTTGTAATACTGCAAATATTAATAATGACTATGATATGTGGCATTTATACAGTATTTTACATGTTTACAAAATGCTTTACATCTATTCACAAACTTACTTTGCAAAATGGCACCATAAGGCATGCATTAAAGATATTATCTCCCTTTTTCAGATGAGGAAATTGAGGTTTGGTGAAAGGCATTAAATCTTTAATCCAATGCCCTACAGTTTCCAAATCCAGAGTCCATTATATTGATGGTTGTTATTCAGAATGATAATAATTTCAAAATCCCCAAACTATCCAGGAAATATGACATTTTCTTTAGGATGTTTTCTGTACTACTTAATTAAATCTCTGCATCAAACATTTATTAAGTGCCTATTATGCATGGTGCTATTAGATACTGGGATATGTTTAAAAACAAAACATAAACATACATTCATTGGAGAATATGCTTTATGTGACAATATGAAGTACGTACCAAGTAGTGATATCCATTGATAGTGAACACTTACCTAACTAAGAGTGGGATCAGAAAAGGTGGTGGGTGAGTCACTGGCCTGCATTGGTAAAGAGAAAGAGTTTTTTCACTGGCAATCTTCCATACCAATGAAATCATAGATCTGGTCCAATGTTTTATAGGGTGCAGGAGGTATACCTCATATGCCAGGTGGCTTCTGAGCTGTGTTGAGACTAAACTGAGGAGGGAGGGCATGAGGAACAAGGCACAATTTGTGCAAAGGCAGAATCATAAACTCCAACATTTTAGATGATCAGCCATGAGGGTTGAGATAAAAAGAGTCTTCTAGTTAAACTCATTTTAACCAGAAAATGTAATCAACCAGAATAGCCCACTTCTTCCTCATACTCTAGTTCACCATGGTTTCCCTTTCCAACTGAGTATGAGCTGGCATCCTGCAGATAACAGCCAAAATCACAATTTCTCCAACTGTGCCTATCATAAACATTCACTCAGTGGTATCATTCAACAAACAAGATAGAGTCATAGAGTATGTCTTTGATTAAGGCACAAAAGTCATGTTTATCAAATTTGGGAGTGACATCAAGCTGGGAGGGATTGTGAATATTTGGTTGAAAGAATTAGGATCCCAAACAATCTCTCTCCTCCCCACACCCTTAATACTATTTTTTTTCTAATTAGATGCAAAGAGAGTTTTAAACATTCATTTTTATCAGTTTGAGTTCCAAATATTTTCTCCCTCCCTTCCTTACCTTCCCCTTCCCCAAGAGAGCAATCAAACTGAAACAGAGTATACATGTACATTCATGTTAAAGATATTTCTATATTTGTCGTGTTGTGAAAGAATTAGAACAAGAAGGAAAAAAAATGAGAAAGAAAAAGAAAACAAAAAAACCCCCAAAACTGAAAATTGTATACTTCAATTTACATTGAGGCTCTATAGTTCTTTCTCTGGATGTGGATAGCATTTTCCATCACATCTTTGATCCGAAACAATATTAATAATCTGGAATGGTTTGACTAAAGCCAATGAGACAAAATTTAATAGGCATACATATGAAATCTTAAATTTAGGCAAACAAATCAAAAATAAAATTAAATAAGTACAAAATGGAGGAGGGTTTAAGGCAGAAAATATGGCTAGGAAATGGTGTATATGAGAAGGACCTATATGTCTGAATGGACCTCCAGTTCAATATAAATGAGGGGCATGACAATAACAACAACCACCACCACAATTTGAACTTAAGCTGTCTTAAAAGGCTAATATACCAGTGAAGAAGGTGGCAGACTTTCTTTATGGTGACCTAATTGGATCACATGTCCAATTCTGGGTGTGCCATTTTGGCAGGAATATTGAGAAGCTGGATTTGAGCTTGGGGTTGTCAAAGAGGATGGAGAGGAGATCTGAAAACATACTATAGAGGACAAATAAAAAGTTTTGAGAAAGACACGATTACTCCCTTAAATATTAAGAAGGTTGTTATATAGGAGAGAGAGTACAAGAAGTGCAATGGAAAGAGATTTGACATTGTAATCTTGGAAACTGAGTTCAAATGTGGACCCTGCCATTTTGTTGCCTTTGGGCATATCACTTAACCTTTATGGAATTTAGTTTTCCTATCTGTAAAATGAGAGAACTGGATTAGCTCACTTCTAAGATCCCTTTCCAGACCTACAATGGTGATCTAAAAAGTTAGTTAGTAAGATCTATCTCAATGGAGGTATTCACAAAGAAACTGGATAACTACTTTTTAGGGCTCTCCAGATGGGATTTATGCTTTGGGTGGGGTAAAGGCTACTTAACTTTTAAATTTCTTCTAACTCTGTGATCTTACAGTTACAGGAATGTCAGAGATGAAAAAGAACTTGCGAATGGATTGCCATATGCAATACATCTAGGACTGAAATCCTAATCTCTTGAACAGCATACAAACAAGTCTTTAGATGTCTATAATATTCTAAAGTTCAGTTTTTTATTCAACAATAATTTCTGCCTCTTACGTGTTGGGCACTAGGGAAGACACAAAGACAAATAAGGTCCAAATGATACAGCAAATTGGTTATGATGCTCTTTAGCCTAGGAGGTATGTATATCCAAATGAACTATCTTATTCAAGTTGGATTGAAAGATCCGACCCTATTTCTGCCTTTCAATGACTCTCATTGGATTAACTTGGGCATCTGAACCATATATTTTCCTTTTACAAAAAAGGTACAGCTGTTCTCAGCTTTATTAACATGGATTTTGAATTAATGAATTGTAAAGCATTAAACATTGTTAGTACTTGCATTGAAAATGGTATTGGATGGTGTTCAATTTACAGCCTCAGATCCATATTATGAAAAGTATTATTTTCCCTGTAGGGATAAACACACAGAAATAATGGCAATGAATTTATTACAACCCTCATGTATTTACTGAATGAGCTCTAAGAACTACCAGCTGGAAAGAAACTAGACTCCTTTGAATGTATCATAGGAAAGACAGTTTGTTCACCATTAAGGCATATTGTCTGCAAAGGGTAGCAGAAAAACACATTGTAATCATGTGGGTACATTCAATCTAAGATACTTCCCAGAACATCAGGAAGGTCAATACAGATAAGTATAACAGTGTTAAGGAAGAAACTGTTATCCCACATTCCAGGGCTTCCTATGGAAATCAGATTTCATTATATCTCCAAATCTCTATGACACATAAATTATGTGAGAATTCCATTTGATGGTGCTTTTTT
>CM053599.1:39003214-39018509 GCA_028646575.1 Pseudocheirus occidentalis | reverse complement strand
TCTCTCTCTCTTTCTCTCTCTCTCTCCTGTCTCTCTCTGTCTCTGTCTCTGTCTCTTTCCTGTCTCTCTCTGTCTCTTTCTCTCTCTCTGTCTCTCTCTCTCTTTCTCTGTATCTCTCTCTCTTTCTTTCTCTCTCTTTCTCTTTCTCTCTCTCTCTCTCTCCTGTCTCTGTCTGTCTGTCTGTCTCTCTCTCTGTCTGTCTCTCTCTGTCTCTCTCTCTGTCTCTCTCTCTTTCTCTTTCTCTCCCTCTCTCCTGTCTCTCTCTGTCTGTCTGTCTCTCTTTGTCTCTCTCTGTCTCTCTGTCGCTCTCTGTCTCTGTCTCTGTCTCTCTCTCTGTCTCTCTCTCTCCTGTCTCTCTCTCTCTGTCTGTCTCTCTGTCTCTCTCTGTCTCTCTCTCCCCCCCTCTCTCTCATCCCCTCCAGAGGAAATCTTCATTCATTCTTTCTTCCATTGTTGCATTTCCTTGAGTGAAATGCATATCAATGAAGTGAGTCACTGTAGTACTCTCATCTAAACCTATTTATCACCATAACTTTAGGCACAAAGGCCAAATCTACACACACACACACACACACACACACACACACACAGACACACACACACAGACACGCGCGCGCGCGCACACACACATATACACTTTAAACACTGCCCTGGGGGAGGGGTCCCCTCCTATTTAGGTCAGGAAAGGAGTGTTTTTTATTTGTTTATTTTTGGTTGTTGTTGCTTTGCTTTGCTGTGAAGGCAGCTGGTATAAATTTTTTCCATGAAATTTATTTTGTGACATTTGCTGAGGTGTGCTATAAATGCTGCTGATGCTAATACATTTAAATAATGCATGTATCATCCCCAAACCTGTGAGGAAGATGCTCAGGTCATGTTATCCCTTTTTCCAGACAAGGGAATGAGACCCCCACAGGCAGGTAACACTGAGCACAAAGTTTCGACACTGACATCCTTGTCTGGGTCCCCTCCTTTAGAACACCGCACTGCCTCTCAACTGAACCACTAGGAAGAGCTGCAGAACAAGACTTTTTTTTTCTTTTTTCAACCATCAAAAATACTCAAAATCCAGTGAGGCTTCAACTACTAAAGAAAATGCATCATCACTAGAGTATGCCTCCTCTAAACATGACCTTATATTTGTTATGCACACATTTTTTGTATATGGTAGAATGTAAGTTCCTTGAGGGCAGGAATGATTTCATTTTGGTCTTTTTCTCCCTAGGTCCTATAAATGTAGAAGTCACATATTTGATGGGTAGTAGTTGATTGAATGATTGATCATTGCAGTGGTACCTTTCGCCTTTATGCACGTGTGACCTGGGTCACAATATTAAAGACTAATCGGGATACTGGAATCTTGCTCTTTAACGTGGGATGCTCTTCAAATGCCAGAAATTGCTTCATCAAATGGGGCAAGAGAGGCTGGTACAACATGGCATGTATGTGTATTTTTGATAAAGGCCACTGTTGGGTGTAACAGCTAAGACACAGGAGAAATTTAAATTGGTTTAAAATCTTAATGGAATCTATTTTCTTTAATTGCCAGTTGATACCTGTAGAGAACGATGCTATAAAACCAAATCTAGGATAATTTGAATGAGACTTGGAAATGACAAGACACCACTTAGGTTGACTTAATCTGAAATGAACCCAAATTAATGTGAATATATTTTCCAAGGAAAGATAGTTATCCTATGTGTATCAATGTGATATAGTCACATAATAATATAATGATTTATTCTGACAATTTAGACTGTCTCTAAGGTGAATGCTAACCAATTACTGCCCAGACAGATGCCAATAACATGAGACGTAAATGGGGATCCTCAAATCTGGGAATGGGGTGAACATTTCAGAAGAGGATCAGGGATCCCTGAAGTCTAGTGGCTTCAGATAATATTGTGGAGCTGAGGATTTGTTAAAGAAGAATACACTATTTTCACAAAAACCAAATTTGCCTTAAAAAAATAGCACATATGTATACTCAGGGATGCAAAAAGCCTATCTCTTATATTACTTCTGAAAGATAAATCTTCTGTACCTATCACTTCCCCATTTTCTCACATGCCCAACATTGTAAACATTATAAAATGTTGGATGACATTTAGCTGCCAACTAAAAGAACCATTTGATTTGTTCTAGTTCATTCCAATGGCCCAAACTAAACAGTGGTAGAAGTTGAAAAATGGTCAATTTAGGACTGGTATAAAGAAAAAAAAATGATTAGGTTTATGTGGATATGAAACAAGTTGCTTCATGAGGATATGGGTTCCCTCTCATTAGACACCTTCAAGTTTGTATGGATCAATGACCACTTTTCAGGTAAGTAGAAAAGGGAATTTTCATTACACATACAGTTGGTCTAAAATAACCAGCACTTTTTAAACTGTGGGTCTTGGGCAATAGTAAAATGTTTCTGAATGTGCAATGACCAAAAATTAATTGAAAATCAAATACATAATAAATCCGAGGTGTTTCTGGCAGCACTTGACCGAGTTGTATCAAGCAATTTCACTGCAGCCTTGGTTCTGAACACAAAGCATGCGCACTTTGTACCGTGCATGCACTCACGTCTTGCCAAATGAAGGCTGCCTAAACACAACAATGAGTCACAAGTACAAAAAGTTTAAAGAGCCCTGGTCTACATGGCTGATGAAGTCCCTTTCAATTTATGGATCTTGCCTTTTGGGGAATGATGGTATTGCTTTACCTTTGTAAATGGGTACATTGTACCGGGTAAATTTTTTTCTTTTCTCTTTCAGGCCCTGCTGCAAAAAAGAAGTACGTCAGTTATAATAACCTGGTAATCTAACCTGTCCCATCTGAAGGAAGGGAGGAGGTTGGAGATCTTCAGTTATTCAGTCACCCAACCTGGCACAGGACTCTTCCTGTCCTGCCGCATACCATCATTGGAGGAGTTTAACGGCCAGGCAGTTACTGGAGACCAATGTTAGAGGATCCAAGTATCCTAAACAGCTGCTTCTGAAATATCTTAATTTATCTTGGCTTAATAAGTCACTGGCATCAGCACTGCCATTCGGCTGTGATCTTGGGCCTTCTTTATGACTAGGAGGTACGGAACTCAAGTCCCAGGCTCCTTATGGGTGAACTGCATAGAGCAGCAGTGACTTTCCAGGGGCAAATCTGTCTTTCTATGTATGTACTTCCAGACTGCAAGGTTTTGAAACTTTTCTGTACAGTTTGTGAGGATTTTTTGCATATTACCATCTAATGTTGTATCCAAGTTCACTGTTTGTTTTGAATGCCCAGTTCTCTCAGAGCCCTACTCTCTCAGATGACAGATTATTGGAAACAAACAAACCAACACAAATCTCGGCAGACAAAAACTCTATCTGTACATTACTGTATAATTATTATTATTGTATCACAGCAGATCATATATGTTATTTTTTTTAAGGAAAAAAAGATGTTTAAAGACCAAAAACTGTGCTGAGAAAGTATGCCCCACCTATCTATCCTCCGTGTGATAGGCTGCAAGGATGAATAAAAAAACAAAAAAGGGATTGGCAGACTTGAATAGAGGTCTTGATATTTGGAATGCATGCCAGTAATGTATCTTACAGTACACGTTCAAAATTTATGTTGGATATTTGTATTTGTGTTCAATTTTGTTACTTTATTTAGGGTATATGAATATTTTGCAATAATTTTAATAATTAAGGTATTTGGAAGAAAGACTATGGCTTTTTCATGTCTTGAGGTTTTGTTGATGCCCCTCTATGACTGACCGGTGTGATAAGAACTTTAAAAAAACAAGCATGTATGTTTTTTACTGTTTGTAAGAAGTAATTTCGTTAATCTCGCTGCTTATGTGCCAATTTAGTGGATTAACCCTTGCCGCGAAACTCCCCCCTTTCCATTCTCTTTCAAATCTGTGATATTGTCCAAGAATGTATCAATAAAAGACTTTGGTTAACTTTTTTATTCACTGTAATAAATATTTTTAGTTCTTTCCCCCCTCTTAGAGTGTATTTAAGGAAGATCTCAGCTAAGAGACCCATGCAGAATTAAGGTCAAACTTCTTGAAGTTCTTTAAAGACATGAAATCTAGTAGCAAAAGCTCCTTTATCTAAAGATCCGACTACTGACACCTTCAAAGATTTAAATCTTTTGAACCTAGAATAAGTGAAGACCTCTGAGATGGGCAAATAATGGCCACAGTGCTCATGTAAGTGTTGTGCTAAGCTCCCAGGAACTTACACAGAAAACAGCATTTGGAATGAGGCAGCTCATTCCAATAAACATGTCCAAAAGGAGATGATACCAGTAAGTATTGACCACTGGATGACTGGACACTTCACAGGAGAGGCTGAATCTTAAGGAAAACTGCATATGCTCTAAGTAGACCAAAGAGAGAATAGATGGGACCAGAGACCCTACCAGCAAAAAGGGAGGAAATACAACAAAGGAGCATGAAAGCTGAGTGAAAGGACAAACACTTCCTTTCCTCCATGCCTCGCTAGTGGCCAAAGGTCTCACTATATAATCCTGAATATTCTAATCAATTGATCAATCAATGAATGTTGTTCAGAGACTATTAAACTACAGGAAAAATAGCATGGAGATGGGAAAATAATAGTAGAGAAAATGAGAATAAATCAAATTTAAGGCCAGACTACTAGCTGAGGAGATCAAGAGGAAATAGCAACTGTCCAGAACTTTGAAGGAAGCTAGGTTTCCTAAAAGGGGCAGCTAGGTGGTACAGTGGATAGAGGGCCCAGCTTGGAGTTAGGAAGACCTGAGTTCAAATTTAGTCTCAGACCCTTTACTAGCTGTGCAATAGTGGGCCAGTTACTTGACCCTGTTTGCCTCAGTGTCTTCATCTGTAAAATGAACTTCAGAAGGAAATGGCCAAACCACTCCAATATCTTTGCCAAGAAAACTCCAAATGGGGTCACAAAGACTCAGCCCAGATTAAAAAACGGCTGAACATCAGCAGGCTTTCTAAGAAGGAAAGGGCCTGTGCAAAGGAAGAGAGGTGAGATGGAATGTTATGCGGTAGAAATAGCAAATTGGGCAGCTTAGGTGGAACATAGTGTGAATGAAGGGGAAGAATATAACATAAGTAGCACATACAGGACCCTAGGCTAGGCCAAAGTTAAATTTCTTATAATCCAGAATCACTTACACACTGACACTCGTCACTACATCCAATACATATTTGGAAAAAAAGCACACTTACTTTAATGTGAGTTGGTTTTAACCTAACTAAATCAAGGCAACAACTTGTAGCCATGCTCCACACTTCCCACCTAAAAAGGAATAAACAAAAAACAAAGCAGTATACAAGACATTTGTCTAGGGTAGAATTAATCCTGAGTTATCTGTCCTCCTGAATTCTCATTATTACAGAGTATGGAGAGGTAGCTTCATTTGTAAATCTTAGACAATCCCTATAATGACATAGGAGCTAAATGGTCACCTTGTCCCATTGTAATATATGTGATTTGTTTTTCACAGTAAAATCACCTGTTTTCTACTAGTAGGGCTTGACAGTCTTAGCTGTGGGGGAAAAAAAAAACATTGGGAATAAGAAGAATGGAAACATGTTTTGTTTGATAAAGGATAGAATTTAAGCCAGCTGTTGCTTCCTTTGATGAGGTAATGACAAAGAAGTGTCTGGAAAACAAAGGAAAACAAACCAAACAGGCCTGTTAGGACAGAATAAGAACAAGGTGGGCTTTTAGTTTTGAAAGAGGATTAAAATCGCAGAGCCCTAGGGATCTAGAAGATGGTGGTAGTGTGTATGTGTGTATATATACATGGGGGAGGAGAGATTTAGGAGAAAGCCTGGTTGAACTGAAATGGTTACTTTGGGTAATAAATGGGAAACACTAACTGGATGAACCTGTATGTTTAAACAGAGGTTAAACATGTTCCAGAGAAGATGATACCAGTAAGTATTGACCACTGGATGACTGGACACTTCACAGGAGAGGCTGAATCTTAAGGAAAACTGAATATGCTCTAAATAGACCAAAAAGAGAATAGATGGGAGCATTGCACATGTGAATTAAAGGAGGTGGTTTGGTGGGTGAAGGGGAAAAGTTTTAGGATCTCTCACCATTGAATATTTTCTAGTTTCAAAGGTATATGCTAATATTGTACATGGGAAAAAAAAAGAAAAAAGATTTTGTGTTGATGTTTACCTGTCTGGGGTAGGTTTGAGGAAGACAATAGGAGGAGACGGTCACTCATATATATTTGCAGAAGGCACCTCATCGTATATGACATTTTTATGCCTATGTATAAAGTGGAGTAATAATGGTTTATTTGACTATGAGTTTCTCAAGAATAGGTATTGTCTTTTACCTTTTTCTGTATTCCCAAGACATAGCTCAGTGCATGGCAAATAGTAGGTACTTAATAAATGTTTGTTGACTGACCTATTGAGTAAGGAGGGATAGGTACATTGAACTTTTTCCTTGCTGAGTGAATAAGAAATAGACCAAATGCTTACCTCACTGTGATCTATTTTCTATGCATCCTTGGGGAACCATGACCATGGGAATAGGGGGAAGGAGACTGCCAAAGCTATTTATTTGATTCCTTGGCTTTGCAAGTCAGGGAGTATATTCAAGTCACAACTGCAATCAAACCTTCTGTGATTGCCCACTCTGTATGAGGCACTGTGTGTGCTGAGGATGATATAAAAGCAAATGAAACACAATCTCTGCCTTCATGAAGCATAATTGAAGAGACAGGCTGGACACACAAAATTATAAAACACAACCCCAGGTTGCATACACCTGAGTATGGAGGAGAGAGTGCCTTAGGTTAGGGATCATCAGAGCAGGAGTTGATCAGAAACTGGACCTTAAAGCAAGGCAGGATTCAACTAATTTCAATAAAGCTTAGGCAATTAGGCAGCCAGGTGACACAAAATATTTACTGTGTGACCTTGGCCAAGTCACTTAATCTGTTTGCTTCAGTTTCCTCAACTTTAAAAAAGCGGTAATAAGAGCACCTACCTCCCAGGGTTGTTGTGACTACAAAAATGAAATAATTTTTGTGAAGCATGTAACAGTGCTTGGTGTACAGTTGACACCATATAAAGTTAGCTATTATAATGATATCATCATCATCATTAGTATTAGATATTAATGTAAAAACATCATTTGGTATAAGTAGACTATAAACTCATTGTGACTCATTAGTGCTTTGTTTCAACCAAGCACCTCAAAAGGAGATTAAGCTGCATTAAGCCAGATGCCACAGTGTCAGGAATATGGAGGTGGTCGTGACTTCATACTCAATCTTAGTCCCCGTCTGAGTAGTCTGTTCATTTGTGGGTGAGACGTTTTATAAAGGACTTTGATAAATTAGAGACAAACAGAATAGCCATGAAAGATTTTGACTTTAAGCTGTAAGAAAATCATCCGAAGGGCCCATGGATGTACATCCTTAAGAAGAAAAGATTTGGAGGGAATAATGGTAGTCATCTTCAAGAATCTGAATTTTTTTCACATGTTGAAAGGATTATTGGACTTGTTCTGCTTAGTCCAAGAAGGAAGAACTAGGGACAATGAGTAGAAGTTCCAGAGGCAAATTTAGGCTTAATATGAAGAGAGACTTACCAATGATTAATGCTATCTAAAGATTGAATGGATCTGTCTCAAGAAAGAGTGGGGTCTTCTCCACTAGTGATCTTCAACAAAGGACTGGATGGCCACTTGAAAGCCATGATGTCAAGAATCCTTGGTCATTTGTTGTTTGGACTTGATGACCCATGACTTTCCCTCTAACTCTGAAATTCTAAGATTCAGTGGGATAAGAGAAAGTTTAGGCAGAAGAGAAGAATCAGGAAGCAAGTTTGGAATGACATGGGTAATGGAAGGAATAGCATAAATAAATAGACTAAAGAAGGAACGGACAAATTTACACATGGCAGGGACCTAAAAGAATATAGCTTGCCTATAGTTATCACATAAAACATACTTCAGTGTATGTACACACACACACAAGTTAGATATACAAAAATAAAAAAACCCTTCTTTAGGAGTTAAGGATGGGGCTACTTATGAAAAGTGAATTAGATAACTAACATAAATGTGTGGATATTTTAAGCAAATTTATTTTAAAAAGTTAAAAAATACCACTTTCCCCCCACTCCCTTAGAAAATTTAAATTATTCTGTACCATTTAATAAGTAATTCTATTCTCAACTTGATCCTATTTCTTAGCTCTGGAGTTAAACTCAAGAATGCATTTGTCTGTTTGAGCAAACTCATAGGTGGGTTGAAATAAGCAGTTAGCTACTGGAGGATCTGCTTGTTGTCTGTAAATTCCAACCAGATTAGCCTGGTGCCAACCACCCCAAAGACAATATCCTTCCCTATCCTTGTACAATTAGGGGAGGTTTGATCTTCTGTTCGTAGAGATCAAACTGGGTGGTTCTGGTCCCCTAACAAAGATTACAAGAGACAGGTGAGTCCCATAAAACAATTAATATTCCCGAATTGTCAGAGAGATGCCTAGTTAGACACACCTGAGAGCAAGTCCACTTTCCCTCATGTAGCCAATTATAATGTTCACAGGCCACATCCTGTCAATAAAGAGCCTCCCCCTTCTAACTAGGGTCACTGGCCTTATTGAAGTGACCAGTCTGACTTGCTTCATTAACAGTTATATGTGGCACTGTTAATAAACTGATTTTGCTCAGAGAAATTACCTCAGTTTACTTTTGTTGTATTTTCTCACCATCACAACTCATCCCAGCTTCATACTATTTTAAATGTAGAAAAGATTTAGCAAATCATCTAAACCAAGTCCTGTATTTCAAACATGACAAAAACTTAGGCCCAGTGAAGATAAATGACTTGGCTAAGGTGACATAGTTGATCAAAAGAAAAGTTAAGACTAGAACCCAAGGCTGATTTCCAACACCCTGTCCATCACAATTTTGCTAGATTATCTACACAGAAATGATTCACATGGTTTATTATTTGAGTATCTTCCATCTGTTTTTTTTTTCTTTTCTAGGCACAGCTTTCAAATTCAAATTCAACTAGAAATTATTACATCCCCATGCTGTAATAGACACTGGATGAGGTGGAGAAATGATATTTAATAAAATCTATTTTCTATCTTCATGACATTTATGATTCATAAGGAGTATATTACATACCTGCAGAATAATAATACAGGGTAATATAGCATGATCACATTAGAGAGAGGCAAGTAAGCTGTTAAGTGAGGTCTGAAATATATTAACGTAATTACATAACAACATATAAAAACATTATTCACCAGGAATTAGAGAAGGCTTTAAGTGAGACTTAACAATTGGATTTAGCTTTAAGGCTAAAGCTTCAAAAAAAAAAAAAAAGGCAAAAGAATGATTCTTTCTCTGCACAGAGGAAAGGAGGAAATAGTTACCAAGAGGTTTTGAGGGGTACAGCCAAGAAGTCGAAGAAGCTGAGGAAGAATGGTCTTTGTTGACTATGTGAAATATGAGATTTCTCATCTTGCTGGAAATGGGGGAGAGAGAGTAGAGCTTGGAGTTTATAAAAAGACCAACCTATTTCTTCTTTCCCCTTCTCAGGGAGAAATTCAGCTTAACACCCATTTTCTTGTGGCACTCAATGCTTTGATGCTCTGTGTGTGGTGAAGGACACAGAAATCCAACCTGATTGTCTACACACCTGGTGCCCTAATTGCAAAAATTACTTTGCTTCTCCACTACAGGAGCCTATTCATGACTAGAAAGGAAAATACTGTTTTCATACAGAGTAATCATCCCTATCTTTGAGTGAAGCAGCAATCTGACTGGGCTCTTGTTAAAGCAACTAGAATAAATGTTACTTCACCTTCCTGACAAATCAGAGGCTTGAGCAAGGCCTAAACTCAGCCACTGAGCCAGAAAGCAGCAAAACCTATGTGATCAACTTTGCTGTTAATAGCAGCCTCCAAGTACAAGGAAATTTAGGACAATCCAGGTTCCTTCTGGACAGCAAAAATGATTGACTTGGCCTTAGGATTGCCCAATCATTTTGTGTATAGCTATGCAGACTGCACCTATGCTGTTCCTGTGACATACAGAAATATTAGTGAATTAGACACCCTAATAATGACCCTATCCTCAAAAGGAAAGGTCTTTCTCAAGAGGGTGCAAATTCCTTGGAAGTCACCAAGTGGAGGCTGAATTGTCACCAATTAGGTATATAACAACCACAACAATATTTACATAATAGTAATAACTAACGTACATCTACGACAACTAATATTTATATAATACTTTAAACATATGCAAACTATCTAATTTTACCTTTAAACAACCCTAAGAGATAGGGGCTTTTATTATTCCTACTTTGCAGGTGAGAAAATTGAGGGAAATAGCAGGTAAGTGACTTGCCCAGGGTCACAAAGCTAGTACATGTTTGAGACAGGATTTGAACTTGATCTTCCTGACTCCAAGTCTAGTCCTCTATCTATGCCACTTCAGCTACAGATTCCACTTGGTGACTTGTGACATCTGTTACCCTTCTAAGAGTCTATTATTCTAGATCACTATGCCTGCAAAAGCAAAAAAGAAATTAAATAAAAACCTTATTTAAAAAACCAGTCTTTAAAGGGATGCTTAGATTATTTAACTGGAGACCCCGCCTATGTTCCCATTCATATGACCTCATATCTAGATGTCTGTCGGAGGGAATTTTTAGAACTGTAGATATCATATGTTTCATAGACTGCTGAAGTGGACGTAAATTAACAACCTTTGATGCTTCAAAAATGGATCATTTCATTGAAGTTGGTGTTCCCTTCAAATAGGAAATTCGTAATTCCTCCATATTAGCCCATGCCATGCAACTCTGGAGCTTTTTGCCCCTAGAGATTCCTTTCCAATAGACTGGGAGCCTTGCCTTTGTTCTCATGGCATCTCAGGGATATAAGTGGATCACTTTGACTACCAGGCTGCATTTCATTCTCTCTTCTTGGCTAAGAACCTTCTTTTCCTGACAGGGATCTAGACAGAAAGATACACAGATCTCTATAACAATGTTTTCTTTTGTGGTAATTCTTAAATAAATCGTAATTGCCAACATGTCATACTCTGCCCAATGCTGGATATGGAAGCACGTTTACTTTGCCTTTTGGGTTAGTAATAATTATAATACTTCTGAGGGTGTGCAGTTCTGGGATTCATAAACATATGACATCACTAAGAGAGCGCTGGTGTGAAAAAGTTGGATTTTTTTTAGTGTCTCTTTGGGAGCACTTAGCAATTCCCCAAATGTATTCAAGACCGATCTCCTCCTGCTCAGTCTAAACTCAACTCATTACCCATCAGCAACAGTTGTGGGAGATGCATATAAATGGATGGGTGGGCTGGCTTCCACATTCTGTGCATAGCGTGATCTGGCCAATATGTGGCATTCATCCACTTAGGTTTTTCAATCATTTTCTTTTTCTTCTCATTATGAACGGAACAGTCATCAACAAATGCAAACACTTCAGTGCACTAAAAACAAACAGGACGGTATATGAAACCATGAAATTTCATCACATTCAGTATAATACGTGGATATTACATTTAACAAGGAGGTAATGAAATTGCTCTACTTGTGTTCTTTTATTTCTTCTATTTATTTTTAACATGTTTTATTCATGCTTTTTTATTCACTAAAATAGTGAACTGGTAGAGTGAATACAGAGCTGTACTTGGAATCAGGAAAATCTGAGTGTGAATCCCGCTTCAAACACATACCGGTTGCTGATGCTGCACAAGTCACCTAACCTCTTATTGCCTCAGTTTCCTTATCTGTAAAATTATGATAATAACCTAAAATAAAACCCTAATGCCCAGAGACATTCAAAGATTAAAGGAGATAAGTAGTATAACACTTAAAACCTTGACATTCTATAATTTTGTTATTTCTTTAATCTTTAAATCTCTGTTACTAACTCAGCCTACCCTCTTGTAGAAGTCCTCCCTTTTAACAAACAAGTAGAGTTACATAGAAGCAAGCTTTTTCATGGATTTCTTTTAAAAAAAATTCTTTAGATTACATTTCAATGTAAAAAGATTTAAAAAATGATAATATAGTTATCCCTTCCATATCACAAGTTTCCCCATCAGGGAAATAATTCCCCAATAGGAAGTTGGGGGTAGTTTTGTGGAAGCCATAGATGACACATGAAGACCAGGACATAACACGGAAAAAGTTTAGAAACTCAGAAATGCTATATATATATATATACACATATATATACACATATATATATGTATATATATGTATGTATGTATGTATGTGTGTATAGTATTGTATAATATCAACATATTTTATCTTTTAATATCATAACAACTCAGACTTCTCTAGAACAAAGGGAAGGCCAAAAAATTTTATGTGGGTTTTCCAGATTTCAGGGATGTTGTGTTCCTAAACCCTGCAAGGCTAAAGGGCTAACTGTATATGAAATAATGAACTTCTCTTATATATGATTTGTTTTTTCAGGTATACGTTATATTAAATATATATATATACATAATAATGTGTTAATAAAATTTCTCTATTTGGGGTGAAAATCAATAAAACATTTAAAAACACATTTAAAATGTAAATTATTATTCTTTTAACATTAGTATTAGTCATTATTTTGATCTGAGTTCTGAAGTATTTTGAAGTTATCTCTCATATTTTGGTGATTATTTTATAAATCATTTACTTATTCTTTTTATTTCTCTCTATGCCCATTTATTCCAGGTTTCTCTAATTCCCTCATATTCATCATTTCTAATGATAAAATTGCATTTCTTTCCTCTCATGCATCATGATTTCTTCAGACCTTCCTATCCACGATGGCCTCTCACGCTCATTCTAATTCCTTGCTACAAGCAAACGTGTTGCTATAAATATTTCTGTATATTTAAGTCTTTCCTCTCTGTCTTTGATCATCTTACACTATATAACTGTTAGTCTTCTACTTTATTTTCCTGGCACTGGTAGGTAAAATAATCTTTTTCACATTGCTATGAGTTTCACTCAGCAGCTACCACAAGGCTCAATAAAATTAATACCATGACAACATACTGCATGTTTAGAATCCCACCATAAATAGGACAGTCTCCTGTAGTTTAGACCTTCCAAGAAACATCTTACAGGGCGTTGCCAGATGCCATTTGCATATGTGTATTTAACACCTTGCCATGGCCCAGGATGAATTAAATGAGCTTGGCCTTTCTAAATCATGGTCTTTCCCTGTTCCCCGTTCGTCTGAGGTCATGTCCATTCAATGAGGATTTGTACATGCCTTTCAACAAAAGGTTTGGAAGTAAAAAACTTTTGCAAAATGAAAATGTGGGATTTTAATGCAGCACCAAACTCTAATTTTTTTTTTAAATATTCTAAATTCTAAATACTGCAATGTTGCTCCTACTTTCCTTTCATCCTGGTATTGGAGACAGTCATAAAATGGGAAAAGAGGTGGGTGAAAGGGCCAGTGTAAGGGGATAGACAAAGGGAAATTGCTAAAAATGTCCATTTCATAGGTGGAGCAAGAATTGCCACTCCTACTGGCAGCAGGCTCATCTGAAACTGGCACCTAGCCAATTCAGGATGAATTTCCCAAGTCTGTGTCTTCCCATTTTATCTAGACAACCGGATAAATTACACTAATGAAAGTAATCAGCAGCAACAGAAAATCTGACAGCTGATATGCACTTTGCCCGAGACAGATACTGTTTTAGGAATGCTGCTGTATGCAAATACGATTTTTAAAAATATATTCTTGTAGCAACCTGTCAGTCATGCTAGGTGTGCCCTTTTAATTGTCTGCTTTTAGTTTTAAATATATATGTGTGTGTATGTGTACATATTTATATGTGATATAGACATAGATATATCACATTTATAAGGAGCCCTATTGTAACTATCTATCTAGTTAAAAATGCTCTTTGACACTGACTCTGATTAACTGAATTGAATCAAAGAATGATAGTTAGATTGGGATGTTAAATTCAACAATTCAATTCAAATCTACTCACTAAGTATTTATTGAGGCTATTCTGTGCCAGGCACTCTTCTTAGTGCTGGGGATATATGGATAGATTAACTAGTTAACATTTATTAAGAACCTACTGTATGCTAGTCACTATGCTGGGAGGAAGAGGGGAATATTACAAAAGTCCCTGCCTTCAAGGAGTTTACAATATAATGACAAAATAACAAAATAAATGACTGGATTTCAGAGTTGGAAGGGTGCTAGGGATCGAATAGCCATGTAGTCTACCCCCTACATGAAAGGAATCCTTACTAAAATGCATAAGACAAGAGGCTATCTAGCTTCTACTTCAGAATATTCGGGTATCAAATAAAAAAACACTGAGACTTCTTACACATGGCAGCCTTCCAGTCTCTATGTCCCTCTTGCACTTTCTCTTTTCCAAAACCAGCAGGCTTAGTTTCTTTCACCTGTCCTCATATGAAATGGATTTGGGGTTGTTTCTCGTTCTGAATACCCTCCTTTGGATTATCCAGATTATCCTATTTAAAATGTGTTGGCTTATATTGAACAGAGTACACACACACACACACACACACACACACACACACACACACACACACACACACATACACACACTTGATGACATTAAAATTCAGAATGGGTCCTATCTTGTCCCTTCCCAAAGAAGCCACACCTGTCTTGGTGAAGATCAATATCACATTAGCTTTCTTGCACACCATATCATGTTGTTATCACATAATGACTTTGAGGTCCCTGAAATCTTCGGCTAGGGGGGTACAGCAGATAAAGAACTTGACCTGAAGTCAAAAAGACTCCTATTTCCTGAAATCAGATCTGGGCTTGGACATTTACTAGCTGTGTGACACTGGGCAAATCACTTAACTCTTCCCCTTTGCTCATCTACAAAAAGAGCTGGAGAAGGAAATGGCAAACCACTCCAGTGTCTTTGCCAAGAAATCCCCAAATGAAGTAAGGAAGAGTCAGACATGACTGAACCACAACAACCACCGCCCCCCTCCCCAGATCATTTCCTGTGTCAGTGGTTGGTGGCGATATTTGGGTATATGAAGCTCTCAGTGCCAGTTCCTTATTATTCCAATCTGTCCACTATTTCCCAGATTATGGAGTTCAGGGTTTAAGTCATAAAAAGTATGGCATTCCTAAGCAGTCAACCTAATAGACATTTGTTTAGCCATCCAGACTTTACATAAAGAAGAAGCTCTGTATTCTTTCAGAAGGTGGCAAACTAGATTGAGTTGAAGACCCAGTTGCTAGAGTTTTTCCATCTTTGAATTTGTGCTCATTA
>CM053599.1:38992575-39003114 GCA_028646575.1 Pseudocheirus occidentalis | reverse complement strand
CAAACTAGATTGAGTTGAAGACCCAGTTGCTAGAGTTTTTCCATCTTTGAATTTGTGCTCATTAAGAAAAGAATGACTGATTCTAATAAGGCAGAAAATATCAGGGAACAGAAAATCTAGAAGTGGTAGGGCCTCTAGAATTCATTTAATATAGCTCCTCATTTTACAGAGAAGGAAACAGGCCTAGAGAGAAGTTTCTTAGAGCGAAGTTTCTCTCTAGGCCTGTTTCCTTCTCTGTAAAATGAGGAGCTATATTAAATGAATTCTATTCAGTTAAGTTGGAAAACCCAGACCAAGCCTTCAAATCAAACCTGAGGCTGAATCATCTAATGCTTGTGTAAATAACAAAAACTAAGAATTCTGCCACTGAAAAGCCATAGAAGTAGAAAGGAAGCCTGAAGGAGTCTGGAGTATACAAAGTAAAAGCCTATAAAATTCTTTTTATTGGGTCTATACTGAGATTCACTTAAACTACCCCCACTCCTTCACCACCCTCACCACCCTACCATTCTTAATGGGTTTAGGAAAATACCAAGAACAGCAAGTCCCCATTTATATACATTTGACACAACTCATTAGCCTGATCTGAAAGTCTATTTACTCCTTGGGTTCTGGCCACTGGTCACACATTACTCAAACTCTGTATTTTAAGTCAAATAAATTTTAGTGAACAATAAAGTCTGATGAGAATTCTATGTATGGTCAGATATTTCTCCATACACACACACACACACACACACACACACACACACACACACAAAGAAAAATTAAATAGAAGTGAATTGTCTTCATTTTCTCTCCACTTTCCTCTTTACCTGTGAACCTTATTCTCCATCCTCAGCATTAAAACATAAGACAGATGTACTGAGAGATTGCTTTTAGATCAATAATAAATCAATCAAAAACAATTTTAAGAAACTACTGGGGGCAGATACAATCAGTTTGGATCAGGAAAGGCCTCATGCAGGTAATGACACTTGAGTTGAACTTTCAAAGAAAGCTAGGGATTAGAATCCAACCTCAGATACTTGCTAGCTGTGTGACCCTGGGCAAGTCACTTAACCCTGTTTGCTTTAGCTTTTCATCTGTAAAATGAGCTGGAGAAGGAATTGGCAAACCACTCCAGTAACTCTGTGAAGAAAGTCCCAAATGGGGTCACAAAAAGTCAGACACAAATGAAATGACTCAGCACCAAGAACAAAGACGGATTCAGACATCTAGGTGATGGAGAGAGTATTAAAAGCATGGGGGTCAGTCTATGCAATCACATACAAATAGGAAATGGGATGCCTCATGTGAGGATGAGGATGATGATGTTAATGTTGGTAAAAGTATTTAGAGGATTGATATAGCACTTTAAGGCCAGATAACACTTTGGAGCTCCAGAGGCCCCCTGTGAGTTAGATTATATTGTGAAATTTAAATGTGATTTTAATTCTTATTTTGTTGAGACTTCAAGTTAGCATAGATTTGCTATTCTCCTTTGCTGTATGTGCCTAAAGTTCTTGCTCTTATGAGTTCACTCAAGTAACTTCAGGTCACTTGAATCACAATTCTGCATTTGAGATTTGAAATCCACCCTTAACATTGTGACTACTACCCCCTCCCCTTGTAACTTCACCCATGATCCACTTTCCAGAGAAACTTGATTAACCAAAAGGTCACTCTCATCAAGTTAAAAATGTTGTAGCAGCTTCCCTCCCGTACCTGCAGACTAATACCATCACCTGAGGACTGACCTCATCTCCCAATGATGTAATGGGGAAGAGGTATGATGACACTTATGCCACCTCATTAAACAAATCTAGCCAATCAGAGGAAGACACATTTGGTTGCTCCAGATTTTGCTCTGTCATCTTGTCAATCACGATTAAAGATTTTGTCATTCCTAAATCAGAATATTTGACTACTAAGGAGTCATTGACCCTATTTATTGGTGACTGTTAGCCTAGCTAATAAATCAGTCATGCTCAGATCTTGCTGCTTTACTCTACCTTTATTTCCATGGCAAAAATATTACTATTCTAATTCTGGTTTTTTTGCTGTTGTTCACTCATTCTCAGTGGTGCTTGACTATTTGTGACCACATCTGGAACTTTATTGGCGAGGAGACTGGAGTCATTTATCATTTCCTTCTCCAGCTCATTTTACAGGTGAGGGAACTGAGAAAAATAGGGCTAAAAACTTGCTCAGTGTCATATAGCCAGTAAGTGTCTGAGGCCAGATTTGAGCCAGGAAGATCAGTCTTCTTGACTCCAGACATGTTACTCTATCCACTGTACCACCTAGCAGTCCCTTCATTCTACAGATGAGGAAACTGAGGCGCAGAGATACTGTTTTTTTCACAGAACTAGGAGATGCCAAAAACAGAACTTGAGCATAGTTCTTGCTGACTCAGAGGTAAGCTCTCCATCCACTACTGTAGAGTGTGCAATGGGATCTTAATATATAGCAAACTTGGAAAAAGAAGCTTGAGGTGAATTGTTTTAGGCCGTAAATGACAAAGAATGACAGGTACATAGTGCAATCTTTAGAAATTATCTTCACGAGCTCAAATCCTGCCTCAGAAGCTTACTAGCTGGGTGACCCTAGGTAAGTAATTTAACTCTGTTTGCCTAGGTTTCCTCACCTGTAAAATGAGCTGGAGATGGAATTGGTAAACCATGCCATTATCTTTGGCAAGAAAACCCTAAATAGGGACATGAAGAGTCAGACAAGACCGAAAGACGGCTGAAGAAGAATGAAACATGACAGGGGGACTTTGTATTTCATTCTAGAATTAGTTCATCAGCTGAAATAATTACTTAGTGCAATTCAGTTTCATTAAAGATAGAATCAGAGCTGACCAGTCATACGTGTAGTGAAGACCCTATATGTTCACCACTGGAACAGAAAGCTTCTACCTCCCCACCTACACTCACAGTCAGATTGTTAAAAATACCTTCCTTGTCTTAGATGACTTTGTATTCTCCAGATTGTAACAGTTCTTTTAATTACCCTTCTTTTCAATCAGAAAATAAGGTGTCCAACCATTTTTCTGGACATAAAAGGGGATGTTTATCTATTTCCATATGTACTTCCAGTAGTTCCTAGTTAACCTACATATACATTAAAGGCAAATTCTTTGTGTGCTGGACTTGTAATATGGAAAACCAGGTTAGAAGATTGTTTCAAATACTTAGCTGTAAGATGTGGGGAGGGAGAAAAAGAAGCATTTACTGAGCCCTACTATGTGCCAGTCACAAGTAAGGCAACCTCTCCCAATCTCAGTTTTCTCATATGAAAAATGGGATAATAGTAGCATCTATCTTGTGGAGTGGTTATAAGGGTCAAATGAGATCATCTATGAAACATTAGAGTGCAGCATAAATATCAGCTAAGTTAGCAGGTGGCTCAGCAAAGGGAATAGAGAAAACCATTAGAATGGGATTCAAATCTGGTCTTTTGCTACACAGCAGCTCTTGTTCTGACATGTCATTTAACATTATAGTAACCTCTAAGTTTCTGAACAGGGGCCAATTTACATTAGCAGAGTCGTTTCCTCTCAGATGTATTTCTTATACCAAAGAAATTACAGTTCTACCCTCCCCCCCAAAAAACCCTACTATTATTATTAAGATACCTGTAGGAGTAATAAATACAGGTTCACACACAGAAATCTGGGGCAGGGGGTCTCAAAGTGGGTGAGGCAGATGACATTAGACACATTTGATAGAGGAAGAAACAGATTTCAGAGCATGGAAGTGACTCGCGTAAACTGACTCGCAAATTCATTGGTGGCACTGGAAGTAGACCCAAATATTCTGACTCAGCTTGGTATTCTAGACCCCTCCTATTCTTCTAGATTCCTGGTAATCAGTAACCTAGCCCCTATAAAGGAACTTGGCCTCTGTCAGCGCCAGCCACAAACATTACTTCAACAGCTCCCTTGGGTAGACTATCATGTCTAGATGCAAAGCTTAGATTCATATATATATATATTTTCATGTATTCATTCATTCATTTATTTATTTATTTTATCTATTTATTTATTCTGTATTTATATTTATTGTTATATTTTGTTTCATTGGTTATCTGGAAGAAGGCCCTTTTGTCTGGGCAGGTTCTTTTTCCAAACCTCATTTTCCTTTTCTCCTACCAGGAAAATGAATGGCTTAAATATTCTTTAGTAAGAAAGTATAAGGTATTAAGTACCACCCTCTCCAAATATTCCTTCCTCTCAACTCTGCCAAGTACAGTGTTGGAACAGAGAAAAGGAAGGGTCTGGATAAACCCTGCCCCTCCCTGCAGTTGTTTGAATCTCTCTTTTATCTCCCTGGGTTGGGTCCTTTCCTTCCTTCTGTGGGTAAAGGGTTCCTCTTGGATCTGACAGTTTGACATTCAGAATAAGAGACAGGTTTGAATTCCCTCCTCCACAGCTAAGAAACTCACTATGCCTCCATCTCTCCTTGTGCCCTTTTCTTCGGTCTCAGAATATGAAGTGGGCCTTCTCCTTTTCAAGACAGAATCTCTCCACTCCACTCTTGATATGGTTCCTTTTATCTCAGGGGTTCTCAACCTGTGGGCTGCGACCCCCTTTGGGGGTCAAACAACCCTTTCACAGGGGTCACAGGGGTGGCCTAAGACCATCAGAAAACACATATTTCCCATGGTCTTAGGAACGGAGACACTGCTCCTCTATTGTCTCCAGGCAGGTCATTCCACATGCAGATATGCCCACATATGAGTATTAAAGAGTCTCGGCATTAGGAAGCTTGAGAACCACTGTTTTATCTAGTCTTGTAGTGCATCTGATTAGTCCTTTGCTACCACTGGTAGCCTTGTATTTTATTAATCTGAGTACATGCCACCCTCCCTAAGAAGTGGTAAGCTCTTTAAAGGCAGAAATGGGGGCACTTCGTTTCATTTCATCTTTGTGTACATGACACTTAGCACGGGGTGTTGAACATAGGAGATAGTCAATTAAATCCGTTGCTCCTCTTATAATCAACTTTATTCTCCTATTCATTTGGTATTCACATGGCTATTAGTAGCTTCTTGTCTTGCCAGAAAAATAATAGAATAGGGTATGTGGGAGAAGAGTACCCCTTAGAAAAAGAAATCTACTCTACCTATATATAATGTTGGGTAAAAAAAATGAATTTTGTGTACGCACAGGTAAAGGAAGCAGCTCCTGCTTTCTTGTGGTCTTCTAAGAAAATTAGACCTGAGTCCCCATAGCGTATAACAGTCATGAAAATGATATTGAGTTGGACTCAGGAGATACTGTATTTTAAAAATAGAAACAGCTCGAGAACATGTATGGAGAGGGGTAGTCAAAGAACAGATTTAGCTGTTGCAATGAACATCTAGAGACCTCTGCCCACCTGAGTTACTCCCTGGAGTCCTCAGAGGGTTGAACACTCTTCTGGCAGTCAGAAGTCCTGAGCTGTAGCTGCCATTAATCTGGTTTCCCCAAGGTAGAGGTTATGACAATTGTTTGACATATGAAAAGTCTTCAGTTTGAATCTGAGACAAACAAGACTTTTTCAAGTATTCTCAGGTAGAACAGGATTTGATGGGTTCTATCAAGCTGTCAAGGGCAGAAATAGGAGCAATGGGTAGAAGGCACAAGGAGACAAATGGAGGTTTTATTTTAGGGGAAGGTTCAGTAACAATCAGAGCTGTCCTTAAGAGGATATGGTTCTAGGCTCCCCGCTATCAGAAATGCTTAAAGAAAGACTGGATTTTAAAAAAAATGGACTTAAGAAATAAAACAAGTATTTCTATAACAAACTAGAATAGAAAAAAAAGGATAAAGACTGAATTTTCACTGGTCAGATGTATGGTGGAATGTATTCCTTTTCAGGTAAGCACTGAAACAATTCAGAGCCCTTAAGTACAAAAAGAAACTAGAAAGTTCTAATTCATAAAATTGACCAAAAAACCGCACCTTCAATGATGTGAGCAATTACTTTTGCAAACATAATGATGGCATTGAGTTTCCCTGAGTCCTTGATTCTTCATGAGGAATTTGGAATAGGTTATAGACTCTTGGGATTGATCATAAATCTAGAACTAAAAGTGACCTTGGTTTTTTCAGTTGCTTCAGTCGTGTCTGATTCTTCATGACTCCATTTGGAGTTTTCTTGGCAGAGATACTGAAGCAATTTGCCATTTCCTACTCCAGCTCATTTTACAGATGAGGAAACTGAAGTAAACAGGGTTAAGTGACTTGCCTAGGGTCACATGACTAGTTGAGTGTCTGGGGCCAGATTTGAACTCAAGAATAGGAGTCTTCTTGACTCCAGGCCTGGCGCTCCTATGCACTATGGCACCACTTAGCTGCCCAAAAGTAACCTTAGAGACTTTCAAGTTCTCTCTTATTTCATAAATGATGAAATTGAATCCCAGGGAAATTGTAACTTGTTTCACATCCTTTTTCATGCTAATGATTCTATGGTCTTTGAATTTCCTCTAATATCGGAAATTCTATGGGTCACTCCGAGGGTCACCTCTAGAGATTTTTCACCTTTATCTCCTTTGGTTGCCTTGACAGGAACAATGCTATACACAGGCAGAGTGACTGCATACATATGACCTCTCCAGCTCCTTATCCTAATGAAAACATTTTTCACATAGATATTTACAAGATTCTGACATAAACACTTACATTAAGGCATACTGCTAATGGGTCTTCATGTTGCCTATCTCTCCTCTCTCCAATTCATTCTCATATAGATGCCAAACTGCTCTTCTTAAAACACAGATCATGTCACCTCCACTTACACAAAATTCTTCAATAGCTCCCTATTGCCTCTAGGATAAAATACAAACTATTTGGTATCTAAAACCTTCTGCAATTGACTCCCCTTTATGTTTTCAGCCTTACTTAGTAATACCGCACTCCAGATACTCACTATCCCAAGTCAATTTAGCCCATTGGTTGCTTCCTCTGGTTGCTACCCAGGTTTCTATTTCACACTTTGGTGATTTTGCATAAGGGCACTCACATCCTCCTCATCTTTGCCAAGATGCCTTCAACACACAGCCAACGCGCCACTTCCTATACAGGCCTTTCCTTATCTTTTTAGTTATTGGCATTGTCTCACTCCTGAAATAATCTTTTATTTTTGTTATTGCTTGTTTGCTTACATTTACAACATTATTGTTGCTCATTTTTTTTAACATATTTTGTGTCCCTATTGTACCCTGTCCTAAAAGAGTGCAAGCTCATTGAGAACAAAGTCTGTTTCATTTTATCTTGTCCTTTGATACTCAGAGCCTTGAATATAGTAAGTAATTAATAAATATTTGTTGAATTCACTCAATATAATAGGACCATATATTACTACACAAATATACTATCTGTGGAGAACACAGTAAGCCATGATCCTAGTAGAGAAATGGAACAGGATACAGGCAGGAGTAGCTATATATGTGGGTGGAGTAGGCATGCACCAAAGTGGCAGAATTTCACAGGTGTCAAAAAGGTCCTCCTATACCTCAGAATACTTCATCCCACTCAATAATCTGATCCATACTGGAAAATAAGAGTCATTATCAGCTCTCCCCTTTCCCTCATACTCCCTTCCTATACCTAGTTATTTGCTGGGTTCAATTAATCCTAGCTTTATATATTTCAAATCTGTACACTTTCTTTCCATCAAGGGATAGCACTTTTTTAGGTCATCAGTATCTCTTGCTTAGACTATTGCAAACAAAGTTCAGATTGGGATCCTAAATTACAAGTTCTTCCTTCTCTAATCCACCGAGAGTCACCATGATAGTCTTGAGCAAAAGTCTTACCTTGTTACTCTTCTGTTCAAGAAACTTCAGAAGCTCTCTATTATGTCTAGGATAAGATTAAGCTTTAAGGAACTTCACTGATATGTCCCCTTTCTATCTTTTCAGATTTGTTTCATATGCCTTTCCATCACATGGTTCACACTGCGGTTAATTTGGCTAGTTTTCTGTTACAAGAACAAAGACCTCCCTCTCCTATATTCCTACCTTTGTGCAAGCTGCCCTCCTTGCTTGGGAAAAATACTTACCTCCCAACTTCTGTCTCCAAAGGAAATGGAGTCTTTGATAGAAAGATCTTTCCTGATTCCCCTGGGTGTCAATGCCTGTTATCACATCACAAATTGGCATGTAAAAATTTGTCTGTTTGTATATTATATTTCCCGAGTAGAATGTAAGCTTTTTGAAAGCACGACCTGTTTTTCCTTAGCAGAGTGCCCTGAATATAGAAATGATATAATAAATGGATGTTGGACTGGATTGATTGAGAGGCTGGAGGCAAGAACCAAAACCAGTAAATGAAGCAAGTAGAATGTTTTCATCAGCCCAGGACACATTCTGAGAAATTAATAGGCAAGGAAGCTAGTATCTAGACTGAAGCAAAAAGTACCACTTAAAATCATTCCCAGAAGGATGTTTCCCTGACAGATGCTTAGTGTCTGGAGGTGCCTTTTAATGTCAACTCCAAGTGTATCAGGGCTTTTGTGGGGGGAAAGGGGGGATTCATCTCAGGGGCTCCAAGTTAGTCTTAGAAGATAGTGCTAATTTCCTCAGGCTGATAACTGATGAATAGGGCAGGGGTTAGGAATGGGATATGACTCCACCATTGCACCAGGACTAGCCATCTCTCCTAATTTCTCAAGGTCACATTTTGACAGTTTTAATTTGTCTCTTGGAACTGACCATGCAGGCTGGGAGGGACAGACCTGGGCATAGGACAGGTGAGTTTCCACAAGAGAAAGAATGAGTTTCGGCATAAGGTGCTACATGTTGGTTTCCAGTAAGGGTCTTACACATCTTGAGGTAGCACCAAAGCCTTGAGATTACAGGGAAGGTTTTAGGAAGAGCCCAAAAAGGAGAAAGAAAAAGTCAAAGGAGAGAAGGGTAACTGAAGAGTAGACATTTGAGTAGACTGGAAAGATTGTTGGATTTGTTGTCAGAGAATGAGTTTCAAAATATAGGAAAGTCGATCTGGAACCTAGAGCTGGAACTTTATGAGTCATCTCCAGTGCTTAAACTGTGGTGTCCCAACCCACAGTTTAAGAAGAGCGGAAGGGGTGGCAAATGGAAAAAGTTAAAGAAGCCTTGCTAGATTAAGCTTCACATTTTTTATTCCAAGGAAAATGAAGCACAGAGAAGTCAATTGATCTGAACAAGATCACACAGCTAAGTGGCAGAGCTGTGATTTGAACCCAGAGCCTTAGAGTCTAAATCCAGTGGTCTTACCATTGCATCATATTCCCTCATCAACAGAGGGCACACAAGCATTCTTTATAATTAGTACTAAATTAGATTATCTGTCCTTGGACAAATTAGTCTACTTTGATATGAAATGGAATCATATGAAATTATATTAGACAATATGTATACAGCACTTAGCACAGTTTCTGGCACATTGCTAGTAGATGCTTAATAAGTGTTTGTTTCCTCCTCTTCCCCTTTGATATCAACCCATGAAGGCTTTTGGAAGAGAACAGAAATCCATCTGCTTCTTATTACTGGTGTGATTTGGGTCAAGATATTTATACTCTCTAGTCTTTAATTTGCTCTACTATAATATAGGGGGAGTAGATTAGCTGATCTCCAAGGCCCCTTTTAGAGCTAAGTCCATAGATTTGGATCCTGGGATCTTAAAGGATCTCCAAGGTTCCTTCTAGCTTAGAATTCTATAATCCTAAAACTTCTCCCAGTTGACTCTGATTCCTGATGTAGGTAGAAGAATATGATAGCATCATGATATAGTGGAAAGAGTGTTGTGGAGGCGGAAAACCTGGGTTCAAATTCCACCAATGACACTTACTTCTTGGTCAGGTCTCTTAATATTCCTGATTCTCGGTTTCTTCGTTTGTTAAACAAAGATGTTGGATTAGATGATCTCTGAGGTACTTTGCGTTCTAGAGCTCTTATCCTATTACTGGGGGTCAGGAATACCTGGGTTCTAATTCTGACTTGGTTATTACTAGCTTTATAACATTTAAATTCCTTGAACCAGTTTTCCCAACTGTAAAACTGGGATGCTAGTAGGACTTGCCTTAAAGGGTTGTGAGAATCAGCTTATTGTTCAGTAATGTCTTTATCTTCTTGACCCCGTGGGAGTTTTCTTGGCAAAAATACTAGAGAGATTCACCCTTTCCTTTTTCAGCTCATTTTACAGTTTAAGAAACTAAGGTAGTGTTAAGTGACTTTCCCGGGGTCACGCAGTTAGCGAAGGTCTGAGGCTGAATTTGAATTCAGGAAGATGAGTCTTCCTGACTCCATACCCAGCACTCTGTCTATCTACTGTGCCATCTAACAAACTCCATGAAGAGTTTGGCAAACCTTAGAAGTCTCTTTAATAGAAAGTATATAAGACAAGCACCAAGGACAGGTCACCTGCCCCTTAAACTAAGAAAGTGTCTTTTTTTTTTAATCTTAATTTATTTTCTTGGTTACATCATTCATTTCCACAAGGTTTTGAGTTACAAATTTTCTCCCCTTTTTGTCCCTACCCCCCAGCCGAGAACATTGATCCCACTGTAAGACCCCTCCCACAATCTG
>CM053599.1:38947749-38992075 GCA_028646575.1 Pseudocheirus occidentalis | reverse complement strand
TTCGACTTTTTAAGGCATTCTTCTCCTCATTGGCTTTCTGGGTCTCCTTTGACATCTGAATCAATTTGCTCTTTAAGGTATTGTTTTCTTCAGTCATGTTGTTGACTCTCTTTTCATGACTTTCTCTCATCATTCTCATTTCTTTTTCAGAGTTTTCCTCTACTTCTCTTATTTGGTTTTCAAAGTCCTTTCTAAGTCATCCATAGCTAGTAAGCATTCTTCCAGCTTCTTGGAAGCATTTGGTGAGGGAGTTCTGACTGAGTTGTCTTCCTCATGCTCCATGCTTTGATATTTTTTGTCCATAAAAAAGGATTCTAGAGTTTTACTGCCGTTCGTTCCTTGCTTCCTTTTTCTCATGTTAGCCAGTCTATTAATTGCTTGGTTTTTTAGCTCTGTGGAACTCTGCTTCCTGGATGGGGAAAGCTCTGTCCCAAATCGTGGGGGCCTTCACAGCTGCCGGAGCTATTAGTGGGGTGCTGCAGCCCCCCCCCACCAGTTTTGGCTCACTGAAAGCACACCCCAGGACCACCACTCAATACCATGATCCAGATCCGGGCCGCTCAATGCAAGAGCCCTTGGCCGTGATGGATCATCTCAGCCCCCCTGCTATCTGCAGCCCGAGGGTTCTGAAGCAGCCCAGTGGAGGCCGCTGCTGCTCCATTCCTGCTGCTCTTAGCCACCTCCCACTGCTTCCTTGCCCTGGGAGCAGTTTGGCTGGACCTGCTCTTCCCCAAATTTAGCAAAATCCACTGACCTTTCTCTTAGCCTTTTTTGCTTCTGGCCTGACAAATGTGGTAACTGTGCCTCCAGTGCAGGTGATCTGCTCTCCTATAGATTTGGCTCTCCCTGACTGCCCCAGGGGCTGACCCGGCCAAGGCTCCCAGACTGCTGTGAGGAGCCCCACCCGTTGAGCTGCCTGTAGCAACATATGTGTTTTCTGTCTTTTGGAGAGTTTTGGAGCTTGAAAATCTGTTTTAGCGTCCCATTTTCTGAGTTTTTAGTGTGTTTGTGTGGGAGCTGCGATGCTTTGCTGCTTCTATGCCGCCATCTTGGCTCCGCCCCCCTGGAGTGAATTTCTAATGCCAATAGCTCAAGGTCCTGCTGGTTCACTTCCTACCTGTTCTGAAATTTTCCATCAGCCTTAAGTAGCTTTTTGAAAGAAGTGTTTGCTAAGGTGATAGAATAAGAGCAGTTGGTACAAAACATCTGCCCACAAATTTGGGATATACTCTCTTTCTAGTATATACAGTGTCCAAGGGAAATTGGGCTCCTGCTAAGACAACACATTTGGCAAAGTGATAATTCATATCTCCTGACTGCTGGAAGTCCTTTTTCTCCTATACATGAGGTGGATAAGAAATTCTCCTAGGACATGGTTTAGTTGCTTTGCTAGGCTTTTAGTGGAGTTGAAAAATCTGTTTTCAGTCTATTCCTGGATTAAAATCAGGATACTGCCATCAGTTAATCTGGGGATGATTATAGGACATTGATGAGAAGATAGAAAATCCAATATACTCTGGACATCTCAAAATTTAGGGTTAATTTCTAAGGGCATATACATATACAAGTATACACACAAATATATACATATATGTGTATTGAGACATTGTGTATATGCATGTATGTGTGCATGCATGCATGCATGATATTTCTCCGGTCAATGAGGGAGAGGAGAGAGAGAAAACCAAGGACTGAAGCCTTCTTCCTTCCTCCCCACTTCCTTAAAAGGAAGTGCTTTGACTAGAATGCCATGCCCTTGAAAATTTTTGGAATGAACCCAATTGTAAAACAGCAACAACAACAATAATTTATAAATGACCTTTAGGGCAAGATTGAGTATCTTTAACCTAGAGGAAGCCTTCTTATTTCTTCACAGCCTAGGTCCAATTACTTTTAGCACTTAGTCTTAAATTTAAGATTGAGATCAATTGGGCTTCATGTCACTTTCTTTAAGTGAGGTGGGGTGTCTTGATTAAATAAACCAACCACCACCATTCCTTAACATTTACACAAACCTTGATTCTACTGGTACAGTGGTTTTCATCCCCTGAAGTTCAGATAGATGCAAACATTCTTCTAGTAATTGAAAAGTGTTTGTTAAGCATATGAGCTCTTCTCAAAGAGGTAGCATTATAAGTAGATGTGAGAACACATGTAGGGAGGAAAGTTCGTCTAGAGAACAGATGGAAAATTCCAATCACACTTGGGATTCAGTGAAAGGGCTGATGGCAAGGTCCAGACATCCTAGTGCAAACTGTTGAGAAGAGTCCATGCTGGTGAGATCTGGGCTTGCAGGGAGGGAACAAATATTCTTGGATGTACATATAGTGATATGTCATTGCTTGTTAACATCAAAGAACAACAAATGAGGCAAAATTTGGGCCTTGCTTCCCTTTGATAGTTATGTGTGGCTGCACTTTTCCCCCTTTTATTCCAACTTTCCTATTTTCATTCTGTTTTCTTAAGGCTACAAGAGGATTTGCAAAGGGCATTGCACACATTTGGTTCTGGCCAGATTGAGAATAATTTTTGAGAGGATTTTCTTCTCAGAATCTTCTTTTCCTGTTACATATGAGAGGAGTGCTTCATTAAGCTAAGTCTGACCTGTATTAATGCCCAGAGCTCACAACAACACGCTCTTAAAATATAGCACAGAATAATTCTTTCTCTATGTGTGCATTTGGGTTGTTTTTCTCCCTCCTCACCCCTACAAACTGTTTTTGCTTTTCTGATTTAGAATCTAGTGGAAACAGAGTACCGTGTAGTTAAATACTAGGTTTATTACTCTGGTGTTGCTTGCATTCTCCCTAGGGCCATCATGTACCCCAACATATTATTCCTCTTCCACCTGAGATTCCCAAGAAAATTTGCCAGTTATAGAATTACTAATGGTAGAAATGGTTATAGGATCTAAGTCTAGGTTTTTTCCCCAAGAAGGAGGGAAAGTTAAAAAAAAAACATACCCAATCTGCAAACATGAATCAGATATTGAGTAGGTAGTTTATTCCCCTGCAGAAAAGGGGATATGAAACATTAAAGAATCATATAATGAGTAAAACAGTATCTAGTACCTAACTAGTGCAACTGTTAAGGCTGCTGGAACTCCGTATTTGCAAAACTTCCAAATACGGTTTTTTGTTTTGTTTTTTGCTTTTCTTCTCTAAGCTGACATTTTCTCGTCAAATAGCAAAGTGAGATACGAGGGGAATCTTCTTCTAGAAGTATCTCTCTCCCACGCAACTGCCATGAGACCAGTCCTACTACTGCTATAGTGACTGCAGCCGTTCGAGTAGATGTACCCTTTCACATTCCCAATGTCAGAGCTAGAAGAAATGAAACATAAAAAGGAGGCAGGGGAGCCAGAAACCGATGGCTTAAGGTAGACTAGTTAAGTCAGGCTTAACATTAAGCCAGAGAAAGGAAGGAACATTCCTTCTTCTTCCTCTGATTTAGAATCACATCTTCTCTTGTCAAAAGTTGCCTCCAAGAGACCTGAAAGCCAGTCAAGAGTCACCTCATCTCCTTTGTGTGACATCCCCTTTATCATGTGTTTTTCTGGCTCAGTCATTAGGAAGAGTTTACACAGCATTGATTCCTAACTAATCAGAAGTAAAAAAAAATCTCTGCACATGCTCCAAGGTAGCTAGTAGAGGAGTGTCAAAAAACCTGTTAAATTCTTAATCCTCCTGGAGGAAAAAAACAACCTTATTTTGCACACTTAAAAATAAAAACATTTCTGTATGTTATCAGTCCACAAACATTTACCTCAGCATACTCACAAATACTGTGTAGTGGGAAGAACCCTGAAAGTGAAGGCAGAGCACATGGGTATGAATTCCCCTTCTATTACTTATTCTCTGCACAATCTTGAGAAAATCACTTCACTTTCTGGGCATCAGTTTCTTCCTTTATAAAATTATGGAGGTGAATGACATGACCTCCAAGTTTCCTTCCAGACCTAAATTCCTATGATCCAATGTTATTAGGGATGCTTTATTCCTTCTATTTCATCTATCCTTCCAGTAAAAGGTTTGCAGCCTTGGACTAATCCTTTTCTCCCTCCCCCATCCCCCAACTCTCAATATCCAATCAACTGCCAAGTCTAGTTGATTCTACCTACATAACATATCTTGAACCTTGTCTACTTCACTCCATGAGCACAACAACCACCCTAGTGCAGACCCCACATCACCACTTGCTAAGGTTACCACAATTGGTCTCCCTGCCTTTTATTCCTCCCCTCACCAATCAGTTCTCCCTGACTGCTACATCAATGTCACTAGATCACAATGACTATGTTGCTGATCAAGGTCCTCCCAAGCTTTCCTTTTGCCTCCACCATAAAATACAAACTTGTCTGTGTGGTGTTTAAAGACCTTGATAACCAGGCTCTTACATATCTTCCCAGACTCATTTAATCTACTCACCCATTTCTTAATCTAGCTGATCTGGCCTACTTACCATTCCACATGACATTTCATCTCTTACCTCCATCCTTTTTCTCTTTAATACTTGTTTATCTCAAAGAGAGATCATTTGGTAAGATGTTAGAAACTGTCAGAAAATCTTTATAGCTACACCAGTGGGAAAGTGGATCTAAAGGATTAGTGGTTAAATCTAGTTTA
Organism: Pseudocheirus occidentalis; assembly: GCA_028646575.1. Classification (NCBI taxonomy): domain Eukaryota; kingdom Metazoa; phylum Chordata; class Mammalia; order Diprotodontia; family Pseudocheiridae; genus Pseudocheirus; species Pseudocheirus occidentalis. The sequence continues at coordinate 38,987,450 of CM053599.1, read as the reverse complement.
TATTTGATATACATTTAGGGCAACATCACTTATAGGTTTTGTTCCAGTTGCCACATGAACTATCTTTCATGCTTGGAATTTTCTCCCTCCTTATCTCTACCTCTTGAAATTGTGGTTTGCCATTTCCTTTTCCAGTTCATTTTACAAGTGAGGAAACTAAGGCAAAGAGGGTTAACTGACTTGCCCAGGGTAACTAACTTACCACAGCTGGTAAGGATCTGAGGCCAGATTTGAACTCAGGAAGATGAGTCTTTTGACTCCAAGTTAGACACTCAGTCTACTGCACCACGTAACAGCATTTAACTTCATATATTGTTTCTTCTTGCTTGTCTTAGATCTTGATTCTACCAAACAGAACTAATCATCTCGAAGTCAGGAACTTAATATTGTTGCTTTTGGATCCCTAACACTGAGCACAGTTCCTAGCACCTAGTGGTCACTTAATGCACACTGTTTTGAAGGAAATAGAAAGGAATGAAATTTCACAGGTCCACTTGTGTATAGGACAGGCTTTGTCTACAAACCAAAAACACTATATAATAGTCTGCTTCTGTGTTTCTCTGTACTCAGTCATGGGATAACAAAATTTCAAGCTGAGAAGGAACCTTGGAGAATGAGATCATAGTGTTACATTTGTGATTATGCACATAAAATCCATCCCTTCCTAACTAGTCCTCATAAAACCTGAGACCAGCTATCAAAAGCAGTTTAGTCCATCTCATAGAGTGCTTGGGTACCTGTGCTTCAAACCAAGTTTGTAAAATTACATCAATTTGTTAAATCACATTTTTCCCTAGCTTCAAATCTCCCCAGCCTCAGAGCATTATCTCTGCCTCTTCCCCCTGCTAACACTCTGCCTAGCAACCGTTCATGAACTGCTTATCTCCCCTTAGTATAATGGCCAACCGCACCTATGGACCCTTCACTGCACTGTCTATGAGTAACTCCCTAGCCAATTATACACATCCTGAATCCCTCATTAGCCTAGATTCCCAATATCCATCTTGTCAAACACGACATTGATGGGGGGCAGACTAGGTACTTCCCAGTCAGTCCTGACCGCTAGCTGACTTAGTGACATTTGAAGCCTAAAACTTTACCTCTTTGCAACTCCCCTCCCCACCACCCTCAGGCTATTTTCCAGTGAATGATGGTCAATATACCTGCACAGTAGATATTAAAAGTGCATATTCCTTTAAGCATTGACCACTCCTTAACTCCTCCCTAATCCTACCCTTACTCACCTAGTTAGCATAATTGGCACAAGTTACACTAAAGATTATCCTATAAAAACTTTAACTCTACCACTTTAAGGTCACAGGTTCCCTAAGACAATAAACTTTTGCCAACTCAATTAAGAATGCTTAAGGCTATGAATTCATTACAGACTGCCCACTCAGAGACTTTGGTTATTGGGATTCCTGGATTCCTAAAACACATACATGTCCCTGACATATCCTCTCCTCTTCAACATAAACTAGAAAAGGACCTTGGAGTTAATCTGGTCCAAGTTCTTCAATTTTACAGAAGAGAAAACAGACCCAGGGAGGAGAAATGACTTTTCCACAGTTATTCAGACAGTGCCTAGCAAAGTGAGGATTTTAGATAAAGTTCTCTACTTAAAAAGAAAAGTCTCTTTTTTTTTTTTGTTCTCTATTTTGTTGCTTTACCAGAAAGGCTTTGCCTCCTTTCTGCCTTCTTGCCAGATATCTCTCTTTGCTTCCCAATGTGGGCTCAATGTTGCTCATCTTCAGGTAACAATGGTGGCACCAGGACTAGAAGAGGTCATTGTCCCAAACTCAGGATTCCTTCCATGTCACCATTTTGCTTTCCTAACTTTGTGTCAGACATGAGGAGTGATTATTGTTGGCCTTTCTGTCCTTTAGATCCACTTTCTCACTGCAGTAAGTAAATTGCCTTCATGCCCACTTCTATCACCCTCCTGAATAACACCCCTTTGAGACAAGAAAACTTCAGACACTCAAGGTACAAACAGAGCGCGAAATCTAACCCTTGCCAATTCATTCTCAGAAAACCTTTTGCCTGTCAACCCCTGCTCAAAATATATTTGAAAAATGAAATCCCCTAAATGGGTCATCAAAGCAACACTCTTATCTACAAACAAGGCAGACAAGTTCATGACACAGAAGGTTCCTTCCAGCTAAAACATTATTATCTGACAAACATATAAGGGAGGACTCAGGAAGAAATGAATGGAAAGAGTAGTTAATTATAACCTGATGAAGTGGTATATCACCATTAGCCTACTATGTGGTATAAAGGACAGACTGTTGGATTTAGAATCAGAAATAGCTCAGTTTGCATCCTGCATCAAACACATACTAGCAGTGTGACCCTGGCCAAGTCACAATCTGTCTGCCATCAGTTTCCTTATCTGTAAAATAAAGAGCTGAATTCAATGACTTCCAAAATTCTCTCCTAGCTCCAAATCTATAACCCTTTGATCCTATTAATTCCAATGTAGAGTTTGTGAATGGAAGAAGTAAGAAGAATGCAAGAAATAAGTAAGCAAGGCAAGAAGACTATTCAAGATGTAAACTAGACTGTCTTGGTGTTAGGTCTCTTGTCGTGTTTGATACCTCATGTGGGGTGAGGTAATGGGTTGAACCGGTCCTCAACTAACAGGAATGCATGTGATCACCTGGGGGTGGAATGTGAAGGCTGCACCTGTTTGCAATAAGCAGGATTATCTCTCCACCTTCGGGGTGATGCATGATTGGCTCCCTGTGGCGAGGGCATAGCCAGGGGAGGGGCCCTAAGGGGCCCAGGAGAAAGGACTTAAATACAGGCTACTCGGAGGCAGAGGGAGTTCCAGCCACACCAGGCTTAAAGAATGTACTCTCATTGGAGGCTAGAAGCAAGCCCTGTGTCCTGAGTTTTCTGTGCAGCTGTTTCTCCCAGAGTGGGTGGGAGCCGGGGTCGCCAGAAGCCTATTGAGGAAGGGTATAGGTGAGACCTATACATCCTGACCCAAAAACCGTAGCATCTTGGTAGTTTGAGGGAAGCAAATCAGACCTAGTCAATCAACCAATTCTTTACCACCTATTCCAAGCAAGACATCTAAATCTTAACCAGCTTAGAGATTGCCAGGAAGGTGAGGTAAAAACAAAACATGCCGATAAAATTGGATACACACACATTTTAAAAGAGATAGTTGGAAAAGGACATTTTGTAAATGTTTTTTATTATTTTCCAGTTTTTAATACTTTCATTCTCAGATATATGAACTCAGATATACTCAGTTCCCATTTTCTTCCTTCTTTCTTTCTTTTTATTCTTCCTTCCTTGCTTCTTCTCCTACCTTCTTTTCCTTCCCTACTTCCTTCTTTTCATTCTTTATTTTTTTGAACACCTATTGTTTCAACAAGCCCTTCACTTCCCAGTCTACCCATTCCCCCCCAACATCCTTAAAAAAAGAATCAAGAAAAGGCAAAGAAAAAGACAAACAAATACGTTAAACAAACCAACACATTAACCAAGTTTAACAGTATGTTCAAAAATCTTGCTTTCCATAGATAGTGGAGTTGATCACTTTCTCATCAACAACCTTGGAGATCATATAAGTCTAATTCTCTTATTTGATAAATGAGCAAACTGAGAAACAATGGTTAAGTGTAATGTAGCATAGCATACTGGAGAGAATTATGCCACAGCTGGAATGAAGAATACCTGGGTTCCAATCCTGCTTAAGACACTTAATAAATATGAGTAAATCACTGAATTTCTCTGAGCTTCAATTTCCTTTAATCCGATAACACCAATAATCTTTTACAGGGCTATGGTGAGGCAGAAATGAAATAATGAAGGCAATGTGCTTATAGAACTATATAAATATGTATTATTGTTGCTATTATCATTATTTTGAGAAAAGATCACCCATCTATTTACTGGAGCCAAGCTTAGAAGCAAAGTTTTCTTCTCTTGCTCCAAGCTTTATTCCATTCTAAGTTTTTTAAGAAAATCCTATGCTCAAAAATCTTAGACTTACCTTACAAGTAGGTCAGCGAACTACTTAGTTAGAAAACATTTGTTGATCACTTACCCTGTGCTTATCATACTGTATGATATGGGTTCTCTTGAAAAAGCTACTGGGGAGGGGCAGCTGGTGGAAAATTGGATAGAGCATGGGCCCTGGAGTCAGGAGGACCCGAGTTTAAATCCAGCCTCAGACACTTGATACTTACTAGCTGTATGACCTTGGGCAGGTCACTTAACCCCAATTGCTTTGCCTTACCCCCTCAAAAAAAAAGCTACTGGGGAGGTCCATACCCAGGTAGTACAGTCCTGGAGTTTAAATCTGGCCTCAGAAACTTATTAGCTATGTGATGCTGTGTAAGTCGCATAACCCTGATTGCTTCCAAAAAGAATATTTTTAATGCTACAGGGTTGTGGAATTTTTAAAGTGTTATAAATTATTTTGTATTTCTATCATAATCATTTCCTGATGCATCCCCTCCCCTTATGGGACTCCTCTTGTAAGAAGTAAAAACAGTAATGAGAAACTATTGAAAAGTGACCACATGACTGCTAATTAAACTATCCACACCCATTGTTCCTCACCTCTAAAAAGAAGGTTGCTTTAGCTCAATTTTTTTTGCCAAGAGCCAGGATTAGTCCTTACAGTTTCATGGTGTTCAAGTTCTTCCTTGTGTTACTGAGGTCATTGTCTTGCTTTCCACTCCCAATTACTTCACTCTGCTTAAGTTCATGCATGCCTCCTTGTGTTTTCCTTAGACACTTGGGTGGCAGAGTGGATAGAATGCCCAGTCTGGAGTCAGGAAAATCTGAATTCAAATTCATCCTCAGATACTTGCTTACAAGCTTCATAACACTAGGCAAGTCACTTAACCTCAGCTTGCCTCAATTCTCTCATCTGTAAAGTGGTTCAACCCTAGTTCAAAGGGTTGTTAGGAGAATCGAATCATAAAAATTGTAAAGCCCTTAGTGTCTGGCCCGTAGTAAGTGCTATATAAATGTTTAATATTATTATTACTTATTCAATTAGATAATTAATTACCAATTAAGAAGAATCAGTCACATTAGAGAGTCAAAGTGTCAATTCAGAAAGAAGAGATTCCAATTTTAAACAAATATCCAGTGTATATGGTGCAAGTTTGAAATGCTACAGAAATTTAGTGAAAGGAGAAATTAGTTTGGGGGTAAGTCAACCCAATTTATCCAACACCTATTATATATGAGGTACCCTCCATTAGGACACAAGGCTTAAAATGAAATAGTTCAGGCTTTCAAAAAATTTACATTTTCCTGAGAGAAATAATATGTATTCAACTTAATAAAGGCAAAATATAAAGAAAAATTCAGAGATTTGGGGGAGAAGAAAGAGAGTACTAAGGGGGTGGGGAGAGAAGAATAAATAAAGGCCTCCTATAGAAGGTGGCACTTAAGCTAAGTCCTGAAGGGAGGTAGGCCTTCCTAAAGGTGGATGTGGGGACTGATGAAGAGCATTCCAGGAACAAGGGAAATTAGATGTGTCTTCATAGACAAGGTGAGTATTTAAGAGAGTCTTGAAGGGGTGTAGATGAGGGATGGCCTTACTTCCATATGTGGAAACATTAGAGTGCTGCATGAGATAGTCTGCAGTTCATTACAAGACAATGACTTGGGTCAGCCTAGAGAACCCACAAAGCAATCCCACAAAGATCCTCCATCTGCCACTACCTCCTAAGGGATCAAAGGTAACACACAGGTAAGAAGAAATCACACCTTGAGTCTGTCCTGACCCAATGTCTGACTTAAGAATGTGTACCAGTAATGAGATTTGAAATTCTTTTTGTATTGCTAAGCTAAGAGGTACTTAGCACCTACTTCAGATTAAGCCTCTGTTAAAGAAACAGAAGGTATGAACTCCTGTCTCCTGTTGCTGATGTAACAGGAAGGGGTTGATCAGGGAGGAGCAATACTGTATATAAGGAAAAATTCAGACGGAGAAAGTCAGAATTTCTTGGGACAGACATCTGGAGGCAGAAACTGCTACCACCAGGCAGGCTGAAGAGGAGCCTCCCCAGGCTGAAGGGAATGATTTTGCTTTTAAAAACCTGGATGGAGTGATTTTGATTCTGGGAAGCAGCTGAAACTTCTGATGGGTTCAAGATCCAGTCTGAGCTGCAGAAGACTGAGAAAGCATGACTGTAGTGTTGGTATTTTACCTGTTTGTGGCTTTGTTAAGCCTTGACTTCTTAGGAACAGAGACTGGAGGATTGAACATGGACTGGATGCTGTGAGCTTCAGCATGGAACAGAGACTGCACAGAGAGCTGGACAAGGACCTGTCTATTGTCTGCCTTTGAACACAGGTGACAATTTGGTGAATACAGGTAATATCTGGGACCATGCAAGGGGATTGAGGAAATCCAAGAAACTATCCCGAGTCAAGCTTAAAGTAGACTTTACTTGGATACTGTGTACTGACTGAGAAATTTTAAACTTATTAATGACCTAGGGGTGGAGGGTCTGTGTATTTTCTAATACTTGAATAGTGAGTAATGAAGGAGGATTGACTAAATGATTGTACTTAGTGATTGATGACTGAATAAGTAATTGATTTATAACCTAGTATGCCCCATGAGTGGACAACTTTAATTATTGTACTTTGTGATTGAATTAAGGGTTTTGTGAATGCTTGAGTTACTAAATGAATGTTCTTTGTTCAAAAGAAACTATGTAGCCCTTTTCTGTGATAAGTTGTTGTGAATGCTATATTTTGATTTTCTGTGATAAGTTGTATTATTGTGAATGCTGTACTTTGATTTATTGTGAATGTTTTGCTTTGATTTATTATGGAATGGAGTGCTCACTATACTGTGTAATCAGAACCTTAAAAGCTGTTCACAGTAGCATTCTTCTGGAAAGCTCTTCATGCATGGCCTTACAGAATGACACTGCCCAAAATCCTAGATTTAGTTCTACAAGTACAGGTTCAATTTTTCTAATTTTCATAGTTTTGTTCTGTATTCATAAAGCATATATTTTTTTTGCTTTTTGGAGGGCAATTGTGGTTAAGTGATTTGCCCAAGGTCACACAGCTAGTTTTTTGTGTGTGCATTAAGTGTCTGAGGCTGGAGTTGAACTCAGGTATTCCTGACTCCAGGGCCGTTCTGTTCTGTTCTGTTCTGTTCACTGAGCCACCTAGCCGGCCCCATAAAGCACACTTCTTAACATCAGCAGATGTTTTACAAATGTATGCTCAGGAAGGAAGCTAAGAAGGAGACTCTGAATGAATCAGTACATGAGAATCCTTGGCTCAGGATTCTTCCATGGCCCCCATTGCCTCTAGAATAAAAGACAAACTCTTCACTTTGACAAAAAAGCTGTTCACAATCTGGTTCCAAACAATCTTCCCAGACTAAATCATTCTCACACTAGGAAAAGTTCTATTGTTGTTTGTAAATTACATACACATACATATACAATATGTATATATATTATATGCACATACACATATACATGCATGAATACATACACATATTTAAATGCACACACACATACATATGTCTTTCTTTTTTTTCCTTTTTGTTTCCTCTAACAGTCTATAGGATCATGGATATAGAGCTTGAAGGCCCCTCATTTTATAGATAGAGAACCTGAGTTAAAGGGACTTCTGCAAGGTCACCTAGGTAGTAAGCATTAGGAGTTGGATATGAACAAAAATCCTCTGACTCTGTGCCAACCAGTGTTCTTCGCCCTGTACAAAGCTTTTACATAAGTTTATTTTAAATTTTAATTTTTGGAGGAAAATCCACTGCTTCCTTATATCTCTGGTCTTCCTTAATTTTTTGTGGGGGGGATGCAATCACATTAGAGAGTCAAAGTGTCTGCATGGGAATGCATGGGAATCAGATGGAATTAGATTGACTTCAAGGGGAATCAGTTTGCCCTGTTGTTGTTTTTCCTTCATCCTTAAAGAGGACCAGGTCATTAAGGAGTTGATGCCAGGCCAAGCCAGTAAATGGGATTTAAATGAGGGCTGCACAAAATCACCAGCCTCACTTCCTCCTCTGTAGCCACCTAGGTCCGGTGGTAAGATGTACATTAGGAGGACTGGAGACAGCCCTGGTTGCAGTGGGAGACCTTGGCCTTTTTAAGCTAAGGTGTTTTGTTTGGTTTTTTTTTTTTCTGGGTCTCAATTTGACTAAGGCAACACCCATTCAGCAATTAAAACTGGGTAAGAAATGTGGTTAGATTTCTTTCTTAAGAAATGACTCTTTAACCCAAATCACTCTGCCTCCCATTGATTAGCCAACAATTAGGTCCCAGGAGAAGCCCTACCTAGTCATTGCTTTGCCTCCCCACCCCACACTGGCTCAGAGTGAATGTAAATATCAATTGTTTCTGTTTTGGCCAGAAATCCTGGGGGGGGGGGGGTTCCTTCCTCTCCTAATTTTTTTTTAACTAGGTAAAAGAAACTATCCTAGGTCACATTTCTTATCTTTCTTTAATCACTGATAGGATAGAGATTCTAGAATCAAGAAAAAGGAAGATTCTCTCCTTGTCTTATTCTCAGGGATATATGTCACTTGCACTTTTGCAAAAGCAAGCCAATATCAAATCTCATTTCTGATGGACTGGTGGAATAAAACTTTCATTTACACCTGAATATGGAAGTCTGAGGTTTCTTCATCCTCAACAAATTAAAAATAAAAACAGGACACAAGCACCACTGGGTGCTGGGCTACTTGTCTTTATGGTAAAGGAAGCAATATTGTAATCTGTCATCCTTGACAATTTTCAGAGCTGCCATTACCTCTATCCTCACATTTAACACAATGCATTCATATATTTAGTAGGCATGTACTAGGTACAAGGTACACAAACCACGCTTTCAAAGAAGTAAGATTCTACTAAAGGAATACAACGTCCCAAAAGATAATTAACCAGAGCAAGCATGGAGTTCATGGGGATTTGCTATAATAGGATGTTTACAGGGAGGGAGGCACATCTCTACACTGAGGAGACCCCCATTCCCATTTTTCATCTTAAAGTCATCCATTCACCTCTGCCACCCACACTCTAAGAGTCCTATCACCATGGGGACCCTCTCAACTTATTCCTTTCCCAACTAATCCCTATGGTGATAAATATCAGATGACCCCTGCTCTAGGACATGACATCCTGAGCTTTTCACTAATGATGTCCAGCTCCCTTCCCTCTCCATTATGGACACCTAAGAGTTAATAGTGAGCTCTGTTATCTACAGACTCAAACTATACCTGTGTTCCATGAGGACAAATCAGATGGTCAATGAAGTTTCATTGACCTATGTAAGGCTACCACACCTACCAGGCCTAGCCAATTGAACTAGTTTGTCCCCAGGGACTATATTTATAGGTTGTAGCATCTTAAATTTATAGCTGGAAGGAGCATTGGAGGCCATTTTGTCAAATCTTTTTTTTAAATGAGGAAATTGAGATAAGTGTAGGTTAAGGTCATAAAGTCAGGTAATGCTTGGGAATCAGATGAAATTAGATCCCAAGGCCTCAGATTTCAAAGCAAGTATACTTACCACTCAATCCTTTACTTTTTGTTTATAGAGTCTTTTTATGTATATATTAAATCACAAGCCTCCCCAGACTTTAAACTTCATAAATAAGTGAATGAACGGCTTAGTAGTTTGAAATGTGTATGTTAAAATGTTTCACATGAATCAACCTCAAAATAATTCATTTATTTAAAAAATAGTAAGCTTAATATGTGCCTATTAAGTCCTCTTTTTTTCTCTACTACTATATTGTTATAATAATTCACATGCAAACTTGCCCTCTAGTGACAATATTTTGTATTTCACTCTCATTCAGAAATTAATCTATAACCTACATTTTCTCCAGCAAGATGTATCTGAAAATTAGCATTGTTTATTGAGCCCTTGTTCTGGGCATAGCACTACACACTATCCAGGTGCGATGCTATACATATCCTTAGACTTGGTAAGGTTACCTCCTAGCGATGGATCCTTCCAAGGATCCTCACTTTTGCCCCTTCTCCCAGGATTCTCTTGTCATCTGATTTGTCCTCATGGAACACAGGTATAGTTTGAATCTGTAGATAACAGAGCTCACTATTAACTCTTAGGTGTCCATAATGGGGAGGGAAGGGAGCTGGACATCATTAGTGAAAAGCTCAGGATGTCAGCATCTTATGGGAAGTGTGCCAGGTTTTAGGGGATAGAAAAAAGCAGTATGAATTTGGAATTGTTTAATGGAAGTAAATAGGGATGTTATACCATAGAAAGGAGAGACCTGGCAGTGCATTGAAGCTGTCATGGAATGAGGGGGAGGTGCAGAGTGGGAAATCAAACTCAAACATTCTTATATAGTAGAATATAGCCTATTGAAGAGGAGGTGCTGGCATTGTAGCCCACACATGCAGTATTTTTGCAAGAGAGACTAAGGATAATGGGATCTCCTGAGATTGAGTCCAAGAAGAAAGACTTAGCAGGCCATGACCAGAAACAAGGTTAATTCAGCCTTGAGAGGTTACAGTATATCTCCATGCCAGTTCTAGAGGGTATACTGAGAGTAGACGAGGGCTCAAATAATTATTTCCACATCTCATCTGCCCAGTGTCATAGGAATGTTTTCCTCATTTCTCAATGCCTTTTTGGAATTTTTCCCTCTTTACAAATTCTGAAGGTGTGTGAGATTACACCAATCTGTGAGTTGTGTGTGCGTGCACACATGCACATTTAAGCATGTGTATAGGTGGAGAGAGTGACTTAATTGCCCAGTTCCCTTTATTTTCCTTCTTTGTTGTCTATACTGTCCTTGTGTCTTAATAAAATGCTTTGCTCTTGGATTGGTGCCTTTTGCTGCTCTATAAGGAGACAGCATTGTACAGGTTTAGCTATTTTTTTTTTTTTTTTGCTTTTTGGAGGGCATTTGGGGTTAAGTGACTTGCCCAAGGTCACACGGCTAGTTTTTTGTGTTAAGTGTCTGAGGCCGAATTTGAACTCAGGTCCTCCTGACTCCAGGGCCGGTTCTCTATTCACTGCACCACCTAGCCACCCCCAGGTTTAGCTATTTTTTGGCACCACTGATTAGCCCACAAATATACCAAACCCACTCTAGGAAAGGTAATTCTAGGACCACAGTTCTCTGGAGGACTTGAGGGGATGCCTGTTATACTTGTTATGCTGACTTTTCTGTAGTTGCTGCTTCTGATGTTTTCCCAACCATTTTTGAACTATGATTTCAAACAGACTGAGCAAAATGTAGAAAGTAGTCCAAAGTAACAATATTTTCAATTTTTCATAAATCAGGAGAATGATGGTGCCATATTGACTGCATTTCACTTTTAACCCTTTCTTACAAAACTTTCTCTCACAACTGACAGAGTTCAGCAATGAGCTGAATACAGATGCATGAAAAGAATACCTGAACACAGAAAGAAACCTCTGGGAAGCCTCTCTTTTCAATAGTGTATGCTCACAGCTCTTCCATTTTCCCTTTTAAGCACATCTTGGCATATTCTGTTTAGGTTTTTGTTTTGTTTGTTTTGAAGACAGAAGGTCTAATAATTTTCTCCTTGTCATTCTCTTACTTGGTTTTCTTCAAACATTGATTAGCTAGCTATATGACCTGAATGAGTCTATGAACTCTCTCCCATCTCTGGTTTCCTAGGGCATTAGATATGATGGTGTGGCAATTATATAAACATCACATACAGTGAGTGATAAGATCATCAATAGGGTAACAGATAGATACATACGTATGTCTATGTGTGAGTATACACATACATATATGTCAGATAGTATGGCAATATCACCATACTATCATATATGATCCCTATATATGATGATAATCCCTAGGGATTATATTTGCTGAGATGATTATTTTATCTTAATGATTATTTCAGCTCCAAATTTATGATCCTACGATCTCCTTCTTCACTTTACTTACTTACCCCTGCCTTGAAGACAATTAAGTTGTGAACATGAAGATACACTGATGGCGAGCCGGGGTGGGTGAGAGGAGGGAATGAGCACAGATTTTAATCCTGATAAATGAATGGACTCTACTTCAGGTTGAATCATTAAAGTATCATCTGACTCAAGTGCCTTTTAGGAATGTTCCTCCAAACGAATATGAGTCAGTGAGGAGTAAGCTTGGGGTCAGTTTGAAGTTTTCTTCAAGTCCATAGATTCTGAATTCCCTTTTGAGAAAAATTACCCTGAAGAGCGAGAAAGAACATCTCTTATAAACTTCTATTTAGTTTCTCCAATTCTACTCCTAACTCCAAATGGCAAACCACTCCAGCATCTTTACCAAGAAAACCACCGCAAAATGGGGTCATGGAGAGTGATTGAAAAGACTGAGCAGCAACAGCTCCTAACTCCAAAACTCACATCAGGCTGTCTGTAATAAACATCAAAACAAGAACAAAAAAGTCCTTTCAGAAGTAGGGGGATGGGATTGAAATTGATTACTTTGACTGATTTCACTTTCTGGTCCAGAAACTTATAATGATAAAGTGATAGGGTATTGTGAAAAAGAGTAGAGGCTCTGAAGCAGGAAACAAGCAAACCTGAATTCAAATCCTGTCAAAAACCAGCTACCTGTGTGTGAACCCAGGAAAGTCACTTCAGCTCCCTGAGTTCACTTTTCTCTTCTATAAAATAAATGACCTCTGAGGTCCCTTTGAACTCTAAGCTGGTGATCCTGAATTTCTGCCGTGCTCCTTATATGGGCATTCAATGGTTCTCACGATCTGAACCACCTCCCCTTCCAGACTTAGCCTTTTAGAACTCCTCCATATAAACTGTTCCATCAAAACTAATCTAACTCCTTCCTTCCCTATCACTGCATAATTTTTATTCTCTTTCCCAATGGTGAGATTACCTTCCCTACCAACCCTTCTCTTGCTATTGAAATCCTATCCACCCATCAATGTCCAGATATGACCTCCCATGTTTTCCGTGATGAATCTAACAAGAACACACTAATCTCAACTTAGTTGACTACATGTAACTATCTTTCTCTTTCTATGGCAATGTCCTTCTTGTGTTATCAAGAGGAAGAGACTGGGGTCAGAAAGGGGAAATGGATCAGGGAAGATGAAGGAGAAGTGCCTTCATACAGGACTCACTCCCACATATTTTTTGGCCTTTTGGAATGGGGAGGGCAGGCAATTGGGGTTAAGTGACCTGACCAAGGTCACTCAGCTAGTGTTAAGAGTCTGAGGCCGGATTTGAACTTAGGTCCTCCTGACTCCAGGGCCAGCGCTCTATTGACTGTGCCACATAGCTCCCCACATACACATACACATTTTTTACTACTGAAAATGTTGCATGGAGAAAAGTAAAAGAAGGTTTAGAATGGCACCACCTTTTCAAGGAACCAGAAATGTCACTCACAGCTCAAGGGAGCCCTCCCTACAGGACTGCTGCCCTGGTCTCTGAGATTTAGAGTGCTCTTTGGGTATGTGACTGACCCTAAAAAGGGGGCCGAGGTCTTATCTTTCTGTCTCACCCCAGTTTCAGAATAGAACTCTAGGGAAATTTCTAAAAGAATGTTCAGTCATGTCTTACATACAAGGTATCCTAAAATCTGGGTAACCGGGTCCCTCTAGATAAGGTACTCAGTGCACAATATGAAAATAAGGTATAGAACAACTGCATTTATTGCACCACAGAAAATGGTTGAAGAGAAAAGGCACACATGCATATGTGGACAGATACAAAAAGCAAAACATTTCAATTGGCTCATTTTCTTCCACAGGAAATTTAAAAGGAAGAGAGAAAACAAATATCTACCAAGAACCTACTCTGCGCCACACTGTGCTACACACTTCACATGCGTTATTGCATTTGATACTGAAGACAACCCTGGGAGGCAGGTGCAATATTATTACCATTTTACAGATGAGGAAACTGATACAAACCAAGTCTATGTCACTTGTCTGGAGTATTCAGCATCTAAGGCTAAGTCTGTAGTCAGGCCTTCCTGACTTTGGGCCTAGGGCTCTCTCTACAGCATCACCTAGCTGTCAAACCTTGGTGAATTATGTGACTGCTGAAGAAATACGGCACTTTCATTGCCCACCCATGTGGTTGGTACAGCTCATAAGGTCCAAATCTCTAACTAGCCAGAGTATGATTCTCTAGTATTTCGGCTTTAGGATCTTCCTCGTGATGGCACTTTTGTCCTGTGAGACATATGCTGTTGCGCAAATCTCCTCCAGCTAGGGAGCCAACATTCACCTGAGAATCCTAAAATCTATCAAACCCATGAGCCATCCAAAGCTGCAACAGAAGAGAACATAAAAAACAGCCATGGGCACAGAAGTATCCTGCTGTCAGTCTTGCCATGTCTTGAGCTTCCTTGAAAGGAGCAGTCTCAGAGGTGAGTGATGAATGAATACAGTTGGAAGTCTGGCACACAGAAGACTGCCTGGCAATGAAAAGAGACAGGAAGGCCATTGGCATCTAGTCCAGATTGTTGAGAAAATAGGCCCCAAGCTACCCTAAAAAAATGAATTTGATCACAGAGCTATATTTCTTTCAGTTCTGAGATTACCTTACTGGCATACAAGTACTCATTGACTGGTTGACAAAGGAGAAGCTTGGATCTGAGGACCAGATTTGTGTTTCTTTAATCTCTAGATCTGGCTTGCAGGTAAAGGGGAGGTTTGGTTCTAATCTCCTAAATCTTGTTTCTTGAACTCTTGAGTTTTTGCTTGCCAACAAGTCTTTGGGCTGCCTGGCCTGGAAGAGCTACAAGCACATCATGCTCCAATAGTTGATGTCCTTGTTTTTCATTCCTTTTTTCATGATTAAGGAGCTATATACAGTGAAAAAATGAGCAATTTTTGGAGACCTCTTCACTCTAGAAGCTCACCCCATCCCTGGACTTCACACATCACATCGGGAAGGCCCTCAACCCTGTGGACTCTGAGTCTCTGATTGCTCACTTCCTTCCAGAACCTCCTCTTCGTGTGTGATGCCCAGGCCAGCCACATCATCATTCCTCATTGGGGTGGACTTCTGCCTTTCCTGGACTTTCCCTGTGATGTTCCCTCCCCACCCTTTCATATTTACTTTAATGTGTTATATTCTCCCATTAGAATATAAGCTCCTTGAGGGCAGGTACTGTTTTCTCACTTCTTGTGTGTCTGTGCAGAGTGCTTTGTGCACTTCTTGGCACATAGTAAGTATTTAATGAATGCTTCTTGGTTTGACTTTGCATGAAAAAGGTTGAAATCTCTTGCGTCAGACTAAAGAGACCAGCATTTCAAACTGGAAAATTTCCAGAGCAAGAGGGGAGAATTAGCCCACTCTCTGAGAGCCATCACAAGTTTGGAGGTGTTGGGGATGAGCATGTGATAG
This sequence comes from Pseudocheirus occidentalis, assembly GCA_028646575.1. NCBI lineage: Eukaryota > Metazoa > Chordata > Mammalia > Diprotodontia > Pseudocheiridae > Pseudocheirus > Pseudocheirus occidentalis. The sequence goes on along the minus strand of CM053599.1, from coordinate 38,972,093 downwards.
GCCCACACTTAGACCCCATCATTTCCCTGGTTCTGACATTTGGTCGGCAGCACCCCCTGCTGGTTAAATATAAAAACTCAGTTTGTAATGCCTTTTAGAGATGTGTGTCTTGTCATCACAATCAAACTGTAAGGTATTTGAGGTCGTGCCCTATATCTTCAATACTTTTTTTTTTGAGGGGAAGACCAGGCAATTGGGGTCAAGTGACTTGCCCAAGGTCCCTCAGCTAGTCAAGTGTGTGAGACCAGATTTGAACTCAGGTCCTCCTGACTCCAAGGGCAGTGCTCTATTCACTGAGTCACCTAGTTACCCTGAGCTCATTGTTTCTTATAGCACAATAGTATTCCATCACAATTATATACCACAACTAACAAGTGTTCAGCCATTTCCCTCCCAGGTTAAAATCTTGGCTCAGCTCCTTATCACCCATTAGACTTTGGCCAGGTTAAAGGATGCTTGATGAAGTATCTCCATCCATAATATGAAAAAATATAATATCTGAAAAGCTCAACAGCATAGTGGAAAGGAAGCCACACCTTGATTCAAGAGAGATCTGGTTTCTATTCCTGCTCAGGATATTTACTATGCATGTGATCATGAACATGTCTCTGATCTTTTCTTTCCCATAAAAAGAGCATAATGATATTTGGACTGCCTACATCATGGAGTTTTTGTGAGGGTCTAACGAGTTGACGTATGGGAAGTACTTTGCACCTTAAAGTAGAAGATAAATGTAGGCTACTTTCTTCATCATTATCTTCATATCCCCAATAACAACATAGCATAATGGATGGTACCAAAGTTTGAATCAAATCAAAGCACATCTGTTGTTGATGGTGAGGAAGGAGGAACTGAGCCTGAGTGAAGGGTTCCTGTCATTCTTGTCTAGTTATTCTTTGTGGCCCACAGATATGGAAGGAACAAAAAGGACAATGAGGAGAAAAATACAAACAGAAGCTTTTGTACAGAGGAGCTCTGTGGAACTTTCGAGGTTTCTTATGGAGCACATCCTATTTGGCAGTTCTGCCCCCAAAATATACATCCTGAAGCTCGTGGGAACAGTTTGTTTGGATGTAGCCTTGGTGAGCTGTTAGTAAGGGCTGTAAAAATCTCTCAGAATAGCTCTGGCAAATTAACATCTGCCAAAGGCATTTGGTAGACCTGCCTTTTTTTCTCACTTGGCAGGAAAAATTGCTTATTATGCTCCCAATGATAATTTTTTCATAGAAATGACCTTGTCTCAGGTACCTCCGTTCTCCATCCTGTCCTTTTTTAAGAAGGATACTAAAAGCTGGTTTATTTTATAGTATCTTAGCTACAATGACTTAGGGGTCCACTTAGGAAATGATAAAATGCTTAACCCACTGATACTTTTTTTCCTCTGAAGGAGACACAACTCCCTTCCTCCTGTAGGAAGGAGAAATAGCAAATAGAAGCAGTAAGGATAAAAAGCAAGGGGATTACACTGTCTATAGCTCTTTATCAATTCATCTGTCAATAAATATTTATTAAGGTCATAATGCGCAGGGCACTATGATAAGCATTAAAAACACTAAGAAAAAGGGAACGCCCCTTCCTCTGAGGGGCAAACACTATCCCTGTAGATCTATTACTTCATACAAGCCTCAGTTAGAGCCAGAATTAATATGAATCCAACCCTCTTACTTTACAAATGGGGAAACTGGGGAGAAATGGGATTAAAATTCATACAGAGACAGGATTTGAATGCAGGTCCCGTGACTCCAAAGCAGATATGTTTTCTGTTGTACAACACTGACTAATGTGAAACTTATAAGAAATCAGTGATTAGGCAATAATATCTTTATTTTCCCCCACACACATGAGGAAAGTGAGATTCAGTGAATTGTCTGGGGTGACTTAGGAGGTATTGGTTATGGGGTTCAAATGCAGGTCCTTTTCAATTTATGCACTCTGCCCCAGAGGAACATTGATGCTGATACAGATCTGCATAAGTGCTAGCAAAACCCAAAGGAGGGGACAAAGGGAAGAAGAAAACAAGATCTGAGAAAAGAGAGGGCCCTATAAAGGAAATTTAGTTGAACCTCGTCCTTTTAAATAGGGTATATCAGAAGTTAAGTGGTACTGTGGATAGAGTTCCAGACCTGAAGTCATGAGGATTCATCTTCCTGAGTTCAAATCTGACCTCAGACACTTCCTATCTGTGTGACCCTGGGTAAGTCATTTAAGCTTGCTTGCCTCAGTTTCCTCATCTCTAAAATGAACCAGAAAAGGAATGGCAAACCACTGCAGTGTCTTTTTCAAGAAAACCCCAAATGGGGTCATGAAGAGTCATACACGACTGAATTGGCATATCTGAAACTCAGAATTCACTTGCTTATGGTCCCGTGTTGATCAAGATTGTGCAAAACCATCTCAAGAACCTGTAACTTCCACTTCCAGATTGATAATCACATAATAAATTAATCTCTGCTAATGTGTTACTTATATAGTATAGTACCTGGAGATTTGCCATTAGGAGAAAGGATAGCTACCTAGCTGGGACAGTGTAAAAGACAAGTTGCGCCCAAAATTAAATAAGAGGCGGAAAATAAGTGAGATTTATTTCAGGAATTTTTTAAAAGTATTTATTTAGTGTTTTATTTCCCCCTCCCCCCCATTACATGTAAAAATATTTTTAACATTCATTTTTAAAACTTTGAGTTCCAAATTCTCTCTCTTTCTCTCTCCTCATGCCCCTCACAGAAAGAGAGTGCAGGGGACCCCTAAACCAGCACAGGACACAATACTGAGAGCTATTGGGCAGTTCTATGGCTTATATCCACTTCCAGGTGACAATTTCAGGGTGGACAGGAGCACTAACACTTGTAATGGCAAAGGACCAGGAATCCTTCCTGGGTAAGGATCATAGTGCAGACCAAAAGAGCAGTGACCACATCTGTCCTTGCATCACATCACCTTGGAAGCACTGAAAATATGCAGACCTCCAGAACTAGCTGCAAACATAGTAGCAGCAAAAAGGCTGAAGCTTAGAATACTATTCCTTCCACCCAAGTGAGCATAGCACTCACTACTTAGACATAAATTTTAAACCCAAAACATGGAGTGGACAAAGAAGCAAACAGAGACAACAAAAAAGAACCTGACCATAGAAATATGGTGACAGGGAAGATTAAGACACTAACTTAGAAAAAGACAACAATTTGACGACAGCTACGAGCAAAGACACAAAGAAAACAATAAGATGGACACAGACCCAAAAGAATTTCTGGGAAAAGTTAAGAAAGAGCAAGACATTCTTTAAATGGCAGAGGAAAATATTGAGAAAAGAAATTAGAACATTGCAAGGAAATTATTAAAAGATAATTACTAGGTTGGAAAAAAAAGACATAAAAGTGCCAAAGAAAATAAAATCTTAAAAAACAGGATTGGTTAAATGGGAAAAAAAGATGCGCTAAACCTCACTCAACTAAAGAACTTTTTGGTAAGAGCGATACAGAACTTCACTGATGAAAATAACTCCTTAAAAAGAAGAATTGGTCAAATGAAAAGAGGCACGAAAGTTCACTGAAGAAAGTAATTCCTTAAAAATTAGAATTGGGCAGGTAGAGGCTAGTGACTCCATGACACATCAAGAAACAATAGCACAAAGTTAGAAGAATGAAGAAAATGTGAAAAATCTCATTGTGAAAACAACTGACTAGAAAAACACATTAAGGAGAAAGCCATTTAAAAATTAGTAGAGTACCTGAAAGCCATGATTAAAAAAAAAAACAAAACTTCAACATCCTATTTCAAGAAATTAAGAAGGAAAATTACTCTGATACCTTAAAGCAAGAGAGCAAAATGGAAACTGAAAAACTTTAATGTTCACCTTCTGAAAGAGATCCCAACATGAATATTCTTAGAAATATTAAAGCCAAATTCCAGATTTCCCAGTCAGGAAGGAACATTGCAAGTAACCAGAAACCGTTCACCTACCATGGAGTTACAGACAGGGTCACATGAAAGTTAGCAGCTGGCATTAAAGAAGCAGAAGTCTTGAAATGGCATGGCATCTAGAGGAAGGGGTGTAATGTTGATCAGTCATTTCTACTTGTATATAACTCTTCATGACCCTTTTTGGGGGTTTTCTTGGCAAAGATTCTGGAGGGGTTTGTCATTTCTTTCTCCAGGTTATTTTTTTTTTTGATGAGGAAACTGAAGCAAACTAAGTTAGGTAATTTGTTAAGGGTCATACAGTTAGAAAGTGTCTGAGGTCAGATTTGAACTCAGGTCTTCACACTACAGTCCTAGAACTCTTTCTCTTACACAGCCTAGCTTCTCTGCTTTGTCTATAATACTATAATTTTGGTTACTTATCTTTTTGCAAGATATCTTAGGGTTTGAGGGCTAGATTATTTGTTAACATTTAATTTAAATTTATTTTTATTGTTATTTTTAAAAATTGGAACAGCTTACTTTTTGTCCTTTGCAGTTTTATTTATGACTTCTTGATATATGGCTCTGAAAAAATGGGATTTAAAAAAATGTGTTTGAAATGGAGCTATTTGACGACACCTTTAAACCCAAATCACTCTGGCTTTCACTGAAAAGCCAATGATAGTCTCCAGGCCAAGCCTCTGTGGTTCCTTCTTTAGATTTTGATGGCTTAGATTAGAATGTGTATAAATAGCAATTCTTTTCTGTTCTGTCCAGAAAGTCTAAGGGTATTGCCCTCTTAGACGGATAATTTTGTGATGGTAGAGTAAGCCATTTTTTTGTCTCAATTCTAACTAGCTCTTCGTCATTGAATGGATGAACTCAGACAAACTGAGACCTGGAGAAGAAATTAATTTAAAAAGGCCAAGCTCACCCATTGCATCCCTGGGCCGGTCTTGTTGCCAGTCTTGCCACAGGACTTTATTGACTCTAGAGGAGAGAATGAAGCTGACAGCTTTGCTCAGCTTTGCCTCAAATCTAATTCACATGCGAGTCAAGACGTCACTCTTGTGATGTCATTGGACCTCTTTGAGAACAAAGGATGGACAACAACAAAAAATACCAGGATAAGTTCAAAATAGTCACATGATTTAAACATAAAGGGTGATATCATAAGCAAAATAACAGGAGCACTGAAAAATTTACCTGTTGGATTTATGGATAAGGACAAACGAATGCCTAAATAAGAGATAAAAGGGGGTCACTGGAAGTAACGTGGATAATGTTTATTGCACAAAATGAAAAAGCTTTTGCCCAAAAATCTCAGTGTAGCCAAAATTAGAAGGAAAGCAGAAAACTGGCGAAAACATTTTTACAGCAAGTTTCTCTGATGAAGGCCTCATTTCTCAATATATAGGGAATTGAATCAAATTTATAAAAATATGAACCATTCCCCCAATTAATAGATGGTCAAATAGAAGGTTTTCAGAAGAAATCAAAGCTATTTACAGCCATGTTAAGAAGAAATGCTCTGTCTCTACTGATTAGAGATATGAAAATAAAATTTTAAAAAAAAGGATGAGGGAAGGATGTGGGAAAATAAGCACACTATTGCATTGTTGGTGAAGTTGTGAACTGGTTCAACCATTCTGGAGAACAATTTGGAACTATGTCCTAAGGACTATAAAACTGTGAACTTTGACTCAGCAATACCACTACAATGTTTCTATCCCAAGGTGATCACAGAAAAGAGAAGAGGATCTGTATGTGCAAAAATATTTATGGCAGCTCTTTTTATGATGACAAAGAATTGGAAATTGACATGTCCATCAATTACAGAATGATTGTAGTTTATGGTTGTGATGATCCTATTGTTCTATAAGAAATGAGGAGGAGGATAGTCTCAGAAATACTTGAGAAGACTTACATAAACTAATGCAAATGAAATAAGGAGAACTAGGAGAAACAGTAACAGTAACAGCAATACTACCACAATAATCAATTGTGAAAGACTTAGCTATTCTAATCAATACAACAATCCATCACAACCGCAGATTAATCACAAAGAAAAATGCTATCTGCATCCAGAGAGAGAACTGATGAACTCTGAGAGAAGATTAAAGCACACACTTTATTTTTCTTGTTTTTTGCAATGTGACTAATAGAGAAGTATTTTGTATGACTTCTCCTGTATAATTTGATTTTAGATTGATTGCTTTATCAATGTGTGGGGGAGGGTCTAGATAGATGAAAAATTTGGAAACAAAAGTTTTGAAAATGAATCTTAAAGTAAAACATGATTAAATAAAAAAATAAAATTTTTTTAAAAATACTTTTTGACTGAATGGACGAGTCAAGAAAAAGCCAATTGTGCTCATGGACTGTCTTACTTGTTATTCCTCACTCTTGCCCCATGACCAAACCATCTTATTTTCAATCATCTATTTCTTTGATGACATCTTTAAGTCCAGTTTTCATTGTCATATATTGTTTAGTACTCACACCCTCCAGTCACCATTGGATTCCTTTTCAATTCTTTTGAGGGAGTCCTGTTCTGTGACACATGCTGGGGTACAAAGAGAAAAGTAAAATATTCCTTATCCTCAAGAACAATGGACGTTGAACCGGTGACTCAGATATACAATAGAATTTTTTAAAAAGAGACAATATCCCAAAATGTTATAACCAGAAGGGAACTCAGAGATCTTATAGTCCAACTCATTTTACAAATGAGGAAATAAAACTCCATAGAAGAAAGGTGGCCTGCTCAAAGTGACCCAGCTAGTTAGTGGCAAAGACAGTGCTCCTTCTGGTAACTTTTCCACTTAGAAAGAAGCAAAGGAACAAAATGAGGGCATTTGCAGAAAAATATAGCAATAAAAGAGGACATAGGGGAAGTGCTCAGTGAGAGATACAGACAACGTCTTGAGAGTTGGAAAAGATATTCCTTTTTGTAGATCCTGCTTGATGCACTCCTTTTATTATTTTTTACTTTCCTTCTTTATCTGGCCTCTGGAATATCCGGAGCATCAGCAGCAAGCCAGTTGATAGCAATACAGGGAAATTAGTCATTAAAACATCAAGGCTCAATTAATGGGAAATTGTTGATCCCCCCGGGGAAAGCTGTAACTGTCAGGGAGCTGGTCTCCTGGTTTTGAAAACCATTTTGGTGTTGGGGGCGGGTAGGCTTTTCTTAACACAGTGACTCTTTAATACTCAGCTCCATCCTGTCTCTCCTTTGCTCACTCTGAATGGCCCATTAACTCAGCCAGCTGCAGGACTTGTATGCTGTTCCTTATCTTTTTAGCTATTTGAAGTAGAAAGAAATGGAAAGAAGAGGCCAACTGTGGTTAGAAGGCTCAGGATGGTACGTGCTGAGGTGCACTCCGGAGCCTCCAGTGGACATTTGTACTAGCCAGGTCACAGCATTTCACAATGGAAAGTGACACATAGCAATGCCCCGATTCCATCATATTCTTCCCCCAGATAACTCTTCTTCCCTGATGAAAAAGACCATGTGATAAGAACAAAAGAGAAAATGTGCCCAATGCAGAGAAAAACTTCCAATATACAAAGAGAAGGCTTGAGAGAATTTGAGTGCAGAGCAAGAATGTGATATGAAATCTGAACCCCTGTGCATGGAAAATGGATGTCACCAGCTTATCTTGACTTATAGATGTGAAGCTGAGAGTTGGCAATATATATACACATATGTATGTGTATATACACACATATGTACATATGTGTGTGTGCATTATGTGTGCATGTGTGTGTATACCTGTGTGTGCATGTGTTATGGGAATCTGAAGATCTTCCCTGTCCCTAGGCCCTTTGATGGGTTTAAGTGGCTCTGAAAACCTTACCTGATTTGAAAATATATTCTGCCCCCAATAGGCTGAATATGGTCACATGGAGCCTGTGGCAGGAGGCTTGTTCTTCAGGAATGCCCATATATATATATATATATATATATATATATATATATATATATATATATGTCCTGATGTGAGTTTTTGCTTTGGGGCTCACTTTGGGAAGAGTTGTGTGATTTGGCCAGATGAGACTCTCAGCTTTGAAAACCCAGATGTTGGTCCTTCTCTCTGGTAACTAGATATGGATGCAACAGTCACAGGGTTAGAGGTCCTTCTGCTGATCTGTTTCTTTGTCTGCTTGTAAATTCTGTTTGTATTTTGTTTGTATTTTCTGAAGTTCAGGGTGCTGACTTTTTTCCCTGAACTAGGTAAATGATATGTGTTTGATTGGTTAAAGTGAGACAACCTATTCTGAGTTGCTTTCCTTCAGAAAAGCAGATCTAAGAACCTGTGCTAGCAGCCATCCTGGGTATGATAGGGTGCTTGTGATAGAGCACGTATGGATGTATGGATGTATATTTCCTTAAAGAAAGGAATTTAACCATCATGAAATGTACCAGATTGAGGGAAAGGAGGTACTTTTCTAGAGCAGCCTTTGCAAAATTAAACAATGTCCCAGTGCATTATGCAAGCTATGTTACCACTGTAAAATATGTATTTCCCCATGAGTTAAATTAAATTAAGTTGGCTTAATGTATAAACACAAGGCTCATAGGTGTCATACCTAGATAATTCTAGAATATGAATCATCCCTCTCGAAGGGAGACTGCAGTTTCTTCCTTCACGGTAATAAGAAAAAGACCATGACTGGATACTTGCTCCTTTCCTCACCTATCTCCAAGAAAGGTATAAGGCAAGATTAAATTCATCTGCATCCTTCAAATAACTGTAGCCTAAGAGTACACTTTTGCAGGGTTCAGAGGGAAAGTGACTTTCTGGTCACTCTTAAAAGTGAGGGAAGTCCTTCACATCCACTCACCAGGTTACCTCCTCACCAAATTGATAGGTGGGGGGGGGTGGCTAGGTGGCGCAGTGAATAAAGCACTGGCCCTGGAGTCAGGAGGCCCTGAGTTCAAATTCGGCCTCAGACACTAAACACAAAAACTAACCTTGTGACCTTGGGCAAGTCACTTAACACCAGTTGCCTTTCAAAAATAAAAAAATTTTAAAAAAGCAAATTGATAGGTAGGGAGTCAATTCATTTCTCCAAGCAAACAGTAGAGACTGGAATTTTATAAATTAAGTCTCATAGAAGATGCACAAAAATCAAAGTTACTATCTGGCAGTAAGATTACACCTCAGCTCAGAACAAGACTAAGGACCAAAGTCTCACTGAAGGGAACCTCAAAGTTTCTAAGTAGGTCACCTAGAAATCAGAGACAAATTGACATTCTCTACATTTTCTTCCTTTCCAAAGTCTTTCTTCCTCGAAGGAGAAGGAATCTTTGAGGTCATTGAAATCAGCCCCTACATTTTACTGATGAAGAAACTGAGGCTCAGAGAGGTTAAGTAGTTTCCATAGTCCTAGAACTAGTGTCTTTGTGTCTTCAAATGTAGATTTTGAATAAGGGGATGGGGCCCTTAGGATCTACTTCAATCATTCCAAAACAACAGTAACAACCCTAAAGCTATCAGAAACACAAGGCCAGAAGGGCTCCTAAGAGCTGGCAAGGGGTTTGATGGCTCAGTCTACTCACTGAAGAGTTTCTAGGGAGAGAATTTATCAACTAATCATCCAACATGTCTGTTACAACAAAGATGTATATGAAGTTCATGATCTAACAGAACCCAGACCTAGGGCAATCTATAGAGTCATTCATTTTCTCTGAATGTCCTTACCTGTGTACATTTTAAAATGGGGGTGAGTCTGTTGGTTCACCCAAGTAGTTTTATAGGTTCAGTAAACAAAGAGCTATTAAACTATGTATTTCCTTTAGCCCAGTTTTACTGATAAGGTACAAGCTCTGGGAACCCCCTTGATCTCTTCCCATTTGATGAGGCATTTGCCTGAGGCCCATAAGCCTTTCATTATAGCTATGCCCAAATCTCTGTTACTAGCCTAGCCCTCCTTTGTCCAGCTACTTCCCACCCTTGATCTCCTCTCATCACTGGAGTCTGATGACATTTGACTCCTCCTTCCCCAAACTTCCCCAGACTCTTTCTCTAGACCACCCCTAGATTCCTCCCACAACCTTTCTGTATACAAGACCCCATCTTGCCTCCATGGGTATGAGAGCATGGGAGAATTATCTAGCACAGACTTCCTCTGTGTCAGAACATTCTGGCCCACTTGTCCAATGCAAACATCACAGATACCAAGGCTCCCTAAAAGTCTACCCAATATGGCGAACTTTTAATAAACTTTGCTTTTCTTTGGCTGAGAGAAGACTTGAATTCCTTTGGCAGGACCCAGCATGTTGATATTTTTGGGTCTCAGGCACTCCTAACCCTACCCTACACTTCAACATTTAATGGTGACCCCCTTTATTATCACTATTAGGTCTACACCCCACCAAAAAAAAAAGAAAAAAAAGAAAAAGAACCCACAGGAACAAAGTATAGCTCTTCTTTTTGTGGTGTCAAAGGACTGGAAATTGTGAGGAGCCCATCAATTGGGGAAAGGCTGAAGAATTTCTAGTGATATGTACACACACACATATACATATATATAAACATATATAGGTATATGTATGTGTTTGTGATTAAATATTATTATGCTGTAAGAAATGATAAGAGGTTGGTTGCATAAAAGCATGGAAAGATTTAAGAGCTTTCAAGGACAGGGATTTTGATCAATCTGATATCTCACCATAATTCTGGAGGAAACAAGATGAAACATGTTGCTACTTCCTCACAGAGGAGTGACAGACTCAGAGTATGGATTGAGGCCTTTTTTTTTAGGGGGGGTTCAGGGAGTGGATATGTCCAATGTGTGAATTTGTTTTGCTTACTATAGATGGTTTTGTTTATACGAAGTTCTGTTTTTCTAAATATTTCAATGAGAGAGAGAGTTTGGAAGTAAAAGATGTAGATTCTTAAAAAAAAAATCAAAGTTTAATTAAAAAAAAGATTGGGTTCAGATAGGAGGAATAAGTCAATGATGGCAGTTATAGTGAAATTCCAATTAACGGGGAAAAATTATACTCAAAATGTTTTGGCGAAGGCTTTATTCATTGAAAAGAAAAGGCATCGCTCCACTTTTCTTCTGAATAAGCTGCTAGATAACATAGGAAAATTTATCTCAAATACTCAAATAGGAACATGGAGACCAAGTTTACAGAGTACAGAGGAGAGACGGAGCAATTATCTATTAAATTCTCACTACTATGGGAAGATTCAAAGAATGGAGCAGATTCAAAGATACCTATTCTATCTCTTCACTTCATAAATGAAGAAGCTGAGGCCCAGAAAATACAAGTGGCTTGTTCAAAGTCATAGGACTGAGAGTGGATTTAGGTGCTCTAATTCCCACTATTCTACTGTACTAGGATGGATCTAATGAGGCAGACACATTATAGGATAGTAAGTTACAATAAAGGGAGTTTTTTTTTCTCAAAAAATAATGAGAGCCAAAGAAATTTGTTAAACAGGTAGCTGAAAATGATTCCTTCGGGGGATCCATGTAACAGATCACCTTAAGGCAGCATATTAAAGTAGAAAAGGGATAGATAGAATTTATTATCCTAAGACATGAGTTTGACTCCTGGCTGTAACATTTCCTGACTGTGTGACCATAGGCAAGGCTCAACCTCTCTAAATCCCAATTGCCTCATGTATAAAATAGCAAATAAAACAAGTATAGAATAAGTAATACTTAGTTGTCTACTTCCCTGGAATGCTATGAGGAAATGATGTGGTTAAGGTTAGGGTTAGGATTGCTCTGGAGACCCCAAAATACCAACATAACAGGTCCTGCTGAATGAATTCAACTCAAATCTCCTCAGTCAAAGAAAAGCAAAGTTCATTAAAGTCCATAAAACGTTTATTAAAAGTTTGCCATATTGGGTAGACTCTTAAGGAGCCTAGGGATCTGTGATGCTTGCATTGGGCAAGCAGGCCAGAATGTCTGTGTTAGGTCATTCTATAGCTGGCACTTTCACACACACGGGATGTTATGTACAGGAAGGTTGTGGGAGAAATCTAGGGGTGGTCTAGAGGAAGAGTTTGGGGAGTGTCTTCAGGAGGAGTTAATGAGATCAATAAGTAATTAAGGGTAGGAAGTTGTTGGAGGTTACCTGGAGCTAACAGATAATGGTAGGCTAGGCCAGTTCAAGGGCGGATAGATGTTTTGATAAACTTAAGGGTGGGAAGTTGATGGACAAGGGAGGGCTAGGCTAATAACAGAGAGATGGGCCCAGCCACAATGAAAGGCTTATGGCCTCTACAAATCCCTCATCAAGTGGGATTCAAGGGGATTTCCAGAGCCTGTATCTCAAAGATTGAAGGAGAGCTCAAAGCCTGCACTTCAACAGAGTTTCTGTAGCTCCCCTCTTCATGGGTATGTTAGCACCAATTCACCATTGTTAAATGTTCAGGGTAAGCAACTGGCCCTCAAATTGGCAACACTACAAATGGCAGCCCATGATATACTGTTTTGTTCATTGCCTAGATTTAAGAAAATGATGGAAAAAATGTTAATGATGCAGATAAAAAGTATCTCATGCATTTTCAGAGAGCCTGTTGTTAAACATTTACCCACACACCCTGCCTCTCTTGTTCTTTGGCTCCTGCTTTACTCCATGGAGTGGCTAAAGAGTAAATATTTTTCAGAGACAGACAGATACAGAAAGAGAGGAGTCAGACAGAAATAAACAGGGAGGCGAGAGACAGAAACAAGGAGAAAGAGAGGAGGGAAAGAGAGAGAAAAGAGAGACAGAGGGAGGAACAAAGAGGAGGAGAAGAGGAGAGACAGAGACAGAGACTGTATGATTGCATGATTGGACTCCAAGTGTCATCATTACTGGTTTGAAATGAATACGAAAGGTCTCTAGTGTAGTGCCCCATGAATCTTTATTTGGTCTTTTGCTTTTTAATGATACTCTCTCTAAAGGCTGAGATGGCAAACTCATCAGATTTGAAGATAATTCAAAAGGCATAACTAATGCTTCAGTGATAGAATTAGCATGCTGCATGATTTTGGCAGCTTAGAACACTGGGAGAAATCTAAAAGAATTAACTTTAAGATAGATTCTAGTCCTGGTCAATGCAGCTGATTTTATTTATTCATTTTTTGTGGTGGGGGAAGGGAGTACTTTGTATCTTTCAAAGAGACAGCATGGCAAACAATGGCAAAAAAACAAAAATAGGCCTTTATTTTGGAGTCTTTTAATTTGTACAAGTGAAGGCATGTGGCTTAACTGGAGAAACCTGGGGAACTAAGCTAGGTGACAAACATGCATTCCAATCACTGCCATCAGAGAGCCAAGGAGATGACAAGATCTCTGGAGGGGAAAGACATGTCAGTGTTTGGGTTTTGGCTGAGATGATTTTCAGGTAGTGAAAGGAGGAGGAAAGGAGACAATAATTCAGGGAAAGATGTTTTTCTCACTCAGAATTCAGGTTAAACCTCCGCCTTCTCCTCGTCCTCTTCCACCTTTTCTTCTTCCTCATCTTCCTCTCTGTTACTGCATCATTGTCTGTCTTTTCTCTCTCAGTCTCTGTCGTTCTGTCTCTGTCTCTCTCCCTCCCTCTCTCTGTCTGTCTCTGTCTCTCTGTCTCTGTCTCTGTCTGTCTCTCTCTGTGTCTCTCTGTGTCTCTCTGTCTCTGTCTGTCTCTGTCTCTCTGTCTCTGTCTCTCTTTGTTTCTCACTCTTTTCTCTGTCTGTTTTTTCTCACTTCCTCTAGTTTAGGGAACCCTTAGGTTATCAAACATGGTGGGGTTGTTGCTCAAGGTTGTAGATCAGGACTAGAGAATTCATAAAATTGTCTAGGGTCTCTAGCAGAAACTGATAATTGGTTTCTTATCTTTGGAAAGTATGCTGATTTCTAGTCAGAGGCTAGTGTTCTCTTACCATCTTTGCTGTTTGCGTGACATTGGGCAAATTATTTAACTTCTCACTATCTGTTTCCTCATCTGTATAATGAGTGGGAGGAGTAGACTAAATGACATCTCTGGTCTCTTCCAGGTCTAATTTCTGGTTCTAAGACATAGACAGGAAAGCATCACCCAGGAACATTGTCCTTTTCTGGCTTGGATGATTCTAGATAGTGAGAATTCCAAGAAAGCGAAAAAGAATCAGGGAAGAAGAGGGAGCATGTCTAAAACATGGATAGCCTGTGGCCAGAAGAAGTAGTTGACTGGACCTGAGATTTCATTTATATGGTGAGATTTTAAATGAAGAAATGCACTTTATTAACTTTCTCTGCAATTTACTGTCATACTGAGTTGCTTAAATTGGAGCAATGGTAGGTTAACAGTACTTTGCCCAAGATCACACTGCCCTCACATGTCAGAGAGTACGAGAGCCAAGATCTTCTTGATTCTAAGGCCATTATGCCAAGGAAGCTAGATGTTGGGATAGAGAGAGCGCTGATCCTGGATTCAGGGAAAATCTGAGTTCAAATTCAGTTTCATATGCTTACTAGTTATATACCCCTGGGCAAATCACCTAACTGCCTCAGTTTCCTCATCTTTAAAATGAAGAGTTTGGACTCATTGGTCTCTATGGTCTTTTCCAGCTTTAAATCTCTGATCTCATGACTTAGATAGAGCCCTGGCATTTGTTCACTTGCCCTCCTAATTTCCATCTCTTTGAATCCTTGAGTGCTTTCAATAACCAGCTCAAATGCCACCTTCTTCAGGATGCCTTTCCTAATCTCCTCTCTTTCTTCCCTGCTACTAAAGAAATTTCCTCTAAATCAATCATCTACCATGTTTGCTCTTTTGCATACACCTATTTATATGTATGATTCTCCCTCATTAGAAAGTGAGCTCTCTGAGGGACCTGTCTTTGCCTTTCTTCTTATTCAAAAACTTACCTTACCAGTGTTGTGGTTGTCTGGAAATTTCAATTGTATGGAACTCTTCATGACCCTATTTGGGGCTTTCTTGGGAAAGATACTAGAGTGCCATTTCCTTCTCCACCTCTTTTTATAGATGAAGAATTGAGGCAAACAGGATTAAGTGACTTGCCCAGGGTCACACAGCTAGTAAGTATCTGAGGTCAGATTTGAACTCCAGAAGATTAGTCTTCCTGACTTCAGGCCCAGCACTTTATCCACTGTGCCATCTAGCTGCCCTTACCTTACCCATACTAAGCCTTAGTAAATCCTCCTTGATGGATCTAGATTTAGATTTCTTCTGCTTTACTCCAAAGGTCAGCATAAAAACAGGGTACAGAAATTTCATTGAGGTAAATTTAAGTTCAATATTAGGAAACAAAGAAACAATCAAAAAGCTCTCAAATTTGCCTCCTTGAAATTTCTACCCACTGCTTTTTCTTCTGACCTTTATTCAGGTTTATTCAGACTTATTCAAAAATGGGATGGGCTTCCTCTAGAGATACTGGAGATCAGCAAGAAAAAAACTATATTGCCATTAGTTGGGGATGTTGTCAAAAGGACAATTCTGCCATAAGTTGAATTTTATAGTCTCTGAGGCTTGTTCTAAGCATGAGATGCAATGATTCTGTGAGTCATAACCATGTATTTCAGGAGTACTGAGCCAGTAGAGTGAATTGGAAAAAAACACTCTGGCTTCTGATGGTCTGCTTGCTAGGACCTATTGTAGCATCTTTTCCACTTACTTTTTGTCCAGAAGGAATAAAAATGTATTCAAAAAAGGATGAAATTGCACAAGAGATTCAATAGGACAGCCTATCAGACAAGACTACAATTATTTCTAATGATAAAATTGTAGTAACGCCTCATTTGGGGAGCAGCCAGGCAGAGCAGTGGATAGAGTGCCAGGTCTAAAGTCTGGAAGTCCTGACTTCAAATCCATTTGCTAGCTGTGTGACCCTGGGCAAGTCACTTAACCCTACTTGCCTCAGCTTCCTCATCTTGAAATGATCTAGAGAAAGAAACCAGTCCAGCATCTTTGCCAAGAAAACCTCAAATGGAATCATGAAGAGTCATGCATGACTGAAATAACTGACCAACAACACCTCACTCAATAAGGATCTCATCTTTTTGGAGGGATCTTTTGAATGTATGGTATAATGTACTTTCAGTTAGCCATGAGAAAGGGGTTAAGAAGCGAATTGAATGTAGTATAAACAAACCAACATGAAAGTGTTTCGTGATGGAGGTTTAAGTTATTTATTAGAGCAAGCCATTTTCTAACACTTTGGAAGAATCCATTTCATACCATGCCATTTCATCTTAATAAGTGACTACTTTTCATGCCTTAATTAGATACTTTCACTAAGACCTTCACTTTGAACTTCTGCTAGGTTGGTTTAAATTGTCGCATCTCAATTTAAATGTGAGCCTCACCCTAAAATACAAACTCTTTGAAAGGAAAAATAAACATATGTGCATATATATGTACATATATACACATGCATGTATATGACAACATACAGGACAATCACAGATTATGGGCTGTGCTCTGATTTACGGACGATGGGGAAGTATCATTTGACTAATAGAGTACTAACTCAAAACAGTACTATGAAACAACACAGCTCCATTTCTTTATAAAACATCTTTCAATTCCCTCTTCTAAAAATAATTTAGAATGTCATTCACATTAACTGGTATGAATTAGTGAAACTCAGTTGTATAGAAATATGGTTTGGACAAAGTTGATTGAGTTCGTTACCTGGAGTCAGGAAGAACTGAGTTCCAATTCCACCTCTGGCTGCTGACCTCACTAGCTCTGTGGCCACAGTAAGTCTCATAACCTTTCTGAGACTCAGTTTCATCATCTGTAAAGTAGGGATTATATCGCCCTCTAGCACTGAACAAAATGTTAAAGCACTACATTAAAATGAGTTATTATTATAAACTTTATTATCTGTTCAGTGCCTCTGTATACAAGGAGGTAGGTGGCGCAATGGATAGCATGCCAAGCCTGGAGTAAGGAAGACATGAGTTCAAATAAAGCCTCAGAGACTGATCAGCTGTGTGACCCTAGAAAAGTTATTTAGCCCTATTTGCCTCAGTTTCCTCATCTGTAAAATTAGCTGTAGAGGGAAACAGCAAACCACTCCAGTTTTTTGCCACAAAAACTCCAAATGGAGTCGCAAAGGGTCAGCCATGACTAGAATGACTAAACAATAACCCCAAATTTAGCCATCAGTTCCTCCTCTTGCATTACCCGGTCATCCTTTCTGTCTCCCCCCAGAATTAAATGTTTTAAACAGTTAGGTTTATGATAGGAATTTCTGATAGGCCCTCATTAGAGGCCATAAGATCTCAGCATCAGTATTAAGCCTGAAAAGATTTCTGCAGCATACAAGAAAGGACAGCAAAACAAATGCCCCACGGTCTTATCAGCAGATGGCTATTGGTAGCAACACCAGAAGACACCTTCTTAAAGGATAGAAAACTGACATTTTATCCCTATTATCAGAGGGCACTCTTAGTAAATGAAGTCAAAGAATCAACAGTTCCCTGCTAGTCTACTTTTGGTTGGCACTGCTGTGGATTCTTAATTATTTATTCATGCTGAAAAGACTGTTTTCTGGCTCAGAAACCTACCTTGAAAGAGAAGCATTGTAAGTGGAATGAAACTCTGGTAACTCTGCAGTCATTTCAGCTTGGGGCATAGAAGCATACTTCATGTAAAGATGGTCCTTTGTCTGAGGGCAAAGGGGTGCTGTGGTGGGCTAACCTGCTGACTAGACCTCACTGCTGAATTTCAGTAGGAAAATCTGTGACTGGCCCTATACTCCAGTGTGACTCTCTGCTCTCCTTGAGACTAAGAGAATGTAATGGTAAAGACATAACAAGCTCTTATCATCAGAGCATGTCAAATCAGAGCATCTTCATTTTGATTTATCCTTTTATGCAGTTCATATTAAACCCACACAGTGTATTTTAGAATGACAAACTGAGCCTCATTCTCATTTCAATTCTCTTGCCTTTACAGTTAATTGACTTTAGGTCTTTGCAATATTTAATGATGTTGTTTATTGAGAGCTCATTTGGGATTTTGATTACAATATTTTGTCTCATGTCCTTTTTTCCTGTCTCACATTTGTACCTCTTTGTAATAGTAACTAGCTAAAGTTGGAGTAGCATCTTGCAGAGTGTGTTACGTACAGCTTATCTGCCCATGACAATTTATCCTTACAACCATCTAAGGCAGAGTGTGACAATTTTCATCTCCATTTTGGAGATGAGGAAACAGGCTCTGAGAGGCTGACTAACTTTTGGGTCCTCATGACACAGCATAGGACCTGTTTGTTGACTAATTCATTGATTCACTCAAGTTCAAACAGTAAATAGTGGTTGAGCCAGGGCTCAAGAAGAATCTACTGCCCTTACCCACATAGCAAGCCAACTTCTTTTATCTATAAGATTACAGATTTTATTGGAAATCAGATCAAACTAAAATAACATACTTCTTTTTAATCATTTAAATTTGATTTTTTGCTCCTTTAAGTGTAGAAAATTTGGAGCCAACATTACTGGTTATGAGTCTTTGCCCTTTCAAAGTAGATTGAATTTTTGAAACATCTTGAAGTTGTTCATAGGTATAATGGGTGAGGAAGGTAAATTGTCAAGTTAGGGAATCCTGTATGGGGAAAAAAAAGAATTGTAAACATAAAATAATCAAACTTGTTTTCTTGTTCAGTTTGTAAGCTGACTCTGAAGAAACTCTTCAAGGATGGATCATCAGAATGTGCTGAGCAATGGTATCTGCATTAGTACATATGTATAGCTGCATCTCCTCCCAAGGCAATGCTTTTGAAGGGAAGGCTATTCCTAAGCAGAGAAAAATGTAAGGTATCTATGTGCAAGGACTTTCATTTTTGTATCTGCATCCCCAGTACCTAACAAAATTTCTGGCACATCCAAGTGTGTTTTAATACTTGTTGAATTATTGAAGAAATTATTTAATGCACAAGTTCTGTACTCTTTGTTAGGTCATCCTACCTCACATTCTAAATCATCCCTTTCCTTTCACTTCTTTTAAAAATTCTTCCTCTCAAATGTTTTCTACCTGTGAGATGTGTAGGCCACTTAATTTCTTTGGGCCTGTTTCCTCATCTGTGAAATGAGATAGATGAACTACACCAGATATTCTTAACCTTTTTATGTTGTGTATTATAGTCCCCTTTGGCAGTCTGGTTAAAGCTATGGATTTTGATGGGCATAAAATGAGGTGCATAGGATTGCAAAGAAAACCAAATATATTGAAATACAGTTATCAAAATGTAAAAAATGCAAAATCATGGACTCCCTAAAGTTTATTCACCAATCACTTAAGGATTCCTGCACTCCAAGTTAAGAACCCTGGAATAAATGGACTGTTCCCTTCCAGTCATAAATCTGTGATCTGTAACTTCCCTCTTCAGCTCCCTACCTCTTAGTCCGATGGTTATGAAGCAGAAGAGCTGTTTATTCCAGTTCTTTGAAATATTAGACCTCAAACCCTGGGTTAACATGAAAATGATTTGATAATGCTTACAGTAACAAGGTAGTTCAGAATTGGTTTTCCATTCTAGCTAGAATTCAGTTAGTTCATTGTTTTACCCACAGTACTATTGTTCAATATAAATTGGATTTTAAGCCATTATAAGCATACCCTCTTTATTTTTCAAAAGAAGGTCTTCCAATGGACTCTCGATCTTATTTGTTTGTGACTCTGTCAAGTATGACATGAAAGAAAATGCCAGTTTTCCTCAATATTATGATATTTCCTAATTCTGGGTTCATTTATTGACAATCTGTCAATAGATCCCATTGATAGGGATTTTCAGAAATGTCTACATCGCAACGTATGCCGTTCTGAGTGTTACAGACTCATTTCTTTGACCAGAATGAGAAGCAAACATTACTGAGACAGCAAAGCAATCCTCTAAAAGAGGAAAAAATTACATTCAAACTTAAATCCCAGTAGAAAACTGTGCCCATCTCCTGTTACTGGCCCTGGACAGAGCCCCAGGGCACTCTGCAGACAGAAAAGGAATTTCCAAGACAAAAAAGAGAGAGGAGCAAATTCTGCCTTAAGATACAGACAGCAAGCTCCCATTGAAGTCCAGGGGAAGAACTGTGCCTTGGGTTTGTCATGAAAGATTTATTTTCGTTTGAATTCTAAACCATCTCTACAATAGGAGTGTGTCTGTGAATGTGTGTGTGTTTGTGTGTGTGTGCATGCATGTTTCTTTGTAGATAATACTTTAAGTCAAGTTCTACCAGCTACATTTTTACTTGCTTACTTGATACATGAACTTTTGTGTAGATTTAGTCATCACTTGTGAAATTAGCCAAATTATCACTGATTGATATGATTGATAGGGCCGTGTTGGTTCATTTGGGATGTACAAATGCATCATTTCTCTCTTCTTTACAGATCTGTTGGTATTTCTTGTAGCAAAGACCACGGACTATAGTATTTTTAAATTGCTTAGGAAATAGCATTTTCAGGTGTTTATGACATTAGAGAGGTATTAGACTACCCTATTTCATTTAAGGCCAATGAATATGCAACATTTACAAATCACATGACCAAAATAGCATAATATTCATAAATGATTTGTGTACTCCCCAAGTGAAATTAAATTTCCATTGGCTAAAGTGGGATAACCTAAAAGCAACTGACTTGGAAGTCTTAGGGCTCAATGCCATTCACAGAATTTTGAAATTCCTTTGTTCTGCATTTCAGCTCATCATTCCATCCTTTGTTTGGGTGAGATAAAAAGAATATTGGATTGTCATCTAATAAATTAGAAATTTTGTGGGGGCAGGAACTGGGTTGTTTTTCATCTGTAAAGGAGCATATCTTTGAATGGATTCCATCTTTGCCTGAGATGTGTGATGGAGAAAGAGTTTTACTCACTTAGGGAAAAGGGTAATTAAGAGGGAACAATTACAGTGAATTGTTGAAGGATCCACGTGAATCTCATTTTGAGACTCTAAACCAAGAGTAGGAAACCTGTGGCCTTGAGGCCACATGTGGCCTTCTAGGTCTTTGGGTGCAGCCTTTTGACCAGATCCAAGTTTTACAGAACAAATTCTTTTACGAAGAGGATTTATTCTGTGAAGTTTGAATTCAGTCAAAGGGCCACACTTGAGGACCTAGAGGATCACATATGACCTTGAGACCACAGGTTCACTCCTGCCAGACCACTGCCCTTCGACCAAACACAGAACACAATGTCTATATATAAGCAATAATAACACAAATTGCAATATATTAAATTCGTTAAAATGTGTATAAACTATGGTCTAGTAGAAAGAATATTGAATTGAGAGTTTTAAGGGTTGTGTTCAAATTTTGGTCCTAGCCTTTACTATTTGAGTGACCTGGGGTGAGCGAGTTAGCCTTTCTGGGACTTACTGATCTCATTTGTAAAATGAAATTGTTTGGCTAATTTTTAGGTACCCTCTGGCTTTGAATACATCATCCTGTAAGGTCCTATGAAATAGAGATCCTTATCAACTGAGGTAATCAGGGAAGACTGCACAGAACACGTAACATGTAAACTGGATGTGGAGGGATGGCTATGTGAACAGCTACAAATAGGAACCAGGGAAGAAGGGAATTCTAGTTCTGGTGAATAGTGGGTGGGGCAAAGAAAGGCTTTGAGGCTTAAAAGTATAGAATCTGATGAAATAACACCACCTCCATCGCACCATTTGGCTATAAGGCTGAGAAGTATTCAAAGACAGTCCTGTAAAGGCAATTTGGACCCAGATTGAAGGAGACTCAAATGTAAGCTAAAGCATTCGAAATGTATTGGTAGGTAATTCGTCTTAAGTGATTTGCTTTTGGCATTTATTCGTTGGCACATTATGATTTTACTTCACTTAGGGTCTGACTAAGGCTAAGTCACAGGCCTTGAAATTCTTCTCCAATCTTACATTTTTTTTTAACATTTTACTTCATGCCAGTGATTTTTATAAAACTACCAGTGGTTATCTGTTGTAGCCTCCCAGCCATAGGACTTAGGCTAGCATATCTTGTAGAACAATGGAATTTCAGAGATACCCAAATTATATTCTCTCCTTGTTTTAGAGATGAGGATATGAGGAAATTTTGAACGATCATTGACATCCCACAGTCATATAGGCTCATTAGAAACCAAGCGAGGAGCAGAAGCCAGCTCTCTGACCTGTTAGTCTAGGGCTCTTTTCATTGCACCAGGCTGTTTCTTTCCTCTTTGAAATGAAATTTATGATTGCCATTCTAGGAAATGACCTGTTTAAATCTCTAACAGTGCAACTGGGATGCCAAGTCCCCACCTCCATGTCTGGTACCCAATATGCTTTTACAGACCCTGCATTTGAGGCTGACCATGATCTACTGTGCCGAGATTAGTACATTCAGACTGCTCTTGACCCCAGGATTCTCCTGTGATACAGCCCCAAGCATTGCCCCAGGCACTGACCTAGCATGCAAGGTAAAAAGGAATGTCTGAGAACTCTCAGAGAATAAACCTTTTGAGGTACTGGAAACTTTTAAGAAACATAAGGCATCATTAGTGAGGAATTATGGGACTGTCTTGAAAAGAGGAGGAAAAAAAACCAGGTTGTTAACATCATCGGGGGAAGAGGAAAAACACTATGAAAGAGTATGGAGGTGGGGTGGGCCAATATTGTGACCAAGTAGGCAGGAGGAGAAACTAGGTAAAAACTTTACTTCTGGGGCATCTAGGTGGCACAGTGAATAGAGCACTGGCCCTGGAGTCAGGAGGACCTGAGTTCAAAACCAGTCTCAGATACTTGACACACTTACTAGCTGTCTGACTTTGGGCAAGTCACTTAACCCCAATTGCCCTCCAAAAAGCAAAAAAAAACAAACAAAACAAAACACTTTGCTTCTTTCACCTCCCATCCTTCTCCCGTATCATATTTTGGTATCCATGGTACCTTCTGAAGCACCCCACCCAGGATGAATTCCCAGGACAGACTCCATCTTTCTTTCTCCTCATGACCTATTCCTCCTCCAAGACTTATCTACCGTATGCCCTAACCCTTCAAGACAGAGCTAGGTAGCCAGTAACAGACCATGGTACATAAGTGAATCTAATGAATTAACAGGTCCTTTTGTATTAACCTGTTCTGTTCTTGGTTACACAAATGTATTCCAACTGGAATTTTGAGAAACCATTCCTTTAAACTAATTGTTGGGAACTCCAGACACTTTTGTAGTGTTTTGGGAGACCTTCCCAATCATACCACAAGCTCTTACATTTAGAATTCGAAGAAACCTTCAAATCCGGCCTCAGACACTTAACCCAAAAAACTAGCCATGTGACCTTGGGCAAGTCACTTAACCCCAACTGCCCTCCAAAAAAAAAAGCAAAAAAAAAAAAAAGAATTCAAAGAAACCTTACAAAATATACCATCTAGTATCTTGATTTTACAGAAGAAGAAACAGAGTCCAAAAGCATATTGTTTATGGTTACTTTGTTATTAAGTGCTCAGAACTTAGATTTGAACCCAGATTCAGAATTCTTATCAAAAGACCACACTGCTTGCCGAGGACCGGGGCCTATTCTGTTCTTGTATATGGCTAGTCTTTGGAGGAGAACACCACAGAGGAGGCCCAGAAATGCCTCAGTCTCCCCCTCTGTCTTCATATATCATCATACATGTTGATATCACCTATGTTCAGTTTGTCTCGTCCAAGCTCTTCATTTTATAGAAGAGGAAACTGAGTCTGAGAGAAGTTAATCAATTTGTTCAAGATGACACAATGATTAAGCAGCAGACCTGGGATTCAAACTCAATTTTTCCTCCCCCTCCAATTCCAGTGGTATTTTTTTTTCTTCATCACACTATCTCCCAAAAGGACACTGAGGTCTCAACTCAGCACTTTCATGTGTAAAACATATGTGATAGCCCTTTGACTCTTAAACCAAGAAGCAGTGTGACCAAGTAGATAGCAGAAAGACAAGAGTTCCCTTCTTACCTCTAACATTTTACTAGCTACATGTCCATGGGCAAGTCACTTACCTTCCTGAGAGTCAATTCCTTCATGTATCAAATGAGGAGATTTGGATAACCTCAAATCAGTCATTCAGGACACCCATCTCTGACATCCTCTTCTCCATTTTACTTTCTAAGTACATGAAAGAAGTAATAACCACTTTTTAAGTCTCACCTAATGCTGAAGGAAGAGACCATTTAAGAGGAAGGGAACAATAAGCCTTTATATAGAATCTAATATGTGTCAGTCATTGTATTAAGTGCTTTTACAAATATTATCTCATTCCATCCTCTCAAAAACCCTGTGAAGTGGGAGCTAATTTAAGCCAGGCGAGAGTTGGTTTTGCCACAATGGGATGACCCTTCATGAATGCAGTGCTCATCTATGCTAATATAGCTGTCTTGTTCATTTTTCAGGTGGCAGAGGGAAAAGAAAAAAAATGTAGTGAATATCCATTTGTTCATTCAAAGATTTTTGATTAAATACCTATGACATAAAAGACACTATCTTAGGGGGCAGAGCCAA
>CM053599.1:38930735-38947249 GCA_028646575.1 Pseudocheirus occidentalis | reverse complement strand
CCAATAATTTTCAAATTGTCTCTCCTGGATCTATTTTCCAGGTCAGTGGTTTTTTTCAAGGAGATATTTCACATTGCTTTCTATTTTTTCATTTCTTTGTAACTGTTTAATAGTATCTTGGTTTCTCATAAAGTCATTAGCTTCTACTTGCTCCACTCTAATTCTGAAGGAATTATTCTCTTCAGAATGCTTTTGAGATCTCAGTCAAACTCTTAAGGATCTTAGCTTGAAAAGGCCAAGGTTGCTTGCTGTATCCAGGGCCATCACTAATCATCCTGACCTATATCTGTTCACTGGAACCAGATGACTCTGGAGGAGAAAGTGAGACTTGTGACTTTGCATACTTCACTTAAATCCAATTCACTCCCATATCACGGTATCACGTCCCTGATATCATGGTCCTCTTTGAGAATGAAAGAGAAACACTAGTCTACCACTCAACTATCACATCACATTGTGCTGTCTGGTAAATAAAAAGGTAGGTTTCCATCCTAAGTTATGGAAGTTAGAAGATAACAAATGTGTGTGGAGATGAGAAGAACTAAATTCAAATCCAAACTTACATAGTTCCTAGCTGTGTGACCCTGAGCAAATCACCTAGCCTCTCTAGGTTTCTGTTTCTCATCTGTAAATGGGGGATAATAATAGCATGTTCCATCTAGAGTTGTTTTGAGGATAAAATAAGATACAATATTGGAGTAACAATTTGCTCCCTTAAAACATTAAATAAGTGCTAGCTAGCTATTATTATTAGAAACCCTTGACTTTATTTATCTGGTAGGGAGTTGACCTTAATCTTTGCAGGACAGATACCAGTCCATAAGGCTTTATTGATTTAACACTAAAAAACACTAGGATAAAACTACCATATGTTTACACTGCATTTATAGTTCAGGAAACATTTTCTGTGTAATGCCACTGTGCAAATCCTTCTTTAATCACTTATCAAGATCCCAGGCATCCCTGGAAGACCTGGGTCAAAGGGAAGGTTGACATGTAGGTTTAAACGCTGTTTCTTAAATTTACTAGCTATACAATCACGGGCAAGTCACTTTCTCTCTATGAGACTCAGTTTCCTCAAGTGAAAGATGGGAATAAAGTACATATAATACCCACTTTATATGGCTGATGTGAAGCTCAACTCATGAATTAATGGACAGTAAAATATTATGCAAAATGTTATTTTGGTTGTTTGTATGACAATTCATTTTCTAATTCTTTTCAATGCATTTCAGAAAGCATTAGTCATGGGACAAGTCACTACATGTGCATACATGCACACACACCATATTCTGTGGCATAGGTAGATTGAATAATTTTTTTGTATTTGAATGAAAGCATTGGAATATATTGGTTCAGTAGAAGCATCTTCAGAGCAACTATATTAATGGTCAGAACTAAGGGGAGATGGATAGACAGATGGACCAATCGGTAGATGAATGGATGAATAAATGGATGGATACATAGATGAATGGATGGATAGATGGATGGATGGATGATGTTTATGTTTATCACAGTACTAAAAGATTGAAAGTTGGAACAAATTTTAGAAATTATTTAATCCAACCACTGAATGTCAGACAAATAAAGTAATTTTTTTCAAGATGATGATGACTAATGACTGATGATGAAATGATGAAAGGATATGCCAGTGGAGGGAAAGTTTTAGCAGTTTTGTCCAAGGTGAAAAGGCTAAAAGATTTATCCCAGTGATGTTACCTTTATAATCTAGAAAGAGGTTAGCTATGGAACAGAAGTTTAGTTAAAAGGCAATGATTTGGGTACCCAAGATG
The DNA here is from genome assembly GCA_028646575.1 of Pseudocheirus occidentalis. Lineage (NCBI taxonomy): Eukaryota > Metazoa > Chordata > Mammalia > Diprotodontia > Pseudocheiridae > Pseudocheirus > Pseudocheirus occidentalis. The sequence goes on along the minus strand of CM053599.1, from coordinate 38,945,456 downwards.
AGACAAAAAGAAACAAAAATAAAAATTCTCTAGTCTTCTATGACCTGTATTTCCACAAAAAAAATATGGAATAAATGTCATCACAAGGAAATGACAGATGCTGGGAATCACAGAGCTAAACTGTCTAAAGATATGAATCTAATTGAAGGTCGTATAAATGTGAGATCTTTGTCCAGCAAGCAATAAGATGTTATGAAATTATTAAAACACTGTCACTGATATTCTAGCTACAAGAAAAAATTAAGTTCCAGCCAAATACTCTATTTGGAGGGGCAAATGAAGGATGAATAGATGTAGTTTCATTACTGACAAGAGAAATATGAAAATATATACATATACACATGTGTGTGAATGTTTTCCAATTACATGTAAAAACATTTTTAACATTCTTTTTTAAATTTTGAGGTAAAAAATTTTCTTCCTTCCTCCCATCCCTGCCCTTTCATGGAAAAGGCAAGTAGTTTGATATATGTTATACATGCGCAGTCATGCAAAACATATTTCCATATTAGTCACATTGAGAAAGAAAACAAACTACAAAACAGCAAAAAACGAAAGCATTTTCGAAAAGGAGGTTTTTATCTGTATTCAGAATCCATCAGTTCTTTCTGTGAAGGTGGGTAGCATTTTTCATCATAAGTTCTTTAGAATTATCTTGGATCATTGCATTGTTGATAATAGCTAAGTTATTCACAGCTGATCACCCTACAATATTGTTACTGTGTACATGATTCTCTTGATTCTGCTCATTTCACTTTGAAAGGGCTCATGTAAGTCTTTCCAGGTTTTTGTGAAAGCATCTTACTCATCATTTCTTATAGCACAATAGCATTCTATCACAATCATATACCACAGCTTATTTATCTATTTCCCAATTGATGGGCAAACCCTCAGTTTCTAATTCTTTGCCACCACAAAAAGAGCTCCTACAAATATGTTAGTAGAGATAGGTCTTTTCCTTTAATAATAAAAAAAAATTTAAAAACCTACTTTAGGATATGGACCTAGTTGTGGTTTTACAGGATTAAATCACAGTTTTATAGCTCTTTAGGCATAATTATAAATTGCTCTCCAGAATGGTTGGATCAGTTCACAACTCCACCAGCAGTGCTTTAGTGTCCCAATTTTCCCATATCCACTTTAACATTTATCATTTTTCTTTTCTATCATATCAGTCAATCTGGTAGGTGTGAGATGGTACCTCAGAATTGTTTTAATTTGCATTTCTCTAATCAATAGTGATTTGGATCTTTTTTTCTTAATATGACTATGGTTAACTTTGATTTCTTCATATGAAAACTATCTGTTCATAACTTTTGACCATTTATCATTTGAGAAATTACTTGTATTCTTACAAATTTGATGCAGTTCTCTATATATTTGTGAAATGAGGCCTTCATTAGATTTTCTACAGTAGTCATTACTGTGTGTATTTCCCTTTAACCTATCCCCCCATTTATTTTTCACTCTCTCCTTTCACCGTGCTCCTCTTCAAAAAGGTTTTATTTAAGAGCATCACCTTTCCAAATTATCCCCCCTTCTATTGGCCCCACCTTCTCTTCTGACCATCCCCTCCTATTTCCCTGTAGAGTAAGATAGATTCCTCTACCCAACTAAGTGTGTAAGTTTTTCTCTCTTTGAGTCAGTTGTGATGATAGTAAGGTTCAGGCTTTCCTGAGACCCCTCATCATCCCTTCCACTGTAAAAGACCTTTCATGTCTCTTCTATATAAGATAATTTGCCCCCCATTCTACCTCTCCCTTCACCCTTCTCCTAGTGCATTACTCTTTCTCACATCTTAATTCATTTATATATATATATATATATATATTCCTTCTAACTGCCCTAAGGATGATAAAATTGATAGGAGTTAAAAGTATCATCTCCCTATATAGAAATCATTTAAATTTATTGAATCCCTTATGATTTCTCTATTTACCTTTTTCTCTCACTTCTTGTATTTGAAAGTCAAATTTTCTATTCAGTTATGGTCTTTTTCATCAGCAATGCTTTAAAAACCACTAGTTCATTAAATGGTCACTTTTCCCTAAAAGATCATACATAGTTTCACTGGGTAGGTGATTCTTGGTTATAAGTGTATCCTTTGCCCTCTGGAATATCTGTTCCAAGCCCTATGATCCTTTAATGTAGAAGCTGCTAAATCTTCTGTGATGCTGACTCTACAATATTTGAATTCTTTCTTTCTGAATGCTTGCAAGATTATCTCTTCAACTTGGAAGCTCTGGGAATTGACTATAATATTCCTAAGAGTTTTCATATGGGGATCTCTTTCAGGAGGTTATTGATGGATTCTTTTAATTTTTATTTTATTCTTTTGTTCCATGATATTGGAAGCGTTTACCTTGATCATTTCTTGAAATATGATGTCCAGGTTCTTTTTCCATTTGTTCAACTCTGCTTTTTAAGGAATTCTTCTCTTCAGTGGTTTTTTGTGCCTCTTTTACCATTTAGCCTATCCTATCTTTCTATGGCATTATTTTCTTCAATATATTTTGTGTCTGCTTTAGCAAGCTGTTAACTTGTCATTATTTTCTTGCATCATTCTCACTTTTTTGCCAGTTTTTCCTTCATCTTTCTTATCTGATATTGAAAATTCTTGGTCTGTCAGAACTTGGTGAAAGAGAAACACAGTACTGCACAGGGCTTACATAAAAGCATGCATGAGCAACTTCCCAAAAGAATGCTAATGTGAACAGCTTTTAAGGTTCTGATTACACAGTATAGCATACATATAACAAATCAAGGCAAACATTCACAACAAATCACAACATAATATTCATGACATTACATCTTATCACAGAAAATCACAATATAGTACGCACAACAGCTTACCATGAAAATGACCACATAGTTTTTGGTGAAAACTAAGAACAAAAGAAAAATCATCTGGTATCCCTAAGGAGGTTGCCTCCCTACTGAGTCATTCAGTCATCTCAAAATACAATAATCAGTCTTCCACTCATGGGGCAATTGTAGGTAAAAATTGAAAGAATAAAAGGGAGGGAGGACAGAAGGGAGAGAAAAAGTAGTAAAGGAAACGGGAAAGAAAAGGGAGTGGGGCTGATAGAAGGAAGGGCTGATTGAGGAAGGCAGAAATCAAAAGCAAAATTCTAGTGAGGAGGGAAAGGGAGAAAGGAGAAAGAAAAGCACAAATGGGCAGGGGGATAGGATGGAGAAAAAGTCACAGATAGTAATCATAATTGTGAAAAGTATGGGATGAACTCTCCCATAAAATAGAAGCAAATAGCAGAATGGACAAAAAAATCACAATCCTACAATATGGTACTTACAAGAAACACATCTGAAACAGAGGTAAATACACAGGGTAAAACTAAAAGGCTGGAGTAGAATATATCATGCTTCAGTTGGAGTAAAAAAAAAGCAGGAGTAGCAATCCTGATTTCAGACAAAGCAAAAGCAAAAATAGGTAAAGTTAAAAGAGATAAGGAAGGAAACTATAGCCTGCTAAAAGGCATCACAGACAATGAAGCAATATTATTACTAAACATATATGCACAAATTGGTATATCATCAAAATTCTTAAAGAAGTTAAGGGAGTTACAGGAAGAAATTGACAGCAAAACTATACTAGTGGGGAACCTCAACTGCCCCTTCTCTGAACCAGATAAATCTAATCACAAAATAAGCAAGAAAGAAGTTAAGAAGGTGAATAGAATTTTTAGAAAGTTAGATATGGAGGGTGGGCTAGGTAGCATAATGAAAAGAACACCAACCCTGAAGTCAGGAGGACCTGAGTTTAAATCTGGATTCAGACACTTAACACTTACTAGCCATGTGACCTTGGGAAAGTCACTTAACCCCAATTGCCCTGCCTACCCCCACCAAAAAAAGGAAAAAGAAAAAAAGCCTATAAAAAAAGAAAGTTAGATATGGTAGAGCTTAGGTGAAAAATTTATGGGAACAGTAAAGAATATACCTTTTTCATGGTGGTACAAAGTTCCTACACACACACACACACACACACACACACACACACACACATACACACACACAAATGACCATGTATTATGGCATTAAACCCTCACAATGGAATGCAGAAAGGCAGAAATATTAAATGCATCCTTTTCAGTTCATGATGCAATAAAAATTATATGTAATAAAAGGTCATAGAAAGATAAACTAAAAATCAATTGGAAACTAAATAATCTAATCCTAAAGAATGAGTGGGTAAAACAACAAATCATAGAAACAATCAATAACTTCATCCAAGAGAATGACAATAATGGGACAACATACTATGACTTATGGGATGCAGCAAAAGCAATTCTTAGTGGAAGTTTTATATCTCTAAATGCTTACATGAATAAAATAGACAAAAAGGAAATCAATGAATTGGGCATACAACTTAAAAAGCTAGAAAAAGAACAAATTAAAAATCCCCAATTAAATCCAAGCTAGAAATACTGAAAAACAAAGTAGAGATTAATAAAATTGAAATTAAGAAAACAATTGAACTAATAAATAAAACTAAGAGCTGGTTAACCTTTGAAAAAAATAGATTAGCCTTTGGTTAATTTGATTAAAAAAAGAAGAAAACCAAATTACCAATATCAAAAGTGAAAAGGCAGAATTTACTACAAATGAAGAGGAAATTAAAATAATAATCAGATACTATATTGCCCAATTGTATGCCCATAAATCTGATAATCTTAGTGAAATAGATGAATATTTACACACATATGTAGATATGGATATATTGCCCAGAATAACAAAAGAAAAAGCAAACTACTTAAATGACCTCATCTCAGAAAAAGAAATTGAACAAGCCATCAATGAACTCCCTAGGAAAAAATTTTCAGGACCAGCTGGATTTACAAGTGAATTTTATCAAACATTTAAAGAACAATTAATTCCAATACTATATAGACTATTCAGGAAAATTTGTGAAGGAGTCCTACAAAATCCTTTTTATGATACAAATACGGTACTGATACCTAAACCAGGAAGAGTCAAAACAGAGAAAGTACAGACCAATTTCCCTAATGAATATAAATGCGAAACATTTGAATAAAATATTAGCAAAAAGATTGCAGCAACTTATCATGAGAATAATACACTATGATCAGGTAGGATTTATTCCAAGAATGCAAGGCTAGTTCAATATTAGAAAATCTATAAGCATAAAGTATCTATAAGCATATCAATAACAAAACTAACAGAAACCATATGATTATTTCAATAGATGTAGAAAAAGCTTTTGACAAAACGTAACAACCATTCTTTTTAAAAAGACTAGAGAACATATGGATAAATGGTGTCTTCCTTTAAATGATAAGTACCATCTACCTAAAACCATCAGCAACTATTATATGTAATGGTGCTAAGTTAGAAGCATTCCCTATAAGACCGGGGGTAAAACAAGGATATCCATTATTACCCCCGTTATTCAATATGGTACTAGAAACATTAGCTTTCACAATAAAAGAAAAAGAAATTGAAGGAATTAGAATAGGCAAAGAAGAAACAAAGCTATCACTCCAGGCATGTGATACGATGATATACTTAAAGAATCCTAAGGTATCAAGTAAAAAACTACTTGAAATAATAAATAACTTTAGAAAAGCTTCAAGATATAAAATTAACCCACATAAATCCTTAGCATATTCATATATTATTAACAAAGTCCAACAGCAAGAGAAAGAAAGAGAAATTCCATTTAAAGTTACTATAGACATTATAAAATATTTGGGAATCCACTTGTCCAAAGAAACTCAGGAACTATATGAATACAATTACTAAAGGCTTTTCACACAAATTAAATCAGATTTTACTAAATGGAAAAACATCAGTTGCTCATGGTTAGGTGGAGCTAATATAATAAAAATTACAATTCTATCTAAATTAATTTACTTATTCGGTGTCATTCCAATAAAAGTACCAAAAACTATTCTATAGAGCTAGAAAAAAGAACAACAAAATTCATCTGGAAGAACAAAAGGTCCAGAATATCAAGGGAATTAATGAAAGAAATGTCAGGTGATTCTAAGGTGATTTGATCTAAGTGCAGTGGTTCTTAACCTTCCTAATGCCATGAAACTTTAATACAGCTCCTCATGTTGTGGTGACCCCCAACCATAAAATTATTTTCATTGCTACTTCATAACTGTAATTTTGCTACTGTTATGAATTATAATGTAAATATCTGATATGAAGGATATATTTCCATTGTTACAAATTGAACATAACCCGCAGGTTGAGAATAGCTAAGGAGAGGTGTAGTCACTATTCTCCTGGTCTATGTTCTGATCTATGAGCAGACACAAGTACTCTTTTCCAGCCTAGAACTATAGCCAGAGTCTGGGTTCCCCTGTGGCCACACTTTGTAGTGCGCTACTTCTCACCCTGGGGACCTAGAACTATACATGGGCAGGGCAACAGAGTCTTGTTGGTCAGTCTTGCTGACCAGTTGTCCAGGCCCCTTAGGGCCTGTAGGCTGAGGATGCTAGAAGCAGGCATTGTATATTTGGCTATTCCCCAACATTTGTTACTGGCTTGCTGGGGCCCAACATGTGCTAGACTGTCCTCTACTCTCATTCTAATGAGACAGACATTTCTTGCCAACTTTCTAAGTTGGTTTGGCCTGGAGAAGTGTTTTAGCCCATCTTTTGATTGGTTCTGTCCCTGAAAAATTTACTTTAAGGCATTATTCTAAAGTACTTTTGGAGGGTAGGGGATTTTGGAGAACTCTGGTGAGTCCTTGCCTTTAATCTATTTCTTGGTTCCACCTTCCCTGGATAATGTATTTTTAAAAAAATATTTGGACATCTCACCTTTAAGTACTTATGATCATCATAAGCCACAGACTGTTCATAAAGAATTTTAACTTACGAGTCATTATCTGTTATAGAGAGGAAGACAGACAAAATTCATGCAGGACAAATAATTATGATATAAGTCAATATAGATCTTAATATGTAGTGACCTCAATGTGAAGATATAGCAGAGTATTGGGTGGAAAGAGAAACAGGGAATACTAAAAAATATGAGAAAAACAAAGACCTGATATTTAAGGGCAATTCCTGCTTAGAATACAAGCAATTTTGCAAAACTTAGTTCAATATCTGCATTCTACATAAAGATTTTACTTATTCTCTGCTACTGCTTTGTATTTACTCTACATACTGATATGTGAACGTGCTGTGTCCTTCAGTAGAATTAACATCTTGGGAGTAGAGACTATTACATATTCTAATGTACATCACCCAGTGCCAAGTATAAAGCCTGTTACACAGTAGGTACTCAATAAATGCATGAAGATTCATTGATTATGGAGAATAATGAAAGAAGATGACAAGCAACACAGTAGCTTGCCAAATAGTATACAGCACTAGAAGAGAATACCAACTATCACATCCTTGCACGAAACCTTGCTAATGCATACATCCTGATACTAGTTCGATAATACTGAAAGCAGAAGAATAAATAAATATAAAATGAAACATATCCGCTTCTGTTTCTATGGTGATGTATTCTTATTGGATTTAATGGTGAAACTACTACTTTTGGACTTCAATGAACCATGTGCAGAATGGAAATGGCATTTAAGAAGGTAAAGTCAGGAACAGGAGCTGGATCACAAAAAGGATGTGGGAAATTTGGGCTGGAGGTGACACTTTTAAAGATACTGGATGAACTTTAAAAAATATATCTAAAATTTGGAAAGCATGTTAGCCTCATAGACAAGCCAATCAGCATCCAGGTTCAAATAAAGATGCATAGAATCATTACATATGGTCATTGAGTGAAGTTAGCTTTATTGCAGACATAAATATGAATACAGGTCAAAAGGCATTTCCAAATTAATTGAAAGCAATTCATCAAAGATCCTTGACTATCATGCTGAACAGTCATGCATTGCTTGGGAAGCCAGATTTCCACTTAATGGATTTACAGTGGCTCCTTTTAATAAATAATTAGTAGAAATAAAGTTCACTATTCTAATCCCTGAGTGACACAAACCATTATCTCCTCCCCCTTGTCTCCTGACTTAGGTAAGAGGTTTTTAATACCTGTCAAGAATAAGGTTTAAAAAAGATACAGACCATGTTCAGTTTATTTTTCATAGTATAGCCAACTTGTGATTAAGGGGTTTGGGATTTTATCAGAAGGGCTTTATCCTCTCTAGTTGGCCTCCCATAAAGGACAAATAGCTGGAGGGAGTCAAGATATCTAGACTGACTGCCTATGCCTTTCCTCTTTGATGAGAAAGTCAGGGGCTCCATATGCCGCAGAACACAAATATTTAAGTGCAAAGACAGGACTTAAGGAATTAACATCCTCTATGATATCATCACACAGAAGATAAACAATCAGTGCAGGATGTATGAATTTCAAGCTTGTTCATAGGCCAACTCTATAAGTGCTATCAAGCACAAGATTTCCTCCAATTAAAAGACATTAACGATAGGACTTTTACTAAGGCAACCAAGAAGACAGCAGTTACCACGCCAGATGTCTACTTTTTTCATAGCTAAAAACATCACTAGAAGAAGGTCTAAACACATATGCAAAATATCCCTGATGAGATTCCAGGGTCACATGAACAACAAGATGGAGGAATATATTTTCTGACATCCTCTTGATCTTCCAAACTTCTACAGTACAAGAATTATGTGCAAGAGATAAAACAATTTCAGCTGTATCCTATCTAGGACAGCAAGACCACAATGGGATAAAAACACGATGAAGTTTCAAGAGAAAAATGTAATGATGCCTAATGTGATCACTCTGTATTCCTGCCCTCTATACCCATCAAGTTGTGGCAGCAGGATTACACAAGTCATCCCCCCAAATTGCAACAGAATTCAAGACTATACCCAACTCTATCTAATCCTAAATGCCTCTGACTCTACATTAAACAACAATGCAAACAGTGCTGTTGTATTCTACTGCAGTCTGATCATAGCGTGAGAATTAGGTTCAGTTTTTGGACATAAACTTTTAGGAATGTAAATTGGAAAATTTCCAGAGGCAAGCAACAAAGACTGTGGAAGAATCCACCTCAATATCACTGGATAATCGACCAAAGGAAGTAGGGATGTTTATGCCAGAGAAGCAAAGTCTTAGGAAGGGATTTATGAGCATTATCTTCAAATGGTCTAGAGGCTTCTAGGTCAAAGAAGAATTAGCTTTCTTTTTCTTTAGTTCCAGAGGACAGGACTAGGAGAAATGGGTAGAAGAAGTAGAGAAGTATATTTACATTTGATTAAAACAACAGCAGCAACTTTTTAACAACTGAAATTTGCCAAAAATGGAACTGGCTGCCTCTAGAGTAGTGAGTTCAGAGTTCCCAGAAGTTCTTCAATGAAAGGACAATTTGTTTGAATAATTACTTCTTAGGTATGTTATAGAAAGCTTCTCTATCCCAACCCCCCCACCCCCATATGGGTAGGCTGGACTAGAAAAGGTGCTGATTTCTCTTCTAACTGAAATTCTCTAATTCTGTGAATATGCTTGTACTGTTACTATGACTCTATTCTCAACTGCAACTGGTAAGAGTTTGAACATTTCTCTCAGAAGGTAACCAATCTGCTGCCAGAAGACAATTAGAGGAGTTAGCGTTAAGTTACAGGTTCACTAAAGTAAATAATGTAAATGATAGCCCGATTTGCACACAAAATCATAAAGTTCGAGATATTTACAGGTACCTGCTAATCGATGGGAATATTTTTTTTAGAAAAAACTATTTGGAAATTCCAGTTTGCCTTATCAACCAGATAAACTTTCAGTTAAGTCCTCTTCCTAAACATTTATCTAAAAGCAGAGAAGGGCTTGACCAAAGTCTTCATGTATATGATAGAATACTGAGCACCAGTTGTTCTCTGTTTCCACTGAGATTGAGGCAAAGAAAGAGCCATCTGGGGAAGGTGAACACTGAGGATAGAAAAGAGCTTGGCAAGCCTTGGCACAAATATCAGATGATAATGTAATACTGCAGCAACAGGTGATACCCAGCATGCTGGCTATTGTTTGGTGGCTGCAACTCAGCTTCCTGCTGATACTTCCTGGCTTTTCATTCTTTTTTTGTCCTTCCTCTTCAATCTTCATTCAGGCAGCAATGACTGGGTAAGAGATGTTTTGAGTACTATGTCACTGCTGAAGTTAGGTACACATCTCAGTTATGATAGTTTTAATGAAAGGGGCAGAAGGCAGGAAGAATGCCAGGGTTACAAGGCCCTGGGAAGGATAATCAAAAAAAAGCTGTAAATTTTCCTTCCTGAAAATTTTAAGGAAAATGGTAGACAGTGTTCTTTGATGATTAGTTTCAGTATACATGAATAATGTTAAGAGGCAGGGACAAAGTCTCTATCCCTGAGTCCATGCAAAATGAGCTTTAAGAAAAATTGTGAAGAAGGTAAAGTCTATCTCTGACAATCATTGGTTTTCTTCCTTGTCACCTATTCCCTTCCTCTTCATTCCATCTATAAAGGCCACTCCTACTCCTATACCACCCCTTTCCTCAGAAGTGTCTGATTGTCCATACGTTTGTCTCAAATCTTCACTTCACAGGGAGGTGTTTCAGGGGAAACTGAACCAAGGTGTAAATCATCGATTGTGACCTACTGAGTTCATTCTCCTTCATTAGAACTATAGTCTTTCTTTTTTAAAATTATTTCTGTGTAATAAACAAAAATACATTCTGTGTCCTTCCCATCTATTACCACCAAAAAAAGAAGACTATAAGTCTTTTAACAACTATCATAATTGGAAAAACAAGTTTCCACATTGGTCATGTAAAAAAAAGTTTACTTTATAGACTGAGCCTATCATCTTTGTATCAAGAGGTAAGTAGCATTGGTTCTCTGAAACCATGGTCAGGCATTACATGTAAGATGTGATCTAGCAATGGCCACCCATGGCCACATACTGAGGAATGGATAACAAATCATTCCAGGCCTAGTATCAAGAGACAATGCACGGGGTAGGGGGGCGGGCGGCTAGGTGGCACAGTGAATAGAGCACCGGCCCTGGAATCAGGAGGACCTGAGTTCAAATCTGGCCTCAGACACTTAACACAAAAACTAGCCATGTGACCTTGGGCAAGTCACTTAACCCCAACTGCCCTCCAAAAAGCAAAAAGGAAAAAAAAGAGAGAGAATGGGGAGATGGAGAATACTTATAAGCAGAAGGGACTTTTTTCATCATACTACTTAAAAAGAAAAGCTTCTCCACGTCTGACGTCTCCATGTCAGATCAGGTTTGCATTATACAAGTGCTAAATCTGGTGATTCCTATCACAAATCCTGATACAAAATCATCTTTTGTCCTAGTATCCAATGTCATACAAAATATGGTATGGCCTTAAGTAAGTTATTTAAATGTAAAATCATTTAGATCACAGTTTTCTCATCCATAAAATAAAGAGGCCGGATTAGAAACCAGTGTAGCTCAAGAACAAGATCCTATGGAGTGTGTGGTTACCTTGCCAGTGTTGTCCTCAGTTGGTCTTATCCTTGAATGTGAACCCCTTAATACCTCTTTCTCTACTTCATGTTTTCATTTATTGCACCAACTAAAACTAGGATATTCACCTCAGTTTTAAGGTTCTCACTTGAGCAAATGAAACTATTTATCTTTAACCCCCCCTAAAAATCCTCTGCTGCATGTTCGTCATTATCTTGTTTTCTCCAAAATTTCGTATACTGGGAAAAACCCCAAAGGAAGGCCTCACACAATCTTCTCATTCAAAATATGAAGCCCTCTTTAACCCTGGAGCCTTTGCTGTTCATAAGAATCATTATACTGACAGCTGGGTTTAGCCAAGCATATTGATCAAAAGCTCATGCTCAGTCAATAAGAGAGGTACCTATTTATTTGCACATTAGACAGAATGGAGGCAAGGACACTTACAGGAAATGTGATTCCTTTTAATTTAGTGGAGGTAGTGAATGGTAAAAGACGAATAATTCATTTGGAGATTTACTCATTTTAATAAATGTGCTTTAGAGTACATGAAATGAAAGGTGTGTAGAGGGAAAAATTATAGCTTTCCATTCTTTCAGAATGCTATTTTAAGATTTCAATGTATTTATTTTTAATTAATGATCGCTACAGAAAAATGAGATAGAATGAGATGGGATGGGATAGGATGGGATGGAAATTTACTGGACTTGTGATTTCTCTGGCAAAGGGAAATCTTGATAAAGAAACTCCCTCTATTAATGCAGGTAATTTACCATCTAAGGGAGTTTTCTGGAGTCACTGGGAGGTTAAATTATTTGCTTATGCTCATACAGCAGAATGTGTGTGCCTTAGACAAGACTTAAGATTGAACCTTCCTGACTGAAATTGGCCCTCTATTCACTATGCAATAAAAATGCCTGATGTTCAGTTGTTTCAGTCGTGTCTGACTCTTCATAACCCCATCAGGGGTTTTCTTGGCAACAATACTGGAGTGATTTGCCATTTCCTTTTCTACCTTATTTTACAGATGAGGAAACTGAGGCAAACAGGGTGAAGTGACTTGCCCAGGGTCATATGACTAGTAAGTGTCTGAGACCAGGTTTGAACTCAGAAAGATGAGTCTTCCTGACTCCTGGCCCAGTTTTCTGTCCGCTGCACCACGTAGTTGCCCATGCTACAAAAATAGCAGTTGTAAAAACAAAAACAAAACAAAAGAGAAGGCTTAATATTAAGTCATACTGAAAATAGCAGCATGTCTAAGACAAAGATCTGTAACTCTGGTCAGAAGTATTTTTCCCTTCCCACTTCTACTACAGATTTCATGGTTTTATATACATTATAAGAGAGAAAAATATTAATTAAGCACATACAATATACATGTGACTGAACTAAGTACTCTACATTTGAATTAAACAAGAAAAAAACAAATATTTTAAAATTTCCAATATATGTGGATTATAGTCTCATGAAGGAAAAAAAAATTAAGATTGTAGATTTAGGTTTTTAGTTAGCATCTGTATGTTTATGTCACATGGACCTAATAAAGGGGGAAGGAAAAATGAAACTCCAATTTCCCATTCTTTCTAACAGCATAAAAGGGGTATTATAAAAAATGCTGATATGTAAGATGATTGAAGAACAAATGACTAGTATTATTCACACATTCTAGAAAATAACTAGTTACCCAGGAGCATCTGTACCTTTCTTGTGGTACTCAGTGTAAGATATTTTCTGTCTCTCATATTTGCTTGGGGGAAGATATTTTGCCTCATTAATCTTTTTTTGCCCCAGGGTATCTTACACATGGCCTTGCACAAAGCAGACAAATTAATTAATAATAATAACAGCTACCATTTATGTAGTACTTTGAGGTTAGCAAGGTGCTTTTTAAATATTTTATCATTTTACCCTCACAAAAACCCTGTAAGGTGGTTTTACAAAGGATAAAATTAAGGCAGGGAGTTCAATGACTTGCCCAGGGTAAAACAACTAGTCTGTGTCTGAGGCTGAATTTGATCTCTGGCGCTCCTGCCTTCAGGTCTAGCACTTTGACAACTGTGCCACCTGGTCACATTTCAGATATTAAATAAATGTTTACTGAAGGAGTAATCATGCAATTGAGTGGACTTGGAGTCAGGAAGACTTAAGTGCCAGTGTCTCTGTTCAAGTATCTGTAAAACAGGGATAAAACAAGCATCTACCTCACTGCAAATCCAGTGAGAGAATGTGAAAAATTGCTTTACATACCTGATTGTATGATAGCTATTATTACAAATGGAAAACAATTTTTGCAGAATCACAATACAGAAATAAACTAATTGCTGAAACTATAATCAACAGAACGGATGATCCAGAAGGCACTTCAGGGTCCTGCACCACCTCAAGGTCATCATTACAAACATGGTTTTTTATTGAACCAAAGAGGTGAGGAATTGCTGGTTAGTTTAAAAATAAACAGATAACAACATACCCTCCCCCAAAAAAGCACCCACCAACTGGTAAGATACTGAATAACAGACAAAGCTGACTCTCTTTGTCATCCACGTCATTCCTTTGTCCTCCACTAAAGGCTTACTCACATGCCTCACTGTGACAAGGAGGTAACTGAAGGTTCTTTATACCAATGCCGGTAGAACATACATTCTACCGGCAAGTACTACAAAATTAGGAAGTGATTAGTATATGGAGAGTTATATATTATCATTAATTATTATTAATTTGGTTATCATCCTATCACCATCTCCAAAGCGTTTGACATATGTTATCTCATTGTATGCTCACAACCCCCCATTTTATAGATGAGGGAACTGGAAGAGGTGAAATTACTTGCCTACAGATGAGGAGGTGGGATTCAAACCCTGGTTTTCTTCACTACAAGTCTTGCACTCTATTCACTATGGGATCTCAGTATCTTTGTTGTATTAGTCATATACATTATGCTTAATACAGGTTAAAGGCACAGGCATAGAATTTAACCCAGGTTGCAGTCAGTGGGAAAATCACTTCATAGTCTTACTATAATAATATTTATCAGAGAAAGCATTCAAAGACAGGTGACCTCTTCCTAGAATGTGTAGAATCAGTGGGGATCGCTGACTATGAAGAGAGAGACAAACAAATTTAAAAGATTCTTTTCCCCTATTACTGTTCCTCTTGTTCAGAAAGACCTGTGTCCCTGCTCCATTTTCTGCAAAATCTAGTAAATTCAATTTAGTCATTCAATTTGTCTCCAGCCAAGCTTCCTTCTGTCAGTTAGGCAGACATTTCAATGCAGGC
>CM053599.1:38850063-38930235 GCA_028646575.1 Pseudocheirus occidentalis | reverse complement strand
ATTAAAAGATATAAGGAAAAAAGGGAGAGTCAGTAAGACTTTAAATTCAGTAACTAGGGAAGGAAGGGAAAGAGAAGGGAATGTCAAAAGGGAATATGAAATTGGGACTGAATTTCTGAGGCTTAGGTTGTATTATCAAAGAAAACAGAGAAGTCAACAGTAGAACAAGTTTGGAGGGGAAGATGAGTCCTGCTCTTTTCATTATGGCTGATGTTATATATGGCCATATAGTGCTATGTTACCTTCAGTGTGAATGTGGCTCCTTTTTATTAAAAATATTTATTATATAAAAATACATTTAAAATAAATAAAATTTTAAAAATATATAGAATTTAAAAATATTAAAAACTATTTTTTTATAAAAGTATCATGAGTTCCTGTTTTCTTTGTTGACCTAAAAGGAAGCTCCACACACAAAATTTGAGAAGCTTTTTCCAAGACGGATGGTCCTCTTGTTAACAAATGATTTTTAGGAGGAGCTAAATGATGAACATAAGTAGAAAAAAATGATAGACTCAGACGAAATAAAGAAAAGTGAAATGAGTAGAACCCAGGGAACATTGCACACAGTAACAGCAATACTGTTGTAAGAACAACTTTGAGCAACTAAGTTATTTTGACTATTATAAATACTCAAATTAATTACAAAGGACATAAGAAGGAAGATGTTATCTGCATCCAGAGAAAGAATAGAAGTGTGTATAGCATGGTGATACACACACATACACACACACAAATACATATACATATTTGTATCTAATAGTAGCCATCTCTAGGGTAAAAGAGAGAGGCAAGAAAAAAGGGAAAACACATAGTAACTTTATTATATATTTAAAAGCAATAGCGAGTTATACAAGATAGAGTTGCTGTTTCATGTGCAATAATTTTTTTTTCTTTTTCTATTTCACTATGTTACAGAAATGCTTGTTTTATTTCTTACATTCAGAATAAAACAAAATTAAAAGAAAAGAAAACAAATGGATTTATTTTGGCATGGTCAGCACAGTACAGTTCCATCTTGTCTTAGTATATAAGATACTCTTAACTCTGGGTATTACACTCATCTGAAAGAGTAAGAAGAAATGAAGTTCATTAACGTATAATCAAACGTAAAGCTTGCATGCCTAAGTCCAGATATGATTTCATCATTGTGGGGAAATGTTAGTGTGGAAACTTCCTCTCTGAATGCAGGTCAGGAACACATCTGTAACTTAGTCACAGAGATGTGGGTGAGGTACAGACAAGTGACCATATACAGACCATATAATATGTATTGAAAAATGATTATATACATCAGAGTTATGGCTCAAATTTATCTTTGTAACTCAAAGGCCAGATCCACTGTATCATACTGCTTCTCAAATAGAGTAGCCATACATAAAATAAAATGCCTTTCCTCTTTTGAAAGTTTTATCTATTTTTTATGGTTTCATTTCTCAACTCTCTGAGGCAATACATCTAACACACGTGAGTTATTTTGTTAGAGGAATTCCTTGTTGTTTTTCTGTCATGTCCATCTCTTCATAACTCAATTTGGGGTTTTCTTGGTGAAGATACTGGAGTGGTTGGCCATTTCCTCCTCCAGCTGATATTACAGATGAGGAAACTGAGGCTGAGAGAATAAAATGACTTGTCCAGGGTCACATGGCTAGTAAGTGTCTGAGACCAGATTTGAACTCAGGAAGTTGAGTCTTTCTGACTGCAGGCCTGGTACTCTATCCACTGTGCCTACTAGCTTCCCACTGGAATTTCTGTCCCCTATATAAATTACAATCCATCTACAACTTCAAGTTTTAGGGAATTACTTTAGGATCAAAGAAGTCAATCCATGTCTTAACTCACTCCAAGGCCAGAATTCTATCTACCACATTACATGGCCTCTTCCTCTAAGTCTCCCAAATCTATATCTCCAATCTCTGCCTCATGAACACTAATTCTCCATTTCCCACTATCTACGAGAACTCTCCACTTACATTCCTCACTAGCATCTTAAAACCACCTTTTCAAAACTGAACTCATCTTTTCCCCTTCTAAACTTGCCCCTGCTTCTAACTTCCCTATATCCTTTTAGTCTCTCAGCCTTGAGATTTCAAATTCACTTTTGACATTCCTTCTTTCTTCCCTCACACCCTTCTAACCCAGCTAATGAGATTAAAAGTCTTATTGATTTTCCTTTTTTCTTTCAGTATCTCCCTTATTCCACTTACCTAGCCAACATCCTAGTTCAGCCCAGCCCCTCATTATCCCTTTCTTGAGTCGTTGTATCCTCTTAACAGGCTTCTCTGAGCTCTTCTCCAGTCCGTCCTTCAGAACACAGACAAAATGATTTTCCTAATGTTCAGATCTGGTCACAATAGTTACTCTTTTTCCTCTTCTTTTTTTCTTTTTTTTTCATTACATTAATACATATTTATGGAATAAAACAAGCATTTCCATAACACAGAACAATAAAAAAGATGATTGTACATGAAACTGCCAAAATTTTCAAAAATGTTTAGTGCCCCCCTATTGGCTTTTGTTGTGTTTCATAGCCTATTTGAAAATGAATATACTGTTTAAACATTATTTCTCCCTTTGCCTATGATAGTAACTATCATTAGTGCCACTTGGTTGAGAAAATACATAAAGGCAAAGTGCCTTTTCTTGCTGCTCAGGAGGGTTTGTGGACCTCTTGTAATGCTTTTGGAACCTTGGATCAAAGGCCTTCATCCTGATCTGTATCTTACCACCAGACCCAGATGACTCTGGAGGAGAGAAGGAGGCTGGTGGCTTTGCACAGCCCTGCCTCACTTAAATCCTATTCACTTGTAAGTGAATCACCTTCCTGCCCTCATAATCCTCTTTGAGGACAAAGGACAAACAACAAATAGATGAGAGAAGCATAGAAATACTTCCCATCTTTACTTCATGTGACTCCCCTAAAGACACTCTGCCTTCTAGACAAACTGAACTATTGGCCTTTCCCTAGTCTCCTACTGTCTTCTCTTGCTTGGATGCATTGTCCATACCATTTACCATGCCTGAAAAGATTCTTTCTGCCTCCTTTCCTGTTGAAGTCTATATCTTGCCTCAAAGATTCAGTTAGGTGCTGTCTCATCCATGAAGCCTTCCCTGATCATTTAGAGTCTAGATGGAAACATCACTTCTGATGTCTCCATTACATCTCTCCTGCACATTACATATTCTTGACTACAAAAAAATAGTCTGCATAATTGTCTCACCTCTAATACTAGACCTTAGTCAACATACTAAAGTGGTATACACAAACACACATACACGCATGCTCACACACATATAAATCTTGATCCCACCCATAGAAATATAATTTTTTTTTAATTTCAATAAACTTCATGGCTAACTGAGGGGGGCAGTAATAATCAGAATAAGCATACAACTTTACAGTCTGCAAATTAGTGAGTAATGATACTATTGCCTTCATCCCAAGGACACAGATAATGTTACCTACCCGCCTTTTAAGGACTAACCCATATTTTATGGGTGTGGAAGGATACATGAAGAGAACTAGAGCATTCTACCCTAAGGGGTATAAGTCTTTAATTCAGCATTGGAGAAAGTGAATGGCAAAGTTTCCATTTTATAGAAATAGACCAGTTGCCAGGTAAGCATTTAGAATCAGGCAACTTCAGTTTGAATCCCCGGCCTGCCAGTTCTTATCTATGTGACGCTGGGAAAATCACTTCATCTTTCAAAACTTCATTTGACTCAATTGACTACACATCCTCTAGCCTCTATGCATGATCCTTCTTTCTCTTTTGCCCTTATCTGTTTCTGTTTCTTCTTTTTGGAGGGGGGAAGGTAGGGCAATTGGGCTTAAGTGACTTGCCCAAGGTCACATGGCTAGTTATTGTGTTAAGTGTCTGAGGCTGGATTTGAACTCAGGTCCTTCTGAATCCAGGAGCTGTGCTCTATTCACTGCACTACCTACCCTCCTCCCTTATCTGTTTCTGTACAGCATATAACAGCACACCAAATTTTTGAATCCTAGTATCTGAGCCGCCCTATGTTTGATACCTTCTTGAAATGTGACTAAATCAACCAAGAATCGTTGAGCCTGTCCACTTGGGTAGACTGCGTAAGTCAGGGCCAAAGTTCTACATTTTCCCCAATAATTTCCATCAAGCCAATTTGACAGAATTCTTCAGATAACCATGGCTAGAGAAACACCTTCAGTTTTAGAGGCTGAGGGCTAGGAGAAGATTGATTTCCTTGTTTGTGCTCTCACAGGCTGGTGAGATCCTGGTAATGTGAATGACAGGGAAAAGCAAGGCACCCCAAAATTATGGATAATGAAAATGACTGGTAATCTACAGCTATTACGAGTTTGTGAGTGACAGGGTTGAACCCTGCACAAAGCCTCCTTCCTCACTGATGGCAGAGAAAACTGTCCCCATGTGACTTTAGAATAAAAATAACTCTAAGAGCTTGAATGTGCCCTTCTGCCCAGTTAATGAGGAACATTACAGGAATGGTATTTTTGATTATATTAAAAGAAAATATGAAGATATGATTTATTTAAAAATGAATATATCAGAAAGAAAGCTGGATATACAAATGTGCACACATAAATGCTTAGATACAGATACATAATAGAGGCAGTGTTACATAGTGATGCGACATTTATCTTGGAGTTAGGAACACTCGGGTTCATGGCTCTCCTCTAACATGCACTGACTGTGTGACCTGGGACAAGTCACAGCCTTTCAGTAAACCTGGGCAACTCTCTAAGACTAAGCATTAATGGAAGTTGCCAATCTGAATTGGGAGAAGCAGTTCCCTATATAAATGAAATCATAGGTGTATTCCCTCTTATTATATGATATAAAACCATAAGGGGATGATGAATATATAGAAGATTTTGTGTGTGTGTGTGTGTGTGTGTGTGTGTGTGTGTGTGAGGGAGAAAGAGAGAGAGAGAGAGAGAGAGAGAGAGAGAAAGAGACAGAGAGACAGAGAGACAGAGAGACAGAGAGTGCCAGGATTTGAATTCAGGTCTTCCTTACTCAAGTCTAATACTCTGTGTTACACCATGCAATAATACTAACTAACATTTGCACTAAACTTTAAGGTTTACAAAATCCTTTACAAGTATTACTTCCTTTTATCTTCAAAACAACCTTGTGAGGCAGATGATATTATTACCCTCGTTTTAGAGATTAGAAAACCAGAGATCAGGAAAGCAGACAGAGGTTAAATATTTCACCTAGGGTCATATAGCTAGTAATTTTTTGAAGCTAGATTTGAACTCTGCTCTTTTCTTCCTGCCTTTTTTCCCCCCTGTATTCTCTACAATGTCTCAATTCTCTATAACATCTAGCTACCTTTAATACTTCAGTTAGCTTTTACTATCAATAGAGAGAATCTGATTTAGGTGATTCCTTTTCCCTCCTCACCCCATCTCTGCATTTTAGGTGAATTAGAAACTTAGCCAAATGTTAGTTTCTCCTGTAACACCTTTTCATCCTGTCTTTGCAATCATGTCGCCCTATCTCAAAGGGAATGTGGTTGCATTCACTGATTCTTGAACTCACTATAAGGTTCTTAATTATTGCAATGTAGCATAAGTATTGTGGGAAGGGACAATCACTATGGTAACAGCAGCTCATTTTATTTGAGTAGGAAAGCATCTTGGATAGTCACGTAAATAAGAAATTTTTGACTGCTACTGTAGCTTTGTCTGTGGTTCTTTATCAGATGTGTTAAAGGCCTGCTTTGAATGTGGCCTTTTGCAAGACTCAGTGGACACAGAAGGACGAGAAAAATCTTGTTCAAAGAACTTTGTATCAGGCAATAGAAATAAGCACTGGGGGAAAAGTGGATTTTGAGTGATTTAAAGGATATTTCTGCCTCCTCTGACTGATTAGTCTTTTGGTAAGAAAAATATATTTTTTGAAGGAATCAGAGGGCAAAAATATAAGAGAGAAAATAAAAAAGAGAGAGAAGGGAAGAGAAGGAGAAAAAGGAGAGATAACATGAGAGAAATAGAATAAGGAGAGGGGAAAAGGGAGACTGAGGGGGAAAAGCATCGGAAAAAGGGAAAAGGAAAGAGAAATAGGGAAAAAGAAAGGAAGAGAAGAAAGGAGAGAGAGAGAGGTGGAGTAGGTGAATAATATAAAATGTCCTTTCCGAGTTGGCACCATGTAAATTTTATCTTTACCAATCTATTCTGCCTCATTAGATAAAGAGGAATGTTGCTGCATAATTGAATTCTAGGTATGACTAAATGTTAATTTCAACTCAATTTCACATTCCTGGTCATTTAAAACTACTCTCAGCACGTACAAATCACTTGAAAATTCATGCATAGAATGGATATATGTATGTACCACTTGGAAGATTTATTTTTCAACTAATCAGTTGCGTGTTTCTGAAAGACAATCTTCTAGCCTGCAGTGAAGATGTAAGATAAAGAAAGAAGCAGACAATACAGGCACTATGTTCCCCGGAAGATGAATAAAGAAATTGTCCAACTTGGTCCTGCCAGTTCACTAGTTTCTCTGAATTGATTAAGGCTGGTAAATAGGTCTGTCCACATCCAACTTTCAGAAAAGGGAGGTTGTATAAATGCTTTTTGACTTTGCCTGGAATTGCTATCAACACTTACTGACATTCATGTATCTATTAAACAAATAATAAATTCTTACTTCCTTCTGTGAGTGCTCATAAAGTTAACTCAAAATGTTTGTTTGTTTTTCCCCCCTTGGGCCAAGAGGCAGGGAAGATGGCCTCAGGTTGTGGAGGTAAAGGAAAGAAGGTAGAACAAATGGGACATTCAGAGCGGGGGAAAGAGAAGAGCTCATACTTATAAAATGTCTGGTGACTTTCTAATAATTAGAACTGTACCAAAGTAGAATGAGAAATGATGGGTGTCCTGTCCTTGCTGGACTTCTACATTTAAGTGATATAGGGACCCATGGGAGCCGAGGAGATCATAGAGAGGCGTGATAGAGCAGAGACCCTACATTGTCTGCATCAGGGACTCCTTTGGCAATCAGGTGAAAGTTAGGGATCCCTTCTCAGGGGTCCTATGCATATGATAAAAGACATAGGGTTATAAAAGGAACCAATTATATTGAAATATAATTATCAAGTTATATTAAAAAATCATAAACTCTCTGAAATGCATCCATAGACTCCTTGGGGATGCATAATATTCGGCTATCAAAATGTTGAAAAGAACAAGTTCTTGGACATCAAGTTAAGAAACCCTAATATAGACAAAGAAGTGAAGAAAGCCCAGGAAAAAGCCTTGGGCAACCCCTATCAGTTCAGTGACTGATTTCATTCACTCTACCTGAAAAAGAGCAACAAGAGTAAAGGATAAATCATGAATGGTGATCTTTAAAATGCATATAGGGATACGTCATTTTATTGTGCTTTGCAGATATTGTGTTTTGTTTCTTACAAACTGAAGGTTTGCAGCAACCTTGTCTCAGGCAAGTCTATCAGTGCCATTTTTTACAACAAATGAGTGCTGACATTGTATCTTGGTGTCACATTTTGGTAATTCTCACAATATTTCAAACTTTTTGTTATGAATATTATCATATCTGTTATGTTGATCACTGTTGATGTTACTATTATAATTATTTTGGGGAACCAACAGCAGCACCCATATAAAACAGCGAACTTAATCAATGTTGTGGGTGTTTTGCCTGTTCCTCTCTTTCCCTCTCCTCAACCCTCCCAAGTCCCTAAGATACGACAAAATTAAAAGTATGCTAATTAACAACCCTACTATGCTCTTTAAGTATTCAAGGTTTCAGGATCCAAAACCACCCCTTTCTTTACTTCTCTCTTTTTACTCGTGGGAGACATCTTGTTTGCCAGAGCTAAGGTCCAGCAAATAAGCAGTGCTCTGAATTTGGCATAACAACAGTCCTTTATGCGAACCCTCTGGATGAACACTGCTGCAACGAAATCCCCAAACTCAGCTGAGTTTGGGCAAATACCAACAGGCCCAGACCTGAAGCTCTGCTACGAATGGACTTTTCATCACAAGAACACCTTACCTAGTTGTTGCTGTTTTGCCTCACCACTATTGCTACACTGTTTAATTCTTTGTCTAGTCATAAATAAATAAATCAAGGTTTAGCCCCATTGCCTTGGGTTTCCTAGTAGAGGAGGTTCCAACACATATGTCCAATTTCCCTCTCCCAATAGAAAAAAGGTAGCTTTTTGCTTATAGCCTGTGTGAGCTCTTTGGTATTTTTGGAGTTAACAGTGATTGCGAAACCTCTGTGACTCTTTGGTCATTTATCACCAGAGTTGAGAAAGGGAAAGGAGGAGTCTCAAGCCTCTCATTTTAAATCACAAGCCAGAAATAATTAAGCTTAGTGAGGAAAGCATGTCAAAAGCTGAGATAGGTCAAAAGGTAGGCCACCACCCTGATCAGTCAGCAGTCATCAACTTCCAGCCAAGACCTTCCATCAGCAAAAAGAATAGAACTACCTGAAGGCTCTTATGATAGTTAGTCTTTCTTAGCAATAAAGTATTTTTACATTAAGGTACATACATTTCTTTATAGATATAATACTACTGCAAACTTTAGAAACCCTTTGATTACTTAGGATGCCATCTGATCTTGGGGCATACCTGTCCCTTTCAAGGCAATGCAGAATTTTCAGTGGGGTTGGGGTAGCCCAAGGAGTAGGGCTATGCAAGACTATAGCCAGAGTTAATGAACCCTAGAATCTGTGCAGTGGTCTGCTGGAATCATGAGGCTCAGGATGACATATAGAAGTTGCCCATTCCAACATCATGTGGCCATTTTAAGAAAAAAGAAAGAGTTCATTAATGATTCTATGTACTAGGAAAAGAAATTAGCAAATGCTGACTCAACTTTTGACCACCTACTCAAAATAGGAAAGTTAAGTGAGGAACAAAAGAGAATGTTTCACATTTAGCTATATTCTTCCATTAGTGTTCAGGAAAAGGGAAAGAAGACTTGGGAAGATTAGAGCCTGAGATATTCCTTTTATTAGCTGAGGAAGACATTTAGCTTCTCTGAATCTCAGTTTTCTCATCTGTAAAATGAACGCTTTGGACTGGATGATCTCTAAGGCCACTTTGTATTCTAATTGCCTTAGCTTTTATGAAAGTATTCATCGTAGGCATAAGGAGGAAGTGAGTTATCGTAGGCCTTCATAACAAAATTGGATTTTTTTGTTTGTTTTTCTTAATAAAGAAGACTATGAATATCTAGAGAAAATAGTCATTTATCCATTTTTGTAAAGGCAATGTCCTCTGTCCCTGATATGCTCACAATTGCGGCAATATAAAAGGTTCAGTCTCTTCTACTAGGATGCACCAGGTGGGCATTGGGTAATTGGGGATCAGTCTAACTCTCACTGAATAAGTGACTGCAGAAATGCCATGAACTATTCTGCCCATTAGTCAGGCATGGCCTTTTTTTATTATAGGGTAAACTCCTGGGGTAGCTAGGTTGCACAGTGATTAGAGCACCTGGCCTGGAGTCAAAAATACTTGAGTTCAAATCTGGTCTCAGATGACTGTGTGACTCTGGGCAAGTCACTTAACTCTGTTTACCAGTTTCCTTATCCATAAGATGAGCTGGGAAAGAAATAACAAACCACTCCAGTATCTTTGCCAAGAAAATCCCAAATGGGGTCAAAGAGTTGGACATAATTGAACAAGAATAAGATCCTGGGAGACTCTTTATTGACTTCCCTAGAACAATATCTGACACTTAGTAGATGCTTGTTTATTGATAGTGAGAATAAATTTACAAGGAATCACTCCCTTCACCAAGTGCCCTTTTATTCCACAGGCAAACATTTGCCTATAAGGG
The DNA here is from genome assembly GCA_028646575.1 of Pseudocheirus occidentalis. Lineage (NCBI taxonomy): Eukaryota > Metazoa > Chordata > Mammalia > Diprotodontia > Pseudocheiridae > Pseudocheirus > Pseudocheirus occidentalis. The sequence continues at coordinate 38,920,406 of CM053599.1, read as the reverse complement.
CTACCTAGTTTTACCTAGAAAACAAAATAATACAAATTCTCCCCTTTATGGAATAAAATCATACCATAAACTCATTAATTTAATCAGTCCACTACTTAGACAAATGCACTATAGGTACATAACTGTGAGTGAACCTAAAGATCACCCTGTTAAACTCCCTCATTCGATGAATGGAGAAACTGAAGTAGAGAGATTTCCTAACTTTACCAAAGTCACATAAGTTACAGCATCCTTTTAAATGGCAGATCTAGGATTCAACGCATAGAGTTTTCAGATCAAATCCAAGGCCCTTTCCCCTGTGCCATGATGCTTTGTTCTTTGGTTGTATTTTGTACTTTAAATGATACTTCTCATAGACGAATAGCCTTTGAAAAACTCTTGGATAGAACTTCAATCTTTTAGCTTCTGAGAAATGTCAAGGAAAATAGTATTTGTTTAGTTAAGGAAGCATCCAGGTAGCTTGATTACATGTTTTACCACGAGGAAAAACTGGTAAATTAAATGTTGGATTAATACTAGTTTGAAAATTTAGGATCGTAGCACTAAAATTGGGGAGGACATTTCCATTTATTTTTGCTTTGTCTTTTTTGTTTGTTTGTTTGTTTTTAGTGGCACAGTGAAATTTGGAAGAGAAGTGTTTTGTAATTTGAAAATTAAAATGAAAATTTATAGTTTCTAAAATACTTGATCCTATGAACCTAATTGGCAGCTAGGTGGTGCAGCATCGGGTCTGGACTCAGGAATACTCATATTCCTGAGCTCAAATCTGGCCTCAGACATTTACTAGCTGTGTGACCCTGGGCAAGTCATTGAACTCTGCCACAGTTTTCTCATCTGCACAGTGAGCTGGGAAAGAAAATGGCAAACCACTGTAGTATTTTTGCCAAGAAAACCCCAAATGGGGTCATGAAGAGTCAGACATGACTAAAAAATTGACCAATCAACAAAATGATCCTAATTAGCTGACCTGTCTTATATAATTAGTCAAGAGATTACTATATCTTACCACAGCATACTGAAGCCTAAGTCTTATTCTCCCATGATCTGGAACTTTTCCACCATAAAAATAAGAAGGAACCTATGAAAAGCATCTTAATTCTCTATTTTGAGGGGAGAAAGTCATTTCAGAGCAAAGCTGTTATTAAGTACTTAATTTAAAAGTTTTGTGATTGTTTTTTCCCCTTGAAGAGGGGGAAGAAAAAACCACATGGAGCCACCAATTCTCATTGAAATCAGGAGGGATCATTTTTAATAAGGAGAACTAAATGTGCCTTTTTACATATGTAAGACCATTTGGGGCTAGCCCCAAGTAGCATTGAATAATTGGTAGAGAAAATGCTTAGAAGAGAAAATTATATTCAAAGTCAGGTTGTTTTAGGCAATAGTTTAATGGGCAACAGGCCAGTGGATGCAAAATTTAATGTAATATAAAATCTTTCCCACTTATTGCATAAGCCCAGTCACAGGTCTTGCTTTGGTCTCACCTTCCTAAATATCAACAGCTCCAAAACAGTCTAAACAATTTCATGCTCCCTTTCTCTGGGGGGAAGGGAGGAAAAGTTTTCATTTTAGATATCTCTATGGGATCTTATTGATTGAACTTTCAGCCACATGCATTCTGTTCTCTTAACATCTCTGGTGAATGGAAAACAAACCTTTATTTTGTTTACTTCCATTTTTGAAGGGGGAAAAATGTCACCTATCTGATGCAAGCTTTGTACCTAAACTTATGATCTGAATTTTTGTTTTTTTGGTGATATCACTAAACTACTTACATTTGCACCAGCTGTTGGATGTCCTTAAAATGACATAATGCATTTTTCTATGTTCTATCTTTCCAGCAGTATGTGACAGATGTTTAGGTTTTGATGTCTTTAATATTCCTTCATCAGTGTAGAAAAGGCACTTCTTAGTGAATTTTATTTCCATACAATGGATTGCGTATGATGATTTATCATGTTTAATCAGAAATCGCAACTTGCCTCCAAATAATGGGGACAAAGCACATATTACTGGATATTTATGACTAAATCTATTTACTATTTATGAAGATTCGGAAAGCTTAATAGTTGTCTTCAAAGCCAAACTGTAAAGCTTGGAAAAACCCCAGCTGTTTAAAATTTCAGATCATTAGCAGAATGCTTCAGGCTTAGGCATTATATTTGAATATAATTTTTAAAACAAAGCAGTCAAAGGCAATTTTTGTCTATTGCAAGCTTTCTCTGTAACAATGCAAGCTGAGGGCCTGGTGTTCTTTTTCCTAGAACTGCTGATGCCAATATGTTTCCACTGTGAAAGTCTAGCCTCCAGTTCCCCAGGGTGTCATTGACAGTCCAATGGTAACCTGAAGTATTTGGGACATTTTGCTTTTACTTGGAGCATAAAGGCTAGTGTGGGTGGGAGAGTTTTTGCTTGGCTCCAGCTGGTGGAAGACAATTTCAACAGCTGGACAGAGGAATGACCCACCAGGGATGATGAAGCAGATTCCAAACAATTCAATTCCCTGACTGATTTCATTCAAAACCAGAGGAAAATAAAAGTACCAACTCTTAATCCTTCCCAGTACTTTCTTCTTTAGTTGGACTGGAGGAATGGTACCCCAGCACTGGCAGAATCACAGCTCATCTTGTCAGGACCACATTGCAAAGTCTGCATATGATTTTACTCCCTTTGGGACAATGTGAAGAGAAATATTCTACTTAATCAGATATGGTTGTATTTCCCATAATTGTTTCTGGTGGCAGATGGCCTTTGCTGGAGCAGCCATCAGTCTCAAAGATGCTAGTATGGACTTATGTTTAGCTATCAGGTTCCTTCCTAATTAAAAACATACTACATTGAAATTAGCTTTAGGCTTCATTAGGAGATAACCTGTCTCACATGGTTGTTGACAGGGACAAATTAAAGAATGCATGGCAAAGGATGTTATGTTATATAATGTTATAAAATATTATTTTGCTATCAATAACAGTATAAGTGACAATATAGTAACAATATAGTGATGCTGATGATGGCAAATTCTTCTGTTTGAACTGAACTGTTAGCTTATTGAGCTGCTTTCCCTTTTCACATCAGAACACAGGAAATGCCCTGCATGTATAATAGCTTTAATACAGGCATCAACCCTCAAATAATTGAATAATTCAATAAACATTTATTAAGTACCTACTACATACCAGGCACTGTGCTAAGTGCTAGGCATACAAATAAGCAAAAAGAAACAGTTCTTGCCCTCAAAGAGCTTACAATTAAAATGAGGGAAAGATTATACACACACACAAACCCCCAAAAGTTGGGGATATGGTGGGGGAGGGTTAGGATTAGTTGTTCCTTGGAGTCAAAGTCAAGTAGAGCAGATGGAAAATCGAGTTACCAGGAAGGTTACGAGCGCTCTTTAACAACTAGTAATGACTTTCTATTATTCTGTGACAATATACTGTACTGGTATGAATACCTAGTCTTGTAAGAAGAAGTAGCAAGTGAAAGACTTGGACTGAATGCAAAAATAGGGAAGGAATTATACAACAAGACTCATGGCTTTCCATGTCTATTCACAAATATATCAAGTACTGGAGATGCAAGGAGAACAAGAGATGGTTACAAAAGAGGCAACTCTGATACCACTGAAATTTAATGGGATAAGAGTATCATAATCAGAATATGCCTTTGCATGGGTAGAATATTTTTAAAAGGGCTAGGACAGGAAAAATGGAGGAGTGGTGGAGTAAGCTTATATGCTTAGAAGAGTATGCAAGGATGAAGAGTGCTAGAAATAGTCCATGACACTGTCCTCTTCTGGTGCTTATCTAACTACTCCTTTTCAGTATCCTTTGGTGACTGATCATCCATCCCTACTCATAAAGTATGAGTAGACCTCAAAGGCACCTATCAACATCCTCCCCCTTTGTAATCTAATCGATGTCCCCAGATTCAATTACCATCTTTAGGCAGATGACTTTCAAATCTATTTATCTAGTTCTAAACTCTCCCCTGAGCTTGGGTCTTACCTTGGCAACTGGCTGCCAGAAAACACCTAGATATAGCATTCTCATCTCAATCTCAGATACTAATGAAATACAGATGAGACTCCTTTTGGAAAACACTCCTTTATATCCTTAAAGAAATGTCTCTCCTTCGAACATCCCTTCTTCTGTTCAGGAAACCACTATTCTTCCAGTTTCCTAGCTTCACAAACTAAGAGTTGTTCCTAATTCTTACTTATACACAGGCCAAATCTAATCTGTTGCCAAATCTTGTCGGTTCTATCTACAAGCTATTTTTCCACATCTGCTTCTCTCCACTCATATAACCATTGAGCTAGTTCAGGCTCTAATCTTCTTTCATGTAAACTACTTAAAATAACCTCATTAATTTCTTCCTTTTTAATCACTGCACACACCACTTTTGAATTAATATTCCTTAACATTGGTCTAACCATATTATTCCTGAGCTTAGAAATATTCATCAAGTCCCTTATCCCAGTCTAAGCCCTTCCTCACCTGGATCCAGCCTACCTTTCAAGACGTTTCAAATACTTCTCTTTCACATTCCCTGTTCTAGCTAAAATGTGCTATTGACTGCTCTCCAGACTCAATGTTCCATCTCTCACCTCCATCCCTTTCAGTAGCCTATCTCTCAAGCCCAGAAAGCTCATCCTCTTCACCTTTGCCTCTTAGAATCCATGACTTTGGAAGATAGTGGTGGTTTTCTGTTGAATAATCACTTCTTAAATAATGTGAAAGACAAACTCTTTGTCAGGTTTGGGTTAAACTAGATCAATAAATGAATGAATTTTAAAAAAGTATTTATTAAACATTGTCTATGTGAAAAGCAATGTACCAAGTGATAAGAATACAAACAGAATAGTATGACAGGCGCTATTCATTCTCAGGGAGCTCACATCCTAGTGAGTTAGTCAAATCAACTCATCTAATTGGTTAAAGCAGCAAGTCAGTTGGAAAGTCTCCATGACACTTAAGTTTCAGTAGCAAAGTTGGTGGTAAGTAATCTTATAAATGTCACTGAGACACATTCTAATTCTGAAATTATGTGATTGTGCAAATTAGAGTAACAAGCTTCTTCAGGGAAAGAGATGTTTTCCCCTTCTTTGGATCAACAGCGGCTACCACGGTATCTCTCATGTAGTGGTTACTAAATGTTCATTGACTAAAATTCATTTTTTTCTGAATAATATCTGATTGGAACGGTCCCTTAGTTGTTCCTAGGTTATATACAGTAGTGATGAGATCCATGGAAGGTCCTACCTGTGATTCTTTCAGGGTGGATAACAGAAATGGCCCAATAGGAGAACAAGCAGATTGACCTTGATGCTCTCTTAGCTGAACATAGAGGGAAGGTTGTTATTCATCTCAGTTTGTCATTTGCTAGACAGAAAGAATATAGTTTTCTCAAAGTAACATTCTACTTGTAAGGACTCCCAGTCCAGACTGTCAGCCAGGGACCTGCAACTGGCAGCTAAACTTTGGAAGGGACTTCCTTCAACATGAGCAAGCATATTCTTGGCCAAAAACCATAAGGCTAGGAGATTCATTGACCATGAGGAATAATTTTCCCTTGACTACACAGAAAAAACACAGCAGGACTAGGTTTGATGTCTTCTTGTGGCAGAGTTCATCCACACAGTGCTATGCACTCAGGCTTTAGAAGCTAAGCATTTAGGTACCCTATGATTCTCCCCTAGTATTTGGCTAATCAGGAGACAGCAACTCAACAAATATCAGACTTAATGAATTAGGATTAACACTAGCAAATGGGAATCAGAGCCACTCAGCAAACACTGAGGCAAGTGAAATGGCAGAGAAAATGAGAGGATTAATAAAGATTAGCAAAAAATCTGCTATTGGAATCCAGAGACCAGATCTGATTGGATTATCCACATCTCCTCATCTGTCTATTAAGCATTTTCATATGATGTGCATTGGTATTCAGGACCACTTACCATCTCCCAGTGACTGAATACTATTTCATATGAATTGGTTCAGCCTTGAAACTATTAGACGTAACTAGGCTTCCACGCTTCCTACCTCAAACCGATATCTCCCTACCCCCAGACTTTTATGATGAGAAAGAACACAAAAATCTGCACAGACAGAATTCAAAGAAGGCTATAAAGTTCAAAGGGCAGCTAGGTGGTACAGTGGTTAGAGTGTTGGGTCTGAAGTCAAATCCTGAGTTCAAATCCAGTCTCAGACTCTTACTAGCTATGTGCCCCTGGACAGTCGCCTAACCCTGTTTACCTCAGTTGCTTCCTCTGTAAAATGAGCTGGAGAAGGAAATGACAAACCACTGCAATATCTCTGCCAAGAAAACCCCAAATGGAGTTGCAAAGAGTTAGAAAGCATGGAAAATAACCAAACAACAACAGCATAATTTACAAAGGGTGTTGGATTATATAAAGAACCCAAAATGATGACAGCATTCAATTAATTGGAAGGGCCATGGCCTAGAGGACCACACATGATAATCTACAAATTATGTGCACACCTTTGTTCCAGGAAGGACATTTAATCAAAGATGCACACAGAAGCGAAAGAGCCTTCAAGTCTGAATTCAAGTCCCTGAAACACCTTGGTCATGTGAGCCTGGATAAGTTTTTTTTTTCATCTCTCAGTACCCAAGGTATAAGATATAAACTGCAAATCAGTTGTTGATTCACATTGTCAAAGGGAGTTTACTCATGGGGATTTCTAATCGCCAATGGAATAACTTCACACACACATACATATGTATGTATACACATATAAACATGTTTCTATGTGCATATAATATACATATATACATATATGAACATTGTGTGTGGGTATATACGCAGAACATGACAAAGGGATGGAATATCACTAACATGCTAATTAGGGGAATACAAGAAGCCAATATACCACCTATTAGTATAAAAAGGCAACATATAACTATGCTACATAATGAGAAAGGAGAACCATTACTATTGCTGTGAATGGTGAGCATGAAACTAGATCCTTGCCTTGGGAAGATCTGATTTAATACTGAGAGAAGAGCTAGAGAAAACATGGAAACCCTACAGCTACAACTATTTGAGTGAGCCTTTGGTGGATGGTTTCCATGCTTGGCTAGTGCACAGAACATCTGAGAAGGCAGCTGAGGGGCAACTGTCTTTAGTCAAGTGGCTGTATTTGTGCCAGATACAAATTCTTTCAGAATTGGGGTGGGGTGGGTTCAAATACTTATAATATTGAGTCTCTGATTACATAGTATTCTGAGACATCCTGTAGTACATATCTGACAAAGGCAATTAAGATTGCCTTTTTCTTCTAGGGTCATAATCAAGATTCCAGGTTGTACTAGACACCTAATTTGATAAATGATACAGTTAGATATTCTATAGCAGGAACACAGATATTGCTAGTATTTAATCAGTATACTCAAAATTGTATAAAAATGTCTTATTTTTTTTTACTGCGTTTAATGAATGCTACTTTTTCTAGTTATATGTCCATTCTGATGTTGTACAAAGATATGTTTTTTAAAAAGATGATCAGCAATGCTACTTTCTATGATATGTGAATAGCTTCTATTTCTTTCCTTGACTCTTGGTCTTGAATTCATGCTTTTTAAAACAATAATACAGCAGTTTATTTTGGTGCTGTGTATAGATACATGGAGAAATGAAGGCCAGATATTCTGGGTGTAGATGACTCTAGCACAAGTCATAGAATGTTTACAAACTTTTTTTGGAGTTTATCTTTTATAAACTATGCCCAGTTGTGAAATGAATAAATACAGAGACTTGTAAACACTGTCTGAAACTAGATAGGAAAATAATAATTAGCTCAGAAGGAAAAACAAGACAAAACAAAAAAATGAAACAAAAATGCTTCCTAGACCAGGGATTTTGTGAGTCAGCATACATTATAATGTAATCCTCCATAGAGAAAAAGAGAATGCTTTTATAGAAAAGTTTTTTGTACTCACTGGCCCAGACCCATGAATCTTTGGTGTACAGAATGGAACTTTCTCTATAAATGTGGATAGAAAACTATCCTATAATATATTTTGAGAATTTCCCAGTATCTCAGACACCAGAGGGGCTGAATGAATTGCCCAGGGATACACATAGCCAGTATGTGTCAGAAATGGGACTAGAACTCATTCTGTCCTGACACCAAGTCCAATGACCTATTCATGTATCTACTCATTTCTTGGCCATATGATAACATAAGTTTCAGCCCTTCAAGACCCTTTAATCTACTTTCACAACCAAATTTTAAAGATAAAAGCAAAACAGATCCGTTGGATTTGAAAAGTATTATGTTTTCTTCCTTTTCCCAGAATCTTATGAAGGACCTCAAACATCATTTAATTCAACATCCAAAAGTACAGCAGTGCCCCTTTCTAGTGTTGCTGATAATTAGTCATTCAAACTTTGCAGGGATACTCCAAATGAGGGGAAACCTGCTTTTTCCTCAGGCAGATGTTTCCACTTCTGGATAATTGTAATTGTTAGAAAGTCATATTTTTGTATCCAGCCAAAATTAATTTATCTCTCTGAACCTTCTATACATCACTGCTCATTATGCCTTCTCAGCCTAAACTCATAAAACCTAATCCTTTCCCCGTATCACAGCCCTTCAACTACTTCAATAGGATTATCACACTCTTGTTCTAAAAGAGGCATGGGGAACCTGTGGCCTCCAGGCTACATGTGACCTTGAAGCTGCAGGTACCCCACCCCTGTTGTAGTATATATGCATGTATGTATGCATGTATATATATACATATGTATGCATGCATGTGTGTGTGCATATATGCGCATATACATATACTTTTATTAGTATAGAGATCTCCTAGTGAGGATACCTGATACCAAAGCAGGCTGGTACTTTTCTAGTAACATCATCTAAGACAGTGGTTCTCAACCTGTGGGTTATGTACAATTGATAACAACGAAAATACATCCTGCATATCAGATAGATTCATAACAGTAGCAAAATTAAAGTTATGAAGTAGCAATGAAAATAATTTTGTGGTTGGGGGTCACTGCAACATGAGCAACTACATTAAAGGGTCGCGGCATTAGGAAGGTTGAGAACCGTTGCTCTAAGAGATGTCTTGGGCTACTAAATGCTATAGGACTTTCTGAGGGTCACACAGACAATATGTGTCAGAGGTGGTACATGCACTTGGGTCTTTCTGATTCCAAAGTCAGCTTTTCTTTACTTTCACTACACCCTATTTGTCATCAACATTCTCTTCTTCCACATCATCATTTGTGGATGTTGAGTTGTTTCAGTTGTATCTAGCTCTTTGTAACATCATTTGGCATTTTCTTGTCAGAGATACTGGAGTGGTTTGCCATATCCTTCTCCACCTCACTTTATAGATGAGGAAACTCAGGTCAATAGGGTAAAATGACTTCCCCAGGGTCACATAGCTAGTAAGTATCTGAAGCAAGATTTTTCTACTCAGGTCTTCCCAAGTCCAGACCCAGTACTCTGTCCACTGTGCCACCTAGCTAAAATTTATTTAGCATTTTGCAGAATCTAAGGGTTGGAAGGGATCTTAGTGACCACATCATTCAACCTCTACATGAAAGAAGTCCCTCCTGTAACATGTCCTACAACTTGTCACGCACCCTCTCCTTGAAGACCTCCAAAGAGAGAGAACCAACTAACTCTTGAAGTGATATGTTTCATTTTTATGGACGGGCCATCCTTATTTTATGATTATTTTGCTTAGGATTCTCTTAAACTATCCTGTCTGGAGACAAAAGAACACCGAGAGAGGAAAAAGAAAAAAGTAATTTTCCCTTTAAACTGAGGATTATGAGATGAAACAATCACAATAGAGTTTTGCATGAATTCATTAGTTTTTGTAGACATGAATATACACACTAGGATGTGTGAGACCCAGCCTATGGATTTCTTTAGTAGAATGCAAAGGTTGATTTCATGAAATAATTATGTAAACACATTCGTGGACAAAATCTAGACAAACATGCATTAAAAACTCCTTCTTCAATAAAGCAAAGCAATTGGCTACAGATATTTCCCTCCATACCAGTCTTTTGGACATTTTCTTAAGTGGTAGGTTTGAAACAATTCATCACCATCACATTAAGCAGGTACATATGATTTTCCAGAGAAGTGGAAAATGACATTTAGGTTTATACAAATAGTTAAAAATCACAGAAAATGGATTACTGTGTGAGTGTTTGTCAGTGTACTGAATGAAAAATGTTCATCAATACAGTGAATGAAAAATCCATTGATCATCCACCAGAATGAAGCATTTAAAACAGTTTTAAGAATACATTTTTATGTAACATAATGGAATTTCTTTTAAAATACTTATGGCAGAATGAAACTTTGAAAACATGTTCCATTTAAAAAAATAATTGAACACTAAGAAGTAAATGTAGGTAAGCAACATGACATCAATCATGCTAAGAAAGCTTTATATGAATAACTCAAGCATATGGATCATGTGTTATGGAAACTGGGTGAAATCTAAACACCATTTAGTACTTTCACAGTTGGTTCATTTGGACCTGGACAGAAATACGGCAGGTACAATGAGGCAACACATGTTATGCATGAGCTGATTAAATTTGAATGCTGAGAAAGACAAAAGATCAAAGAAACCTTATTTCTCTATTGATATTGTAATTTGTGCATATTCTAAGTTCTGCCAGAGAGAATGGACACCTCAGTTAAGTAGTTTGACATAACCAAATTTTATTTTAGCTCACAATCACAGTATAACTGGTATAACAAATCAAATGAAAATATTGTAAGATGTAAATTACTATCTTCTTCCAGAATTCCTAGAAGAAAGGAAAATAGAGGAATGATTAATGAGACAAAAAAATCAGTGCTGTAACCTAATAATATTAGAGGTTGAAATACAGTTTGAGGAAGTAATGATTTGATAAAATTATTAGAATGTATTCTTTCATATAGTATTTGAGCAAATTAACCTTGATGAGATTCACATTCTTCATTTGTAAAATTGAGATACTTGTACTACTTACGACACAGACTTGTGTTCACAAACGCGCTTTGGAAACTCTAAAATAGTATAGAACTTCCAGGTGCTATTATTTTTTGTAAAAAAAAAAACATCCAGGATGGTGATGTTAAAGCCCAAATATGCAATGTTTATCATACTTGATGCTAAAACAATTATATCATAAATCATTTTGCTTATAATTTCCATCTTTCATCTGTTTTCCTCCTGTCAGTTTTTATCATTAAATACCCTCAAAAAGGGCTTTGCCTCATTGCATCTCCAGCCATGTTTTCTTCAGTTGATTTTCTTGTTTTTTCATAAAATGACCTAGAACATGTTCTTCTACCATCCAAATATTTTACAAATTTTATTTTACAAATAATTTTATAAAAAATGATGGTCATTACACTCCTCTTGTTAAATACATCAAGTCTTTACTGGTTAAGATGATTTTGGGGCTCTTTGGTCTCCATGGGGTGATGATTTATTTCCTTTTGTTAATTCTCTGTGACATTGGTGTTGATATCTTTTTTTCATCTATTAATCATTTATCAACATCCATGACTATTTAAACAGGAAAGGTCACAGTTGTCTTGCTTTCACACTACATGGCTTTCCTATGTTATTCTTTATCTTATTTTTATGTGTGATCTAAGAATTTAGTGCTCTGACTATACAAAGACAACTGATTCAGAATTATCTCCCAATTCAGTTGTCAAAATATAATCAATTTCATTTCTTCCTCTTTTTTTGTGATACAATTCCATGCTCACCATGGCCAGCACCTTCTAATTCTTTTTCTGAAAGAAGCTATTCATAAAATGTGGCTTCTAGGCAGTCCACACATTTTTGTTTTCTCTTACAGCACTCAATGATATTTTAAAAAACATTTTTCTCCATTATTATTTAAAGTCTTTTTGATATCAAAGTGATGAAGAGTCCAAGTAAATGTTAATTTAATTTGTTTGAGTTTGTAAAGTTCTCTTTACCATTTCTCTACCATCCTTTGCAACAGATGCTACCAAATAAATTACTTTCATGTTGGTCTTTTAATGCAAACACTTATGAAAACTGCAATATGAAATCATTAACTGTCTCTGGAAATGATGTTTCTTTTGGCATTCATGGTTTCAAAAAATCCAACTCCTTGCTTTGACTTTCCAGGTAAAATCTTACTCATGAAAGGCTGTGAACTATCTTTCCTCCTGGACTTGGGATGCATGACAAAATCAGCTCTCTCAATTTCTTAATTTGCCTTTCCAAGAACTTGTGAATCTATCACCTTTCCATCTTTTGTCTTGTGTGCTTATACTGAGAAAGTCTACTATTGTATTCAGTTAACTATTATTGAAGATGTGGTCTTCTAAAGAATATCATTTGAGAAAGTCTTCCAGTTCCCTTCTAATATTTCTAAAGCATGGCTTCAACGTGGGTGTATATTATTCTCATAAATATTTGTAGGAATGGGACATTACACATGTGGGTTACTAATTATTGAAGCTCTCTTAATCATCTCTTTAGATCCTTAGAAATTATACTGATTGTTATTTTTCATGTGTTTATCTCTTCTTTCAGATATTTGGAGAATTAGTATCTCAACATCCTTAAATTTTATTTGGCTATAGCATGTATCTATTCTTTGTATAGTTGGGCTAATCTTTGTTTTCTTTACTGTAATGTCTATTTCTTCTTGTGTATGAGACCTTAAAGGATCCTTACATTTGATTTGGCGGCCCTTTTCTATTTGGGTTGGACACTATTAATCTAAACCAATGTTGTCCTTGACTGCCATGTCTCTTAATTTGGTCCAAAGTAACTATTGGCTAAAAAAGTTTTTATGGTCATCCAGGTCTGGCTTATTGATTTATTGATTGTCTATCATAAATGGTGATATTTTGTGCTAATGTCTGTTCTTTTACCTGTTTATCATTTTAGGGTCCTCTAAAGCTTGTTTATTTATGCACTGTATCTTTTGCTGTTTGTGCATTTTTAGTTTGGTTTTGACTTTTTTGTGCTCTAACACATAGATGGACTGACTGTGTACAGAAAACTATTTTGGGACTAACATAATGTTAAGGACAACTCACCATCTCCTGTGTCTTAAGATATAATAAATTTGATTTTTTTGTGATGTTATTTAGTCTTTATCATATCTGGTGTTTCCCGACTCTTTTTGGAGACAGTGTTCATAATATATAGTTATTAGGCTGCTGTGTGGAAGCATCTGATCTCTTTGTTTCTTCCTCCTGCAATATTTCCAGAATACTTTTGGTTGTCCATTCCATGTCAGTTTTTATACTAACATCTCCAAGCTGTGAAGGATATTTCAGGTCATTTGGGGTCTAACTAAATTTTTCATCAGGTTCTGTAGCTCCATATCTTTTGCCACAGACATTTGCTTGTGACTTACAATTTTATTCATGGTCATCTTTCTGTAAGTAAATGCTTATGAAAACTTCAAATCAAGATGACCAAGTGTCCCATGAAATTATTTTTCTTGCTACTTTTGGATGCCTGATGAAACAACTCTTGCTTTTCCTCTCCAAATGCGAACTGTCATTCATAAGTTCTTCTGGTTTTCTTTTATTTATACTGAAAATATCAATTTTTATATGCTTTAGTTCCCCTTAGTACTGCATCTCCTCATTGGTAACTGAACAAAGAGCTCAAATTTATTGGATTAATAATTAGGTTAAAATGTATAGTCACCCAAAGCAGTTATTATTGTTGTACCATTATTGCTGTTACCACTGCTGTTATTTATCCTCTTGACATAAATTCCTGAGAATTTTTAATTATGGGGAGGAAGAAACTTTCTTAGTTCTGCCACAAATCTCAGAGTGAATCCAGAATCAATCAAGCTTCTTGGGAATACCTCCAGACCATTTTTACCTAGACTTCAATCTATAAATCTGCTCCTTAATTCACAGGCCACAAGGGGATGGGCGAGGAAGTCAATTTTCTACTTTAAGCTCTCATTTTATCTCTTCTAAGTGTAAACTCTGATCATCCCAGGAGATCTTGTAACATTTCTTCTACTTTCTATTCACTCAAAGCAAACAATCCCATAATAGGAAGCCCCTTTCGGCATGAGCTCCCCAAAGAATATCCTTTGACCTCTCAGATGGGTATATTCAACTTTGTTCAGAACTGCCTTATTGCACTAGACATCTCTAATTAATTACATGTGGTCACAGGGGGTGAAACCTTGTTTGGTGTGGACGACACTTCCCAGTACTTACTAAAGGTGGAGGAGATGCACCCTCTGACAGTAACCTGACTTTCCATCCAGAGCTGATCCTCACGGGGGTGTATTCAACCTGAACAGAAACAACAGCTCATGTCACTGGCTGGACTTTGATAAACCAAGGGGAAATTAAAATGCAAATTGAATCTGCAAATGGAACAAAAAAAATGAGGGAAAGAAGAATTAAGTTCTTAGAACAAAAACATGGCACTTTCCTGATAAGCCAAGGAGGCCAGCTTAATCAAATTTTCAGCTGACACAGGTAGGAATGACCCTGGTGACTCACGTCTTTGCTGCATTTTGCTGAGACAGAGCTGGAAAAAGTAGGAGGAGGTGTTGAGACTCTATCAGGAATTATCTCTCTCTCATATATTGTCCACAAGATTTGCCTTTCAGTATCAGCCAGCTCTTCTTATGAGTTTAATTTTCTTTGGCTTTGTTCCCATGCCAAAGAGCATCATCTTGTGTTTAGCTATGATGCTCATGGCTATCTATGCATCTGAAAATCCATGGCTTTAACCCTTGGGGGAGGGAAATGGCAGAAAACTGCCACTTGCAGCAAATCCTCAGAGAGGTTCTATGTAACCTACAAACGTGGAAAGGGAAATTAGGCTCCTAAGCATGGATAGGCATAGTCCTTCCCCCAAGAGAAAAGATGAGTGGGAATGTACCCCCAGAATGTGCTGCTTCTTCCTCTGTGCATGTCTATCCTCCAGGTTTGGGGATGCTATGGGTAGAGTACGATAGCCTGAGTAAGATAGACCTGGGTCTACATCGTACCTCTGACATTTAATACTTGTTTGACCACGGATATGTTACTTAACCTGAATTTTCTTCATCTGTAAAGTGGGCATAATAATACATGAGACTCTTTTCTTAAATGACTGTTATGGGGATCCAAAGAGCTCAACTTTTACAAAATTCTTTATGTATTATAGCATGGTAAGCTCTGTTAACCTCCTTGAGGACAGAGACTTCTGTTTTGTCTTTTTGTTCCCAGTAACTAATCCAGTGCCTTACACAAAGTAGGCTCAGAATAGAATAAATGCTTGTAACTCACAGATATTGCAAATGTGTAAATCCTGAAACAATTAATGTCATTCAATTCAATTCAAATCCATTTATTCAGTGCCTAGTAGGTGCCAGGTACTGGAAGAGGACTGAGCTTATGATTTAATCAGCATAACACACTCCCAAAAGAAGAAACTCCTTTCATCAATGCAGATCAGCCATCCTCTCAGCAATTTATGATCCCAGAATGTCATCTAGGGACATTAAAAGGTTCAGTGACCTGACAGCATCACACAACCAGTATGTGTTAGAGATAGCAGCAATGAAACTTGACCTTCATCTTCCTGGTCCCCATCTAGTCCTTAATCCACTATGCTATATGCTACCTTTCAGCTTCTAAGGGTACAAAGACAAAAACTGAACAATTCTTGCCCTCAAGGTACTTAGACTCTTTTAGGGAACACAAACAGGCATGCATAGAGATAAGCAAATATAAAATGCAAGTATGGGAAATATTTTATTTATTACTTTTTAAATGAATTAATTGAATACTAATTAATACTTAATCTGAGGTTAGTAAAACACTGATAATTAAGAACGATGAAGAAAAGTCTCATGTAGAAGATTGTACTTGAACTGAGACAAAAATAGAGCTAGAGATTCTCAGAGGCAGAGAGGGAAAATATTCTTTTTTTTTCTTTTTTGGAGGGGGAAGGCAGGGTAATTGGGGTTAAGTGACTTGACCAAGGTCACACGGCTAATAAGTGTTAAGTGTTTGAAACTGGATTTGAACACAGCTCCTCCTGATTCCAGGGCCAGTGCTCTATTCACTGTGCTACCTACCCGCCCCAAGAAGGAGAATATTCCAGACATGGAGGATAAGCTATAAAAAGACAGAGGTGGCAGATGGAAGGCCAAGTATGAGGACCTTCAAGGAGGTCAGTTAATTTGTTCAGAGCATCATGAATTCAAAGGATCTTCTCCTTGAGGAGATGAAGCACATGTAGCAAACTTGGACAGGCATACCATTTCACAAAGGGGCAAAAGAAAGAATTCTGGATTTATGGGGCGTCTAGGTGGCACAGTGAATAGAGCCCCGGCTGAAAGTCTGGAAGTCAGGAGTACCTGAGTTCAAATCCGGCCTCAGACACTTAACACAAAAAACTAGCCGTGTGACCTTGGGCACGTCACTTAACCCAAACTGCCCTCCAAAAAGCAAAAAAAAAAAAAAAAAAGAATCCTGGATTTAGAGCTAGAAGCTGATTTACAGGTCGTCTAGTCCAAGCCCTTCTTTTAACAGATGAGTAATCTGAAACTCAGAGATGCTAAGTGACTTGTCTATAAAGAATCATTTGAATCCAAATCTTCTGGACTCGAAGTTCTGTTCTCTATCCATTACTCCACACAGAATTGCCAATAATATTTGTACTGGTGAATTTGAATTAGTTGGTTATTATAAGGAATCTTAGGAAAACCTGATCTATTTTTTTTCTAGCCAATTGTTCCTTTGGAATGAAAGATTAGCTCCCCAACTAAACTAGGTATTATTTGGATTAGGGAGACCAAAGGTTTTATTTTTCTGTTTTGTTTTGTTTTGTTTCCCTAAGAGGATGAGTTTAGTTCTTTAACTGATGTGATTTGTGTAAACAATACCCCAAAAGTCAAATCACGTCTACTTTTGCAAAGATTAATTGAATCTTTGTGCTACCCTTATATCACTCTAAGAAAACTTTGGAAAGAGTATTTCTCCTTAAAAGGCTGTCAAGTATGTATCCAACCTTCAGGTGTCTGACTTTATCACATAAATAAATCAGGCAGAATGAGACTAAAAGTCCTATTACTGGCCTGCTGAGTGACTGATGACCATCTCACTTTTACCAAATAAATAGATTCTAAAACAGCAGAAATCTAAGATTGGGGGGACAAATAGAGCTAGGGAGGTGGAGTAGAATAAGAAATTAGCACTGATTTTATTTTTCTCACAGTGTTGTTATGAGGAATACATTTTGCAAGCCTTTAAGTATTCAATGATAAACAACTGCTAAATGCAGTTTTTTTAAAATTAATTACAAAGCACTGTACATATCTTTTGTCATTGTAACCACACAACAATCCTGTGAGGTAGGTATAAAAGATATTAACTCCAATTTTCAGGATGAAGAAACTGAGACTCAGACCTGGTTAGGGAGAGATTGAATTTGATCTTACATCTTCATGATCTCAAGACCAGCATATAGTCCACTAAAACTGTACTGCCTGTTTGTTTGTTTGTTTTTAATTTGTTTTTGGTTTTGTTTTTTTCTATGATGAGGATGATGTTGTTTGATGATGATGATGATGATTTAGAGGATAAGTGACCATTTCACAGTCATTCAATAGAAGAAATTCTTGTATTTGGTGAGAAATTAGATCAGACAACTTCTTGAGTCACTTTTACCTTTAAGATTCTTTGATGGAAGAAATTAAGGGAAGGAATAACCCAATTTAAAAAACAAACTGCATGGAGACTTAGAAATGTATTTGAGCAAATAAGCACTAAAATCTTATGGTTTCACTACACTCCTAAATTTCTTTCATATAATTTCTTTAGCCACAGATTAATTTCTCTCTATTGATATCTCAAGATATTCTTTCTTGAAACTCATTTTATGATGAAGGTAGAGAAAACTGACAAATATTTATAATAATCAATTTTATCAAATTATATGTAATATAATATGTACTATGTTCGTAATTTAATAGGGAACATTCATAAAACTTACAAAAATTTGGATTTCCACTTCATCCTGTTCTCCTTCAACAGTTCTGGGTTAAGTTCATCTAAATTATTCATTGATGAGATCGGTTCACACCCTTGAAAAGCTGGACATACCCAAGATTACTCTGAAATAGGGCCGAGATAATAAAGATAATTTGAAACTAATCTTATACTTGAGAGAGAAAAAATGAAGGAATACACAGAGATCATAAAGAGGGAGAAGATTACCTCTGAATCCTTGAGAATAGATAATTAAAAATGTTTCCAAGTTCCGCTGTACGACAGAAGATCTGCAAAGTTGAGTAATGTCTTTAGTAGGCAGAAACAAAATAGGGATAACATTGCTTCATCATTGAGAAGATATTCCCATAGATGTTAGAAGAAAAATGTCACAAGAATAAATGGAACTTTTAGAAGACACTTGTTTAAGAATGAAATGATTGTCATGGATTAAAAGTCATTAAGCTCTGATTGCTTCTTTTTAAAGGAAATGTATGCAACAATGATAAAATTACACAATTAGATATTAGTAGAGAATGTAGCCATTTAAATATGAGGGTGACACCATTCTGCAGTTGGAATCAATGCAGAATCATCCTATCCAATTTAAAAGAAAAATATTATAAATTTTATGTTACTCCCCATGAGGATTTACTCCATTTCATTCCTGTTTAAAGAGTGTGAATAAATCATAATCTCATTCTATTTGTCTAGGCAGTCTGCAATATACTTGAATGATATTTCATTGCTTTACTAACACTAAATATCATAGTAGAAAAGAAGCACCAAAACAGATTTTTTGAAGTCTGATAATAGGATTGTCTCTTACAAATTAATTTCATAAACCACTGAAGATGACGGCAGTTTTTTCCCCCTTCTTATACAAAATAACCTCACTGGACTGCTAATCTTCATCATTAGAGGGACTATCTACATCTATGAAATGAGAGACGTATTTGATTATCAAATGGCCTTAAACTATTAGACTTCAACCCATACTTGAATGTTCATTCTTAGCAAAAAAGAGACAAAGTATATATGGGGAAGTCACCAAATCTCTCTGGGCCTCCGATTTCTCAACTCTAAAAAAGGAAGGGCTTGGTACTGAGGGCCTCTGAGATCTCTTCCACATCTATATGTGTAATTTAATGGTGCTAAGCAAGGAGGTGATTAGATGAGTGGAATTATCATGTGACTTTATGAAATACTTAGGAGAGTCTATTCATCTAACCCAGAAGATATGGACTATTTAAATGAACTTTTAGGTACTTTTCACTATTTACATACATATGTTTTTAAAAAGACTAGTGGTAAGAAACATTTGATAAAACAAATTTTAACTCATTGAGTAAAAATATACTTGAATGAATAAGTTGACTTCGATTTTGATGGATTAAAGGATATCAGAAAGCAAGATACAGGACTAGATAACTTGCCATATACCTCTACTATAGAAAGGAAGTACTCAGGAATTGTGTCAGCATTTAATTAGAACTTTATTCATATTCAAAGTGTAAATATCTGGTTATTATCAAATGGGACTAGGTAACTTCATTCATATAGGGAAATCTTAGATGAAGAAATTAATTCTTACTACTAATATATGAAATCCTGTTTTTTCAATTATAATCTTAGAGAACTAGCCCAAAGGGAGGTCATGTGACTTGTTTAGGGTTATAAGACCACTGTGTACCAAATGCAGGATTTGAATTCAGCTTTTCCTGGCTGTAAGAATGGTCCATGATTCCAAGATATCTCTCATGATTAATATTGTAGAATGAACTCACTGAATTGAATTCATTCTAAATGAAAATGTAATTTCTTGGCTAATTAACTGAACTAACTAAAACTGGCCATTAATTTTGACAATCTAGAAACAATTCAAAATAGGCTATATTCCCACTTATAATGTTTAAAAATGATGTAGGCATATATTTAGAAGGCATGATAATTAATTCAAAGATTTACAATTTTGTTAGTATGTTCTCTTCCAACAAAGACCAAAGCCCTTCTTTACTTACATAGGTGTGTTTTGTGAGTTCAGTCTTTAAAATGAACAGTGGCACAAAGATATAGTAAACTAAGTGGAATTTTTAATGGTTGATTTAGATAAAGTCAAATCTACCATTTTTGTCTTTCATTAATCATCAATCATTGGGCAACAGACTTCTCCAAATGTAGCAAATCTGGTCTTGGAAAACAGAAATACAGTTTGTCACTGGGCTTATTTTTCGATCTTTCATACCATGACAGAACAATGAAAAGTAAATATTTTTGAAGGACCTATTTTTGAACTTAACAATGAAGGTGTCAAAGTTCTATAAAACAATTTTAGGAAACTTTTGATAAAATGAGAAACAGAGTTTAGTTTGTATCTAAATGGCACAATCTGCAATTTCTTTCTTAATGACTGATATAAAATATTGTAGTCGTTTCCCTTAAAATCAAAAACCATCAACTAGCAGTAGAGCTAAATAGAATTTTTAATGGTTTAAGAATATATCTATCATTTTTACTCACGGAAAAAAATCCTCATTTATTTTCCTGAAGCCTTGTGTAAGAGAACGATTAAAGTGATGAACGCCAGTGTTTTGACAAGCACTCTTTCTGCAAAAAAATTTTTAAATCTCTCTGGACTTACTGGATGAGGATGGGGAGTTTGTGGAAGAAATGCCCTATTTAAAAACTGGGACAGAGCATTATCATATGAAACAAGGAAATAACTTACGAGAGCAATAAGACAGAAATTAAAGGTAGCATACATGTGACATCAATAAGAAACAATTCTTGTCAGAATTACCCTCTTATTATGTAGCACTAAATGAAAAACATGAATATGTTGAAAATGTATTTGTATTTAGAATAACATTGAAAATGATGGGAAGGTAGGTGCTATCCAGTGATGGCTTCTATACAATCTGAATGGGAGACAACATCTATTGACCAATAAGATTGCACATTTTCCCCCTACTCTTTCTCATTCCCTAATTTTTCTAATGTCCTCCTTGATATCTTTCCATCTATTCTTCCTGGGAATCTCAAAAGAGATCTTATGATTTCTTCTTCCCCTTCACCCACATTTATTAAGTTCCACGGAGATTGGAAAGTCCTGATTTCAGTTAAGGCAGGAGACATTTTTATTCCTTTCTAATTTTGCTGTGGTTGAAAGAGGAAGCAAATATTTCTAAGTCTTCTGTAGAAAGGTTTCCACAATTATACAGAAATCATGTACAGATCACTGATTAACCACTATATTCCATGGCAGTCTATTCAAACATTCAATTCACACTGTGCATGTTGTTCTTTAATATTTTTTTTGATTACTTGAAGAGCTTATTTAATCATTCCTCCAGTGCCCTCGTTTACCTTGTCTTGAAGACCAATTTTAGATCACAGCAATCTTCCCACCTTCTTTCCTGAAAATAGCTTAAATGTTGGTTTTATGTTTTCCTGAGCCATGAATTTTTATCAGAAAGTTAGAATGAAAAAAATATCCTCATAACAATGTACAGACTAAGGAAAATTATTGTGCCTTTCTTATGCTGCAAAGAAACAAGCGAAACACTTAGGTCTTAGAATTCTGAACTATTAGCTTATTCTTAGGAACTCTTATAAAGATACACAAAACTGCAGATTTTTTTTTCTATGTTGATGTTTACTTACAAAGTATATTCCTTTGTCACCAAAGTATCACATTTTTTTTACCTGAAGGCCACATGAGTACATTTTTTTAAATATAAAGCTACAAATGGTAAGAACTACTCGACTCATTTAACCCATGTAGACACAGTTCCTAGTAGCCCATTTATTGGGTCATTCAGTTACAGAAATGGACAACACATTCGACTTCCTATTCTTTGGCAGGTGGGTGGATGGAGAGTGGCCAAGTGTGTGCATGTATGTTCTCAGTTGACCACAGCAGGTACCAATGAAGAATTTAAAAAGAGAAGGGCAGCAAAGATAACCTCTGGAAACATGGTTCTGGAAATCACAATCACAAACTTTTTTTTTCTTTTTGATAAAGACCAGGTCTACTTATCTTGCCCTTGTTAGAAGAAGTTCACAGGTTGAGCACTCCTCTTGATCAGCATGGGGGTTTTGACTTTCTCTGTTTCCCATCAAATCCAGTTTTATCCTTCTCAGATAAACTGGTACCCCATCCCAGTGATTGACCAAATCGATACTCAGATGGAGTGCAAGACACTTGGTTAGCTCAGTCATCTGCAGCTCAAATCTCCCAAGCTCAAGTAAGCCCCCAGGCTATGAATCCCCAGAAGCCAGAACTAAAAGCAGGCAATACCAGGCCCAGCCACAAACAGGTTTATTAGTAACTATATGCAGCTTCCAGGGTAACATGTCTTATATATAATGAAAATGCAACAGCTGTTGATTACAAGACAGTCTTAGAAAAAGAAAAGAAAAGGAAAGAAGGAAGGAAGGAAGGAAGGAAGGAAGGAAGGAAGGAAGGAAGGAAGGAAGGAAGGAAAGAAGGAAGGAAGGAAGGAACAAGGAAAGAACAAGGAAGGAAGGAAGGAAGCAAAAACATAAGAGTAAATAAAAATTAGGTTTTTTTCTTACCTTTGGGTAAGCAGGCAAAAGCTATACTGTAGGTGGAATAGTGTACCAAGTAACAGATTTTTGTACGCTTTTTCTTACTGGTGGTATGGAGTCTACGGGAAAGTAAATATATTGGGCTGTCAAAAATAATCTGTGTACAAAGTACATGTTTATGAGTTGGAGAAGAGGCTGTGATAGAGACCATACAACTGATTCCCACTGTTTCAATGGACTGCATTAGCCACCTGAAATAATTTAACTGTGAATTAGAAATGGACAAACCAGTTTCTTAAAATTCAGGTACCTCTGAACATGGAACCAATATGTTATTTCTGAATAATAGCCAACTTGTTTAGGAATATAGGATAGTAAAATTAGACAAGAAAGGGAAATTGTTATCTAATGCAGTTCCCATAATGTACAGAAGAGGGAATTGATTGAAGCCCATGGAGTTTAAGTGATACAACCAAAATCAACAGGTACTAGGCCTTAGAGGCAGGATTTGAATCTAGGTCTTCTGATTCCAGTATTAATGCTCATTCCACTATACAATGCTACCTCCATACAAAGGGTTTCCTTGGTCCAGCTAGCTCTTTAACCAGCTCAAGAAGAATTCAGCCATCATGTAAGAATTTCCCCTTTTCTCCTACTGTTCCTTTCCCCATGGCCTTGCCCTATGGACTATCTTGTTTGACTTGTCCAGGAGAATGAAACAGGTAACACCATGCTAGCAATGTTTGAGATTGGAACAAATGAAAAAACACAATGACAACAACACAAGAGCATCACAGTCTTCCCTGATTCCCTCATCCCATCTTGTTTCTCTTTCTTTCACTGTCCATCAACAACCAATAATTGGTATACTAAAATATAAACAGAACAATCTAGAACTGAGAGATTAAAAAATGGTATTTAGCTCTTTCTTTGAGCAACACATTTATATCATTTCTTACTGCTCTTGCACTAGTGATTGCATTGGCAGGAAGTATTTGTAATATCTGAACACAAAGATTTGAAAAAATCGTACTTAAACATTATATCTTTCTTCCAAATCAGATTTCCCCCTGTCCCATGCAAACTTCAGCATCCCTCCTCAGAAAATAACATACACCTTGCTTTAATCTTCCTCCCAAGTCTTATGCTAACATTCTGCTCATGCATATCCCAGAATTATAAGTCAGGAAGAGGCAACACATTGGGTCTGCATATTCCTCTAATAAAGACCATTAAGGCTGTGTGGTTTTCAGATCAACACTGTCCACTGGTAACTCACCACTCTAACCACTAGTTGGTGGAAAAAACAAACAAAAAAGCAAGGATGGGGAAGATGCCATGCCTCCTCTGCATTGTCCCTCTGAAGAACTGAGAGTCTAGGGCATTGAACATGGAAGGTGGCCTACAAGACTGGAAGAACATTTTGCTTATCTCATGGATCAGCTGGGACTGACTCCAAGGAAACCACGTGCTGAAACATGAACTGAGACAGACTGTTCCAGCTCCCTGGGACACATTATTCGCTCAGTGCTCAAGAAGGCCCTATGCTCAGTAAAATCACATGGAATATAGTCTTCTACTGGCAAGCATGAGACGAAAAAGACAGCTGTTCACCCCTTTCACCTTGTCGCTTCAGAATTCTGGCTCCATGTAGTTACCATTCTCCGCCCATTTTAAAAATCACCACTTCAGTGATCAGCTAAAGGCCAAGTACACCTTGCTTCCAGTATGCCTTTTAGCCATGACAGTACTATGCTATGCCAACACAAAGAAAAGAGCTCAGGTTGTAGTCCCCTTGTTGAAAATTGAAGCTTTTCAAAGAAAAAAAAAAGCGTTATAAAAGAAACTCCCCAGGCAAAAGGTCTGTCACCTCGCAAACTACTTCCAGACATGCAGGTCTTGGTTTCTAATAATGGGGGCTCATTCATATGCTCTACCCAACTGGAAAAAAAATTTAGTGGCTGAGTTACCCACGCAATTCAGCATGGCAAAATAAAGAAGTTTCATATATAAATTGTATCAACTCCGACTCTTCAAATTTCCAGTGAAATCACAGACACGTTACAGGTCCAAGAACACACACTTTCTAGTCGCTGCAGATGTGATGAAGATTGTTTTTTCAGGTTGAGCGGGAAATCCCACAGAAGAAACAACATGAGAGGAAGATGATTTGTTGAAGAAATAGACCTGTGGTGAAATGGATCCTGCTCTTCTGAAGCCACTAAGAAAACATTTTCATATGAACGTACAATTGCAACACCGAGTTGTGCGATGAATAAAAACATGCACGTACCAGATGGCAAACTTTAATGATGAACCTTAGTTGTTAAAAATAAAAACATTGCAGATTGAAATACATTAAGATGGAGTGTTCCAGAGCAACAATGGCATGAGGACATTTCTGTTCCACCATTTACTTGGAAGAGCAGTGCATGGATTCAGCTCTCAGTTAAGTATACTCAGAGAGCAAATGGTATAGAACACATCTTCATTTATTCACGCTGAAGGAAAGTTCTTTTTATACAGTTAAAGCTGGCAATTTACCATTCAGCTTAATGCCTCGGATCATTTCTTTAACCTTTCTGGTCAAAGGAGAAGGACCCACAGGTAGACAATGGTTTCAATTATTTAGATAGTTCTGACCAAACACATAAACTGACTGAGAATGTACTAAATAGAATCCTTTATTATCTTCATTAATTCAACATGATTTTCCTTTCCCCGTTCTATCTATCTAGGAGATAGATCTAGGATATACCTTCCTTGAGCTTAACTGCTTATCCTTTTATGCTATAAATTGTTTATATTTCTTCCCTACCTCCACTGCCAAATGAAGACCATGCAGT
The DNA here is from genome assembly GCA_028646575.1 of Pseudocheirus occidentalis. Taxonomy (NCBI): domain Eukaryota; kingdom Metazoa; phylum Chordata; class Mammalia; order Diprotodontia; family Pseudocheiridae; genus Pseudocheirus; species Pseudocheirus occidentalis. The sequence continues at coordinate 38,894,992 of CM053599.1, read as the reverse complement.
GGTGGTAAATATTTCATTTTAGTCCATCAGAAAGATAGAAGTCTAGAACAGCATTAAGTACAATGATCCAGAAAATGCCTAGTGAATGCTGAATCCAGTTTGTCATACCAGAATTAAATGTGAACATATTTCAGCACTAACTGATTAAGTATAAAAATCTATAATTATATTACTTTAAAGGAGAAGAACTTGGTACTTTTATTTTTCCACTTTGGCAACATTTGTGGGCTGGGCCATAAGAAACCCCAAGGTTTTGAGGTACATGAATCTCCTACTGGTCTTTGGCACATCTCTAATTTCAGTATTTGTGATTAATATAGTTCCTCCCAAATATAAATGAATTCCTGTGTAGCAGCTGTGTTTGTTTGTTTTTTTTTAAATAAGTTTTAAGCAGAGAAACAGCTGAAATGGAAATTCAACTCATCAACTTTTTGTTTGGTCTACACAATTCCAAGCAGTCACTTTGACTGATTTTCTTAAATAATTTTTTTTGGCCTGAAATGATGTTGTTGTAACATTTTATAAATACAACCTTATAAGAGAATTAGTCCAATAGTCTTCTTGAGGGAAAGGCATTCTGCAAATCCAAAAAAAGTGGGATCCTTATCTTGACCAATATACTTCAAAATTTTGTGGTTATAGTCACTAGGCCTCTACCTGAGCAGCCTTGCAGAGTAACCATTGAACTCTGGCTACTCTTCTCTTTAAATACAACAAAAGTATGAAGACATTTTATAACACACAAAGGAAGTTTCTGTCACTCAAAACTTTATCATCACCAGAAATAACAGCATGGAAAAAGAACTGACTTCTCTATTAGATGAGTGCTGACTTGCAAACAAACAATTAATTAATAATAATAATTTTTAAAAACCCTGAAGAATAAGTGATAATAAACTCTGCACTGAAAGTCTGAAACATTTTCGAGCTTTGAATATTAATGAATCTAATCTAATAGAGGCTCAAAACATAAAGCCAAGACTTGTACAAGGAAGGGGATTTCTCAGTAAAGTTTAAAAGCAGTAGAGATATTCTGTAAAACTAGCGAGCCCTCTACCACATGGCTTTAAAGTCTATTCATCCTCACAAATTCGAACTGAATGTTCCATTGCAAGGTGAGCTTCTTGAGAACAGGGTCTCTTTTTGGATCCTTGCCACTTAACACGGTGCCTGTCATATATTCAGCACTTAATGTTTAAGTTACTGCCTCTTGAGTGGGAAATTTGGCTTGTGAATGTTTCTTTTTTTAGTTTATTTTTAGCTCAAAGATAAGTGAGTTAATTTCGTTTATGTTTTATTTTCCTTTTTAAATCTGTAATTATGTTCAGTGTTGGAATTTGGTTATATACAACTTTGTATGACATTCCCTAGCATAAAATCATAAGATACACAGATGTCACCATCAATACCTATGACAGCAGATTATAAGTCTGCCATGATTGTAGGGATATATTTCAAGCATTTACAAGGGCCACAAAGCAGCAAGGCTCTTTATTTTTAAAGGAACGTAGTATTACTTTCAATGCAAAGAGTATTACCTTTTAGTATTTCAAGTTTGTTGAGCCAGCTTACCTCACAGCACCTCTAGAGATAGCACTAAAATAGTCATGCTGCAACACAATTATTTCATGTACTTGAGAGTAATGTTCAGAGTACTACCTTCTTGTTCGGAGAGATTTGTAAAATTCCTCTACCTTTTAATACAGAAATTGTATACGTACTAGAAAGAATATGAATTCTACTTTATGATACTGGTTACAAATACTTGTATAGAACAAGGAAATCAAGTCCTTTTGTTCTTTGATAAAATTTGCTTTCTAATTTCATAAGGTGGTGATGATCAGGGTGATGAACAGCTCTGTGGATCAGGACCTAGCACACTTCATTCACAAATAAATCCACCCATATACAAGGGCAGAAGTTTGCTTCTCTGCATCCAACTGTTTTTAAGAATCCAATTAGCTTTTTTCCAAAATGATAGCAATGCCTATGCTTTACCTATATGCTCTAAATGTATTATATATCAGCATGGATATGAGATTATTTCTTCAAAAACTTAAGGTTTATATTTGTAGAAAACAGCCGTGTAATACGAGAGCAGGAGAATTTTCCACTTGGTAATGGCAGTGATGTCTTGGCATGTTTCCTTAGATGTAGAATTGTCTAGCATCTGTCCATACTTTGTGTAGTGACGTGGGGACATAATAATTTTAAAAGTCTCCTTCCTCAATAGCTTACTAGAACAAAAGGACTGAAGGATTGCTGTTTTCAAATATATCAACCTAATGCCTAAAGTTTTATTTCACTTTGGTGGAGGAATTATGTCTTTAATAGGAAGAAGACAAGAATCATCTATTTGGTCTTGATAATATTAATACAAATAAATAATAGTTTTTATTATTAACCATATGCTTTAAGGTTTGCAAAGTACCTGACAAACATCTCATTTTTTCCCAACAACCACCTTGTGAGGTAGGTACTATTATTATTCCCTTTATACAGATGAAACTGAGACAGATAAAAAGTGAATAACTCAATTAGAGTCACATGGATAGTAGATATAGGAGGAAGGATTCGAACTCGGGTCTTCCTGATTCCAAGGTGTATACTCTATCCACTGCACCACCTAGCTCTCTGGTAATGTCTGGAATTCTCAGTTTAGAGAAACAGTCATTGGAAAGGAATTGGGGGGAGGGAAGGTGATAGAGCTAATGAAGATGTAAAAAGTGATTACACAGAATTAAAAGTTTCTTCCCTCCAGTCAAAAGAGAAGGAGTTCAGGAAAAATTAAAAATAAAATGAATGAACATCAGAAAAAATGAACATCCAGTCTCTGAGGAAAATTAACACTGAAAATAAAACTTTGAGGGGACAAAATATATGTAGTTAAAAAAAATAAAGAAAAATTTCTTCTAGACAGAAGTGAAGTGAGAAGAAAAGAATGTAGAAAAGAAAATTCATGATACTTACTATTTGGGTCTACATTTTCACAGAGTTCTGTTTTTGCTTCTCCGTTGGGCCTGTCACTAGGTTTGTGTGAGAGCCGAGATGACATGGTGGCCGCCGTGACGACTGCCTTGAAGCTGCGTTTCCTTTTCTGGACATTCAGCTCAGGATGGAAAATGATGATGTACACTTTCGGCATGTAGAGCATCCCCAGCGCCACTGATGCACTTAAGTTCATGGATATAGTAAGTGTGGTAGTTTGTATGTAGAGCTAGGAGACACAACACATGAGACACTATTACAAATCAAATGACTGTAGAATACATCTTAGCTCTGAAGAGTGACTGTCCACAATTATTAAACACATCATGGCAATGTTTAACCAAGTAATGGATCCTTATAAAAATAACTGAAGTCTAATACTAGAAAACATATACAGTGATTCTGTTTCCTTCTGTATGTTGTGTACATAATATGGTCTGCTGACCTCTCCCCCTTCCCCTCTCCCTCTCTCCCTTTCCTCTCTCTCTCTCTCTCTCTCTCTCTCTCTCTCTCTCTCTCTCTCTCTCTCTCTCTCTCTCTCAATCAGTTTCAAAAAATCTTGAGAAATATGACATGGTAGTATCGTCTGAAATCTAACATGCAAATCTCCTTTCATCTCTACTTCTTTTTAGAGCAGTGGTTCTCAACCTTCCTAATGCCACAACCCTTTAGTATAGTTCCTCATGTTGTGGTGACCCCCCAACCATAAAATTATTTTTGTTGCTACTTCATAACTGCCATTCTGCTACTTTCATGAATCTATCTGATATGCAGGATATATTTTCATTGTTACAAATTGATCATAACCCACAGGTTGAGAATTGCTGTTTTAGAGTCTTGGCCTTTTTTTCTGCCATGTGAATTTCATGATTAGTTCTCCTAGATCTACAAAGTACTCTTAAGTAGTGGAATATGTAAATTAATATACATGAAATTGTCATTTCATTACCCATTAGCAATTAATATTTTCTCTAATTAGATCTGAAAATTTCTAAAAACAGTGGCTTGCAGTTGCATTGATATAGATCTTGTATATGTCTTAATAGGTAGACTCCCAAGTATTTTATACATTTTATAGTTATTTTAGAGGAATTTTTCTTTCTATCTTTTTTGTTGGGTTTTATTGGTATTATTTAGAAGTGTTGATGGTTTGTATGCATTCACTCTAAACCCTAGAAGTTATTCATTGGTTGACTACTGCTTAGTTGACTGATTAGGTTCATTGAGTACACTATCATGTTATCTGCAAAAAGCTATTTTGCTTCTTTTTTTTACTTATACCTAATTCATCAATTTATTTTTCTTGTCTAATGGTAAAGTCAACATTCCCAGTACTATGTCAAACAGAAGAGGTGACAGTAAATGTCCTTGTTTGACCTATGATTTTATTGGAAAAGATTCTTCTCTATCTTCATTACATATAACACTAATTCTTGGCTTTAGAAACATCCTATTTATAAATGTTTTAAGGAAGGATCTATTAATTTTTATTTTTCTAGGGTTTTTTAACAGGAGCACTGTACTTTTTCTAAAGTTTTTTTATATATCTACTGATATGAGCATATATTTTTGTTTAGTTTATTATTAATATGTTTAATAGATTTTGTAATTTTTAAATATTAAATCAATCTTACATCCCTGATATAAATCCAACCTTAGGTGGTAATCTTTTGGATGTGTTAGCCTCTTTGTTAATATTTTATTCAAAATTTCTGCTTCAAAACTTATTAGGGATATTGGTCTATAGTATTTATTTTCTGTTTCAACTCTCTCTGGTTCATGTATCATATATCTGTGTCACAGAAGAAATTTGGCAGGCTCTCTTTGTAAACAGTTATGTCATATTTGAATTAATTGTTCTCTGAATGTTTGGAAGAATTCACTTTTGATTCCATATGTTTCAGGAGTTGTTTTCTTTGGAAATTAATTTATGCCCTGTTCAATTTCTTTTTCTGAAATTGGGTTGATTAAATTCTCTATTTATTCTCTGTTAATCTGAATATTTTGTAAATATTTGTTCATTTTACTTAAGTTGTTGGTTTTATTGTTATATAGTTGGTCAAAGTAGTTTCTAATCATATCCCTTATTTCTTTATATACTTTGAGTTCTCCTTTTTCATTTTTGGATGCCTTTTATTTGATTTTACTTTTTCTTCTTCCAATTAAATTAGGTATTTATTTACTTTAAAAACCATATTTTATTTATTAACATTTTAAAATTCTGTTTACCTTCCTTTGATTTTTAGAATTTCTATTTTGGTGTTCAATTTGGTTTTAAAAATTTGTTGGTTTTTCTGGCATTTCTTGTATTCCCAATTCATTGATCTGTTCTCTTATCTTTTTGTTTAAAAAATATTTAGAGATATGCAATTTCTCTTAATGACTATTTGGCTGCATCCCTAGAATGTTGGTATTTTATCTCATTGTCCTTATCATTAATGAAATTGTTTATCATCTGGGTGATTTAATCTTTGACCATCAATTCTTTAGGATAAAATTATTAAGTTTCTGATTTTAATACTTTTTTCAGTAGCCTTTTGTTTAATATAATTTTATTGCACTCAGGTCAACTGATACCTACTAGAAGAATCAGATAAGCATATAGAAGAAATTAGATTTACATTAAGAATCAAGAAAAGCTAAAAATGGATAAAAACTGTAGAGACAAAAGGTCATATGATAAGTCAATTAGGAAAAAACCATGGAAAAATAATCTATTATATCTGTGGATGAAAGAAAAGTTCACAATCAAACATGGAACAGAGAAGATAACAAGAGAAAATAGATTATTTTGGTTACATAAAAAAGAGCTTTCCACAAACTTATCTAATAAAGGTAAGATCGAAAGAAAAATAAGTGGAGAAAAATTTTTGACACAAAGTTCCTTTGATAGAGGTCTAATTTCCAAGTTTTCATTTCCATATAGATATAAAAGGGTCTGATTCAAATTTATGAAAATAAGAGTCATTCCCAGGGGATGGAGTAAGGATATGGATAGGCAATTCTCCAAGGAAGAAACTTAAGTTACCTATAGCCATAGGAAAAAAAAATGTTCCAAATAACTACTAATTCTAGAAATGCATATAAAAGCTGTTCTCATATTCCTCCTCACACACATCAGACTGGCAAAGATGATCAGAAAAAAATCATAAGCGTTTTAAAGGCTTTGGAGAAACAAGCATATTGACATACTTTTGGTGAATCTGTGAATAGGTACAAACATTATGGAAGAAGAAAAATAGAATGATATGGAAAAAGTTACTAAAAATTGCATGTCCTTTAACCTGGTTATATCATTGTGAGGACTATACCCCCAAGAGATCAAAAAAGAAGAAAAGAGGCCAATATATGCAAAAATATTTATAATAGCTTCTTTTGTGTTAGCAAAAAGAATCCCTGAAAATTAAAGATATTCTCTTCAATTGAAGAATTGGTGAATAAGTAATGACATGGAATGTTATTGTGCTGTAAGAAATGAGGAAAGATGATTTTAAAGAGACATGGAAAGAATTGTATGAACTGAAACAGTATGAAATGAATGTATCCAGAAGAATAATTTATATCATAATATCAAAATGAATAATTTAGATGACTTTTATAAATTGATGAAGAATGAAATGAGCAGAATCAGAAAAACTATGTATCTATCTACATGCATATATATATACACACACACACACACATATAAACAATGTAAAAACAAATAATTTTGAAAGTTATAATAATTATAAATAATACAATGACCATCCGTAATTGCATAATGAAGAAATACACTCTCCACCTCCTGACTGATCCGTTTAGAATGCAAAAGGAAACATAAATATTTTTGTATCTAGCCAATGATGGAATCTATTTTGTTTTATTATACATATTTGTTACAAAGAATTTTTCTTTTTTTCTTTCTTCTCTTTCTTTTCGAATGGTAGGGTGGTGAGAGGAAAATTCTGTTAATTGAAGCAAAACCAATAAAAACAGAGAAGGGGTTTTCCAGATGTGGAATATCATATATACTTTTGGATCAATTCTCTATATTTTGAGTTTTGCTTAATTTTTACTTATTCACAAAAAAAAATTCTTAGAGTAGGGACAATCTCTAAGTGTTTGTAATGTAAAAACTAAACTACCTACATATCCATTACATATATGTATACATATATATATAGAGAGAGAGAGACAGATATCCCATATGCATGCATACGTGCATATATATGCTTATACATGTACACACATATACATATATATATATGTCTGTGTAGATGGATGGATGGATGGATAGATAGACAGATAGATAGACAGACAGACAGACAGACAGACAGACAGACAGACAGATAGATAGATAGATAGATAGACAGATAGATTACAAGGAAAGCCTATTTGGGGGCAAGTGAGAAACTGGATATTAACTTCATTTGACCATAAGAAGGACAATTTTTTTGTCCTTATTAAGATGAAGACTTTGATTTCATCAATAAATGGAATTCTGGGTGATGGTACTTCCTCTACAAATGTAGGTTGGCACCTGATTTGCAACTCAGAGTCACAGGCAGTTGTCTAGGACACTGAGAGGTTAATTAACTTGACTAAGGTCTCATAGCCAGTATAGGTGAGGGGCAGGAGGCCAGTTCTGTAGGCATTACCTCATGCTGTATGACACTTGTTAGTTCCTGTTATTTATCGTTCAGTCTTCATTAAGTTGCAATCAATTAGATCTGTGCAATCTTCTGGTAATGTCTAGTTTTGCTGGAATAAAGGGCGGGAGGGTGACAAACCCTATGTCATCTTATATGTGGTAGCTTTATTTTATCCCTTTCTTTTTCTCTTCAATTTACATACTAATAGAACATTCAAAGTAACACATAAATTCTAGCAGATACTCCAATACTTAGTATTCAAAATTTTTAATACCTAGAAGTTTTAATACTTAGAGTTTCAACTCTATGGCCTTAACTACTGCATTTAAAAATTTTTTCAAGTGGGTGTGTCGTAATAAGTTCAGTTTGTTCCTAAAGGCAAAAAGACCTCAGTTAATCTTCCATTAGTGCAATCAGAATGAGACAATGGATTCATTCCCCAGATTCCACAAACTTCTTGTGCAAATCTATACTAGGAGTAGTAGTAGCAGGAGTAGTAGTAATAGTAGTAGTAGTAGTAGTAGTAGTAGTAGTAGTAGTAGTAATAACAGGAGAAGGAGGAGGAGTAGTAGTAGTAACAGGAGTAGTAGTAGTAGTAGTAGTAGTAGTAACAGGAGTAGTAGTAGTAGTAGTAGTAGCAGTAGTAGTAGCAGTAGTAGCAGTAGTAGCAGTAGTAGTAGTAGTAACAACAACTAGCACTTTACAAATATCCTAACAACAACATTGAGAATTAGGTATTACAATTAATTCCATTTTACAGTTGAGGAAATTGAGACAGAGGTTAAGTGACTTATTAAAGGTCACATAGCTAATAAGGATCTGAAGCTAGATTTGAATTCAGGTCTTCTTTATTCTGGGTCCTGTTGCTTCATATGGCTGCAGTAAATAAAGGAACTGGAAATGATGGGTATTTTCATTTCTTTGTATTGTACACTAAAAATAAACAAAAAAATAGCTATATGAATTTCCAATTTGGTTTTGACACACACTTGTCTGGTAGTCTCATACAGCCACTTAACCACTGAGTGCCCCCTTCTCCTCAATTGTAAAATGAAGATAATAATTTTTATCTGCTTTCCAAGCGTGCAAGCATTATTTCAGGTTTCAGACATGCAAAGCATAAGACTGCCTTTGGTGGAGATTGGGTAGCATCTTCCTTAATGATTAATAATCACGAGTTTTAATTCATCATCTCTTTGAGGCATTTCAATCATCACACAGCTACCAGGCTAATCTTCCTTCCAGAGAAATGGAATGCTTCCATCCCACTGATCCTAAGTTTCCAAACAATCAATCTGATCAATCAATGAACATTTATTAAGTAACAACTTTCTGCCAAGGGACTATGCTAGACACTGAGGACATTGACACATGGGAATTAATCCCTATGGTCAAAGAGCTTATAAATATATGTGTAAATATGTATATGAAATATGTACAAAATAAATTCGAGGCAATTTATGGGGGAGGAAGCAGCAACTGAGGGGATCCCCAAAGGCCTCATGAAGAAAGTGGCACTTGAGCAAAGCCTAAAAGGAAACTCATGATCTGAGAGATGAAGATGAGGAGCGAATTGAGGAGGGAGAGATGTGTTCCAGGAATGCAGGGTAGCTTGTGGAGAGTGGAGATGGAGTACCACATGGAAGGGACAGCAAGGTCAGTTTGGCTAGACTGAGGTATTCTAAGCCTGGAAAGGTGAGTTGATGACTGATTAAATAATTTAAAAAATGAAATGGATTCTGTCTGCAGGGAGTTGACAGTTGACATTCTATGTGGATTATTCTTAGTTGACTTCCTCTTTTGTCTGAGCAGTAATCTCCCTGTCTGGGCCCTGACATGATGCCTTGTCTGTGCCTCACTATCATTTAGCTAATAAATTAATGCTCCTAAAATACAAGTTGGATCCTAGCGATAATCAAAACCTTATACTGATTCCATTTTGACTAAAAACTTAAAATACAAATGCATTTAGGGCACTGCACACCAGAGCACCAAATTATTTTCCAGACTTGCTCCCCCTCACATTCTGTGAGCACCGCTCAGTTAGCCTTGACTTATCTCCTATCATTCCCCTTTATGGGTCTTCTGCCTTAGTGACGCCTAACTAGACACTGGCCACTTAATACCTCTGATGTATTTTTACACCAGAGTACTTTACATATGTTATCAAATATAATTCCCACAAGAACCCTGTGGTCTCTTAGACTTTCACCTTCTTTATTTGTAAAATGAGGAAGGGTGAATGGACTGAAAAGTCCCTTTCAGCTCAAAGTCTATGTGTTTACAGATGGTCCCTCATTTTGCCTGTACTTCCCCAGCTTTGGGTATCCCCATGGGCCATATCCTCAGTCTGGAATGCACTCTCTTCCAGTCTCTGCCTAATGGAATCCTTAACTTTCTTTGAGGCCCAGCTCAGGTGGGATAGGGACCTTTCCTTGAGTCCTCGAGGGTCTGGATATGAAGTCATCACTCCCTATTTTTTTTTCAGACTACTTCTCATCTCTCACTCTTTTCAAACTGTCTATACCTCATGCCATTTCCCTTCCCTTCCCCCCGCATCCCCCTCCCCGAATTTCCACTTTGAAAAGGACTTCCGAGGTTATATGGTCCAAAATATACCTGAAAAAGACTCTGCCTTAATTCACTTACCAACTGGTTATTCTGCTTTTGCTTGACTGCTTCTAATAAAAATGGAATCCAGACACTCTTGAAGCAGTCAGTTGTACATTTCTATTCCCCTAATTGGTAGGAAGTCCTTCCTGAAGTCAGGCTTAGATTGAGCTTTTTGAGTCTTCTACCCATCGCTTCTAGTTCTGTTTTCTAGCTTATGTCTCTTCCATATAATCTTTTCAACCTCTCTTTTAAATTGTTAGCTCTGGGTGGAAAGGCATTCTAATCCTTTTTAAAAAATTCTTGCATCCCTCCTAATCACAATATACACAGGAGATATTTAAAAAGTGTTTGTCAGAATGAATATCGATTGCTTAAACACAGTAGGTGAAAAACAAATAGCTCATAGTTTCATATAAAATCTCCATTTTTTCCTGTTTGTTGATTACTAAATTCATGAAAAATTTTTTTTAAAGCAAACTGAATATTTACATGCTTAATTTGTATTACAGTTATTCACTTGGATGTCCACAGTGGCCACTAAAGTATGGGAGTAAGAAAAATTTCTTATCTAAACTTCATATACCCCTTGTTATCTGCCTTGAATACTAAAACACTTAATGAATGTGGAATGAATTGAAGTGGGAAAACATCTTCTAAATATTCACCATTTTGATTTAAAATTCACCATTTGGATTTCTAATGTGCACGAATCACCCTCTCTGGCTATTGGGGACCAGTCTATGGAACATAGCAAGATATAGCAATGTAAAAAATGCTCTATAACAACCTTACTAAATTCCATTTCACACATTCTAAATATTAAAATAACTACTTGATGTCCAACATTTCAAACCATTATTTTATTTTTAAGTAGTTCATTTCCCAAATTCATGAACTTAGCAATCACAATGTTGGAGTCAGCTCCAAGGATCACAGAGACCTTAGACGAAAAGACCTTAGGTCTAACCTAGTACAGCCCTTCCTCAGTTTATAGGTAAACCAAGGTTCAGACTTGTGTCTGGCCCAAGGTCACAGAGATAGTAAGAGGCAAAGAGGGTTAATAAACCTTGGCAAGTTATGTTCAAACTTCCAAGTTCCTTCACTTTATTTCTTTATGATTTCATTGTTGTGGGTACTCCCTAAGGGCTCAGAAATCAACTCTTCTCAACCTTAGAATTCGGTTCTCATAAGTTGCTGGGGCCAAAAGTGAATCAGCTGTCAGTCAGCCTTCTGGTAATAAACCTTTAAACTTGACTAGACTGATCCTCCTAGCAAAAGCCACATGTACTGTTGTGGGACTAGGACATGACCATTTTCCAGAGTCATGAAATTCATCAGAATTTGTACTCTGATCGTGTGGCCAGAGCTGTACCTAGCACTTTTGGTATCCAGTGCAAGAAGAATGAAAACTTTCTTCAATCATTTTTGCATGATAAATTCAATTGCAGGAGCTGAGGGTGGGGAGGGGAAGAAGACTTAATTAATTAATCAATTAAAGGCAGCTCTTAGGGGAAGAATATCAGTTCTTCCCATGCTACCTTCCTACCCACCAGATGGCACATCCTTGCTACACTAGAAAAGGAAATAGAATAGGAAAGGGTTATTTTCTCTCATTGTTTTAGCCTCAAACATGATAGGCAGAGGAAAAGTAAAGATGCTATGTGACCCAAATTTTGAGGGCCATCATGATAATAATAGATGATACTTAAATAGCATCTTAGGGCTTAATTTTTTTTATGTTAACCCATTTGATCCTAGAAAGAGCCCTGTGAGGTTAGACTTTTAAATTAACCTCCTTTCTATAAGTAAGAAAATGGAGGCTTAAAGTGGTTAGGGGACTAGCCTAGAGTCACAGAGAAAATAATGTCAAAGAAGGATTAGAGTCCAGGTCTCCCTGACTAGAAGCTAGTGGTATGTCATATCCATCCAAACTTAATTTTTTTCAGTTTTCTTGTGTAGCTACGGCCTTGGGAAGTAATCAATTCCATAAAAAGACTGTAAGTTAATCTCAAAGGGTGCCGATGGCACCTTTCATATATATAGGTGTGTGGGTGTGTGGGTGTGTATATGGGGAGAGAGAATATATGTATATATGTATATATATATATATATACATATATATATATATAGGCAGACAGACGGACAGACAGCAGACACACACACAGACATAGAAAGACACAGACATCAACATGCTGGAATTTGAAGGGCCCCAGGAGAATCTTTCCTTCTCCAACAATGACAACAAAACTACCTACAACATCCAGTCTCAGCTTTATGGGTTCAGCAATGATGACTCTCAGTGATCTCTGCAAATGTTCCATCATGCATTCAGTTACTAATGAACTCAGTAGGAAAAGTTGATCTCTTCCTTTTCTCCCTTTCTGGATGAAACACAGGTGTCCTGATTATAATTCTTTCAGTACCGTAGTACTCTTCCAATATCAAGGGATGTGGTATGTGGCATGAGAAGGCAGGAGGGACTGAGAAACTTCTCCTACTTCCCAAGCTACTATAAGATGAACTTATAATGAGGCCTGACAATTTTACCTTCGTAACATCTCTCATGTGTGGCCCCTTTTCTCCCTCAACACTAACCATCATCACGTCAAGTCTACAACATCTCAGTAGCCTGCTGGTTGCTCTCCCTCTCTCAAGTCTCTCCTCACTGCTGTCCGTTCCCCTCTTGCTTGTCACTACCATCTTGCTAAAATGCAGGCCTCAACGTGTTACCCCTCTACACAGTTAACTTCAGTGCCTCCCTATTAACCTCCGTGATTAAATAGAAATTCTGTTTTTTCATTAGACGCCCTTTATAACCTTTAACCTGCCCTTCTCCTTTCTATCCCCACCTCCCTTTTCACTCTCCTTATGCCTTGTACACACTTCCACATAATTTGGGATTCAACAAGACTGGCCTATTTGCTGTTCAGCAAACAAGGATGCGCTATCTCCAAAATTCAGGCATTTGCCTTTTCTGTGCCCAATTCTTAGAATGTTCTCTTTCCCCATCTCTGCCTCCTTGATCCAGAAAAAATCTGATCTCCTACAGCAGGCCTTTCTTGATCCTCCTTAATTCTAGCACCTGCTCTCTGGTGAATATTTCCTGTATATATCTTGTTTGTACATAATTGTTTCCCCCATAAGATTATGAGCTCCTTGAGAGCAAGGATTGGCACTAGCTTTTTCTATGTTTGTCACCAGCACATAGCAGCTGTTTAATAAATGTTTGTTGACTGACTAACTGGCAGGCTTGTATCCTGGGATGGCCAACAGAGGCATTGGCCTTATCCCTGAAAACATAACTGTGCAAGAAAATTGGACTGGGTTGTAACCATGGCTACATTAACATGACCTGCCAAATATCATTTAGATTTGTACTTAACCTTTGCAACTAAACCCCACCATAAAGTTACAGAACCCTGCTATGGTATCATGTGTCTGGTAGCACATTTATGAAACTGTTCCTAAAAAATTCCTGGCACTGCCAATTTGGTGTCACTGAACATCATTTTGCTTTTTTCCATTTCATCCAATTCAGTTTTGGTGGTTTGTGATCACTGATCACATATTTAGGTAGGGAAGGGGATTTAGAAGTTATTTAGACCAACTTAATCATGTTACAAACTAAGACCCAGAGAAGCTAAGAATACTATTTTCATTGTCTTTCTCACTAGTGGGGGCATCCTTCAAGGTTCTGTCCTGGGCAGTCTATTTGATACCTCTTTCCCTCTCATTCTACCTTAACATGAGGTATATGTACACGTGAAAAATATTTAATTTCTAGGAGATGAAAAGATAACCTCCCAAATATTAGAAGCAACAGAAATACCTGTTTTAAGTGGTTCCTTCATTTGTTCTTTTTCATCTTCCACTTCGGTTCTATCAATTCCCAAGAACTCAGTTGTCTTTATGAAACTGAATCATGAAATTTTATGTTTAACAAAACCAAAACCTATGCTTCCTTCACATCTTCCTGTTTCATTAAGGGCACCACTATTTTTGCATTCCCCAAGGTTCAAAGCCTCAGAATTATCCTTGACTTTTCTCTCCCTCACTGTCCCATATCCAGTAGCCAAGTTCGGGCAATTCTGCCTCCACAATCTTGCTCAAGTAAGTCCTGTTCTCGTAACACAGTTAGCTCTCAAGTATCACCTCTCAAGTAGACCATTTTATTAGCTTCTTAATTGTCCTCTCTGCTTCTAGACTCCCCCTTTTCCAACTCTCCTCAATAGAGCCGCCTAATTGATCTTTATAAAACATAGGTCTAATCATTTCAAAATCTTCAAAGTCTCCACACACACATAGAAAAAATATGAAATCCTAAACTTGACATGTAAAGTTGTCCAAAATGTAGCTTCCATCTAACATTTCAATCATAATCTTATTAATTTAGAACCTGTTTTAGTCATTCTGGCCCAAAAGCTGTTATCCTTTATGCATACAAGAAATTCTGCCACTCACTTCTATACTTTTGCAGAGATGACTGCCCTTATTAGAAATGGATTCTCTCCTCCCTTCTATCTCATAGAATCCCTCCATTCCTTCAAAGAACAGCTCTTTTTGGATCCTTCCCAGTTGTTTTCTGATCCCTCATGAAGTTACTTTGTATTTCCCTTATAAGATCCTCTGAGGTCACTTCCAGCTCACAGCTCTAAATTTATGATCCCACAGTCATAGAATCTTGTTGGCTAAATTCCCAATAGAGTAGTGCTACTACTCTGCTTGTTTGGGAATCAATGGGAATTGAGTAGGGGAAATAGATTTCCTCTCCCCATTCCCTTTCAGAGATTTAGAGCTGGACAGAACAGTAGATGCCATCTAGTCCAATCATTCATTTTACAGATGTGGAAACTGAGGTCAGGACACAGTAAGTCTCATAGATTCTTATCTGTGCTCCTCTGTTACACCAGGAGAAAATAAAGTCCTTGAAGGTAGGTCTGTTTTGTTTTTATATTTCTATCTATAGTGCCTGGTGTGCTGGCATATAGTAGATGTTTAATGTGTTTGTTAACTGATTTGCCCAAAATCACAGAGTTAGGAAATCAAAGAGCCAGAATTTTAACCTAAATCTGACTCCAGACCTTGGGTTCTTTTCATTGTCTCCAAATACTGGTAACATTGTTATCATCTTTTAATGGAACTAATTTCACTCTCAGGAGGGGGATATGTTCATATACTATTCCACAGCAAAGAAGATACTAAAATAATTTGATCACTGTCTATGATTCATTGGTCAATTTATGTCCTAAGTTATTGAAATTAGAAGTTCTGCTAAAAAGAACACACACACACACACACACACACACACACACACACACACACACCCCATCTTTTCTGAGCAGGAATGTGGTTTCCCAGAAGATATGAATTTGAATTTGCATGTGCCTGATAAAAGGAGCTGCCTGCCAGCTGCTGAACATATAATAAACAGTGAAAGTAACAGATAAAGACAAAAGCCCATTGAATTGATGAATTCCTTCACAAGTGCCTCAGAATACATTTTTAAAAGCTCATCTCAGCCTCTCAGCATACTTTCAACTTAAAACTGCCCTGCTGGTCTTCACTGCTTATTGGGGGAAAAAAGGGGAAAAAACCCTGCATTTCAATGAGGCCATTCAAGGCCTTTGACAGTGTCTTCTACCCCTCATTTCCCCAACTCCCCCTTTGAAAAGAGGGTTTCTATGACACCGTCTTACAATCAACTCAGAAAAGGAGCAGTAAAGTGTCAAGGAAAACTTGTGCTTGGTTATTTCTTTCCTTCCATCAAAGGTAAATCAGTAAAATTTCCTAATTATTACATTTGCTTTAAAAAAAAAGAAAGAAGGGAAGAAAAGAGGAGAGGAGAAGAGAGGAGGAAAGAAGAGGGGAGAGGAGGGGAGAAGAGGGCAGAAGAGGTGAGAAGAGGGGAGAGGAGGGAAGAAGAGTGGAGAGGAGGGGAGAGGAGAGGACAGGAGAGGAAGGGAGCACTGGAAGTATACCATTAAGGTCTATGATGGCATGGGACTAGCTAGGATTGGAAATCATTGCCCTAATTCAAGGTTTCTTAACTAATTTTTGGTCATGGATCCCAATGGATGTTGTGGAGATAGAAACAAGAAAGTTTAGTATGTGTTTGGATACGGGCAGCAGGGACTTACCAGTCATACAGACTTATAGAGCAGCTAAAAATGGACCATAATATGTACTCACAAAAAAGTTATTTATTTGAAACCCATACATTAATAATATTGATCTGTAAGCATTAGTTACTTCAATGTTTTGTATCATCAGATTTCTGTGGGAAAATGTTTTTGATAGTGATATCTCCATTTTCACCCAATTTTGATAAAACCTAAACACATTATTCTCATATAACAATGTCAATTCATATCAGCATGTACTAAGTACAAATGATATGTCAGGTAGTGTATTAAGGACTAGAGATAGGAATGCAAGCAAAAACAAAGACAGCCCCTGTCCTTCAAGAGCTAATCTTCTAATGGGGGAAGACAGCACATAAGAGAGTTGAAAAGTAGTGAGGAGAAGATCCCACAAAAGGGCATGGTGAAGCCTGAAGAAAAAGCGTTGTTGGTTGGGGCCTTTCCTCAAAATGGAGATTTCAGGAGGAATCACCAATGGCAAATGGTAGCTAGAGGGATGGAAAGAGAAGACAGCTAAGACAGGCTGACAAAGTCTGGCCAATGAAGCATTTCTGGTCTGGTTCCTTACTCAAAATGGAGGTCCTAGAAGAAAATCACCCAAACGTAAAGGAGACTGCAGAATAGAGGGAGAAAACTGGTGAAGCAGTGAACCAAGTGCACCAAAACCACTTCATAAGCACATTTTCATTTTGCTTCACTGGGACTTTGTCTGCCTCCTGACTGGTAAATTGGCACAGACATTTAAAGATGGCATGCAGCGGTGAATCAAAGCTATACTTCTCCTTAGCACTGAGGCACCTGGAGTATTGTTGTTCTTGTTCATTTCTTGTCTCTAAGAGCACCGTGGGCATCAGAGGGTACTATCTTTACTTGCCCATAAACTGGATTTAAGTGCATAAAGAGACAATGAAGGGCTTTTCCCAGAATGGTGGGGAATCCTAGCCTGTTCATAGGCATTTAGGCAACTTCTGTTTGGGGGTTACAGTGGCCTGCAATATTTGATACCAGAGGCAGAGAGGCCAAAGAGAAACTCATGCAGAAAAAAACTCCAAATGAGGGAGCAAGAGAAGAAACAGGATCATGGCAGCAAGAGATGAGGCCTGAGATCCAACCAAACTGGGAGTAAAAGCGAAATCCATTCTATGACTTCTTTCTTCACCACTCTCTTCCCAGAACATGACACTGGGACAATTCCGACTCCAGATTTAAATTTCATAATTCTTCCTCATATACTAGTTGAGAGGAGGTTCTATGTACCCTATAATATCCCTTCATACCTTATTTGAATGTTTATTTACATTTATGTTGATCAATATTACTAATAAATCATCTGGCCATTAAAAGTAATTTTGTCTAAGTCTGAAAGACCTTGGTTCAAGATTGAAAGAGGGAAAAGGCCAGTAATAGGTAGAGGATGGGTCTCATATGGTCACCTCCAAGTCCATCTAAAAGGTTCTATATTACATGCTCATATCCTAAAAAGTTATAGCTTTTTAAGAATATATGCAATTGGATAAAAAAACACTCTTTCTCTACACTCACCCTTCTTTTTCAGATACCTTCTGAATCTGGGATTATAGCAGAGAAGGGTTGGATATACAACTTAGGTTGTAAACCCTCCATATGACAGTCAAGACAAAGCCACTGATGTTGAACAGGATTCAGTTTTAATTATTAATTTATTTTGATTATTGAGATATCACATTAAAAAAGGCTTTCACTGTTGGTCTCTGAAAAGGTAGAAATAATAGATAAAGAGTTTGACAGGGGCTTGGCTTGCTGCCATAATTCTTTATAAGAGATCTCTTATGTAAAGAAGCTGTAGGCTTGACGAGGCTATTCATAAGTCTCAAAGCATCAAACTCACCAAATCATTCACATGTTCAATTCTACTGCACGCATGCCCTGGAGAGACTAAATAAAACAAGTCCACCATTCTCCCGGGATCCCCAGGAACCCCTCAGTTTTGTTGGAAAGAAATTGAATCTGTAAGTCACTCTTTGGTGAAGTTTCTCATATATATTGGTGGATGGCTATTACATTTCGGACTATCTTGGAAAACAAACAAAGAACAGAACAAAGCAAAGCAAAAACTCTGCAGGTCAGAGCACATATGTAGCAATACAAACTATGTGATTGAATTATGGAGGTCCTTTCCTTCTCATTCCATCTAAAATAAATAATAATAATATTTTGATCAGTGGAAAGAATACTAGACAGATAGGAGGAGACAATTTTGAATGTGGGCTTTTCCTCTTGCAAAAGGAAAAGGAACAAGGCAAATGTCTTTCTGAATCTCAATTTCCCTTACTACTTAGAAGAGTTTTGAGTCTATAACTGATAGATTTTTGATAAGCAAATAGTAATATAAAACTTTAATTAATATACAATTCTGAGATAATTATTTTGGGAAAAAATAGTCTCTTAATCCTCTTGTATCATCAACTTTCTCTCTAATGATTTGGCATTTCCATCCTTTGGATTTGGTTTCTCATCCTTTCTTATGATGACTGAAAGCAAGATATCAGAGACCAGACTTTTTTCCCAATTCACCTGAAATCTGATCACAAAGTCTCCTGGCTCAGAAGTATATAAATATTCAGAAGGAATATAAGCTGAATTATTTGGCATTTTACAAGCAGGAAATTCTGGAAATAAGCATTTCTCCCCCTTACTTCCAAAACACATTTTATCTAGTAACTAGTTATAAAAGATATTCAGCACTGGACATCAAAATTGTAGGTGGTAGAAACTCCCTTTACTTAGAGCTGAGGTTTACACACAGACGTGTTGGGAGAGGATGTGGGAGAGGGGGAGGGGTTGAGAAGTCAGTGCAACAGAGCCAGGAGAAGAGAATCAGACAGGGGTTATGAAGAAATGCATCCAGGGGAGGAAACATGGTATAACAGCTAAAGTGAAGGATTTAAAGACAGAGGATTTGGTTTCAAATCTCAACTCTGCCACTTAGCATCCATATGACATGAGGCAAGTCATTTAACCTTTCCAAACCTCAAAACCTCAGTTTCCTCATATTTAAAATGAAGAGTTGAACCAGATGACTCTTAAATACCTTTCAGTTTTAATTATATGATTTTCAGTTTATTCTTGAACATCTACAAGTTGCATGTCTACAGGAAACCACTGACTAACCCTTTCTGAGCCTCAATTTTTACACCTGTAATTTGATGTCATCAAGCCTGCTGAGCATCAAATCTGCTGGAGGTCAGTATTTTCAGAATTTTTGACATAGTGGGTAAAAGTTTAATGTGAAAAACTGAACTCCACTAGTTCGAGATTTTGTGTGTGTGTGTGTGTGTGTGTGTGTGTGTGTGTGTGTGTAGAGGGAGGAAGAGAGAGAAAGGGAGAGAGAGAGAGAGAGAGAGAGAGAGAGAGAGAGAGAGAGAGAGAGAGAGAGAGAGAGAGAAGTGTTAAGAACTATACAGTATAGGTAGGGACTAATAGGAGTAAATTTTAGTTTATTTAAAAAAACTACCAATCTATTAAAAATGAATCCTACATGATAAAAAGAGAATTCTCATGAACAATCTAGCAATCAATACTTATCCTAAGGACAGCAGGTCCTACCTTTTGATATTGTGAAATCAACAAAAGGAAGCAAGCAACTGGTCCTACCAAGAAAGACAGAGGAGAGAACAGAGCCAAGCCATTGTTCTCCTTCTGAACAAGGAGAGGCAGGTCAGAGAGAGTAGAACTCTGAAGGTTATATAAGCCTCCTTGCCACCACTCAGAAAGGAGACAAGGCAGAGTACAGAGTGTAGTGATCAGCTAGGAAAGAAGAGCAAGCCAAGGGAAGTCTAAGAGGCCTTTGTTGTCCAAAGTCAACTACCACCTCTGATTGAGCTGAACTATGTGCTAGGATCTGGGCCTGCTCTTGTCTACCCTCTTGAGAGCTGAGAAGTGATACTGTCTTTTTACATTCTATGCTCTTCCAGATTTGAATGCCAGTAGAGATATCCCCTTTTCTAATGATGGAGTCAGTTGTGAAGCAAAGGTATATCATCCCTACTCATAATTCACATTCTCAATTTGTGATTCATTGGGAATCATACTTCTTTACATCTATCATGATGAGTGGTGCAAAAAGAAGGTAGTCAAGGTGTTTTGCACTCAATCTCTCCTCCCTCCAAATATACACAGTATAACCTGGTATTTGTTTTTAATTCAAAACATTTGCAATCATGTTTAAGAATTGTTTGTATAATTTATCAGCAAGTCAACATGCATTTAGAAGTACTTACTACTTACTATGTCCTAGGCACTGTGATAAGTTCTGAGTATAAAGATAAAAATAAAAAGAAAGGCAGATTGTGCCTTCAAGGAATTCACATTGTAGTGAGGGGGGGAGAAAAAAAATCTCTTCTTTAAAAATATATATGTACATAGATATATGTATATACATATTTATAATTTTATAAATTTTACTATAAATTATTTTATAATTCATCATAATTTATCATCATAAAGCAATAACTTGTTATTACAATTATATATTTATAATTATATCATTATTATAAATGTATAATTATAAAATACACATTATATGTATATATTTATACTTTTTATATCTACATAATACATATACATACATGTATATATTCACATGTATACATAGTGCACACACATTTTTAAAAAGTAATCTTGTAGGAAAAGTAAAGCTGTGGAGGGAAAGGGCATGGGAGGGTTGAGAAAGAAATCTAGAAGCCCAGTATAAATATCTGTCACATTACAATTTTGACTAAATTGTAAATCAGCTAAAATATACAACATCTCCCTCCCCAGAGAATGTGTATTTCAAGTTCAAGACAGCTGGTAAAGTGGTATCTTTTGCACCCTCTTCATCTTTGCTCCATAGGATCTGTACAAAGTATAACCTCTAGGATTGTGTTCTAGTAGATTCAGCATAACTGGTAAGCACCTACATAATTCAGAGCAAAGGGAAAGAGGCTGATGAACAAAGTTGAGATGAGACATTATACTTGCATTTGCAAATGAGTAAAATACATAATAATACATGAAGGAATCAAGGGTATAAATGTCTTCTATGGCATGGGAAAAGATTATGAAAGATTGGGGGACTGAACAACAGCAACATGGAGAAGATGACATTTGAGAAGGGCTTTACAGAACAGATAGGAGCTCATCAAATAATGCTTACAAAGCACTTGGCATGGTAAGTGCTACATCAATGTTAGCGATTGTTATTATTAGTTCAGGATATGTCAGGAAACATGTGGTAGGAAAGGGCATATCAGGAAGAGAGAATGGCATAAAGCAATGAGGTAGAAAAGATAAGATGCATTCAGAAACACAAACTAGTCCCTTGATGGTGTAATGCAAAGGATATGGAAAGAAGCAGTCTTTGGGACAGCTATGGTGGCCTTGAGTGGAATTCAGGTCATGGTGCTTAAATGTTATATCCGAGGCAACACAGAACCCTGTAAGTTTTCTTTTTGTTTGTTTTTAGTAGAGGGAGTTATAGCGTTGATTTTGTCCATAAGGAAAAATTAGTCTAGCAGAGGGATAAAAGATATGTGCAGAGGTAGAGGTGAGTGGGTCAGGATGTCATATAAAAAAGACTAGTGCAATAATTCATGTTTACCGACTTCTCCTAAATATTAAAGGAAGATCTTTTGGTTGTCTAGATTTGGAGGATTGCTCGGGGATAGACCCAACTGTATAACCCCACTTAGTTCTGCTACTTATTCTGCCAACAAAACTGGGAATTGCATGTGTCTGAGAGACAATCCTGTCACCAGTATGATTAAATAGAAAGGAAGTAACTCAAGATGATTACCCTATAAGACTTGAGTTTATTAGGTTTTCTTTTTCTCATTGAATATTTCCAGGCACACATGATGTTAAATTGACATAGAAATTTTATTGCTTGTTTGGGTGAACTTAAGATAAATGCATCAGGTGAATGTAAATCTCTTTCTGAAGTGTGAGGAAAGTGGTTATATCATGCTAGAAATCTTATGTATTAGCAATCCTTTTCATTCCTTACCCCAAAACAATACTGTGTCTATTCCCACATGGTCAGATCCGAAAGAGGAACCCATTTTATTCACCTGCGTCAACTCTTTAAATATTTCTCACTGCTACCAATGCCATCTTAGTAAGTATCAAGAAATATATAGCCCATTCCTCTGGTACAGTGACTTCTTATTTCATGATGCATATAGAGACACAGTATATATTTTATATTTACTTGTCTATTTTCCCAAACTTTTCATTTTGAAGAAAAAAATACAAGACCTTTTTTTCTCCTCCTTCTTTCTACCTCTCTAAAAACACAAAACAGAGGTAGGATTTCAATTTCCTATACCAAAACTTGGCAATGCTTTCCCATTTATATTTTCTTAATGGTTATCTTATTATGACTGGTCTAAACTTCCAGTGGTAGAAAGTATATTAGAGGTCATCTCATCTACCATTATTTTACATGTGCTGTAAGAGAGGCCCAGAGAGCAGCATGATTCACTTAAGGTCACCCAGATTCAAATTCTTTTCCTGCAACTTCAAGTTTGTCTTCTTTCTACTGTACCACTGTATCCCTCAAGTAGTTGTGCTGTTTCCAGGATAAAGCAGCCTTTTTGATAACAGTTATGGAATCACAGAATTATAAGGTTAAAAAGGATTTCAGCAGTCATCTATTTCAATCCACACATCAAAACAAATTCCCATTAAACAGCATCCAAGGAGTGGTCATCTAGCCTTTGCTTTCTCAGTCTCCCTTTGCACTGGTTTCTTACCTCTCTGGCTTTATCTCTGATTTTTCCTGTTTATAGATTTCTTGTTCTTACAAAGTTGTCTACATGTTGTCTCCCCCATCAGACTGTGACCATGATGGCAGATCTCTTTGTCTTGTGATACCAGCACTTAGTACAGTACCTAGCCTCTAGTAGATTCTAAATAAATGTTTTTTTGGCTGACTGACCACTATGTGCAGGGCAATGAAGGTACTCAGACCAAAATAAATGAAATAGCTCCTGCTCTGAAGGAGCTCATGTTCTAGTGTTTGGCACTACTATGTGAAAGTTATTGTTGTGAGCTCAAAATGTATTGGGTTGTCAATCATGAGAGCTGGGTTCTAATCCCAAACTCTTTCACTTACTTAGGGTGTGACCTTGGACAAGACACTCAAGCCCTCTGGCCTTTAGCTTCCTCATTTGATGCGAGTATTTTGGGGGGTGCTTGACTAGTTTTATCACAAGTTCCTTCTAATTCTAGCAACCCATGATTCAATTCCTTTTTAATTCTCTAATTTAAGGTCACCTTTTAAAAACACACTACTTTTCAGTCTCTTTTGTTTTTAAAAGAATCTGTGAATGTAGGAAGAAGCCAGGCAATTATGTGGGAATGTCAAGTTCAAATGAAAATTATTTATGTAAAATGAGTGTTACAAATCAGGTGTCCTTTGCATTGGTATGGTGTCCTCTGGGTCTTATTCCCTTTAATGCATGCCTTCAAAGAGTGTATAAGTACATCCCACATGTCAGGCTAACATGCTTTAAGTTTATGACTTCTAAAGTTTTAATTATAACTGTCCCCAGTAGTGTCATTATCAAGAAGACAATGTCAGACTTTGTCTTAAAAAGTGAATACATTCTCTTATCCTAAGTAGTTTACAAAGCTATAAAAATTGCTTCCTGATTAACTTGGACAAGGTTTCAATCTTCCCAGTATCTCTAGTCTCATCTCTTTGGTCTTCCATATAACTAGCTACTGCTGTTAGTCTTTGCTGACCTTTATGTTCCCTTCCTTAGTGGTTTTAATTTTTAATCTTTTTTTTCTCTATCTCTCCACTAGCCCGTACTGTGTCTTCTTTTTGGTTTCAAGGGGATTAAAAACTTTCTCCCTTCATCTAGGACCATTCCACATTTTCTTTTTTCCCTGACAGATAACAAATTCCTTTAGTCTTTTCCTTAACATCTCACATGACCCTTTTTCTTTTCTTCCTTTCTTTCCGTCTGATAAGCAACAAGTCGTTTAAACTCTTCTATCTAGGACACTGCCTGGCATATAATAAGCATGTAATAAAATGCTTATAGAAACATGGTGAATCGTGATTTTTAAAGACCTGACAACAAGGCTTACTATCCATATCCTGATAGAGGTGATATATTCAAGGCGCAGAATGAGATACACATTTGATTTCGGTATGGTTGCTATGGAAACTCCTTTGGTTTGACTATCTCTATTTGTTACAAGTTTATTATTTTTAGTGGAAGGGTAAGTTGTGGGAAATGTAGAGTTTTTGATAATTGAAAAAGAGTTTTAAATGCTTTTTTATTTATGTAACTGGTGTAAAATTTGCACATTTTTTCAGGGCATATGTAGGGTTTTTCTCGCTTTGTCATGTTTATTCGTCAGTCTAATGCTCTCTTTAGCATAAACTTCCCATTCTGCTGAACTACTGAGCTGTTGTTGGCTATGCTACCTTGAAGGTCATAGATTGAGAACTGAAAGGGTCTTTAGAGTTTGTCTGGGCCACACGCACACCCTCCCTTTTTTACAGGTGGGAAAACTGAGGAGTAGAAAGGTGAATTGATCAAGGTGACATCAATATATGAGTGATAGAACATCTGATTTAAAATTCATTGTTTTTTGTTTTTTTTTTCAAGGTAGCCAACTACGCATATATCCAATCAGAACAATGAGAAGAGCCAGGCTTCAAACCAAGATCCTCTGACTTCATAGTCTCAGTACTTTGCTTCACAACACTGTCTCCTACTAGAGCATTATGAAAATTAACTTCTTAGTTTTCCAACTGCCCCATCTGTCTGTTTCTCTAGCTTCTCCAACTCCTTCTTCCATCTCTCATTCATGAACGTTTTATAAGGCTTAGTTTTTACTGTTTCATATTTTTCTCTTTTAGTCAAAGAAACTATCTCTTCTTATTGACTCAGTTTCCATGCAGATAACTCTCAGAGCTTTAATTTGGGTTCTGTTCTACCTGCTGGGTATTTATCCTATAATGTTTTACAATCCCAAACTTAACAAATACTACCCAAACTGGCTAGAAGACCCAATGACTCAACCCCATAATTTCTCATATTTCTCTCTATTACTTTTGCTAAGCTCTTTTCTCAATAGAAACCTTTTAATAACAGCCCATATAGATAACATACACACACACACACACACACACACACACATATATATGAAAGAGAGAGAGAGAGAGAATGCTTTCCTGTTCTGCTCATTTCATTTTTCATTGATTCATGTAAGTCTTCAAAATTGCTCATTTTTATAATATTGACTTTATGGTCAAAATTATTATAGTCCTGTTCATTTCTTCTTGCAGCATCTCATACAATTTTTTTCCATGTTTCTTTCTGTATTTCATTTTCATCCCCTCTTTTGCATGAGGTGTGTGGTAGATTTCTTCATCATTATTGTGAACTTATGACAGATCATTGAATTGAGCAGAAATCTAAACTTTTTAAATTGTTTTTCTCTATAATGTTATCATTGTTATAGATTATCATTATTGATGGTTATCAATTATTCTTTTACTTCTGTTCACTTCACTCTGCATTAGTTCACAGAGATCTTCCCAGTTTTCTCTAAAATTATTCATTTAATCATTTCTTAGGGCATAATAATATTCCTCTGCATTCATATAGTGCAGTTTATTTAGCCATTCCCCAATGTGGAGACAACTTAATTTCTAGTTTTGGGCTACCAGAAAAAGTTACTATAAATATTTTGGTATATAGAAATCTTTTCTTCTTTTTCTTTGATTTCATAGGTCAAGTAGTGATAGCTACTTCTCATCTTTTCTTATGGGGTTCACACAAAAAAGGCCCTGGGACAGTCATGATCCTGGTATTATTCATTTATTATTACATTCTTTCATTCTTTCCACTCTGTTGACAAAGATGATGGCATCATCATCATCATCATCATCATCATCATCATCATCATCATCATCATCATCATCATCATCATCCACATCCTTCAAGGAAAAGCTCATCCTGAGGAAACTCGTTGTCATGGAGATTGTCTCAGTATAGGAACTCAGATATCATAAATCCCCGCTGTAACCTTTGCCTCTGATTGGAGGACTAGGGTGGGGAGGAGCAAAAACTCATTCCAAAGTCTCCATTCAAAGAGATCTCACAAGCCAAGCTAACACTTCATTTCCACCTAGTTTCACTCTTTCAGTTCTAATGGATTCTATTCCGCTATCATCGTGCCATCCCCACCCCCTGGCACGTATCTTCCCCATGCTTTATAGCTTTGTACTATCTATTGTCTTTTCTCCATTAGATTGTAAGCCCTTTGAGGGAAGAGATTGAATTTCCTTTTCTCATTTGTATCCCTAGCTCTTAGCACAATGTCTGGCACATAACAGGAGTTTAATAAATAAGTATTACATCATTTTGCATTGTATTATATTGCAAATTTAATATTCTGCTGACCATTGCACAGGTAAGTAAAATAATTACTTTTTATCATTAAGTAAGATTCATTGAACAATTCCTTAGCACAACTGCTATCACAGACAGGACAAGGGGATGGCACAAATACTGTACTGTTCTAACATAATTTTTACCTCCTTAGCTTTGTAACCTTTTCATTCCAGATATCCTGGAAAATATTTGGGGTGGTGACATCTATTAAAATAATTTAATTTTCTTGTTGCTTTTCTTGTTATTTTAACAAGGCTATGCTTATATTAGCAAGTGAATGGATTGAAACATGAAAAAATAAGGTAATTCCTCAAATATACCAAACATTCCCATGTAGGTAAAGATCTAGTACTGATTTTTTTATATCATTCCTGTCACCCTAATCAATCAATCTGGAGACTAACAGGAATGTGGATGTAGAAAGGAGTGGCAGTGAGCCTGTCCATAGGCTGGGAAGAGTTGTCCATGGATAGATCTCAACTCTAGGAGGAACAGTTGACGCAAGAAGCACCATATTGCTTCAGCATTTATACCATAGTGTTCAATGATGCCAAAGAACAGAAAGGGCCACGATGTATTCATGAATGAATCAGCGCATGAGTGCATGAATTAAAATGAAATGTTTGCAATTTGTCAGAGTGGTTTGCAGTTTTACATTTGAGTGTGAAAGAACTTTATGGTGAAAAAAAGACTCTTTAGTGAAAGGCAGGGAAGTGTGAGCTAGGGAAAAAGCTGTTAGCTATGGTGGTTTCATGGTGTATTTAGTTTTGGGTGCTAAGTCTTCTTTCCCTGGGTTGTCATGTGGTAGACTAAGTCCAAGTTTATGGCTCATCCTTCCTTCCCCGGTTCCCATACAGGGGTAGGGAGCAGAGTTTAAGAAGGAAGTGGTGAGAAGTGATGATATTTAGTTCAAACTGATTTTATTTGATTTATACCAACTAAATTTATTTCCAGTTTCCCATGCCTGGAAAAGGACCCTCTACATTTGGTACTGAGTATAAATAAAATGCTTGTATATTTAAGGTTATTCTAGGGAGAATTCCTTTGGGCTCATTAGTATGCATGAAATACCTCATATAAAACTGATTTATGAACCATTTGCCTGGACCTGATTACAACACAAACACAGTTTTACTGTGGCTTAAATAGCCCATCATTTAGTAAAAAGTCCAAATTGCTAACTATTTGCTCGAGTGCTTATGTGACTGAACAATGTGTCTTTTCATTTTGCTGCAGAGATTACCTCTGAATGTGGGGAGATCCCAATCCATTGGAAATCCAGATCGCTAGAAGGAAAGGCTTCAGCACGGGTATGAACATCTGCTAAAACTGTGTTTATGCTGCTCTTTCAAGTGAAAGATTTTATTTGAAAAACAACTAAATCATACATTTTACTGTTGACTAACTGCTATTCTTTGAAATTTGTCTAGAGTCTGAAGTCAGACCAAGATCTGGCCTCTTAGTCCTCTCTACTTCCTTCTCCCTACTTGAATCCCACTCCCTCACAAAAACATAAGTAGTAGTGGATCCCAAAGAGCATTGTTAGAGGGACTAGGCTGCAGTTGTACTACCATCTACATCTGCAGATTTCTGAATGGAGGTTAGCTTTTTTTTCTCTTAAAGAAAATGATGATATCCAGGTTAGCAACTCATTGTATCACAGAATGGAGACTGGGATGGCTTCCAGAGGAATTTATGGAAATTTGTCAGAAAATTCAAGGCAATATATTTTTTTACCTAATGAAATCCTGACACCCTCCATTGTCAAGTACTAAACAGAGGGCACAAAAATCTTGTTTTCAAGCCAGATTCTTACTTTGAGTTTTTCTAGATTCCTTCAGAAGTATTATTTCTTCTATTCTCTGGGTCTCTGTTTTCCCACCTATACAATGGGGGTATTATACTAGCTAGTATTCCTATAACACTTTATGTTTGCAAAATGCTTTATGCCTGCTTTCTCATTTGCTCCCCACACCAATCCTGCGAGGAAAGTGCTATGATTTCCCCATTTTTCAGATGAAGAAACCGAGGCTGAAAAAAGTCAACTTGCTTAGTATCATATATCTGAGACAGATGTGAAATCATGTCTTTCTGACTCACGTCCTGAACTCTGTCCACTGCTCCACCAGCTGTCTCTCTCTGAGGCTCTAAAGCTAAGACCCTAGGACCGCTTGAAATCTCAGTTTTCTTTGAAAATATCAGTTAACTCAGTGCATCCAGTGAGTCCAGCATAAGTGAATATTTATTCACATCCAGTGAAAACCTTGGTCATTTTTTTTCATATTGTAAACCCTGGTTATTTTTGACTCAAGTATCAACATGTTTAAATCCAAAAAACATTCCTTTGAAAAATGTCTATTATCTTGACTGACTTAGGATCATCAGGATTAATAATCATATACATTTACAGAAGAATTTTAAATCTACAAGACCCTTTACAAACATGACCTCCTTGGCACATCACAAGGCTCTCATTATATAGGTAATAATAGAAAACATTTATATTGAACTTACTATGCACCAGGCACTGTGATGAGCATTTTACAATTATCTCATTTGATCCTCACAACAACCCTGGGAAGGAGGTGCTTTAATTATTCCCATTTTACAGTTGGGGAAACTGAGTCAGGGCAAGTGATTTGCCAAGTGTTACAAAGATAGTAAGTCTTTGAGGCAGGATTTCAACTCAGAGCCTCCTCATTCCAGGCCTTATACTCCATTGCTGGACCATCTGAGTTAGGAAAAGTGTCAGAGCAGGGATTCAAGTCCAGATCTTTTTATACCCAGTTCATGGTTCTAGTCACTAAGTTGCCCTGACTATGGAACCAAATCAGTGAAGTCACAGAGACTGACATATTATTTAAATATTTAAAATATTTAACATTTAAGAACATTTTCTAATACTGGTATGATAATTGGTTGTTTTCACACAACTGCTACTCCTAGAAATAATAGCTAACATTTACACAACATTTTTTTTGCATCATAGAATTTGCAAAGCACTTTCCTTATGTTATTGAATTTGACTCTCACAGCAATCTCGTGCGTCAGGTTTCATCATCATCATCATTTCATCGCAAAGCTAGTCAGTGTCTGATGGGGGATTTAAATTTAGGTCTTTCTGGCCCTTTCTGCAACGCTCATCCAGACCACACTGTCTCTCCTGTAGAATCACTACGCTCTCTTGCTAATGGGAAATGAATCATATTCTTTAACTTAAGGCAATATATTGCTAGTTCTTTGCACTACAGTGTGCACTATTTGTCCATATTTTATAGCCAAGTAGGAGAAGAGAGACTCTTCTATTTGGTGTGGTAGAAGGAATGGTTTTTGACGCTTAGAATACACACATATGCGTGTATGCACACACACACACATTTACATAGATGGTGATGGATCTTGAAATATTTAGTTCCATTTCCTTGGACCAAAAATTTAAAGAACTAATTAATTCCTGAGTCTCATTACAGGAAACTCAAGAGATCATTCGGTCACCATATGACAGAATCAGATGGAATTTGACATTTGAAAGGGACCTCAGTATTGAACTGAAGTCCAACCCATTGTGTGTCATTGCTGTTGCTCAGTCATTTCAGTCACATATGACTCTACATGACCCCATTTGGGGGTTTTCTTGGCAGAGGCACTGGAGTGGTTTGTCATTTCCTTCTCCAGCTCATTTTACAGATGAGCAAACTGAGACAAGTAGGGTTAAATGACTGGCCTAGGGTCACATAGCTAGCAAGTGTCTGAGGCCAGATTTTAAGTCAGATCTCCTCATTCTAGGTCCAGTGCTCGTCCACTACACCACCTACTTGAAAGGGATTTCCCATGCCATCTAGCCACTGTTTATACAGCCCCTACCTGAAGACCTCCAAAGAGAGAACCCACCACCAATCCAGTTTTGGATCACTCAAACTGTTAGAGTTCCTCTAAACATCAAGTCTAAATACAGGCAGCTAGGGTGGTTTATTGGATTAGAGGACTGGACTTGGAGTCAGGAAGAGCTGAGTTCAAATCTAGCTTCTGATACTTCGTAGCTGTGTGATCCTGGGCAAGTCACTTCACCTCTGTCTGTTTAAATTTTCTGATCTGTAAAATGGGGTTAATAATAACGCTTCCTCAACAGTGCTGTGAGGATAAAAGGGAATTATATTTGTAAAATGCTTTTCAATCTTTAAAGTACTAGATAAATCCTAGCTATAAATCTGTATATTTGTAACTTACAAACATTGTTCCAGATTCTTACTGCCTCACTTTATGGAAGAAGAAACAGAAGCCCAGAGAAATTAATATTCCTGGAGTACAAAGAAACATTAAATTTTAGGACTGGATCTAAAATACTGGTTCCCCAGGTCCTCTTCCTCAATATTTACCACTACTTTCCCTTCTATTCCCATGCACTTCCCTACCTAAATGATATACATGGCCATAGAATCTCTCTCTCTCTCTCTCTCTCTTTCTCTCTCTTTCTCTTTCTCTCTCTCTCTCACATACACACACACACACAATTTAAAAAGAAACGTTTGCTAGTGTTGAACTTCACTTGGATTTAACTTTTTTTCCTACAAAAAAAGAAAAGCTGGGAGTGAGGGGAATCCACATATTGACTAAGCACTTTTAAGGAAAGGTTTTTGTTGTTATTTTGTTGATTGCTTAATATTTTTATATTTGCATATGTTTATATAAAATATATTTCACATTTAAGTCTTTCTTTTATACTAAACATGAAGTGCAAAAATCCTTTGCATTCGATTCAGGCTATCCACTGGTTCTGTTTCTAAATAAACTTCCTGCCCAGAGCCCAAACACAAGCTAAAAATCACCCTCTCTGCCTCTTACTGAATGCATACACAATTATAAAAGATGTGCTTGAGCAAGCAGAAGAGAACGGAAAGCTGAGAAATAAATAAAATAAATGCAATGAAAATAATTCCTGAAGTATAACTCAATGATAACCACTGAGAGTGGTTTTTATTCAGTTCAGAGAAGTATTCGGGGTTTGCATAAGAATCTCCCAGTAGCCCCCAGGGACATGGCCTGGTGATGATGATCTGAAAAGATCTAAAATGGATAAAAATAAGTATATATGGGGAGAAGGAGCCAAATACTGGAGGCACACTGTGAGTGTCTTAGAGAAAATAGACATACAAGCAAATCTTCATTATCTGTGTGGGTTCCAGGGCATTTCTATTTCCAATTCTGTCATAGCTACAGTCCTTGGCCAGCTTCCCTAGCTATCCAAATGGGTTCCAGGGATGTCTCCTAAGCTCTTCCTTGGAGCTACTTTTCCTGGATGCTTTTATCCCCACCTTTTATTTCTCTAAATGTCATATCAGAGCTATACTAGCTACTCATACTCTAAGCATAGGCTCTCTGGGCTTCTGAGGTTCTATGTCTTTAGGAAGCATGGAAGAGTGGGTTGACTGCTGGCCCTGGAGTCAGAAAAACATGGATTTATATCCTACCTCTGACACTTACTACCTATGTCACCATCGGCAAGGCAGCCTTTCCTTTTTTCAGTTTTCATGCATAAATAAAATAATAACTACCTCACAGGCATATAGTGTGAGCCCAATGAGACAGTTATTTCAAGAGCTTTCCAAACTTTAATGTATTATATAAATGTCATTATTGGCATTGCTAATTCGCTTGAAAGAATCCCTATCATGTCCTTCTTTGAGTAGCTAAGGTATGAAGTCCAATGTCTGTAGTTAATATGGTAAATTTATAAAAATACCATGATTTGGGGGAAAATAAATGACCAAAATGTTACCGTATGGTCACATCAAACCTGAGAGGCTTGTTGTTATCAACACCTGCTTGTAAAAAATAGGAAATTGGAACAAAAGAACTCATATGCAAGGTGAAAATAACCCTATTCCAACCTATATCTATATCTATTTTTTTTGGGGGGGGGAAGCAATAGATCTTGGGTATTTCAGACCTGAGGCTCACAAAGCTCCTATAAATGTGTGTGTGTGTGTGTGTGTGTTTTAGAGAGATATCCATAAACTCAGTTTTAAGGGACTCTGGATCCATATAAAGGGTTAAATTGAACTTAATATGAGTGGTGAATCCTAAGTCAGATAATTATTTAGAAGAATGGACTGATTTAACCCCACACATTGTCAAGTTAAAGAACAGATCTAATTTTAGCCTGAGGTCTTCTCTGCCATGCCCTTGGCTGAATGTGGGAGCTAATAATTAGAGAGCTATGCGTCTACCCATATCAATGAGGGGCTTTCTGTTTGCTTCACATTAGTAGAAGGAGAAGGCAGCCAGGTGGGACAGTGAATAGAGTGCCAGGTCTGGAATCAGGAAGACTCATCTTCCTGAGTTCAAATCTGGCTTCAGATACTACATAGCTGTGTAACCCTGGGCAAGTTACTTAACCCTGTTTTCCTTTAGCTTCTTCTATAAATGAAGAGAAGAAGGAAACAGCAAACCATGCCAGTATCTTTGCCAAGAAAATCCCAAATAGGGTCACAAAGGATAGGACACAACAGAAAAGACTGAATCACAAGGCAGATGAAGATGACCAGCAGAGAGTTAATAATAACAGACATTTATATCACTATATGGTAGACCCTGTAATTTTAGGTATTTTTACAAATATTACCTCAGGTGATGCTCAAAACCTAGGAAGTGGGTGCCATTGTTAGCCCCATTTTACAGATTAGAGAACATACAGATGTTAAATGCCTTGCCCAGGGTCACACAGCTTGTAAGTGTCTGAGGCTGGAATTGGACTCATTATTCCTGACCCTAGGCTCAGTGCTCTATTTGCTGCATTACCTGGACAGCAGACTGAAGGAGATGAAGTTTACCATCTGGACTTCAAACCAGGAGTAAGGGAGAAGATCCCACCCTTCTGTTCTTTGTGGGGAAGAGGTAGAAGCCTAAGTCAAAGGCTCAGATTGAAACACAGTAGGTATAAAAAGAACATGATGTCATGCCCCATAGAAATAGCAGAAAACCATCAGAGAACAGGTCTGGCAAAGGGCAAAACTTAATAGACCACACAGGGGAACTAGAATAATGACATGTCCAAAAGACATGAACACATCTGCAGTGTTAGAAGTATAAATGACTCCTCCACTGGATGTCCTGGTCAAACATATTCTTTACATATGCTCCCCTTTATCATGTACCTTGGTCACATGCATTTGCTATGTCTGCCTGCTATTCCTAATGATGCTGTAGGAATTTGTGTGGGAGCATACTCTAGGTTGATTGGGCACATGTTCTACTACATTTCCTATTAGGTTTTTCATTAAATGTCTTGGCTTCAACTATATCTTCTGCCTACTTAGTAAAAGTACCTATTTGGGGGGCTCTTGGACTACAACATCAAGTGAAGGAGGAGTTATAGAGGACCTTGAACGTGGGGGAGATTCTGTGGATGGGCACACACGCAAGACAGGTTCCCCAGTTGCTACAAAATTTATTTTCATAATAAGTGCTGAAGAAATATCAGAAACATAATAGAGCCAAAATTCAAACCCTGGGCTTCTTATTTTGAACCTGGTGTTCTATTCAATATACAGTGCTGCCTTTATCATTTCATTTATTTAAGATTTCTGACCTCTGTTTCTAAACAGTTTCTGTAACATTCTATCCGAGCCTGAATATAATTTAGCTTAAAAATACTTTTGGTTGGAAGCTTTCTATTGGCTTCCCCTCACCTACCGCTTAATCAGCTATAGCTTTTGCCTGGGCTAGATGCTACCACCACCACCACCGTCACCACCACCACCCTGCCACCACCGCCACTGCCACCGCCACCTCCACCACCACCATCACCATCACTATCACCACCATCTCCTGTTTCAGTTATCCTTTCAATCAGCACTTCCCCTCCTTTGAGGTTATTTTTTTTATGAAGAAGGGGAATTTGGGACAAAAGAGACATCACTTGCTCTTTTCTGTTAATATTCTTTGTTTTTCTTCCATTAAATGGGAAGTGTAATTCCTGATCTCTGTTTCTACTCAAACTGTCAGATGAATTTGTACACTAATCACTATGTTGGTTTTCTGCTGACAGACTTTCCCCTGTTCCTGCCTCATTTTTTGTTCGTTAGTAGGAAGACCACATGGGATCATGGAAACCAAAACTGCTGGAATTTCAAGTCATCTAGTTGGCCCCTTTCAGCTGAGGTTTAGAAAGGTTTCAGAAGTCAATGGGCATTTATCAAGCACCTGCCAGGTATGGTGCTGAATGCTGGGAACTCAAAGACAGGGTAAAAGACATCCTTAATGTCATAATCTGATGGGAGAGACAGCATATAAATAATACTATAAACACAATATATTTCAGATAAATAGTAGGTAACCTCAAAGGAAAGGCACCAGCAAGAGCGGGGATTGGTAACAATTTTTGCAGATGGTGGGATTTTAGATAAGGCTTCAAGGGAGCCAAAGAATAAGGAAGTGGAGAAAATTCCAGATGTGAGGGACAGACAGTGAAAATGACTAGAGTCAGAAAACAGAGACTTGAGTGAAGAACAGTGAGGAGGTCAGTGTTACTAGATCACAGAGTACTTGGAAGGGAATAAGTTGTGAGAAGCAGGAAGGGTCCAGGTTATAAAGAGTTTTAAAAACCAAACAGATTTTCTATTTTATCCTTGAGGTAATGGTGAGCCATTGGAGTTTTCTGAATGAGGCAGAGGGATGATAAGGTCAAACTTGTATTTCAGGAAGATCTGGCATTGAGAGAGATTTGAGGAAGGGAAGTCAACCAATAGGCCATTGCAATAGTCCAGGCATGAAGTGATACAAACAGAATGGCTGCATTATGAGAGAAGAAAGGGGATACATATACAACAATGTTTTTTTCCCAATTCATTAATTAATTTATTTTTAATTTTCAACATTTACTTCCGTAAGTTTTAAATTTTTTCTCTCCTTCATCTCCCCTCCCTCCCCAAGATGGCAAGCCATCTGATATGGGCTCTACACATGCATTCTTATTAAACATATTTTCACATTTGTCGTGTTGCATAGAAGAATTATAATGAATATAAGACATTTTTGGAAGGCAAACATGACTGGACTCAGCAACAGATTAGATATGGGAAGGTGAGAGTCAGGAATCAAGGATGGCACCTTGGATGTAAGCCTGAATGACTGGAAGGTTGGTGGTACCCTTGACAGTAAAAAATCACTTAGGAATAAGGAAGCATTTGGGAGGGAAAGCTAAAGAGTTCCATTTTGGCAATGTAGAGTTTAAGATGTCTATGGAACATCTAGTTAGAGATATTCCAGAGGCAGATGGCAATGTAAGACTGGAGGTCAAGAGAGAGGTTAGGGATGGATAATAAAGATCTGAGAATCATCCACATAGTAATAATTTAATCTATGAGAACAGGTGAAATTACCAAGTGAAATAATACAGAAAGAGAAGAGGGTCTAAGATAGGCATCCAAGTGAGTGGATATAACCTGGAGGAAGATCCAGTATAGGGGACTAAGTGGTCAGGGAGGCAGGGTGAGAATCTGGAGAAAATAGTGTCACAAGCACCTAGAAAGAAAAAGTATCCAGGAAAATGAAATGATTGATAATGTCAAAAAGAGTACAGAGAGTCCAAAAGGATAATTGGAAACAAAAAAGAACATTGGATTTAACAACAGATTATTAGTAACATTGTATTCGTTCATTCATTCAGTGTGTTTGTTTATACATCAGATCCCTCTACTACTGTGGGCTAGAAATGTGGTGGGCACTCATAGGCTCAGCTCCCTGGCTGATAAAGATGGATGCTTTGGCATCGACTTCTGACCTAGGCCAGTCTCTGCCTCTTTAGGAATCCTGGTAGTGCTCTGCTCCCTGGAGCTCACCATATCGGTGCTGGACTTTGTGAAGGCACAAGGCTACCTTAGCATGCCACAGCTCCAGAAATGGGGCTACTAGGTCGCCCAGTGGATAGAGCACTGGGCCTGGACTAAGAAAGACCTGAATTCAAATCGGTCCTCAGACATTTACTTAATTGTGTGACCCTGGCCAAGTCACTTAATCCTTTTTGCCTCAATTTTCTCATCTGTAAAATGGGATAGAGAAGGAAATGGCAAACCACTCCAGTATTTTAGCTAAGAAAAACCCAAGAGGGGTTACAGAGACTCAGACATGACTCAAAAAACAACTAACAAGAGGAAAAGCTACAGATCTCCTGAATTCAGCCAATTCAATACCTTCAGCCTAATCCAGTAGCCTATACTGTGGGCATGTAGCACCGTACCTGGCTGTCATTAGTCACTTTGGAAAGAAATTATTTCAGGTGAATAATGATGCCGGAGAGAGTTATGAAGAAAGTGAGAAGTATGGAAGTGGAGCACCGCCTGTAGACCGCCTTCTCAAGTTTAGCCTTGAAGGTAAGGAGTGATACAAGATAAGATTTAATGGGGATGGATGGATCAAGTGAGGGGTTGTTGAAGAAGGAGGAAAGCATGGGCATGTTTGTAGCCAGGAAACAGGAAGAGACTCAAGATTAGTGAGAGAGTGAAAATGATAAAAAGGGGCTACCTGCTGGAGAAGATAAGATGAAATGGGGGAGAGGTTTGCTTTGGCAAAGAGAAGGGCTACATTTTCATGAGAGACTGGGGTGAAAGTGAAAATTATGCTAGGAAACATCTGGATTATGTAAGGTGAAGAGGGGAGAAGAGGGAGCTCTTGTCAAATAACTTCAATTTTCTCAATGAAATAAGAGGAAAGATTCTTAACTGAGAGGGCCAGGGAGATAGATCCACAGGACATTTGCTGTAGGATAATAAATTTTAGAAAAGCTATTTTGCAGAGTGGAATATTAAATCCATTGGGGGGTGTAAAAAAGGATATAAAAGTTTTTTTAAAAAAATAATAGTATATAAATAACATTCCATAATCATCAACAACTTTACTAGAGAGAAAAGTCCAATTTTTTTCTTCTAAATTGTTAGTGTCAAACTTACTAACTTTCCTGTTTCACAAAGTGATGAAAAATGTCTGTTGCATAGATGATAACAATACCTCTGGATGGGCAGCCCAAGGAAATCATAGGAAGATAGATATGGAAGGGAACTTGGAGATATTGTGTGCAATTTCATCTTATTTTTAAAAAATTGTCTTTATTAATTTGTCTGTTTACTTTTCATTTACAAGATTCAGTTCCACAATCCCTTGAGTTTCAAATTTTCTCCCTCTCTTGCTTCTCCCTCACCTTCCCCCACCCCCATGGCAGCATGCAATCAAGTATAGAATTTGCAAATACTTTCACATTAGTCATTGGTCTGGTTATAAAGAAGGATTGTAACAGATGGAATGAACAATGAATCTCCTCATTTTAAAGACAAGGCAGTGAATGCTTAGAGTTTAAGTGCCTTATATAAGATTCCCCCAGGTAGTACCAGGAGTAATAGTAAACTTAAACACACAAAGTCTATTTTGAACTCTTGAACAATGCATGTGTCTATATACTGACATTCTGATGAGAATAATTTTATTCATCATATTAAACTACATTGGAAACTATGTTATCCTGACCAATGTCACCCCCTCCTTTCTGTTTTTTAAGCAAACATGCTATGATTTTCTGCTTATTTGTATTTTTTTTGATAAACTGATTTTCTGAAGTATGACTATTGTATCACTAATTAAAAACTGTATTTTTCATGTTATCACACAAAATGGGGCAGTTTATATTGAGCAAGAAATCAAGCAGTGTAGAAATGAAATCTTGGTTGACTTTTTGAAAGTATAAATGTTCAAAGGAGAGGCTTCACAGCCTCCAGTAATCACTGATCATTGATGCCAGGGAGCTCCTGACCACTGTCGTGTTGGAGAGGGCACGAATCATTTTATAGGTTGGTAAATTGCAAATCTGTCTGCTTTATGGGAACTGTATAGCCATTAAGCTATCACAGGTACACCATTTTAATAATAGTGCACAGTATGTGCCAGCATATGGGGCTTCAACTAGGTGAGCCTTTGCTTTCAGACTCGAGGGTAAATGTTATAATAGAACTCGTCAACTAGATATCCTTTATAGGAAGCACTGTTACCAAACTTTATAGGCTTAACTATGGAACCTCTTCAATCAATTAACCAATCAATTAACAAGAATTATTAGGCATTTGTTATTGTGCTTGACACTAAGGATGCAAGTGGAATGAATAAAACAATCTTGATTTACAAAGAACTAATATTGAAGTTCAACACATTGCTAGAAATAAAACAAAAAACTAAAAAAAAAATACCCACCAGATAGTCACCCGGAAAGTGAGTGAAAACATTTAGTAAAGAGGAACCCATGACCTAAGTGTTTTTCTTCCCCCACTTTCTACAGAATCTAAATTTATCTCTTGTGACATCTACTCCTTGCTTCTAGTCCTGTCTTCTGGGGTCAATGGAATAAGGCTCACCCTTCAAATATAGGAAATTGCTATGTGCCTCCTAAATATTCTGTTCTTCAGGATAGATCTCCCCAGTACAGTTAACTGTTTTTCACATTACCCTTCATCAGTTCTGAGGAGGGAGTGAGGTAATTATTTTGTAGATGGGAGAAGGGTAGAAAGAGGGAATAAGTTTTACTTTAATTTGTTAAAATTTAAATAAAGAGATAAAAAAGGCAGCATGGAATAATGCATAGGAAAATGTCTTCAGAGCCAGGAAGGACAGGGTTCAAATCTTACATCTAACTGTGTGACCTTGGGAAAGTTATATTGGTAGCAAGATTTTCCTTATTCAGGAGATTTCTCTATTAATGAAATTGCTGGTCCAGTCTCTCCTACAGTCTGCTTTTGATATATCAGGGAAGAAGTGTTAGGGTTTAAGAAGCAATAGTTAAAGGTCATATTTGGGTTTAATTGGAATAATTCTCTCAGGCTGTCCAACAATTGGCCAGCTGTTTCTCAGTTGGATGATCTAGTTAGAGGGAATTAGGAGGGTGGCGTGTTTTGGCTATACTAGAAAGACTTCCTATTGGTGCAGTATATTAACAATTTAAAATCTTGGGTATTAGAAAAAAATTGACATTGACTGTTACCATGTAAAATATAACGTGATAGAACTACTAGTTGGTCTGAAACCAGGCTGCAGGGAGCAAAGGGAAAGAATTAATATGAGAATTACAGGAATTGATTTCAAACAGCCTCTGGCACTTCCTGTGATAGTGTGGTCATGGGCAAGTGGCTTTAAGCCTATGGGTGTTAATCTTATCAGCTATAAAAAATGAAAGGGTCAGATGACATGACCTCTAAGGTCCCTTCCTACCTTACATCTATGGTATATGGTTTTGTGTCTCAGTATCATTAATACAACCCTCCATATATTGATTGAGATACCAGACTTGGAGACTTTGGGTATAACTGAATTGTATGAAATTTTCAAGGGGCTACATGCTAAGGCATGCAAATTAGGGACATCAAAAGTTCAGACATTTTTAATATGATAGTTTTAAAATATATATGCATTATATATGTATATATGCTGTTTTAAAAATGCTAGAATGTATATTTCATTTCTCCTTAAAAAAGATTAGTGAATATGATTATTCAATAACTCTAGATTTCTTTATAGCTTTTTGGTAGTGATTATGCCTTAGTTTCTTCATTTGTAAATACCTGAATCTTCTTTCCCTCGCTGGAATTTCTTGAAGATTAAGGAGGTAAAAATAGTCCACATTTTTTATGATTTTAAAAATATACTCCCTGTGTGACTTTGTACAATGTATTTCACTTTTCTCTAGGTCTTACTTTTCTCATTCCCAAAAAGAAGAAATTGAACTAGATTCAATCTGATCCCAAAAACATTTATTATGCAGCTACTATGTTCGAGGCATTGTGGTTAGGGAATAACAGGCACAAAAACAAAACTAAAAAACCGATTCTAGCACTGAAAGGTTTACATTTTACTTCAGTGATGTAAACTATAAATAGCCTACACACACACACACACACACACACACACATAAAATGTATGTCTATACATACATACGCATACATTTATACACACACATATATATCTACATACACATCTACACACACCTATATATATTCACATACATGCCCATATATACACACCTCTCTCTGTCCCTTTCTCTCCATATACAAATATACATATGTGTGTATGTATACACACGCACAGTCACAAACACACACACACACACACACACACACACACACACACATACTCACACAAGGTGGGAGAGACTAACAAACAGGAGGACCTGGGAAAATTTCTTACAGACTGTGCACATGATTTAGTCCCTTATGGAAGGTAGGGATTCTAAGAGATGGCAGTGAGGAGCATGTGATAATAATAATAAATAAAAATGATCATAAGTTACTTTGTAATTTGAAGTTTGCAAAGCACTTTATAAATATCTCATTTTACTCTCACAACAACCCTGAGAGGTAGGTGCTATCATGAGCCCCGATGTACAGATGAAAAACCCCAAAGCAGGCAACACTGAAGTGACTTTCCTAGTGATGGACGGACAGTGCCTGACCCCAGTGCTCTGCCCACTTCCCCACGTACCCTCTTCTTTCTGGGATGTCCTTCAGGTGCCCCTATTACCTCAAAGTCTATGATCGAATGATTTATAAGATGCATGTACTCCAATCCAACCTCCACCACACGCATTTTTAAAAATAAAATGCAAAATCAAAGACCTTTCAATCTTTCAATAAAATTTGACTTTTTTACACAGTGAAAACAGTAACCAAAGTGCTGATGTGCATGGCTTAATTCATTTTCTGCTAAAAATAGATCTAGGTCACTCACTCATCTTCAGATGCTTTTTGGTCTTTTTCCTCATTTATTCCTTGTACCTTCCTTGGACGTCACCCCCTTAGCAGCATTTCTAATTGTGGTATTGTATATTATACCTGCTTATCTCATCTTTCTTGGAGCAATGTCTTTAATAGGCTCAGGCAGTATTAGCCACAGTGGGAAGCATCCTGTCACTGCACATCATCTCTCTGCTTCAAAATTGCCTGTTGCTCAGTTTCTCCTGTTTCATATTTTTTCCTACCATTTAGGAACTTGCATTTTGTTTCTTTTAACAGAAAGGACGGGTCAGCAACATATAATGAGGAAAGCAGCAAGGAGGGGGTGTAAGGGCCTTGCCATTCACACTGCAGATGGACCCAAGTACTGCTGGGCATTTCCATTTGCCCTGAAGCTAATTCCATGTGTTTTGTCTCCTCCAGTTAAGAGGATGAGGTTTCCAAGGGCAGGGATTCGCTCTTTCTCTCTCTATCACAAGTTCTTAGCACAGTAGTTGGCAAATAGCAAGTGCTTAATAAATGTTTTTTCATTCCTTCATTTATTCATGAATTATTTAAAAGGAAACTATTTTAAGACCTTTCAGTTTACATAAAGTAGTAGCTTGCTGCATAAAGGAACAAATAAAATTTAGTATACGTTATAAACGAGTATTTTGCTGAAATATAAATATATAGAAAATATGTTAAATAACTTTTTAAGAGCATATTCTCTGCTTGATCAATAAATGTTTACTATACTGGACGCTATGTGCCAAACACTGTGCCTTAGCTATGAAATGATGTGTTTAGAGCTAGAAGGAATCATGAAGTCCAATGCTAATTACATTTGTTGTTCTGTTGTTTCAGTCATGTCCAACTATTCGTGACCCCTTTGGGGGTTTTCTAGGCAAAGATATTGGAGTGATGTGCTATTTCCTCCTCTAGCTCATTTCACAAGTCAGGAAGCTGAGGCAAAAAGGGTTAAATGACTTGTGGAGGGTCGCACAATTAATAAATGTCTGAGGTCACATTTGAACTCAAGATGAGCCTTTCTGATGCCACGTCCAACACTCTGTGCACCATGGTGCTACCTAGTGGCCCTTATTTGAAAGATGAGGAAGCTGATGGTCTGAAAGGCATCCTGATGAAATGGAAGGGATGACAGATTGATTGAGTATCAGAAGGCCTGGGTTCAGATCTCAGATCTGTCCTTTCCTGCCTTGTGTGACCTGGGTCAAGTTACTGTAACTCTCCAGGTTTGAATTTGCTTATCTGTAAAATGAAGGAATTGGACTAAAAGGCCTGTAAGATCTCTTCAGCTTTTAAGGTTATAATAATTTTAAGCTCTACAATGGCTAGATGTGTCCAAGTTCATGCAAGAAGTAGAAGAAGCAGGATTCAAACCCAGGTCTCCTGATCTCTAACACTTTTGACCCTAAAGATTTATTTGTCAAAGGTTTTCAAAGATACCATTAGCACAAGTTCCTTTCCATCTCCTGTACCTTGTGGGTATGTACATATGTATATGTATAATATATTTATATAATATATATGCTTATATATTGTATAGAAAGTATACAACACTACAATATGAAACACTGTTAACAGTGCAAGTCCTAAGGCCCCCAAAGACTCTGAAATTCCTTTTGAACCATCTTAGAAAGATTTAGCTATTCTTTGTGGTATGTTTAGGTTAAAAGTAATTTATTATGAATCGCATCCTAAGCCAGTTGGCAGTGCAGTTATGGCATATGTGGTACATCAGTGATACTAACTATGAAAATAAAGAGGATGCCTCAGATGTCAGATATTCTGGTTACCTAGAAGTTTATATAAACGTCTGTCCAAATAACTTGTACCTACTGTATGCAGGGCCAGCAGAGAGGTGGTGCAGTGGATAAAGCACCAGGCTTAGAGTCAGGAAGACTCATCTTCCCAACCTCAAATCTGGCCTCAAACACTTACCAGCTGTGTGACCCTGGGCAGGTCACTTAACCCTGTCTGCCTCAGCTTCCTCATTTATAAAACAAGCTGGAGAAGGACATGGCAAACCCTCCAGTATCTCTGCCAAGAAAACCCCAAATGGGGGAAGGTTTGGACATGACTGGCGACAGTACACGTGCTCAAACACACACACACACACACACACATTCCACTATATGTAATAAGTAGAAATAACGTTCTTGATTCTCATACTCTCTCATACCCAAAAGAAAATTACCAAGAAGTGAACAGATTTATCACTTTCCCCAAAAGAGAGAATTTCTACAAGAACATAATGCAATTTTGTTTGGTCTTGCCACACTTCTCAATGACTAAAGAATAACGTTTGCCATTTTACTCAATGTCAATGCTAGGCATCCAACAAAAAGTAACATGTTTTCTGACACATTCTAATATTTACTTTCTCTACCAACTTTGATTTTGAATGAATTTTTCACTATATTATAGAGCTAATGATGTCTTCTGTCTGATTGTTCTCACCACCAAACAAAACCACAATCATTCAACAGTCTAGTAGGAAGTTCAGAAATTATGATGGTCGAAAAATACATTAACCTACAGTCAGCCTGGTGAGGAGTCTCTTCAACAACCCTAGCCAGGTCAATCCTCAGACAAAAGACATACAATCTATCTTTAAAACCCTGTATTTCATGAGATCTGCCCAAAAATGTTTTCCCTTGGCATAGCTTGGGAATAAAGGATCGCCTTCCATACCAGATGCAGATTCAAAGGAAACTTTAATGGTGACTGAGTAATGATTCTATTAGACAGTCTTTATTAACCTTCGCCTCTTCCTGACAGACTTATCCCTAAGAAGCTCTATAAAGGAGTGCTTTGAGTTTTCTAAAAGTTCACCAAAGATAACGATTGCAGTGTTATAACCATTATTTCATCTAGAAGGATTTTCCTTATATCTTTCTAAATTCCCCAATCTTTTCCACTTCATCTAAGGCTTTTATTTTCACATTATATCCTTAACGGAAGTGGACATCAGTGCACCATAATCCTCTGAAGAAGTGTTCTTTCTGCAGAACCAAGATGGCGGCGTAGAAGCAGCAAGGTCCCGCAGCTTCCACACCGCCACCCTAAACACCCATAAAACATGAGCCCAGACAAAGTC
Source organism: Pseudocheirus occidentalis (assembly GCA_028646575.1). Lineage (NCBI taxonomy): Eukaryota > Metazoa > Chordata > Mammalia > Diprotodontia > Pseudocheiridae > Pseudocheirus > Pseudocheirus occidentalis. Next base: position 38,850,316 of record CM053599.1, on the reverse strand, counting down.
TAGAAAATTCTAGGACTCTCAGACTCACAAAAATACAGAGAACACAGCTCTCGCTGAAGGCAACTCGGCAGCAGGGGCTCAGCAAGGCCCTGGGAGAAAACACTGGAAAAGCCTGAAGCCGAGACTGTGGCCAGGCCTGAGGTGGTGGGAAGGAGCTGAGCCGAGCCCGGCAACCAGCCTGCAGAGGTTCTACAGCCTCCAGCACCTCCACATCTGCCAAGGTGTGAGGAATGGGATGGGAGAGGGGCATCTC
>CM053599.1:38832196-38849563 GCA_028646575.1 Pseudocheirus occidentalis | reverse complement strand
GACAAGGGAGGAATCGACAGAATCTAGAATTCAAAGTTCTGTAATACCTGCAACTAGGAATTAAGATACACAGGGGCTGGGATAGAGAGACTCTCCCTGCCCTACCAGAAAGCAAGAGAGCAGCGCAGGGGAGTGACTTTACAGTGGGATTGCTGTTATAGGGTTGGGGCAGGGGCAAGACGAAAATTTGTAATTCAAAAAATGTAATGAAAATGAATAATGTAAACAAGAAAACAAATGAAAAATAAATTTAAAAAAGAAGTGTTCTTTCTGCTTGATCCATGTTATTTTACTCTGGCTAAGCTTCTTCTCTATTATTAAGAAAACAAATGAAAAAAAAATCATTCTGCTATTTACAAATCTCAACAAACACCAGGAGGTGTGGCTTGATTTGATGGTTCACTATTGAACAAGTTTCCCACATATCAAACAAATACCCTCTTAGCAATCCAAGTTTATTGAATGCTTCCCCCTGCCCCTTATTTTCAGAAACTTTACAACAACAGAATGTGAGCTTCTTAAGAGCACTGACAATTTAACTTGTCACTGCAGCATCATAAAGTTTTGTTGAATCAAACAGAACAGATGCATTGTAAATATTCTCCATTGGGCTGTTCCTTTAAGGGCAGGTCCTCCTTATCTATTTAAACCAGCAGTTCTCAACCTGTGGGTTGTGACCCTTTTGGGGGTTGAACGACCCTTTCACAGGGGTCACCTAAGATCATTTGAAAACACATATTTCTGATGGTCTTAGGAACCGAGACATGGTTCCTCTATCTGTCTCCAGGTGGGTCGGCCCACATGCAGATACATCCACATATGAGTATTAAAGGATGGTGGCATTAGGAAGGTTGAGAACCTCTGATTTAAACCATAAGGTCAGATGAAGATCAATCAATCAATAATACATATTTATTAGACATCTCCTATGTGCCAGTTGTTGTGCTAAGCAGTGGGGATACAAGAAGAGGCAAAAGAGAGGCCTGTCCTCAGGGAACTTACAATCTAAGGGGGGAGACTTCATGTAAACAAATATATACAAAGCAAACCATATACAGGATAAATAGGAAATAATTACACAGGGAAGGGACTAGAATTAGGGGTTCAAGAAGCAACTTTCTGTCCATTTATAGAGAAATGAAGAACTCTCAGTGAGGAATGTTGGACATGGTGTTAGATGTGAAAACTATTAGTTGTTTTCCCCTATTTTTTTCTCTGTTAAAGGGGAGGGTCCAATTTGTTAGAGAATGCATATTGGGTAATGATTGTGCTATGAGAAGTAAAAGAAATGAATAAAAGTTTAAAAATGAATGAATTGAGTGAATAAATGAGATAAAATCCCAGGGTTATGCATAGTAATTTTGAAATGGAAAAAATTATACATACACATATACACACACGAATATATATATTGCATCAAGAATGTATACTAGGCCATGTGTACATGTCTATGGATCTATCTATCTATCTATCTATCTATCTATCTATCTATGTATATGCATGAATGCCAGTATCTGACAAGACCCTACTTTGGTGTCTTATAAAGATGGGGCAGTGACTTGAGATTATTAGGCTAAAATGTTGGAGATTCTATGAGGCCGGAGCAATCTGGAGTATAATTCCAGTGATGGACTGTATATTTTATGATCAAAGACTAGTTTAGCTAAATCTCTTTAGAGGGATGGTCTCAGGTCAAGGAAAATCCGAAAGATCATCCCCCAAGGATTGCTACCTGTCCAGGTGGAAGAAAGTACACTGACAAAATCACAGGTACTTGAAGAAGTTAATAGTGAGTGTGCATGTGTGTGAATACCTACACCATTATTATTATTATCATGACCAACAACATTGATAGCATGCTTAAAATTCTGCAAAGCACTTTACATGTTCTATCTTGTTGCATAAAATTAATTTTGTGTGATAGTTGCTGTTTTGTCTGCATTCTACAGAGGAGGAATCTAACATGGGAAGAGGTACCATAGCTTCTGAGGGTTGTATATCGAGTAAGTGGCAGGGATAGGCTTCAAAGCCAGGACTTTTTGACTACAAGTATAGTGGTATATTCCACTACCCAGCTATCTTTAATATACATTTTTTACACATGCACACACACACACACATACACACGCACACACACACGTCCTGTTGTATAAAAGGTTAACAACATACATAATTTAGTTGAAAAAGGCCTGCAGGATATGAAACAATCTTAACATAAGAAAAACTGAACTCTCAAGATGCATTATTAGCATCAACATTAGCTATATTCCAAATCTTACAAACATAAAGTGATGGGGAAGTTGTTAAATTTTGTTTTTCCTTAGACATTTTCCAAATATCTTTTCACTTCACTGATGGTAAATACTCATTATATTTTCAGTTGCTTAGTATCACAAGTACCTATGTGACATGAGAAAGAAAATGTGAATTAATTTATCTTGTGGAAGACTGGGAAATTAGTCATATTCTAGGTGAGTTAGTACCTTGGCTGACAGGAACATTCTGATATTTTAACGTAATGCCCCTACATCCCAATTATTTCATTTTTTCCTAGACTTCTTCTTCACCTATTTTTTTTTATGCTGATGTTCTCAGGTGGCATTCCTGAGGCAGGCAGCAATATGAGCTTTTAAATGGCACTGAATCCCATAGCTTGACTCAGACATAAATGAATACTGATTCTCAGAGGCAGAGTTTGTGACTTCCCTATCACACAGCTCATAAACATACTAACTGCTTGGTCTATCTGCCATTACATGTTCTGCATATGCACTTTCTAAAGTGACATATTCCTTAATGCCATGGTGTTAGCAAAATGTGTTGAATAACAAAAATACAACCTCAAACTCCTCGGTATAGACAATATTAGGGAGGTTCAATAGTCACAGATAATCTTTAACATCATATAATTTAAATGTGATTTAACTTTGGTACTGGAATTCTGTTTTTAATTTGTTTTGTATGGATCAACGGGATCATGTACTTAGAACCTAGAAACCATAGAGAAAAATGGCCTTGTTTGATAGACAAGGAAACAGAGACACCAAGCAGTTAAGTGACAAGCCCAGGGTCACACATCTGGCAAAAATCTGAAGTGGGATTTAAAGTCAGGTCTTCCTGATTCTGTGACCTGCACACTAGCCCCCATACTATATTGCTTCAGTGAGTTCTTCTCTTGTTCTGGATATCCATGTCACATTAAGATACTCTCTATTAAGAAAAGGAACTGAGCTCCATATCTCCTGCCTGCCCAATGATTTCAAATGATGGAAAATTGCTATTTGTCTGTATGATTATTCTGTGGAAAGATGTGGTGTGTGTCATCATTGGTGGAATTTTAAGGAAATTTTTCTGTTGGATTATATCATGCCATTTACCACAGTGAGCGTAGTGGTCCAAATCTTATCTGTTCTGCTTGCTACCTGTGAAATCTTGGGGAAGTAACTTGGTCTTCCCGGGTTTGTTTCCTCATTTATAAAATTAGGGGCTGTGATTAGGTGATTTATGATCACCTACAAATTCTACAATTCAGGGATACTAAGACACCATGACAAATTCACAACAAGCCCAATACCTTGCACATATTTGCTGACTGATTGAATTAATTTTTCCTCATTTCTTACAACTCTTACCCATCCTAAGTAGACTAAGAGAATATTTGCTTGAAGCAGACAGAGTTATAACATATGATTTTGATCATCTTCCCCCTCCCAATATTAGAGATGATTACCAGAAAAAAGACAGACTATTTTATTTCATTTAAATCCAGTCATTAAAAATAAACCCAACGAATCCCATCAACCTTTATATAGCATGCTTAAAATTTTGTGATGCACTTTGAGATGTGATAATTCTATTAGTTGGTAATCCCAGTATAGCTTCTTTTAAGTCCCGGAAGCAACCGGTTAATTCAAGGATAGCCAATATATGAAGAAGTAGCCTGAGTCACAGAATTTGAGAGTTTGGAATTGAGAACTGGAATTTGAGAATTTGGAAGGGAGTTCAACAGCCATCTTGGCCTAACCTTACCTCTGATCTTTGCTTCCTATTTCTCTGCCCCCCTTTAAGTAAGTATTTAATAAATGCTTCATGACAGACTAGCATTACCTAGCTCCTTCATTCCATTTTCATAATCACCAATCCAATCCAAATCTTGATGACCTCTAATTTGTATCATAGCAATAAACTTTAACTAAAAATAATAATTTTTAATATCATCAAATTTTTTCCAGTATCCATTCTACTAATCTTCCCAAAGATCTATCCCATATAAAAAAACATATTTTCAAAGATAAAAAAGGAAAAACAAGAAAAAATCGGCAAAACTATTCAATACATTAAAAAAAACCCTCTGAAAATATGTACAATGAAACATACTCATGGGTCTCCTACCTCCACAAAGTGATGGAGTAGAGGGGTGTCTTCTCAAATCTCTTCTTTGGTACCTTGCTTATTCTTTATAATTTTACAAGACTCACTTTTGATTTTTTTCATTTTTTCTTTCAATTTACCTTGTTACAATCTTGGTGGATTTTTTTTACTCATCATCATTTTTAAAGCATTGTAAAATACCATTACATTCATATCCTAAAACTGTTTATTTATTTTGGAATTGATGAGCATCTACTTTATTTCTGATTATTATCACAAAAAAGGTTTCTATAAATATTCTTGTACATGGAGACTTTATTCTTCTCCATAGTTATCATGAGGTATAAGCCAGGAAGCAGAATCTCTGGATCAATAGGTATGTAAATTTTAGAAACTTTACTTCCATAATTCCAAATTACTTTCTCAACTGGCTATATTAATTCACAACTCCACTAATAATATACCAGTGTGATTGTGATTGTCTTCCTACATTGACTCTGACATTGACTTTTCCTATTTTTTGTCTTTTTTTTTAAATCAGTTTCCAAAGTGAGAAGTAAAACCTCAGGTTTGTTTTGATTTGCAATTTACTTATTATTAGTAATTTGGAGAATTCTTTTATATAGTTGTTAGTAGTTTGTAATTTTTCTTTTGAGAAATATTTGTTCTTATCCTTTGACTACTTATTCTAGCTTTTTTCTGCTTCTAATCCCTGCTCTCTCCAATTCTTCCTAAATATAGCTACTGAATTAATTTGTATCTTTTAAAGATGTGTTAAACTAGGTAATTACTTTTTTAAAAAAAAGTAATCAGGGGCGGCTTGGTGGCGCAGTGAATAGAGCACCGGCCCTGGAGTCAGGAGGACCTGAGTTCAAATCCGGCCTCAGACACTTAACACAAAAATCTAGCCGTGTGACCTTGGGCAAGTCACTTAACCCCAACTGCCCTCCAAAAAAAAAAGTAATCATTTAAAAAAATCTTCATTGGCTCACTATTATCTCTAGGATAAAATGCAAATTCTTTAGACAAGTATTTAAAGTCTGACTACAATCTACCTTTACAATCTTATTTCATGTCACGATCCCCTCCTAGGTTCTATGCTGCAGACAAACTGATGTAACCCTTCTCCAAACTTGTGTGTGTGTGTGTGTGTGTGTGTGTGTGTGTGTGAAAAAAAGAGGGAGAGAGAGAGAGAAGAGGAAAGAGAGATTCTTTCCCTTCTTTTTTCTCCTCTATTACAGACCACCTCCTCTCCCCCAGTCTCTTTGCTCTTTAATTACCCAGGATTTTTAGCAGAGATATCATTAGTGTGACTATTGTGCCCATCTAGAGACCAAATAAGGAAAAAATGGGCAGGAAACTGCAAATGGGGTGTGGGATAGGAAATGGGGAAGTCTCAGGTTGCAGGCATTGCACAGTAATGTGGATGGAGCTGGTGGCATGCATACCTTTTGAGAAATACTGCTTTAATAACTATTTGTTAGATTGAAAGAAATTAAATGTCCACTTAGGGCCCCTTTAAGTACAGGGTTGTATTGAAATGAAAGCTATGGTAAGAATAAAAACAGTCCATTGAAGGGAATGGAAATTAACTAGAATGGGTTCAATGAGTAAGTCAGTACTTAAAGCAAAAAAAAAACACCATTTCCAGAAAAACCACCATGTGAGAAAGTCAAGCTATTTGTGAATGATTTGAAATAAAATGACCATAACACATCTAGGAAAAAAACGACATTTCTCTTTCTAGAAAATCATTTGTAGCCCATGGGTAAAACATGTTGCAGTCTCTAATGCATATGTTCCAATCTACAGAGGAAAGTTTTCCTAACCATATAAGACACAATATTGAAAGTGGATTAAAATGCAAAACGTAGTTGCAAATTGTTAGACAATGCAGCTAGCTAAGTTATAAGAGGGACAAGAGATGTTGCCCAAGGGACATTTGATAAACAAATGGTTCTACTTTTGATGATTATGATAATTACTGTGCTAGACAGGCATGCATATCTACCTTATTTGTGCCACAGTGGAATTATCAGGGTCACTATTACTAGGATTGTAAACTCAATACTTTTGAATTAAGAAAAGTTTTGTGTATGTGTGTGAATACACATGTAGATATATTTATATCTGTACATGTAATATGCATACTCATATAAGTATATATGCATACCTATACACACATGTGCATATGCACACACGTACATATAAGCATATATACACGTATTCACATATATTCGTGTATAGACATACATGCATGCATGGATGGAACAGATACAGATATGGACCAACTAAAAAATCAGAATTTGTTTAGCCTAGAAAAGAGAAGACTTAAAAGAACAGGCAATCTCTCTTCAGTTACTTGAAGAGCTGTCATGTGCAGAAGGGATTCAATTTATCCTGTGCGGCCCAAGAGGACAGAATGAGGCACAATGGATAAAATTTGCAAAGAAATAGACTTATAGTCAATATAAGAGAGGGGAGCATTCCTGATGATTAGAGGTACCCCAAAGCAGAATGAACTTCCTTAAGAGGTAGTAACTCAAGGTCAGGAATGTTATAGGGAATATTCATAGAGAGAAAGGCTTCTAAGGTCAATTCCACCTCTGAAATTCTGTAATTCTGTATGTTTATATATCCTAGTTAATGTTCAGAAAAAATCTAACAGATCTTCTCTGACTGGGGAATTCCTTAATTCTCATATATATATACCTGAGAGTATATGTATATGTACACACACACATATATATATATATATACACACATACACACACGCATATATATATACAAACACATATGTGTATATATATATATATATATATATGTATTTGGAGAGAGAGAGAGAGAGAGAGAGAGAAAGATTGTTTTTAAAACAACTTTAAAGAGAAACCTAAGGATGAATATAACCATAATTTTGTTAGTTCATAAAATTGACTTAGCAGACCATACTCTTTCATTACTGTGGCGTTTAAATGTAGCACATTATTAAGTTGAAAATTATGTTCGTAAACATGGAAAGTTTATTTTCATTCCCAAAGACGAGCTGTCTGCCTTTATCACCTTTCCATCTTGCATGTGTTCATCTGACAGTTAATTAATTTTCTTGGCAAGGTATATTGTTTCTTAAACTGTTCCACTACATTTTCCCAAAATATATTTTTAATAGCACATTATGTATTTCAGGTTATAGCAGAGAAAAGAGGGCCCAATCTTCAGAGATAGATAGATCATCAAATGTCACTCGTAGAAGAGACCTTTGAGAACATTCAGTCTAACCTCACTTTATAGGGAAGAGAACTGAGGCCAAGAGAGAGGGAAGTACCACACAGCTAGGGTGGTTGCTAAAAGTACTTTCCTCTACAGCACACTTATGCGTTATTGGCTTCCTAAACTGAATGAACCACCTCCTCTGACACTGGGAAAGAGAAACAGGCACTTTTCTCCTGTCTTTGCTCTTTCTCCTCTACTCTGTCAGGTTCCAAACTTCCTGGGCTCATACAACTATCACCTCATTTCTAGTCTGAGATTGATTTTTGGGTGGGGAAATGAACAGATACTCTAAAACTCAAACTTCTCAGAGAAAGTCTCATCTATTGTCTCCAACCTACACTTCCACTCACTACAAAAATGTTATTTATATATGTGTGTGTACATATACATACAAACATACATATATACACATACACTCACACACATATATAATGTCCACCCTCAAAGATATTCAACACTCATTTTACAGATGACAAAAGCGAGCCTCAGCAAGGTTTAAAGACTTGGACTTTTACAGCTGATAAGTATCTGATTCCAGACCTGAATCCATATTTCCTCTGACTGCAGGTCTGGCACTTTTTTCACTACAACACTTTTTTCAGAAGTAATTTTTCCTGTTCCCCCATATATGACTGAACTGAATATTTTGCCTCAAATAACTTATTTGTTAACTACTTAATTCATTCAAAACTTTTAAATTCCTTGGCTGACAGAGTATTGGGGTTGGAGTTAGGAACACCTGGGTTTGAATTCTACCTGAGGTATTTATTAGCTGCGTGATTCCAAGTGAGTCATTTTGCCTGTCCAGGATTGAGTTTTCTCCTGTGTAAAATGAGAGAATTGGACTTAACGAGCTCTAGGAACCCATTCAGATCTTAAACTATCCTATGATTTCAATGAGGCAGTTAGAATGGCTCCGTGATAGAATTCTGGGTCTGGAGTCAGGAAGATCTGAGTTCAAATCTGGCCTCGGACACTTAGGAGCTGTGTGACCTTTTGGGCAAATCACTTAATCTCCCTTTGCCTTAATGTACTAGCAAAGGAAATGACAAACTACTCCAGTAATATTGCCCAGAAAATTCCACGGATGGTATGTTCCACAGGTCATGAAGAGCCAAAAGCGACTTGACCATTCTTCAAAGGAGCCATTGGCAGAAACAACAAAAACAAACAAATAAAAAGAAACTAATAGATTGTCTTTCCCTATACATTCCTATCTGTAGTTCACAGCCTGGATACTTTACTAGAATGTGCTGAAATAATCCCAAACTGTAACTGCCCAGACTTTGAGAAGTAAGTGTCCCAATGATAATAGGAAGGTAGCTCACAAATCCTTCCCTCACATCCAAATGCATATACATTTCCAGAGCACAGATAGGGATGGGAAAAGTCTAGAATGAAATTGCTCCTAAATTAAATTATTTTGTCAGTCCATGTGCTGCCTCTGCCCTGAGCTATTTGTGTTTCCTCATGTAAATCATGCAGCTTCTCTGGATTTCCATTGCCCCATCTCTAAAGTGAACATGTTAAATAAGATGAGCCTCACCCTCAAGTTTACAAATACTACAGTTTCAGGTGTCCAGAGTTACTCTTTCTGGGAAGTGAGAGTTACTTTGCATGACCATCTGCTGAACAAAACAACCCTTCCTCATTCAGAGCTCAGCCCTGTGTACATCTTTCCTGAAGGGCTAATGAGAAGTATGTAAATAATTCTTCCTCTTTCATTTCTCCTAGGCACCATCCTCCTCAATTACAGAATCGGAATGTTGCCAGTTCAGGCTGAGTTCTAGAAATTCATAGCTCCAGTCCAGCAAAACAGGCATTAAAATGTCTATAAATAATCATCTTATTCCCACTTCTCTGCAACAGCAAAGGAGGATGGGACTGAAAACAAACAAACTGGCAGTTCGTAGACAACTAAAAAGAGAATTGAATTTGGGGACTTGGATGGTGTTCTTGGAAGAGAAAACAAAAAGATATTTACAGAAAGATCTGATGAACCTCTTCCCCACCCCATTCTAAACAGCAGTTTCAATTCTCATTTCATCAGGAAGGAAAAAGGGATTGTGGACTTGCATCTCTTTTTTATCTCAACTTGAGACAGGAAGAGAACAGCATCCTTTGGGTCCCTGAACTGCAGGACCCTGTCATTTGTCAGGAGCTGACTTAAGCCCTATAAACAGCCTACACAATGGAGCCTGCATGGGCTGAATGAAGAAGATTTTACCTCCTTCCTCAAAGCATGCCATTAAAAAAAGTAGAAGCAGAATCAGATTTGGAGATGAAATAAGGAGATGGTGTTCATGAATTTTCATTACCACTTGCTGCAAACTTCTTAAGACTGTCTTTCACCGGCAAAAAAAAAAAAAAAGAAATTGAGTGGATATATATATATCAGAGAGGACTCTGAATTTTCAGAAAAGAGAACCAGCAAGGCCTTGAAAGGGTTCAGAACCTGTGGCCTCAAGGCCACATGTGGCCTTTTAAGTCCTTGGGTGAGGCCTTTCGGCTGAGTCCAAGTTTTACAGAAAAAAAAATCCTTTTGTTGAGGGGATTTGTTCTGTGAAATTTGGATGCAAAGAGCCACTCTTAAGGACCTAGAGGGCCACATGTGGCCTCAGCATTGCAAGTTCTCCACCCCTGCTAGATGCAAATCCTACCCCTGGGGACTGGAATAGATGAGCTCAAGTCTCGCTTCTGATGTATAGCAGCTGCATGCCCCTGGATTTGTCCCCTAACCTCAGTATGCTTCTCTAAGGCTAAAATTTGGAGAGAAGTTGCCAATCTGCACTAGTAGGGAGAGTTTCCTTATCTGAAAGTTCTCTATAGCAACGAAATCATAGCTTTATTTTTCATCCCTTATCTTAGAATATGACTTTAGCTGGTAATGTGAATTAAATACTAAGCGTTCCAAAAGTCTTGTAGTTTTAAATATTTGGAATGCCCCTACATCATTCTCTATAGACAGTATCCTAGGAACTAGTATATTTCACACTATTATAGATATAGAGCTAGAAGTGGGCTTGAAGGTCAGCTAGTCCAGTCAACCTCATGTAATCTCAAGGAAAAAATCCCAGTGACTTGTTCAAATTCACTCAGATAGTATCAGAATCCATATTTGAACCAAACTCCTTTGGCTGTAACACCAACTGTACCACAGCCACAAACCCTGATGTAAAACTTATCAAAGAGATGGAAGGGGCCCTGGAGACCATCTAGAACCCAATAGTGAGGAAGTAAACCCTATATCACACAGAAAGAGCAGAAGTAGAACCCAAGTCTAGAACCCAAATCCTATCAAAATAAAAATGCTAAAATTATTAGAGGATGCCACAAAATTCTTATATGGAATGACTGGTTTACCTCTGCTATTCCCAAAACGATTTACTTTAAAAATATCAATTTTGAGGCAAGATAAAAACAGACAATTAGAGAAAAATAGACCTCACTCTAGAGAAAAATAAACCCCAATTATTATTCTCTATGTTATAACATCCTTAGATCATTCATCAGGTTTCCACATTTTTCTTGTCATGGATATAGGGTAAGTTTGCAGATTTGCCCTCCCACGCCCCATCTCCATCCCCTTTAGCTAATCAGCTGAATATGCAGACAGAATGCTCGACACAAAATAATGTAGGAAGGGATAGGAAAACAAATAACTCATCCTATAATTAAGTCCTCAGCTCTTCCATTTGGAGCCTAAGATAATGGCATACTATAATTATTATAAAAATAACAATCTGTTATCACTATCGGTTAAAAAATGAATCCATATTAGTTTAGAATTTATCTTCTTGTCAAAATAGCTCTCTAGAATTTTTTTAAATTACTTTTATGGAGTTTTAGAGTTTAGAACATGTGCATCTACCTGTTTAGGGAGGATTCAAATAACCATTTTTGACTTTAACTTTCATCACCAGTGAACTGGTTATATAACCACTGGTTATATGGATGATTTTTTAAAACTTTAAACAGATAAGAGTATTCAGTTATCAGCAGAGTCAAATTATTCTTATTAATGAGTGGGGTAGGGAGTGCTGCAATATTTAATGACTATGAGAAGTTTGTACCTCACTCAGTTTAATCATCTTTCTCTGTAATCTCTATTGACACAAATGATTTCATTAAAATCCATGATCAATGGCAGGGGAAAAAAGCTGTTTTATTTCATAATGAGAGACTTGGACCTCATATCCAACTGGCAGTGTTCCTTGATTAAAACAAAAATAATAATGATTCACATTACTGTCACACCTTATAGTTTACATAGTAACTTTCTTACTACAACTCCATTTTATAGATGAGGAAATTCAGGTTCAGAGAAGTGTGGATTGCTCCAGGTCATACAAATGGGAAATGTTGGAGGTAGCTCTTAAACCCAAACATGCTGCTAAAAAAGCAAACACACAAACACACAGACAAGAACACACACAGAGATACATAGAGAACTGTACAACTATTTCAATCAATACATCTTTGAAATACTTAAGAGTTTTAGCAAATCTTCAGGGTCACTAAGATCAAAGACCTACAATCCTTGGCCCTGTGGGCATGAAGGGTCTTTGAATTCATACATGCACCCTCTTTACTGCTGGGATCAATGTCTAAGAGACCATCTTCCTGATTGCTACAACTTTTCTCTGGTTATTTAATCATTTAAAAAGACATCTGAACTACATACCAAATATAGAAAAGGCATACCAGGGCAAAAGCCTTATTTTAATTAAAATAACAAATAAAGAAATTCCCAGATCTAAGAACATAGATCTTTATAGCTTTTCTCCTCCAGGGAGTTAAAATTGGTTTATTATGCATAGGTACAGATTCTCCTACTGAACAAACTCTTCTCCCTAGGAAAAAGGGAGGTGTTTGAGAAGCTGTTTAAATATTTTCCTTCAAACCTCTTGGACATTCTTTCACAAACTGGCACAGAAAGTCCCCAATGTAGAAATCAAGCTATGTTGCAGATGTTGATTTGTAAGTCATGTTTAAAACTACACAGCATTTTCCTAGAAAAATCTTATGAATTTTGAGATCCACAAATGCCTATTTAAGCCTCAACATAAATATAATAATATCCTATATAAATAAGATGATATGGTTGTAATACTAGTAATTAGAAAAAAACTGTGAGTGAGAAATCATTTTTTTTTTTTGCTTTTTGGAGGGCAGTTGGGGTTAAGTGACTTGCCCAAGGTCACACAGCTAGTTTTTTTGTGTTAAGTGTCTGAGGCCGGATTTGAACTCAGGTACTCCTGACTCCAGGGCCGGTGCTCTATTCACTGCGCCACCTAGCCACCCCAAGAAATCATTTTTATGGTGTGCATGAGTGTTTTAGAAAAAATAACAGGTGTAAGTAGAGTAACATGAGGAGGTAGAAGGAAACATTTGTGGAGATTTGAAAGGGTTTTCTGGGTGTTTGTTTTTTTTAAGAGTCTTATGACTAGTAAGGCAGCATGGTATAGTGGATAGAACATTGGATTCAGAGACAGCAATACCTAGGTTCAAAGGCTACTACAGAAAATTAATACCTGTGTGTCCTAGGTCAATTCACTTAAGCTCTATGCCTCAGTTTCTCCTTTTGTAATATAAGGAGTTGGAATTGATGATTTTTAAGATAACTTTACCTCTAAATCTATAGAAATGGAAATATGATCCCAAGACAGAACTCTGATGACTGTTAATAATGAAGGATGTTAATTATAGACATTCTTAGTACATATGCTAAGTAATCTGGGATACTATACATCAGCCTTCCCTTTGACCTTCCCCTTCTGACTCCCCTTTCTATCAGTGAAAGTAAGCCCATTGGTAGAAGAGTTACAACATGCAACAGCGCACCAAAGATTCCATATAGGCATATTTATGGCAATCACTCAAATATATAATGTAATAGCTGGCATTTATATATAGTGCTTTATGGTTTATAAGAGAAAGGGACAAAGAGAAAGATATCCTACAGTAACTGGCCAAGAGCTGGAAAAAACAAAAGGAAGCAACAAAAGAGTTAACACACGTGTGTGTTTTCGAGGGTTTGACAAAACTGGAAATAATTGAACTGTGGGTAGTGGAAAATGAAGCAAGAGGGGAAACACAATATGCACAATTCCCCTGAGGGAAAAGAAAGGAGGTGGTTGGATAGACACATGGGATCATATGTTTGCTTCATCATGACAGCCACCAGATGGTGTGATTGGCTCGGGACAACTTGGCTGGTAGGTTTGTTGAGTATATGTTTAGGGGAAGGAGAAGGGTGGAGAGAAGGATGGAGGAGAAGAACAGAATCATTTTTGGTTGGTGGGGGAAGAGGGATGGATTATATACATAGGTATTTGCACACACAGGATGTTTACAAGGTAGGTAATAGTCATTCTAGTCATCCTAAGAGTGACTGCCTATACTTCAGTCTACTAAATATGGGGGAGGGAAGGAGAAAATATACCACAAATAAGCACAATTCTAGGATTTTCTGAATGTCCAAAACAATTGAGGAAAAAAACAATTTTGTGGTGTTGATTTGGGCAAAGTTACCTACACTGATCTAAATGACCACTTTCTCTTGGGTAGTTTAGAACTAGTGCCAAAATTCACATCATTCTGGGGAAGTTTTCTGCCAAATTGTTTATTGAGACATCCTTAGGAAATGCAATGGCTGTTTTCTATCAGCACATTCTTTTGTTTTAGAATTGGATACTACACTCCCATAGGTCCCAGCGTATGTTTCATTTGACAATACCCAGTTAAAAAAAGTTGATATACTGAAAAGCTTTGGAACTCTACCAAGGAGAGATTAAACAGGGAAAATTCTACCCCATGATAAACTGAACAGATAGGGCCGTAAAGTATTTCTTCATTATTTCTTTAGTCATTTTTATTTTTACCTCCTCACTCCAGCCTCTGCTTGTGATCAAGAACTCAAGTAATCCACCTGTCTTTATATGTACACACACACACTATATATATATATACATACACTATATAGAGATGTGTGTGTTTATATTTATATATTCATAATTATATGTTTTATTTTTATATTTGTATATATATATATATATAGGAGCATTTTATATTTAGCCTTAACCAATCTACCATGTGACTTTTGAGCCATCTTCCTTCCATGACACTTTGCATACCCTTCCTTTTATTCCACCTTCCTTCTTATGCTGACACTTCCCACCTCTAACTCTAGAAACAATAATCAAATCAATATTACCATAATTCCTGGAAAATTATGTGAAGAAATTCCTCTCTGACAAAATTTCCATACTTTCTGATTCCAGGAAGAAAACCTCCCTCCTAGGCCACCATTCCCTTATATGTGTTCCCTCTTCTTATTAGAATGTTTACCCAGGAATGCAGGTGATATCTTGCTTTTTTATGTATATAAAATACTGCCTTTTTGACCTATTGTCCTTTGATAAGGAGCAGTTCAGTGCCAAAAGGGTAAAAAAAGAATTTTTACATAAAAGTTTGCATCAATTGGTAAAAGATATAAACTGCTGAATTTTTCACAGCTGAACACTATGAGAATGGGACTTTTGTTTATTAAAAGCCTGTTAAAATATGTTAAAGGAATACAGTTTTCTGAGTTTGAACAGTACGAATCAGAGAATGAAATGTCATAAATAAAAAGGTTTAAATCACATTGTAAAAATGTAGGGTGTTGCCTCATTTCATTGTGAACAGTTTGAAGGTTCAACAAAAGGGAAGAGAAAAAAATAATTTTTGGAATCACTGATAAAACGTGGGCATGAAATATAATTTTCAAGGACAGACTAAGATGGAGAATCATCTTGAAAACTATTTCATGGCAAGAGCTACAGAGAACCATGCTCTCTTAGCTCTCTTCCATGCAACTTTTCAGACTTTTAAGAAGGAAAACTAAAAATAATGAAAAATCACATAACTATTTTAAGAATAAGGGATGATGAAATAAAAGCTCTCATTTTCACAAGGGAAATTTTGTGATTTCTTTTAACCTTAAAAATGAAAGGCAAATCACTGAGTATCAGGAGGTTCTGATTTAAACCATTGAGATGGATGATGGCCAAAAAATTGAAGAACCTGACAGAAGAAAGACTAAGGAGGGAGTAAAAAAAAAGCAGCACTGCAGGAGTTGTTTGAAGAAAATAGTAACAAGAAGAGGTAGCTAACAAGAAGCCTATATTTGCTAGCTATTGGTTGTTTGGAAAAAAAAAACCCAAACACTTTGGAACAGAGGATCAATTTCAACTATGTATTTAGAGAATGAGAGATAAAGCCTCTCAGAATTCTGTTGCTCTTTGATACCCTCTGTGGTTGGAGAAAGGAAAGCAAAAAGGAAGAAAAAAAGACAAGTTTCACTGCTATACAAGGTAGATGGCTGAGATTTAATTTGATGATTTAGGAAACTGGTAAGGCAAGAGCTGTCCAGATCAGTTTATCTCATCCAGAATGTCAATCTGAGCTGTTCTCCCCTAGGTTTATTTTGTTACAATCTGATTGGATGGTGCAGTATCCTGGTGAGTCTGGGCTTCTTTTGTCTACAGAAAGTCAGCTTGATGAGCTTTACATTTCTGTGCCTGCAAGGAACTGCTAGATAAATTAAGTATATAGCACTTGTCTATTGCCCATTTAAGAATGAATGTAAGGTGAGAAGGCTTGTAAATGCTTTGCTGGTTTGAAAATAAATGAGATGGTGATATGCCCAGATGGAAAACTGTGAGTACAAGTGGACAAGAAAGTAGCAGAAATGCCACTTCATGTGGTCCAGATGTTCCTGACTAGATCAATGATATCTAAGCTTGCAGTTCAGAATAGTGAGTTACCATAGGTCCATGTATTTCCTCCCTTATGTGTTTCCTTGTCAGATTTCTCTAAAGTGTATGCCCACATTCCTACAAATATGCTGAGTGCTTTGGTGGGAGACTGTGAATCAGACTTATGCATAGTTTATAATAAATATTTTCCTTATTCCAGATCCAACTCTCTGGACCATTACATTGCCTTGAGGGCTTTAAGCAGTTTCAACAATATAGAAATAATAGAGCTTATCACCTAGTGAACAATAATATTTAGTTAAAATATGGAGACATTAGATAATGGGTGGGATGTGTTCTTCCCCTAACCAACTTGGCCTGATTGATAACACTTGGCCTGAGAGAAAATATTCCTTTGTTATGACCCTGTAAGTTCTTATGAAAGAAGGGTCCTAGCACATGGCCACAAAGCCTGTTCTGTCACTGTAGTGCCAGCTCTGTATTGTTTGAAAACTTTTCAGTTCCATGATCATACTTACCTTCAGTTTTCTTAAGAACCAACAAAGAGTAAAGAAAGAAATGCAACCTAATTTCCATTGTGCTAAAAATCCTGGAGAGCATCTGACAAAGAATGAGAAGACATTTTTTTTGCCAAGAAATAGAGTAAGACACTAACAGGCACCATCAAGAAATCTGAGATGGAATCTGACAGTTCCAGCTTACCATGATGCTCTGAAAATGTGCTGCACTCAACATAAAGTCAACCTTTTTGAAGAAGGGACAAGGAGAAGAGAAGTAACTAGAATAACAAATGTGAAGCCTGTACTCTTCATTGACAGAAAGGATTTTTATTTTACTACTTTTACATTGAGAAGAGTACTTGTTTATTATTTAGAATATTGAGAAACAAGTTAATACGTTTATGGCATTAAGATTAACCCTTTCAAAGACTTACATGAAAGAATGAAGTGTAAAATGAGCAAAA